>OX104037.1:3415752-4615752 GCA_944470415.2 Schistosoma rodhaini
GTTCACAGCCACATTTTGGCTTGATCTTGTACAAATGTTATTCCTTATTTTATGGTGCGATGTGATCTGTCTGTTTGGTATATGAACCAAGTATGCTTTAAATAAATGATTTGCATAGTATGAGCTGTTATTCATGTTCTGGACTCAAATGGATGGGCTAGGAGCACAAACGACCAATAAGGACACTAGGCTACTCATACCGCTCGAACGTCATCGGTTTGGCACAGTGCTAAGATTGTATAAGTAGTATTTCGATTTGTGAATAAATTACGTGATACTAGCCGGGCTTAAATTCACAACACATTTATCTTTAGCTTTTGATCAATCTATAGCTTAATAACTTCCGTTCTGCTCAACATCTTATGCTCACATTCAGATACTACCGTACAGTGCATGATACTAACTAAACGATGCTCAGTTGTATTAGATCATACGTTGTATTTTCTGTTTACTGAATAACTAGAATACTTTTCGTTTCGTAAAGAAAAAACAGTAATCAACACACGCACAAACCATCAATCGAACAAATGACAAAATCAGTAACCAAGACATTACAGCACCAGTAACATTTTTATACATAGGCATTTTTCAAATAGTGCGAATTCTAAGTGTTAAGCTAAATTATTATTGGAATCTTACAAAATAGTGACACAGATTTGTATCAGACTTACCAAGTGTTGCAACATCATATTCAACGGGTATGTAGTCATCTAAACTAGTTGAATGTCAGTTGTTTCGAAGAAATAAAAAATAACCTCTGTAAGACAAGAATTGTAACTACGAAGTTAGTCAAATATAAAACATTATTTTGATAAACATATACTGAATAAAAGCGAAACCCACTGACTAATAAAAAAGAATGCTATTTTAGCGAAGAAAACTTTCTTTTCAATGATATCAATTTTATTGAGCTTTACAATTGTATTTATAGGTAATTCTTTACATTTATTAGTCGACAATAAAATAAAACAAACTTTCCAACGATAATCACAAGCATTCAAGTATCAAGTGAGAAAGTTTATAAAATTGAAGTTGTGTTGTGCCATTTCGTAAAATAATCAAAGATCATCAAGGCTTGATATGTTGGACAGAGCAGTTTATAAACAAGGGCGCGCGTTAGTTCAGAATAATTAGTTGCTGAAAGTTTTCAAGTATTAAATAAAATGAATATTGCATCATTTAGTAAAATTAAATTTATCGATTGTTGCTCGGAGGACAATGTTCTGTAGGTTGGCCAAAAAACAGTTCACTAGAAGAGGACCCAATGCTGTCGATGCAACACGATCTATTTGTCTAGTAGTAGATCTTTTAGGTAGTGTTTTCAACTTCGATGTTGACTTTGTTATAGTCAGCATGATCGTATAGGAAACAAACTGTTTCTGTGACGGTGAGAATTGTGAACAGAGAACTGAAGTTTAACATCATTTTCTTTCCCAATACAGTGACGTTTGTTGTTGGACTCATGAAATCAAGTCTATTCACTTTGTGATAGATAACACTACTGTTCGAACAACGATCGATAAATCTTGTTTTTATAAAAGATTTATGGGTGGTATATTCATCATTTATGACGAAAAGTGACTAATAAAACTTTGTTTTCTTAGTGTTTTACTGAGATGAAGATTAGATGGATGACTACGATTATCAATATTCATAAAGTCAACCTCGAATGAAAAGTATACAAATTCCCACAGTTGGGTGATATTGACTAGGAACATGAACCTAGTTTGTCCTCTATCCTCAAGAACAAGACGAATATACACGGAAGACGCAATCGATGGTGAGCTGAATAAAATTCAACAAATACTACGGAAGAATAGTTTGAGCTCAAAATGCCAACTTGGAAGTACTCTCACAAGCTTTAAGAAAGTTTTATTTATGAACAAAGGAGATACAGTTGCAGAGATAATAAAGAAAAGGCTATTCAGATCTTTAAGAACGAAGTTTTATTCGGCGGAACTCCGAACTCTTTTCTCAAGTAAGGACTTCATCCAGTTACGTGTCAAAGATAAACCTCCCCTTTAGGACACCTCAATGTATGTTTTTCAGTTTACTTGCTTCTGTGTAGGTTATACTGGCCACACGAAATGTGCACTCAGCAAACGAATATCCGGGTACTATGCTGTATAGCTAACTGAAGAGGGATGCAAATCATTCAGCGGATCGATCCTTCAGCGTATGGCTGACCCTTGTCACGTGCAATTACAAGAACTGACATTCAACATTATCTACATATTTAAAGGAAGCACTTCTAAAGTTTAGATAAGGAATTTATGCACAGATGGAGCTATAGCAAATCACTACTTTAAACCTAACCTGTGTGCGAAAGAGTCACGTTCGACTCCTTATATTTTTTACGGTCTTACGGTCCCTTCTAATTTTGTAAGTCGTAAGTGCTAACTAACTAACTTTGCTAGATGAAAAAAGCATCCATCTCATCTGATACTAGAAATATTTCGGCAATTTTGGTTACTCTGAAATAACACCCTCCTAGCTAAAGACTGTTATATCCAATAGTCGGAGTTCTTTAATAATCTTTGTTTTACCAAATCAAGTAGTAGTGGATCACTTTCGACATGTGTACTTTTACTGAGGAAGTTAGCCGACAAAAAAACAACCTACTCCAAGACACCGCGATTCCTAACTGAAGGTGTAAATGCTGCAGCTAAACAACAACGCAACAAATAAACTAGTGTTCAATAATAAGGAAAGTAATTTAGATTACTTCTAATTTTTATCGCATCTAAATCATGTTTCGAAAATCCTAGTTAAAAATGATCGACGTTAGCAATTAGGTTGATGTGACCTGTTCAAGGAGATGAATGGTTTTATACGTTGGTCCCTCAGTGATGTGAAGAGAGTCCCAATCCGAGGATGATAGACCATTGATTTTAAAGACTTCTTTAGCATCTTGCTGGACGATCACATTATGGCAAATAACTGCCCAAAAACAAATTTATGACCATTTAATACTTGAGTTATGTCAGTTTTATCGAACACAAGTGTCCATACAATATCACCTTTCAGACTATCGTAGAATATCACCGATTCTGTAGTTGATCAGCCTAAATTCGCATGTTTCGATAGTTTGGCATACTGACCGAATGTTTATATTACCTGAATATCAACGACTAATTCCTTACTTGTTCTGTATACATTTCGGTAGAACTGATGCGGATACCAGAGTTGTTCAATTTCGTCTTACAAAGTTTCATTACTACCAGGTCTGAAGTAACCAAAATAAACTCAGTTGAGTTATTTTTCGTGATATGAATTGGTTATCAAGATTATTTCTGTAAGTGTTCAACATTGGATGCTGACCACATTAGTTTTAGTGTCATGAAACCGGTGCATGCAACCTTGTGCCACTCTACTTTTCCTTTCTCTTTGTGTTCAAATAAATCATTTTCGACGAGATTCTTTATGGTTTATATGGTTTATATGCAAGCAGACTGACCTGGCTCCATGTAGTGTGATCCACATTAGGTGACTGCCACGTAAAGCAGCCTTCCTCAATCAGCATAAATAAAAGTTTGTAATGAGCTATGTGGATGAATACTAAATAATCAGTAACATAAATGCATGTTACAAAATCTTTGTCCTCACATCAGTATAGCGAGCACTAGTACTAAATGTAGTGTACGCGCAAAAAGTCCTCAAACCCATCCAAAACATACTTCAATAATCACAAATAAACGAGTAATTAAGTGATAAGCAAGACCACAATGACACTTAAATGTATTGCTTTACAAATAAAATAATAATAATAATATATTCGTAAAATAATATAATATTTACAGAATTCATACCAGTTTACAGGCATGATCAGATGGATAATTTAAAGGAACATTTAATGTAGAGAACAAACATGAAATATAAGAAAGTTTTATGTTTGCTGATTTAATTATTGATAAGTAGCAGTTTATATATGGCATATATCACGACAAGCCAATGCAACACCAGGGAACTTGTCATTTTTCCTTAAGTAGATAGCCTGATGATTTATGAAGGTTGTTCTGTAAGGTTATTTCCAGTGCCAGAACGAGTTATTTTGATAATTATCTACAACTAGAGAAAGTAAGATAAAAGCGAAGAGCACGAAACAACAAAACAATGATAGCAAGTAAGAGGTTAAACAATTAAAGTTCCGATAATCTCACTAGTGAAGTAAGGTACACTTACTTACAGGCGCTAGAGCATTTAATGCATTTTCAGAGGAGCAATAGGCATTAATGGAGCGAACAAGCAATGGGAGAGGGTTTAACGTACGGATAGTTTGTGGTAGATTATTCCAGAGCCTAGAAAACTTACAGGTAAAGTAATTCATATAGAGAGAAGATCTAGAATATGTTTGTTTCGCTAAAGACAAGGAGTTACGAATGTGGTAATGTGAAGTTTCAGAATATTGAATCGCCTGGTTGGATGTGAAGGATAGTCTGTTAAGTATTTTGAAAAACAAGATAAGGTTAAGTTTGAGTCTCCTCATCCATAAGGGGTGAAGCCCGAGTTTACTGCACCCAGAATTATATGTCAAGGCACTATCAGTTCCAAGAGTACGAAGTGTAAATCGTCTCTGTACTGATTCCAGTCTTAATTTATCCTTTATGCGCGTGCTACTAAGTAGAATTGCGCAGTATTCGAGGAGTGGTCGAACACAGACTTTGTACATTAGAATACGAGATTCGCTGTTATGAAGGTTTCGAGTTATGTAACCTATAAGGCGTTGAGACTTGGACGTTTGTCTCATTATCTGTTGAGTAAACGACAAGTCGTCGGAGTACGTACCTGAGTCCTAGATGTACTACTGTGTGTAACCTAGATAACACTTCACCATTTATTGTAAGATCGAGGTTGAGTGATGTATCACCGAAGCATAGCCAACCACATTTAGCTGTATTGAGCTCCAGTTGCCATTTCGAGCACCACTGTGCTACCTTGTTAAGCTCCGTGCTGATACAATTTTGAATATTGCTCAGCTCATGTGGGGAAAATGAGTACACCACCTTAAGATCGTCTGCATACAAAAGGGACATACTCACACTAAAACACTCACAAATATCAATAACGTAAACTAAAAAGAGCAACGGGCCTAAGACACTACCCTAAATTACCCCACTTCTAACAGGGACTGCTCTCGACAATGAATAGTTGATTTTAACTACTTGATGTTGATTGCTGAGGAGGAGAGCCATTTATGGATTCTTTGCCATTTGCAAAATTACCACTGAAAGGGTCTGCTATAGTTTTTGGATCATATATAAAACTATTATTATGCAGGATGCATGGTATATAAACATTTTGAGTTGATTTAGCACGTCTATTGTAAATGTGGATTAGGTTTTGCACTTTTGAGCTAGTACGTAGTGCTAATAGCTCTTCATTGATGGCTTTTAACCTATGTTTCTCTTTAATTTGGTTAAAAATTATTGTTATTTGTGTGACTGCCGTGAAGTCGTTAGATTTAAAATAACGTTTCTTTAGGCGTCCTAGTTTATTACGATATTTAGCTGGTATATATAATTCGTGATGTTTACTAATCCTGTAAGTCTTAATTGGTGCACCGGAGTCTAGACAAGAGTTAACAATCAAATAGAATATGTTGATGGCATCTGTCAGACTATTACATGAGAAGAATTCATCCCAGTCTGAGAGTTTGATCAGTGAGCGCAAGAGGTCCCAGTCTGCATGCTTATAGTCTCTATAATTGCAAGTTCTTTGAATTGGTCGGTTGTAGAAGGGATAGATGGGAGAGCACAAGCTACTATCCTATGATCACTGCTTTCAAACTCGTTGTATACTTGTACAGATAGGGGAATGATATCTCTACTAAATATTAGATCAAGTGTATTATAACCCCTTGTTGGAGTACGAACCCACTGTGACCAGCAGTACAGAATAAGGATTGATAAAAATTCATCATTGCTTGACTGACAACTATCGTGAGGAGATGTAGTCCGATGGTAGCCGGTGACCAACAACTGGTTCACACACCATTTTCCCTTCCAAATCCTAGAGCCCATGTGCTCCATTGGTTTGGAATAAGGGTTTTCCGACTCTCCCAGGTGGACTTTTCATGTCCACCAACCCGGTTAAAGCGCCGGACAATCTCTCAATTCAGTAAACAACACCCAGCTACGAAAAGGCAGTGAGTAGGACTTCCCTGGCAGAGGCTATATAATCGCGTGACCATATGAGAGTATTTCGATAAGGAGAGCGGACTCTCCCCACTCTCGGCCGTACCAGGGCCAAGAACAAATAGAACGAAACCAAACTGATCGGAGAAGTGAAGTGTGCCAACTCAACCTCATCAAGCGTTACTCTATCCAATGGAATATAGATTATGTTTCATCTCAACGGAGTACGAGATTGTCTTGTCTATTTAACATATTTGTACTATATATTGTATGTATCGTTTCAATTGGAAGTACTAGGTGAAAGTGATCTAGGTCAGGTGTACTATTCAATGAGGAATCACACAGTATCTCAGAATGTTCGGAAAATTTTCCTAATGAAAATATTACATCTCGGATGAAGACGCTGAAGCGGGTCGACATAGATTACAATTCTCTTCATAATAATGAAGGATGAAGAATGAGTTTCTATAGACTATCGCCAATGTGAGGGATATAAGCTTACACAGAGTGTTCACAATAACTGATAGAAATAGTCAGTGAGATCTATCAAGAATCTCCAGAAAACAGAATATTCGAAAATATCTTCCCCTGTGATGATGTTCAGGTTGATTTTTGCTGACTACAACAAAAGTCGAAGCATTATTGATGTTGGAGATAAAGCAGTGTCAACAGGAGCTACACCAATTCCACAACCTTAATCATATGATCTAAAAGAAGTATATTACAGCAGGAAGTATTCTACCCGTGATTTCAGTTTAAACATTCCCTATAATAAATTTACATAAATGAAACAGGATAGTAGTCAATACTAGATTTGGAATTTTCGGGAAGGCTGAAAGTGTAAACGAAGATGAGAATGCTGAGGATGTGGAGAATGATACTGTTGTCGTTGATGAGGATGATGAAGAGGATGATAGATATGATGAAGTATGTGACGATGAGGAGTATGATGATGATTTTGAGCATGTAGATGATGATAAAGTATGTGATGATGATGAGGATGATGAGAACGATGATGACGTTGAGGATTAGGATGATAAGGATTAGGATTGTGCTGAAGTTTATCAGTGTGAGCAGAAGATTTGATGACAGGAGCTGTTTTAGTTTCGAGAAAGCGTTTTGGCACTCAGATGACCAGAACCATTTGGTATCTTTTTTCAGCAACCCAATAAAAGGAACTCGAAGGCGATGCAGTTCTGGAAGAAAAACTCTGTAATGACTATCCATTCCCAAGAAAGAACTTGAAGTTGACACATCAGTTGGTGGAGGAATGGACTTGATAGTTCGACGTTTTAAGGATCAGGTCTTCTTGCGTTTTTATCAATTATGAATCCTAAGTAGCGAACTTGTCCCATGTACAATTCACATTTTTCAGCACGTAGTGTGAACCCAAAATCTGCTGTACGTCTGAGAACCATATCTACCTTCTTCTCTGGGTCAGCATAGTCTGTACCCATGACTATTATCTCGTCAAGATAGGCGGCAGTACCAGGAATTTCTTGTAGTATGGTATCCATAACTTGTTGAAAGGTTGAAAGGGCAGTCTTTACTCCAAACGCAAGTCTATTATATCGAAACAATCCCTTGTGAGTGTTTGTTGTCAAGTAATGCTTGTTAGTTATGTCCATAACTAACCAATCAAATTTTTGCTTAAGCTCCCACCACGTCAATCTGGTCTGATGTGTCTGTAAACTATCCCTGTTGCATGTGACTTACCAATTGAAAGACATTATTATCCTATTATATTAGTGTGACTCATAAATTTTATTCATTTTAATAAGACACGCAATACTGGTCGGTATGTTTGTGCGTTTCACTTAATGACTGTAGTTCTTTGATTATTGTACTTATTTGATTGTTTTTATATTTAGAAACAGATAAAGTTTAAAGCCAAGTTGTCCTTGTTCTAACTATAGCTTTCACATAGACTCTGGGATGGCCGGTATCGCGTTTACAGTTTAATAGTATATCTGTAGGACAAAATAAATCCTACAATGCTTGCACTCCTCCGCTACTATTATCTGTAAATTTGCCTCTGATAGGTCTAGTTTTGCAAAATACTTACCCCCGTTAAGTTTTGCAAATATGTCTTCTGGTAATGGTAAGGGGTACTGATGAGCTACAAGTACGTCATTTAATCCTGTCGAATAATCAGCGCATAATCGGATACTTCCATTGGACTTTTTAACAATTACTATTGGTGCTGCACAATCATAAAAGTTCACTGGTTCTATAATTCCACTTTTTGTAGTCGTTCTAATTTTTGTTCACCAGTCGGTAGCGCTGCGTAGGGCACAGGTCTTTTAGGTCGAAAAACAGGAGTAGCACCAGATTTGAGGGTTAACACTGCTTTGGCCTTCGAACATTGCCCCAATTCTTTTTTAAAAACGTCGTGATGTCTTTGCAGCACGGTGTTTTTCTGGCTACATTCTAAGGAGTTGTCATTAGTAACTCGTCTGAAGATGCTATTAATAGGATGTCTGCTAGTTTATGTGTTCCTATAAGATCTAATCCCGATAAATCAAGTGCTGGGTTCTTCGTAAGGTATACGGTTGCATTTGACGTAACAGCACCTCTAGAAACAATGCATGGAATTTCTCCAACAATATTCAACTTTCCACCAGATGTGTGGTGGACCAGACAATATATAAAAGCAAAAGATATCAACAAAGTTAATAACAACCAATAATAATATTAATATATACCAGTTAAATGTTACGAATGCAATAAATAATGGGACTTTACTTAAGTTCACCCGAATTGATGCGTGTTCGACTTTGATCTGATACAATAGATCCACAATTATAGATGCTTAGTAATTCCAAACGTATCGCTGATCTCCCCAGTATTGTAATCCAGAGTAAGATATGATGTATTCGCTTTCTCAGTCTATGGATGTAAATGATATTTGTTTTAGAACTAAGTTAACTCAATCTCGAATGAAAACAGAACGAGGGATGAGTGAGTATTAATGTATTTGGTAGCCAGAAAGAAGATGTCACGCTATGTTGGAATCACAACGGAAAGTGTTTTCAAGGTCATTGACTAAAACAACATGTACAGTCATTAATTGATGAATGTACATACAATGAAAAATTGACAAAACAAATACAAATAATATTAAAAACTATTTACAAAATAAACTTGTCGGTCATATCTCCACATAGCTCCCCCCAGAGTGTCCGGAGGTAACACTGGTTACAATAACAATAATAAAAAAATTTTATACAAAAGGAAATAATATTTACAATAATAATCAATTAACAATGTGGAGATGCATATGACATGTATGTTAATAATATACAGTGTGTTATTTCGTGAAATTAGCGATGATGTGGCATAGCATGACAAACAAAAGTAATGAGAATACCGTCATTTAAAATCTTGGTTTGCTAACAATGATAATAATGTGTAAAACTGTTAATCACTCACGCACGCACAAAAAAAATTGAACTGTTTATTTTTGTGCACAACGAATAAATAATTAAATAGAGTTTACTCGTTTATTATTGTAACAATTTTTTTTGAAAAAAAAATGTGACAAAACGAATAATTGTGAACAAATATGATTATGTACACTGTAGAAAGGGAAATTTTTTTTAGATGAGATTGATAGTGTAGGTCCTCGTTAATTGTTTGCTTTGATTGTTTTAGTTTTTTTTTATATGGCAAAATGTACATAACGCTTTGGTTTTTTTATAAGTCTCCCAGATCATGTTAAACAAGAGGGTGTAGTGCTAAGGTTTTCCTCTTCCTCTTGTTTCTTAGCAATAGATGGGAGTGATTGTTTGTTCGCAGTATTATCGTCTGTGGCTAGAGGGGCTTCGTAGAGAGCTGGTTTTATTCGGTCTATGGAAATTGTTTCATTGTTCCCGTTTTTGCTGATAATGAAATATTTGCGAGTGCGTTTTATTACTTCATACGGACCTTCATATGGTGGTGTCAGTGGCTTTTTTACTGCGTCTACTCGAACAAAAACAAATTTGCACGTTTCTAAATATTTATCAAGATGGACTGGGTTGTTGTATTCTCGAGGTTGTATTGCTCTAATGTTCTGCATCATTTGTAATAGGCAACTTGCGAAGTGAGTAGCATCTCCGTGCGTTGTAGGTTCATAGTTGACTAGTTGGCCGGGTATCGTTAGAGTTGTACCATAGACTAACTCGGCGGCTGTACATCCAATGTCTTCCTTTATGGTTGAACGAATACCGAGGAGTACAAGCGGTAAGGCATCGCTCCACTTTGATGAGTCAGCTTGTGCCATCAGTGAGCTTTTTAATTGGCAGTGGAATCTTTCAACCATGCCATTAGCTGCTGGGTGGTAAGCTGTGGTTTTAATATGGTTGACCCCTAGAAGTTTAGTGAACTCCTGGAAAAGGACAGATTGGAATTGGGGACCACGATCTGTTGTGATTATTGATGGTACTCCATAGTTAGTTATCCAGCGGTCAAGGAAGACTGAAGCGACTGTTTCTGCTGATGTGTCTTTAATGGGGCATGCTATGGCCCATCTTGCGAACCTATCTATTGCGGTGAGGATATATGTGAAAGAGTTTGATGGTGGCAGAGTCCCAACTAAATCTAAATGCACGTGCTGGAAGCGTTTGTCAGGGATAGGGAACTTCCCAATTGGACTATAGGTGTGCTTTTGCGTCTTACTGCGCTGGCACTGGAGACAGTTACGTGTCCAACGTTTAACATCCGAGTTGATTTTAGGCCACACAAAACGTTCGGTAATGAGCTTTGTTGTTGCTCTGATGCCTGGATGTGAAAGACCGTGTAAGTGCTGAAATATTTTTCGTCTGCAAGCGTGTGGGACAAACGGACGATTGTTGCTTGTTGAAGTGTCGCACATGATAAATGCATCCGAAAGAGGAATTGGTAGTGGTTTGAGATCTAAGCTAGACTTTTCTTTGCAGGCTTTTAATTCTGCATCGTCTGCTTGTAACTTAGCCAAGTTTTCAAGGCTGATGTCATGATTGAGTACCATTGTATTGATATCCCTCCTAGATAGTGCATCTGCAACAATGTTCGTGTGACCTTTGATAAACCTGATGTCTGTGGTAAATTGGGAGATATAATCAAGTTGTCGTGCTTCTCGTGGGGAATGTTTGTCATACGATGTGCTAAAAGAATGGCAAAGCGGTTTGTGGTCTGTCATAATGATGAAATCACGACCCTGTAGCAAAAAGTTGAAATGTTTTACTGCTAAATACATAGCTAAGAGTTCGCGTCCAAAAGTACTATAACGTTCTTGTGCTGGCGATAATCTCTTGGAGAAAAAGGCAATGGGGGTAATCGTGTTATTTACCCGTTGTTGTAATACTGCCCCGATGGCTTTTTGTGAAGCATCCGTGCATAGGATCAACAGTGTTGTGGGGTCAGTATTCAGGGGTTGGAGCATGGTAGCATTAGCAATCATGGATTTAGCTTTTTCAAATGCTACTTTGGCGTCGGCAGGTAACTTGAATATTTGGTTCTTTTCTTTCTTGGTACCTGATTTATCGTTTTTCAGTAAATCTGTCAATGGCTGTAGTACATCGGCACAATTTGGTAGAAATCGTCGATAAAAATTACATGTTCCAAGGAAATGACGCAGTGATTTTACTGAGGTTGGTTCTGGATAGCTGGTTATGGCTTTGACTTTATCTTCAAGCGGTTTAATTCCTTGGGAATCAATGTGGTGTCCCAGGAATTCCAGAGATGAGGCGCCAAATATACACTTCGAAGAGTTGATTACAACACTATAACTTTTGAAACGTTTAAAAAGCGTGTGTAAGTGTTGAATATGTTCTTCAGTGGAAGAACTAGCGATCAAAACATCGTCGATATAGACAAACACAAAATCTAAACCTCTAGTTACTTCGTCCATAAATCTCTGAAAGGTTTGGGAGGCGTTTTTTAGTCCGAAAGGCATCCTCAAGAATTCAAACAAGCCAAAAGGTGTGATAACGGCTGTTTTTTCGATATCCTCAGGTGCCATCGGTATTTGATGGTATGCTCGGACGAGATCTAACCTCGAAAAAATCTGTTTTCCATGTAGATTTAACGAAAAATCATGCAGATGAGGGATCGGATACCGACCTGGTATAGTCTGGTTATTCAATCGGCGATAATCTCCACATGGGCGCCAGTCCTGATCTTTCTTGGGGACCATATGTAGCGGCGAGGCCCAAGGACTGTTGGATTGTCTGATTATTCCAAGTTGCATCATGTGTTCGAATTCTCTCTTAGCGAACTGCAACTTGTTTGGAGGGAGTCTTCTCGCCCTGGCGCGAGTGGGTGGTCCGGTGGTAGTGATATGGTGTTGCACCAGCTGTGGGTTACCTTCCTTTTGGTAATCTGATTTCGTAATGCACTGGTATTCTGTTAGAATGTCGTTGAAGATGTTGTTCACAGGTTTCATTATTCGAATACCATGGATCTCGTTGTCATTGGGGAGTGTAACATTTACCTGTAAACGTGTGTTTACGTCAATTAGTCTCTTGTTGGTCATATCTACTAACAGGTTGTACGCACTAAGAAAATCAGCCCCGAGAATGGGTCGTTTGACTTGAGCAACTATGAATACACATGTGAATATTCTGCGGAGCCCGAGGTCTAATATAAGAGATTGCTCTCCGTAAGTTTTGATAACTGATTCGTTAGCCGCTATTAGGGACAGTTTAGTGCTTGTTGTCTGTTGTCGGAGTGGGATGATGCTGATTTCTGCTCCAGTATCGACTAAAAAGTCCGAGCCAGAAATGCGATCCCTGACGTGAAATAGGCGGCTAACATGTTGGCCAGTAGCAGCTGCCGCCGTTACTGTCTGGCCACTTCGTTTCCCTGATAGATTGGGTTGTTTGTCTTAAAGTTGCACGGTTTTGTGCAACAACGTGCTTTCTAACCATAATTCGAATGATACCAACAAATTCCGGCTGCCCGCTTAGGTGACCTAAGACGATGTCTGGATACTGATCTCCTTCTGGACGTAGATCTGGGAGATCGAGAATGCATGGTGGAAACAGTCGCCTGCAGTGATGCTAGCTGCTGTGTTAACAGTGTTATTTGTTGTTGGATGTTGAGTGTGTCGCTCATGTTTTCTGTATTTGAGGATTGTATCGCGCTAACGCCGTGACTATCGGGATATATTTCTATCATCTTATCGGCCATGTCTGCTAAATCATCAAGACTGACAGAGGCTCCTGATATGCTGAGGATTTGTCTGACGTTATATGGTAACCTTTGTAACCACATCTGCTTAAGTAATGCTTCGTCTAACTTGTATGGGCCTGCTAGTTGTCTCATATGTCTAAGCAACTGCGAAGGTCTTTTGTCCCCTAACTGGCATGCAGTGAGTAGTTGCTGTAAGCGTTTTTCATCAGACTGCGAAGTACGGTGGATCACTGCGGCTTTTATTTTGTCATAGGGGTCCGTTTCTGGTACGTTATCTATCAGGTCACCGACTTCCGTTGCTACATCTATAGGTAGTGCACCGACAATGTTGGCATATTTAGTCGCCTGTGAACGTATACCCCTCGCCAAAAATAATGCCTCAACCTGTGCAAACCAGATCCTGGGATTATTAACACCGTATGTCGGTAATCTTAGTTCAGAAATAGCGTTGATTGAGTTTAAAACATTATCTTCTGGCTGTGATAAATGAAAGGAGTTAGTTGATGGGCTATCAATATCGATAATTTTATTAGGGGAGTCCATTGTGTCAAAAACAAAAAAATGGTGTCGTGCCAATTAATAATAATAATAAATTATGTAGATATATATAGTAAATGTCTATAAAAAAATAATCGAGGCTCACCAAATAATTGTGGTGAACCAGACAATATATAAAAGCAAAAGATATCAACAAAGTTAATAACAACCAATAATAATATTAACATATACCAGTTAAATGTTACGAATACAATAAATAATGCGACTTTACTTAAGTTCACCCGAATTGATGCGTGTTCGACTTTGATCTGATACAATAGATCCACAATTATAGATGCTTAGTAATTCCAAACGTATCGCTGATCTCCCCAGTATTGTAATCCAGAGTAAGATATGATGTATTCGCTTTCTCAGTCTATGGATGTAAATGATATTTGTTTTAGAACTAAGTTAACTCAATCTCGAATGAAAACAGAACGAGGGATGAGCGAGTATTAATGTATTTGGTAGCCAGAAAGAAGATGTCACGCTATGTTGGAATCACAACGGAAAGTGTCTTCAAGGTCATTGACTAAAACAACATGTACAGTCATTTAATGATGAATGTACATACAATGAAAAATTGACAAAACAAATACAAATAATATTAAAAACTATTTACAAAATAAGCTTGTCGGTCATATCTCCACAGATGCACTGGGAGTCTCCCAATTTTGCTCCAAGTTTCTGAGCTGATTTAGGTAATATCATGTGCGGTATCCAGTTGAAGGCGAGCATGCTGTTTATTGTTATTCAACGTTACATACTTTCTTCGGCGGTAATTTCGTGCACGGTTACGTGATATCAATATTTTGGTAGGTAATGCACCCGGTCTGTATTTCTTGACGTATAATTTCGAAGAATGACGTTTATGCGTTCCTCTTCTGCAGTTTGTTTCTTTATGCCCATTTCAATGACATTTTCTGCAACGATGTTCTTTATACGGGCAGAACCTCTGATAGTCCAACCTCCACATGACCAGCATGAAGATGGTGGCTGGTTGTCTGTGAGCGACAATTTTCTTGGGTATAATTTTTTTCTTTTCGCTTACAGCATGAATATAAGGCAAACGGTTATTATTTTTAACCATATAAGTATCATGTTTCAAGTTTACCTGTCTTTGGCACTCTGGAGTAACTTCTTGTAGTGTTATGTTCGGACACCATTCAATTTTACTCAAAATTCTGGTTCTAATATCAGCATCTTCGGAAAATTGTATCGTGGACTTAGATTTCTTAGTCTGTCGCACAATACTTGAGCACTCGAACGCTAGAACCCTCCCAAGTCACAAATCAAAAGACAGAAGACAAGTAGAAGGAATGTTATTCCAAACAGTGTCTATTATGGTACAAAATTGTCAGGAATTTGTAGTTTTTAGTAGAAACAAAATCATCATTATAGTTATCCAAGCAATCGGCACACTGGGAGTTATCAGCACTGACTAATGGGAAGCTACACGTAGTCATTGTAGAATATTCTTCTCAAAGCTGATTGGATCGGGGAATATGTCTGGCTTATTCTGGGCTACTTAGAGATTCCTCGACTTCAACTGTGGACCATCGTCACACCTTTAAAACTGAACTGAACTTTATCAGTACATAAAAGTAATAAATCTTTAAGAATTTTTAAGGTGATAGGTAATTTAAGGTTGTTTGAAAATATATAGTCACATAAAATGTCAATAGTCTTTATTAAAGGTACATTTGTCAATAAGGAATTCACGTGAAATGAGCACATAGTTTTTCCTTTGATATTAATGTCACCGAAATGATGGATCAATTGAAAAGAATCCTTTACAGAATACTTACATAAACGTCTTCGAATAGGAGTGTGGGGAGTAGTGTAACGTCGTGTATTATATTACACCTACATAGTTTATTCTAGTATCTGGACAAGCTGATTCCCCTATAATATTATGAGTCATATATTGATCTTGTTAATCATTCGCTTATTGACCTTGACTATTTTTTTTTATATGAGCGTATATGTGTGCACACTTCATATCTTATTCATATTATGACTGTTATTCATTTCTGACCGAAGATAAATATTGATTAATGCTTGCTTAAATCAAGTTGGCTTACCAGTCATCTCCCATGCATGTCATTATTTACTTCGATCGCTAACATTCCCTCATGTCCTCACTGCCTTCCAGGTCCTATGTTATTTGGCAATAAAAAATGTAGTTGCCGCTTTCCATTTGTCTTCTGATATTATACACCGTTCAGATTGATATAATAACGGTTATCAAGACGATTGATTAACGAATCAAGCCACTACACTCCTTAAACCTACCCTAGTAATATAGGCTTATTAACCAGAGTGATTAGGTGTTCAATTGTTTTCACCATATTATTTTTATCATTATTATCTTAAGTGGATAGCCTGATGATTGATCAACATTGTTCTGTAAGGTTATTTCCAGTGCCAGAACGAGTTATTTTGATAATTATCTACAACTAGAGAAAGTAAGATTAAAGCAAAGAGCACGAAACAACAAAACAATGATAGCAAGTAAGAGGTTAAACATTTAAAGTTCCTATAATCTCACTTGTGGAGTAAGATACACTTGCAGGCGCTAGAGCGTTTAATGCATTTTCAGAGGAGCAAAAAGCATTAATTGAGCGAACAAACAATGGGAGAGGGTTTAACGTACGGATAGTTTGTGGTAAATTATTCCAGAGTCTAGAAAACTTACAGGTAAAGTAATTCGTATAGAGAGAAGATCTAGAATATGTTTGTTTCGCTAAAGACAAGGAGTTACGAATGTCGTAATATGAAGTTTCAGCATATTGAATCGCCTGGTTGGATGTGAAGGATAGTTTGTTTAAGTATTTTGAAAAACAAGATAAGGTTAAGTTTGAGTCTCCTCTTCCATATTGGGTGAAGCCCGAGTTTACTGCACCTAGAATTATATGTCAAGGCACTATCAGTTCCAAGAGTACAAAGTGTAAATCATCACTGTACTGATTCCAGTCTTAATTTATCCTTTATGCGCGTGCTACTAAGGACAAACGCGCAGTATTCGAGGAGTGGTCGAACACAGACCTTGTACATTGGAATACGAGATTCGCTGTTACGAAGGTTTCGAGTTATGTAACCTATTTTGGCTGTATTTTCTGTCTGCTGGAGTTAGTGTTCGGGATGCATGCATAATGGCTTTCTTTGTCGCGTCGGGGAACTGGTGTGAAATGATAGCACCGAGCCCAAAGGCTGAAGCGTCTGCGGCCACAATGATTGGCAATGACGGATCGTAGTGCGTTAATAGCAGTTCCGAGCTAATAAGTGTCTTCAGCTTACAAAAGGCGGTTTCACACTCCTTTGTCCAGTTCCAGCTAGTATCCTTATTTAGAAGTTAATTCATTGGTACGCAAATATCATGCATCAATGGAACGAAGGCTGAGTAACAACTAACCAATCCCAGGAATGATCGTAGATTAGAGATATTGGCAGGAGTGAGCATGGTTTTTATAGCTCGAATGTTCTCGGGATCTGGTCGGAGACCTACAGCATTGAAGATGAACCCCAAATACTTCACGGAATTCAAGAAAAGCTGGCATTTTTCCGGGCGTAGCCGGAACCCGTTGTCTCTGACACGTTGTAGCACGGCTGTTGTGCGTTCTCGCAGCTGTTCTGATGTTGTGGCAACAATGAGGATGTCATCCAGAAAAGTTGCGACCCCTGGGATACCTGATAGAATGGTATCCATTAGCTGCTGGAAAATAGATGGAGCGGTCTTAGTTCCAAACTGCGGTCGATTATACTGGAATAGGCCACGATGAGTATTAATAGTGAGTAGCTTTCTTGATTCTTCAGCCACTTTTACTTGTAGATAGGCATAAGCAAGATCCAGCTTCGCAAAGAACTTTCCGCCATTCAGCATAGTGAACAAATCTGCCATGACTGGCAGCGGGTAGTGATGCTGTTCTACGGCTGAGTAGAGACTTGTGGGAAAAATCTGCACATATTCGGATCGTACCATTAGCCTTCTTGATAACAACAATGGGTGCCGCCCATGCGGAATAAGAGACAGGAGTAATAACTCCTTCACGTTGAAGGTGATTTAGTTCTTCCTCAACTTTCGGTAATGCAGCATATGATACTGGTCTCTTCGGACGAAAAACAGGTTTAACCCCAGGTTTCAATCGAAGCGTTGCTTTTATGACTGAGCACCGACCCAAAGCAGGCTGGAAGATGGTCGAAAACTTCGTAATTAGTTCCTTTGAATATGCTTCCGGGTCATAGGGTTGCTTTACGAGATGATACACGGTGTTTAACGGGACGTCCGCTAAATGCAGCTGGTCAAACCAATCTAATCCAAGTAAATTAAGTTCAACCGGCGCAATGTAACATACCAGTGAATGTTGAATCGCGAAAAGACACTTCACAATGTAGTTGGCCCAACAAACGTAAGTAATTACAGCATGCCGTACGAGGTTTTTGTGTTGTTGTTGCCATACATGGTCTGCCCATTTTAATCCAAGATTTTTGTGAAACAATCGTCACGTCTGATGATGTGTCTATTTGCAATCTAAATGGATGCCCATTAATATTAATGGTAATAAATTTTTTCTCACCTGGGGTTGAGTTCTGACAGGTTGCTACAAGACTCAACGAATTTGTGCACGGCTTGAGAACAGACTTTCTAGTACTTCTGGGGAGATTAGGCTTCTTATTTTGGCAAAATCCATCTTCGTGGCCCACAGCTTTACACTTCCTGCAACGATGTTGTTTATACGGGCATCTTCGAACATAATGCCATACACCACAGTGCAAGCTTGGAGCAGGAGGATTCGTCTTTGCTTGTTGGACTGAATTAGAGTGAGATGAACTAGGTATAGCTGGGGCGGATTTAACAGGTTTCGTTGGTTATTGGACTACATGTACTTCATGGCGATCAGAAACACCACGTTGAACCATAGTAGTGTCATGCTGCAGATTAATTAGACGTTGATATTCGTTAGCAATATCATTAAGAGTCAGCTTAGGGTCTTGAACCAATCGAGCAACCGTGTTCTAATGTCACTGAACTTTTGCGATTGGAGGCTGCAGATGAGAATGAGGGCTTTGAACTGCTCTTCAGTTCAGGGTTTCCTGTTGACCACCTCCAACCACCATCTTATCTCAACATAGTGCATGCAGTGTTAAGCCACCTAGACTAGTAGCCACACTGCAACTTGATCGATAGCATTCGATCATCACTAAGAAAGACTTGACACGCATGACAATGATCACCACCCAGTGATCAATCAATTGTGTTTAGAAGTCTTCTAACATAAAATTCATTGGAATCATGAACTGATTTAAGTGAGACCGACATCGAAAACTTGAAAGCACTGGGACGGCTCATGAATTCACATAAACTCCACAACTCCGTCCTGAAAATTTTGTGCTGACTAGTGACTAGCTTCAAGAAGAAATTTCCAACATTCTAGTGAGAGGCCGTGACCAGTTGAGCTCATCTGTATTGGGTGTAAGGCAATAGTGAATAGAAATTTCTCAGCTAAGAACAAATAATTCACTTTAAGTCAACATAAAATTACCACATAACTAAACGGGCGGTTTCTACAAAATGCGATAATCCAAACATGAAAAGTCAGCTTGATAAATCTTCAATATATTTTAGGCAAAGATAGGTAGTGGCTAACAGTGGGATCCAGTTTGACGCGTGTTTCGTCCCATTTGTGACTCGTCACCTGGATGTACCTTCATCCCTGAGTAATTATTCACTCTGGGACTCCAAATCCAGTATGGTTCTCTTCGAACGCCATCGCATCATCCACTTAGCTACTGAGTCTTGATAACTACCTGCTTGTGCAGCATCGATACAATCCGTATAGGATGCACATGTACCAACAAGAGAATGATCAATTGTAGTTCTAAACCATAATGCAAAGATACAAGCAGATAACATTAAGCGAATTCATTGCCGATATAGCTAGTGATCACTTTTTTGGAAGATAGTTAATAATGATCAGTAATACTTCATCTTTTTATATACCATCATTTAGATTTCTATTCTTTAGAAATTTATATGAACATAATACTGAGCTATTTTATCTATGAAGGTTGAATTGTAGTGAACAGTCAACTAAAACGTAGGACTAGGCACTTATATGCATCGGTACAAGTTGCCATACCTCGTTAACACAACAAGATGAACACCAAATTCATAGAAGTAGTTAATTTAGTGGTGGTAATATATAAAAAAGATTGTTTATAAGGATATAGTATAGGAAGGTAGACAGATATGAAGCAATTTTAATCTTAATGTTTAAGAAAAGAGCAAAAAGTGTATACACCTGAGCCATTGTGATCGATTCTGAGCCATGTCACCAATAGTCTCCAACCATTGGTTACGATAGTCACGCGGACCCCCAACCGAGTAGTTTACATCTACCAATATGGCTCAGACTACAAGTTAGTGACTTCAAGCACTGATGCCACGTTTTGGTTTGGCCACCCCTAATTTTCTTCCAATCATCCCTTATACTAGTCAGTATAGCGCATCGTGGCAATCGGTATTCAGGCATACGTAACACGTGGCCTAACCATCTCAGTCGATGAAGATTCATGACCTCATCAACTGATTTACCATCATTCCTGTTATATGCCCCGGTGAATTACGAATGTTAACTTTTAGGTCAATTTATTGATCAATGTAATATGCCTATTTCCTATTGTACAATTGTTACGTAACTGAACTATTCATATTCGTGTTTCCTCTTATCATGAGCTTTATTTTGATCTTTGATTTATTATCATACGATTGTTGAGTTATAATCAGTTTATTGATTACTTTGGTTTGTATAAAAACCCAGTATGTTTGTAAATAATGATTCATACCACTGAGGCTGTTATTTGTGTTCTGGACTTAATTGGCTGGGCTAAACAGATCGCAGGACCGGTTAGCAATCTAGTCTGCTCGTACGGGTTTCGTGTCATTGTTCTAGTCGATAATTCGCTGCTCTCTAATTGGCGGTCTCATCAAGTCACACATCAACTAGCCATCCACTCGGCCACAAGCATAACAATTCCCTAATACCCTGTGTCTAACCTCACTATTACTTACCCGGTGATCCCAGCAGATGAGAGCAATATTTCTAAGACATCTGTGGTCAAATACTAGTAACTTACAAGTATCTTCTACTCTTAATGGTCATGTTTCACAGCCGTAAAGTAGAATAGAGCGAACTGCTGCGCAGTATACTCGTCCCCAATTGATAGACGGATATCTCGTCTTCGCCATAGGTGACGTAAGTTGGCAAAAGCCAAACGAGTTCTTTAAATCCGTGCTGAGATTTTGTCAGACACCAACCCAATTGTAGGGAACAAGAACACCAGTGAGGCTAACCGAATGTTCTTTAGAAATGGAATTACCTTCATTTCCTCTAGATTTTCTGTACGAAGTTCATTGAAAACAGTGTTCTTCTCAAGGGCTTTAAAACCCACTGTGTAAACACAGTTTGTTAACATTGATCTCCACGCTATGAATACGACTCATACCTAGATACCTGGTGAGTGAGTATCTTGGGGATTTCCCAAATTCTAGTCTTTTCCGAATTCAACCAGATGGTATTATATGTGCCTTAAACACAATATGCTACTATAATGTCTTTTAAGTAGCTTATATTGTATTTTATGAAATTTAATCTTTATGTTTTGAGTGTTTGAATATTATTACGTCTACTGATTGTTTCGTAATTATAATTTATCTTCACTGATAAAGCGTTTACATATTCAGCAGACTGAAAATCCTTACATCTCTATGTTTATCCAGTGTAATCAGAAAACAATAATCTAACTCAGTGGCCGAGTGGATAACGCGATGGCGTTTGAAGCGAGGGTACTGGGTTCGAGTCCCAGAGTGACCATCAACTCTGAGATGCAGGTACATCCAGCTGACGAGTCCCAAATAGGACGAAACGCGCGTCCTGGATTCCACTGCTAGCCACTATCCATCTCTGCTTACCAATAATCTAACAGTTAAAATAATCCCTTGACTTTGATCCATCAATAAATGTGGATATATAAGTTATCTACTGAACAGCAGTAACAATAAATATTTTGAAGCAAAAAGAATTCAGTATAAGTAGACTATAATGTGCCAAATGCCATGGTATGACTAAGAGTGGGGAAAGTCAGCTCTCTCTCGAAATGCTCTCACATGGCCATGTGCATACAACCACTGCCACACAAGTCCTATTCACGGCCTTCTCGTGGCATTACTGTTGATTACGAAAAGTGAATGTCTGGCGCACTAACCGGGTTGGTGGATATGGAGGATTCATTTAGGAGAGTTGGAAAACCCTCATTCCAAACCAATGGTGCACATGGGTCCCAAGAACCTGAATGAACACATGGCAAATGAACCAATTATTGATCACCGGCTACCATGGGACTGCTTCTCCCAACGTTGTTCCACTGCCTTTTTATTTGGTTCCACAGAACTGATCAGTTATCATGAACTTACATATTAACTTACATGTTAAGATGTCCCTAAACATTGCTTCCAGCAATTAGTTAAAACTCTACACTCAAAATAAAATTACCATGATTAACTTCGAGAACTAAGTCTCAAAATTTAACTGGGAGACTTTAACCAGTGCTGGAATTACGAAATGTCGGATTTGAGACATTTACCTACCCCTAAACAATAATGATAATTGAGTGACATTTGATATGTAAAGCATTAGTTGACAACTAAGTGGTCTTAAGTTTGAGCCCTTATTTTTAGACCTGGATGTATTGAGTTAAATCCCAAATGAAAATAGTGTTTATATTCTACTTAACAGTCCCATACTACAATGCAACATCTGTCAGTTCTATATAGAGCAAAACAATATGATTGAAAATCAACTAAAATACACACAACAACATCAGATTTGAACCGTATACTGCCAAAACTTATAATCTAATCTAGGTAATATAACTTATATTGAGAAACAATAATAACTTTACAACTAGACCTACAGTACACTAAACCTTGAACAAGAATTGTCGAATAAGAAACTATATTTATTTAAGAGGTTGACCATTCACGCATGAAACCGAAAGTCTTAGATTCAAGTCCCGTGTGTAGAACCATGTATGTGCACTGCTAATGAGTTCTATACTGGGATGAAACGGTTGTTCAGTGCTTCCAGGTATTTGATGATGAATTCAATTATTAAATTTTTAATCAGAAGGGGTTTTGTGGAGATTTCAATATTTTTATAACTGAAATCATCAGTCAATTGAAGCTAGACCATCATGGAAAACCTGGAAGCATTGGACGGCCGTTTCGTCTTATTGTGGTACTCCTCATCAACGTGCACCCACAATCCTGCCTAGCGAGTTTCGAACCCAGAACCTATCAGTCTCGCACCAGAGCACTTAACCACTAGACCAAACTGACCCGGGATCCTATGGTGTTAATGTCTAACTTCAACTAATCCACAAAATTGAGCAACCATTCACCATTGTCTTCAGTGAGTTGATATCTTACAACAGAGCTGGTTGAACTCCACTGGCTACTGCTTCTCACTAGAACTCCGGGAAATATCTCTTGAATTCAGTCACTAGTGAACATATGATTATAATCAGTTGTTTTTTTTTAGAGATCGTGGATGCGTGCTGTTGAGGAGTCCTATACTGGGACGAAACGGTCATCCAATGCTTACAGGCTTTTAAATGGTGACTTAGCTTCAATTGACTCATGCTTTCATTTTTTTTAGTTTAATTAACAATTAACTTTTTCCTAATCATCACTAATAATTATTCAATTTGTCATTACATATGTAAACATCATCCTTGTAATCCATATAGTGTAATATTATAAAATAATTACATCATTCATTCATCCTTAATTTCAATGAAGTATATATATAGTAGTAATATGAACATGTCGAATGGTTACATAATCATCAATATCATCCATTTCATCATCATCATTAGGATCAAGTGTTTCCTTTTTTCCACCCCACTCCCCTTTATTTCAGGGTATGTAAAATGTGTCCATATATATGTATTTTCAATGTATTCCACTTAGACTTTGTTGATATTATGATTAGATCAGTTGAAGTACTATTACATCATCATCATGATTAAAACATAAAATACACTTTCAATAATCAATTAATGGAGGAGATGGGGTGGGAATTGGTTAAAGTAAGTTAATTGGATCTAATTTTCATATCCCTATTACTTTAAATCTTGCCAAAATGAATGACACTATAGAACTAAGTTGTGTGTTGACTATTGTTTTGATTTAACACTTGGGCATCGGTATAAGATCAATGTAAAATAGAATGAAATGTGACAAAAGATCCACGATCTATTAATTAGGGGGCTTGAATCATCCTATTGATGATGTTAAGGATTGACAATGATCAATCTTTATTAGTATAGGTGGGTTCTGATATGGGCATTAGGTTTGACATTGGGCTGTAAGCAAATCCAACTGATGTGTCTTAAACAGAAAGAAATACGCTGTATAGATTCTGTTGCTAACCACTGTTCAACTTTTAGAAAGTGTAGTGTTATTTGTTATCCTGCTAATATGATTATTTTATAAGATGTTATACTTGAGATACCAAGCACTCGTTCTTACACTGAATTATACACTTTTACAAATTATAGACTCACTGGTCTATCGGTTAAGTTCTCGTGGGCGAGACTGATAAGTCCTGGGTTCGAATCCCGTGAGGTGGGATCGTGGATATGCACTGCCACTGAGGAGTCCCACAATAGGACGAAACGGCCGTCCAGTGCTTCCAGGTTTTCGATGGTGGTCTAGCTTCAATTGACTCATGATTTCAACTTTGAAAAATACTGAAATCTCCACAAACCCCATTCTAAATATAATCATATGCTCACTAGTGATTGACTTCAAGATACATGTCCTGGAGTTCTAGTGGGAAGCAGTGACCAGTGGAGTTCATCCGCGTCTGTTGTGAGATATCAACTCACTGAAGACAATTGGTGAATGGCTGCTCAACTTCGTGGATCAGTTGAAGTTAGACATTAACACCGTTGGATGCCAGCTCAGTGGTCTATCTGTTAAGGGCTTCGGCTCGAGACTGGTAGGTCCTGGGTTCGAATCTCGCTCGCGAGAGCGGGTTCGTGGATGCGCACTGCTGAGGAGTCCCATAATAGGACGAAACGGCCGTCCAGTGCTTCCAGGTTTTCGATGGTGGTCTAGCTTCAATTGACTCATGATTTCAACTTTGAAAAATAAGAAACTTATCAATATAGGCCGCCCACTAGCATTCCCCACCCAAACCTGTCATCGGCAATTCTTTCCAGTTAACATTCATCCTTTTCATATCTGCTTCTATTTCGCGGTGTAATATGTTCTTTGGCCTTCCCCTTTTCTGTTTGCCTTCACGATGTCAAGTCAGCGCCTGCCCCGTGATGCAGTTTGATGATTTCCTCAATGTATGTCCTATCCGCTTCCAGTATTTTCTCCTAATTTCCTCTTCAGCTGGAATATGGTTTGTCCTCTCCCATAAAACGCTGTTCCTGATAGTATCCGGCCAGTGAATGTCGAGTATTTTGCGTAAACATCTGTTTATGAATACTTGTACCTTCTTGACGATGGATGTAGTAGTTCTCCATGTTTCAGTTTCATACAGTAGGACTGTGCCGACCTTCGTATTGAAGATTCTCACTTTGAAGTTATTTGACGGTTGTTCTGAGTTCCATATGTTCTTCAATTGTAGAAATACTGTCCGTGTTTTGCCAATCCTCGCCTTTACATCACACAGATATAAGTAGTATGTATCATCAATCGAAAGTGAAATGCCTAGGGACAGAAGGTTGAGAAGAACGAAGAGAAGAGAATGAGAACAGAGAATGGTCGATATGGAAATGAAGAAACTAGAAAGTCCGAAACAATTGATGGTTATTTTCTATATGGTTCCCAGATTTTATTAAGATATTCTATAATGTTATATTATTCAAATACATTCGGTTATCCTCATTTGTGTTACCGTTCATTACAATACAATAATATTGAGAGACTGTAATATGGAAGGATTAAAACTGTTCAAAAGTTTACTCATTCTTAGGTGAAATATATGAAAATGGTAGATGAGTACAGAAATCGATATTGTTTCTTTTCGAAATCAAAGATAGATTATTTATTTATTTATTTGAACATATAAATATTGGTACAAGGGGGCACTGAATATATATGCACCACAGTTGTGTGAGGGTTATGATACTGCCCGGGTGCTCGAACCTAAGTAGGTGGTTTTCTAAGGGGGCCACACCCCGATCCTTTGACCTGAAGATCTAATCCATAAGGCAGTAGAACGACGTAAAGAGATGCAGTCCCATAGTAGCCGGTGACCAACAATATGTTGTTCCGTCAGGATCCTGGAGCCCATGTAGATCATTGGTTTGGAATCCGGGTTTTCCAACTCACCTAGATGAATCCTTCATATCCACCAACCTGGTTATGTATATCAGTCCCGTGAGGACATATGATCAATGAATGAATATGATAATGTTACAATACTAGGATCTGTAGTACAAATAATAATAAGAAATCGTGCCTGTAAATGTTGATGTCAGAAACACTAACAAATCAGTCAGTCAGCCACAACGTAGAACTTCGTACGTACGTACATCAATTTTTATTATCTCGCGGATCCCAACCGGGCAGTCTACACCTACCATCATGGCTCAGTCCAATTGTCAGTGACTTCATGGATTTGTACCACGTTTTGATCTGGCTGCTCTTAGCATTCTCCTAACCTACTCCTACATTATAAAACACTGCACCTCGGGTACGTCCAATCTAAAGAATTGCATACGAAAATTGAGAGTGAAATTCACTCAGAACAGTGACATTTCATTCTTTACTACTTTAATAATCTTCCATAATGAATTCTTCTATTCAATTGACGGATATTATAATTATCTTATAGAAATGCAGTTGGAAACTTGAGATAAATTAGAAAAAGGATTTCTAGGGATTTACTATATATTGAATAACGGTCTTTACTTTTTCATCAGTCAATCAGTGTTGTTAAAGGTATGAGGGTGGTTATCACTTCCCGGTCGCTAAAACCGTGGAAGGGTTCTTTTAGAGGTAGCTGAAAAGGAAATTGGGTTAGAGTTGGTCTTGATGACCTAAGAACGTGACCACAGTGCTAACGGAACAACTAACTGTTTCAGGCCGATCACATACGACTTTTTTGTGAGTAGTTTTCGTGTTAGCTCCCTATTTGTTGGGACCTTACTGCCAGAGCAGGAAATCCGTGGGATAAGGTGAGGTGTGCATTTTAACGGCCGACTTTCTCTATCCTCACCCCTCCTTGTGGGAAGACAGCATCACCGTTATGCTGGTTTTCCGAAAGAAACACCTTACTGTGATTACATTCCTGTACAATCAACAGTATGACTTGAACCGACCTGTCTGACATGATACAACCTTGAGGGATTGTATATGAATCTTTGTAACTATATGCTACATAAATTCAGTACCAATTCCGTTTTCTGATACCTCTTGAAAGATTTGAGATATTCACAGTATGAGAAACTCGTTAGGATTAATTTAAGTCACATGATATTCATGAGGACCGATGACAATGGTTTAAAGACCCAATGATCTTGATTTGTAATCTGGATAAACTTATTCACTAACCTACAAAATCATCCTATTTATCACAGCTAATCAATAAGACAAGATTATTATCCTCAAAATTGGACTACAAAAGAAAGAAAGAAAAGTATTCAGGCATGAATCAAACCAAAACAACGTAATGATTAACTTATAACCTTTGATGTTTTGTCATGGTTACACCAATAAGAGATTATCATGTTGTCACGCAAATGTCTTTATAATACGGATTAACTTTAGTTATCCTAATTCTTTAATTAAACGATTGATTTATGTGCTGGTTATTGGTCATTATATGAGAACATATCACAGGGTCACTTTCTTGTTATTACTCCTTACGTAATGAAACAAACATACTGAAATAGTTTAGGCAATCACATACTTAAATTCCTTTAGTATTGTTTGTTTTAAATCTTCCCATCGATGTGTTAGAACTGTAATTAATCAGTCTCTAATTGGCATATGTACTTACTGTGTGTATTGCTTCGATATAGCCTTAATTCACAAGCATGGTAAGCTAAGATGGATAGTGTCTAGCAGTGGAATTCACAACAAAGCGCGTTTCGTCCTATTTGGGACTCGTCGGCTGGATGAATCACATACCTAGATTCAATGATTAAACCGACATGCATTATGCATACTGAATACTCTCATGTTTCAATATTGAAAATCTATATCAAAAACAATGAAGTGGGATGGACTTAATCAGTGATCGATATAAAATCATTTTTGAGGAAAATATACAAGATTCAACTTGTATGGATAACTAATTTGACCTATTTGAAAAATGAAGGTCACAATCACCACCAAGTAATGAATAACAAGTAATGGCATTAACTTCATGTTTAGCAAACAAAATTTGGCACACATTACTGTATTTTAAGATTCTAATTAGTTAAAAAAGAACAGCACTCATTATTTACAAGATTCCTCAAACATATCTAACCTGAGCGGATTATGTTATATTGCCAATTAGAGATTGTTAAGTGATATGATCAAGTGAACACTATGAAGCTACTATTACGATACTACATTACTAGGGACATCAAATATCTTGGTTCGGCTGAAGTAGTCTGCTCTACTCTCCATATTCTATGACAATGACACAAGTATACGATCATAGCCAAGAAGTCTTACTCACTGCCTAATTGTAGCATTACTATTGTTTACGAAATTGAGAGGATGACAAGCAAATGTCCGACACATAAACTGGGTCAGTGGGTGTAGAGGAACTATCTGGGAGAGTTGAAAAAACCTTTATCCCAAATCAAGTGTAAATGGGCTCTAGGATCCCGAAGGAACGGGTACTATAAGACTGTATCTCCTAAAGTTGTTCCACTGCCTTTCGGACTAGACCTTCGGTTCGAAGTATGGCACCCAGGCATATCAAATCGGTACCTCCTTGTACCAATGTATTTCAATGAATCAATAAATACTACAATAACAGTGATACTGACGTCAGTCACAGTTTATTGTCGCTGTATCAACATGATCCTATAAAGAACACCGACATTGTATAAGACTAATTTTATTCGTATAAAAAATAGGATGACATAAAATAATATCGCTATCAAAACGTATTTATAAATATATCTCAATAATAAAAGATGGACAGATCACAAAAAAACAAATGGGAACATTACAAAAAAAAAAGAAAAAGATGGAGAAGAAACAACCTGACCTGACAACAATGGAAAAAATAAACTATTATGAATAAATTGTACCGGTGTTACCATTATTATCATTATTACTATTATCAAATTCAAATGATCTATCCATGTATAACACCGTTACCGTAGAGGTAGTATGAACGAGTAAAAAAAAATGAGTAAATCAATTCCAAAAAAAGGGTTTAGAAATATCGATCTGTCAATCAATTTAGATACTAAACAAAAAAAGAAATTGGGGTCCCAATGACCGATAAAAGTGTTTTACTGGAAGACAAACACAAAGGTGTGTGTATGTGTGTCACAGTACTACTGATAGAAAAAAAATAAGTAGTAACAAAAATTATTGTCCAAATTTTTTTTTAATCTAATTTAAATTAATATTAATTATCATCTTAAATAATAATAAGGATAATAGAAAGGTATATATATATATATATAACTTGCTTAAAGGATAAACAAAATAAATACCTTGGCAATAAGAGAACAAAAAAAACCAATATTAAATAGGGAGGTATTATGTTTTTTTTTCTAAATGGTAACTCGCCTCAAGTTCGAACTCAATATCATAGTATCCGTATGATGATTATTATTGATACTACTTATATTACTATCATCTTGTATAAAATGATCAATATTCCATTGCTTAGCAACAGTTCTATTATTATTGATTTTAGTATTAGTAGTAGTATTATTGTTTTGAGTTGATGACATAGGGGTAAAATGTAAAAAGTAACAATGATTACCATATGGACATGTACCATTATTTGCATAATTCATACATATTCTTGTACGATATTTTGGATGAAATTGTGGATATTTTAGCTCATTTGGACCATGAGCAAAATGACAATTATCACCTAATGGACAATGTTTATATTTTTGATAATGTAAACATGGTTGAGTTTTATATCTTGCATTATATATAGCATCTTGTTTTCTTGGTATTGGATAACGCATATGTACTTGCATTGGTCTATGGGTATTCGATGTTGATTGTAATTCATTTTGACATGTAACTAACCTGCTTTCAACTAATAGATCATTGATATAATGTTCATCATTCTCTTTTTGTCTTAATAATGGTCGAGGTCTTAATTTTGTCTGATGTTCTATACATGTTCTTTGTAGTTGGTTCTTTAATTGATTCGCCATGATTGAATCTGAACTAGTGGTTGAACAACTAGGGTATATTATTGAATCATTTGCTTGACAAGTACATATAGCTGAAGTTGAATACAATTTTGTTTTATTATAATCAATATTTTCTTTATTCTCAGCAGCATTATCATTTTGTTGATAATAAGTTTTCCATGTTTTATTAATAATCATTTGTATATTATTTGGGAAATGTGTAAATTCATCAGGAGAATGTATCAAATCATCATGTTTACTATCGGCCAACAAGTTGATGATACCTTGTCTTGATTGTATCTGACCGGTAGTATGACATATCGTATTACGTAATGATCTATCCTCTTGTATATGGTTAGTAACTAATTCTTGTAATGATGTATCTGTGGTTTTCATTGTATTCCAATTTGTTTGTATATTAGATAAATATTTTAGTATATCATGGGTTTCAAATACCATTTTGTTTATTTAAGTCCAATACTTTCAATTAGGGATTAAAGGAGATAAAATAATAATAATAATAAGGATAATAATAAATAAGTGGACAATAAAATTTAAAAACATTTTCAGTTTTCAGTTTTTATGATTGAAAAATTTTTTTTTTCAAATTTAACAAGGTCAAACATAAATCATCTAACCAATCAGAATGTGTTTTCTCATATATATTCCCCATAATAGTGGATTAATTGATCACCCCCTCCTTTTTTTATTTAATTCAGTTAAAATTAATCCTTATCATCACCTCCACCCCCTATCATCATCATGATTATCAAAAGCTGTATTTTGATTGGTTAAAAAGTTTTTGGAAAATTATCATTCATAGGGGAGTATGAAATATAATTATTGGAGTTATGGAAAAGTTAAAAGATGATAAAGTCGATGATTAACATAAGGAATTAACATTTGATACAACTAATATCATCGTCATCATCTTCATCATTATTATCATAAGGCCGAATAGTTGTCATTTATCTGTTTGTACAGTTTCTTTGTGATTATGTAATTGTTTTGATGAGATCCATTGTTAAGGTATAGATAACTTTTCTTATATATAAAGCTTTAGATTAGATTAGATAATAGACAGTAGTTGTTTCCTTAAAATGAACAATGGTTATCTAATCGGATTTGAACCCCATGAGAAATTTCGAAAAATCTATCCCAAACACAATGTGTGTTATTCATTGATTATCATCATATGCCTTTTTTGGTGTGTTTGTGTGTGTGTTTGTTAGTGTAGTATGATTAGTCATGAATTGAAGATACTTATCTTATTGCATAATCAATTATCTTAACTTAGTTTTTAGTCTATAACTTATCTTTAACCTTACGTAAGGAAATTGAAATTCTTTACATTATTTTTAATAGATTCATCTTGTAATCATTGAAAGCGAGATCAACTTTGGGAAAATTAAAAGTCATTGTTTCGTCCCAGTCTAAAACTTCTTTGGATCGTACGTTTTAATCGATTAAAAGAGACGAAACTTATGTTTATGAATTGTCAAAACGACTCTTGATTTGGTCTCTAGATGATTCTCTTGTTTTTGCCTCCAACTTCCCTGGTAGGGCCGAGAGTGGGGAAGGCTACCTTCCCTGTCCAAATGCTCTCACACGGCCACGTGTAAACAGCTATTGCGAGGGGAGTCCTCGCTGCATTCTCATGGCGGAGGTGTTGTCTGCGAAATTGACAGGATAAAAACTCAATGTCCGGCATTCTAACAGGGTTGGTGGATACGGAGGATTCACGTAGGAGAGTTGGAAAACCGTAATTCAAACCGATGGTGCACATGGGCTCCAGGATCCCTAAGGAACAAATGGCGTATGAACAAATCGTTGGTGACCGGTTAATATGGGACTGCATCTCCTCACTATGCTCTACTGCCTTGTGGATCAGATCTTTAGATCAAAGGCTACGGGTGTGGCCCCTTGGGAAAACCACCTATTTCAAATTGGGCACCTGGGTAGTATCATAACCCTCACACAAATCAAATGAGGTTCGTGTGGCGCATATATATTTGATGCCCTTTTGTACCGATATTTATGTGTTTAAATAAAAATATCAGTTCCAGAGTATGTTTTGCGATTGGTTATCCATTGAGCAGTAATTGATATCATGTTTGTTTGACGAACATGTTTAAACATGTTCGGTACCACGTTCACTATGATAAGATGTTACTTGATTGAAAGCAGTTATTTGTTACTATCTTGGTGCTACAATAGGTCAATTGCAGCACCAATAATTAAGTGTAGGTGTCTTCAAAGGTGAAGATGAATGGGTCTGGTTCAAATCCCCCAGGAATTACCATTTCCCTCAAGATTACTGGGACACTTGTCTGACGAGTCTAGTATGACTTATTCCCAAACCTTTTGAAATAAGCCTGGCTGGACTTTAACTAATTTTCTTAACTATGATAATTGGTAAATCAATGACAATAAGTAAACAATCCGATTTTACTGCTTATTGAGATCTGAATAGAACTTTTGACGAAGTACTACGACAAATGCAAGGAGTAATAATAATAATTTAATGCCTAAATCATTAGAGGACTAATATACAGTGAAATTCATCAAGTCGAATAATAAAATGTTCATTTAGACTGTGTATTATAACCACTCCAATACCCATGTTTTGATTTTATTTCGCGGAAGCTTATGTATGCTTTATGCTTTGTAATACCATATGGCAACCAAGAACCAGTCTCACTACTTTTCTTCAGATGACATCATTATATTCTGATAAGGATATTCTAGAGAAACCTTCACAATTTCGTAAGCAAAGCTGGATAGTGGATTTCAGTTTGACGCACGTTTCGTCCTATTTGAGACTCGTCAGTTGGATGTGCCTGCATCTCATATTTGATGTTCAGTTTGGGACTCGAACTCAATACCTTTCGCTTCAAACGCCATCGCGTTATCCACTTAGCCGTTGAGTCCTGATAGTCACTTGCTTGTGCAATGGGGTAAAGTTTAAATTCATTTAGTATTGTTTGTTTGAATATTCCCATTGATGTTTTTAGGACTGCAACTGGATCTGGCCACTATGTCGAAGCAATACGTACAGTATGCACATATGCCAATTAGAGACTGACCAATTGCAGTCCAAACACATCAATGGGAAGATTCAAACAAACCAATACTAAACGACTTCATAGTTTCACTTCACAAAATAAATGTGATTTAACAACTAATGAAAACCAGAAAGTACTAGACAGTAGTTTTATCTTAATATGGAAATCTGAGTAGACTCTCCCCCCCCCACTCTTGGCCATACCAAGACATTTAGAGGCAAAGCGGCTTGCATCGGCTGACTTACTACCTTAATATACTTAGATGCAAACATTGATATTCGTTTTAAAACCTTAAAACCTACACCTCATCACTTCATATACAATCCTACTATATTCAATAATTAATTAGATTAATGTTTGAAACCATGTTTATTCTAGCAGAGATGGATAGTGGCTAGCAGTGGAATTTAGTTTGACGCACGTTTCATCCTATTTGGGACTCGTCAGCTGGATGTACCTGCATCTCAGAGATGATGTTCACTCTGGGACTCGAACCCGCTAGCCACTATCCATCTCTGCTAACCATGCTTATGAATTAAGACTATATCGAGGTAATACGCACAGTATGCACATATGCCAATTAGAGACTGACCAGTTGCAGTCCTAAACACATCGATGGGAAGATTCAAACAAACAATACTAAGTTGAATTTAAACTTCACCCCATCGCACAAGCAAGTGGCTATCAGGACTCAGTGGCCGAGTGGATAACGCGATGGCGTTTGAAGCGAGGGTACTGGGTTCGAATCCCAGAGTGAAAATCAACTCTGAGATGCAGGTACATCCATCTGACAAGTCCCAAATAGGACGAAACGCGCCTTGTCCTGGATTCCACTGCTAACCACTATCCATCTCTGCTAACCATGCTTATGAATTAAGACTATATCGAGGTAATACGCACAGTATACACATATGCCAATTAGAGACTGACCAGTTGCAGTCCTAAACACATCGATGGGAAGATTCAAACAAACCAATACTAAGTTGAATTTACATGTTTATTTTAGTTCCCAAGGTTAATTTTTTTCTACTATTTTCATGAGTCATATTCTATCGATTACATTTTATCGATCCAATTTTTTTGATAAATATTCACTTTAATGAATAGTACTCATTGAAGAAAACAAAAAATCAATCGAATATATATATACAGTGCAAAGGATCAAATGGATACATAATAATCATAGTGAGCTGTAATCACCATGGATATATGTCGATAACCTTTGAAGATAACTTAAGGGTATGATATGTATCTATCCATATAAGATATTTTAATTGAGTGTGAATAGTTCGCTCTCTCTCTTTCTAGAAATGCTCTCATATGGTCACATGTATACAGTCATTGTTCTACTAAGACTATTAACATCGTTGGATGCCAAACAGTTCAGTGGTCTAGAGGTTAAGTAATCTGGCGCAAGACTGTTAGGTCCTGGATCCGAATCTTATGAGTGCGGGATCGTGGATAAGCACTGTCACTGAGGAGTCACACAATAGGACGAAACGGCCATGTAACAGTTCTTCCAGGTTTTCCATGGTGTTCTAGCTTCAATGGACTCATGATTTCAACTATGAAAATACTAAATTCTCTACAAAATCCCTTCTGATCAATATTTATGTGTTTAAATAAATATAAATAGAAGTATATTAAGCTAATAAGTCGTAGGATGTAAAGTATCCCCTGAATTTCATTGTTAGCTATAATCTAACCTTGTTTAAGAATATATATATTTCTGACTGATAGTAATATCAAGGCAGTTCATTTAAGATCCGCATTTACAAAACGACACTGATGATTGACAGTTCTTAACTGAAAGAATAAGAAGATTCAAAGTCTTACAACTGAAAGAACATGTGTGTTTTTGTTTTGATAATACTATTTGCTTAAATTCATTTGGTATTGTTTGGTTGAAATTTCACATTGATGTTTGTGACTGCAATTGATCAGTCTCTCTTAGCTGAGTGTATAACGCGATGGTGTTTGAAGAGACTGATACTGGATTCGAGTCCCAGAGTGAATATCAACTCTGAAATGCAGGTATATCCAGCTGACGAGACCCAAATAGGATGAAACGCGGGTCCTGGATTCCACTGCTTGCCACTATCCATTACTGCTTACTTTTTACTAAAGTTGTACTACCGTAATAATCAATTTTTCATGTAGTAACCTGTACTAAGATAGAGAATTGATGCGTTACTTAACAAAGTTTACAAAAGTTTCCAAGCATTGTACATAAGTTAATCAATGACACTATAGTTCACAAGAAATTATTATTTATAAAAGCAATGTACTGGTATAATTTTTTCATTTGATGGATATGATCAGGTTACGTATGCAAGATCATGGATGGGCAATGTTGAGTGGTCGTATACTAGGACGAAACAGCCGTCTAATGTTTTCACTTTTTCAATGGTAGTCTAACATACATTGACTTATAATTTCAACTATTAGAATAGGTTGTTATCAACACTTGTACAATTCAAAGGGTTGTTAAGACTAAGTTAAAACAAGGCATTGAACATGTCTCTTTTTGTACAAACAAATGATGTTTCAATTGATGAGTTGCTTTACGTTAAGGCTGTAGAGTCAAATAATCCGGAAGTTGGGTCACTAAATATTACACAGATAATCGATCCCCACCAAGGTAAAAGACAATCAACGTGCGTCAGTTAATCATACACCATAGACTGGCCCATGAGGCAGTGGTTCTACTTTCGCTTGTATCTACTTTAACTAATATATTCCTGTAATAACGTCCTTTGATGTGTCAATGAGGCAATCCACGTAAGATACTGATCGCGAAGTGTGACTTCGAAGGTACCTTGTTCGTTACACCGTTCTCGTATAACTAGAGTAGGCCCCCAAATGCTCTGGTACGGCCGAGAGTGGGGAGAGTCTGCTCTCCCTCTCCAAATGCTTTCACATGGCCACGCGAATATATAGCCTCTGCCAGGGAAGTCCTACTCACTGCCTTTTCGTGGCACAACTGTTGTTTACGAAATTGAGAGGACGAAAAGCGAATGCCCGGCGCTTTAACCGGGTTGGTGGATATAGAGGATCCACCTAGGGGAGTTGGATACCCTGATTCCAAATCAATGGTACACATGGGCTGGCTTCAGTATACTGAGGGAACAAATGGCGTACGAACCTGTTGTTGGTCACCGTCTACCATGGGACTACATCTCCTTACGATGCTCCACTGCCTTGTGGATCAGACTTTTAGGTCAAAGGCTTGGGGTGTGGCCCCCTAAGAAAATCACCTACTTCAGTTTGGGCATCTGGGCAGTATCATAGCTCTCACACAAATCGAATGAGATTTGTGCGGCGTATATGTATTTGGTGCTTCCTTGTACCAATATTTATGTATTGAAATAAATAAATAAATAAATAAGAGTAGGCCTCCAATCATTCGACATAGGTTATCAACGTTGATGGTCTACAAGGCATATACAAATTTCTAATCCAATTCTCTTGATTTTGTTGATTAATTTAAAAGATTATTCTTACAGTTTTACATAGAGTATGATAGACCTTGTGTACTACAATGAGCCGTTGACTAACTTCAATAAGACTTAAGTGATAGCGATAACATATGAGTTTGTAAAATGGACAGTTCATGTGACGAGTATAAAGGAAAGAATGAAAATATACATTGAAATGTTTCATTTGACAGTTTATCACTAAGACTTCTTTGATTGAAGTAATTACTTCAATAAGTAATTCAGAACTCTACTAAACTAAGTTCATTCTCATATACCTTGAGAGTTGAATTTTTAATATGACCACTTTAGTATCCCAGTTGAAATTAATACTCATCAGTGAATCTTTATCAGTTCCAATTTTATTCAATTCACGATCAATTGTTCATGAAGGCATCAACATCTGGAAAGAAGCACGAAATACAATGCGCGGCTAGGATGCAGCTGGACTATTTAGACTTCGCAGACGATGTGGCTCTTGTATCACACACACAACAACAAATATAGGAGAAGACGATCAGTTTAGCAGCAGCCTCAGCAGCATTAGGTTTCAACATACACGAAGAAAAAGGCAAGATTTTCCTATACAACACAATATGCACCAATCAAATCACACTTGACGGAGAAGCTTTGAAGGATGTAAAAACTTTTACATATCTGGGTAGCATCATTGATGAACACGGTAGATCTGATGCACATGTGAATACGCGAATCATCAAAACCAGAGTAGCATATCCACAATTGAAGAACATCTGGAACTCAAGACAACTGTCAACCAACACCAAAATCAGAATTTTCAATACGAATGTCAAGACAGGCAACACCCAGAAGATGCAAATGTTTATTACCAATTGTCAACGGAAAATATTTCGGGCCCGTTGGCTAGACACTATCATCGACATTCTACTGTGGGAGAGAGCAAATCATATTTCAGTGAAGGAAGAAATCAGGAAGAAGCGCTGGAAGTGGATAAGACACACATTGAGGAAATCACCAAACTGTATCACAAGGCAAGCCCTCACATGAAATCCTAAAAGTCAAAGGAGGAGAGATAGACCAAAGAACACATTACGCCGAGAAATGAAGACAGACATGAAAAGAATGAACAACAACTGGATAGAACTAGAAAGGAGAGCCTAGAAAAGAGTGAGTTGGAGATTGCTGGTCGGCGACCTATTCTCCATTGGGAATAACAGGCGTAAGTAATTAAGTATGTAAGTAACGATCAATTGTGTCCTTATGTTAAATACCAAGTTTGAAAATATCTTAATACTGACATTTATTTATTATGTCTAAAATACTGAAGTGTTATGTAATACTCTATTGATGTTGGTGATCACTGAGTGATGATATGGGATTGAATCCGGTAGGGGGCATCAATACCTTCAAGATTACATTGTACATCTTATTGACAAATACCAAGTTAGTTCACACAGTTATATACCCTTGTGGGCGAGGGTAATCTTGCACTGGTTTTCAGGTGAACCAGATACCATCCAGACTTTCACGAGGCAACCCAAACAGTACAGCTCAATCCCGCACTACAGGAGAACCAGACACTATAAAGGCTTCAAAGTTACAATCCGAACAGGTCGGCCCAATCCTGTGGCGCAACCACTCAGGTACCAAACACTCTGGTGGACCAAGTACTAGTACAAAACCTAGATCCAGGATATCCTATTGACTACTTTCAATAATCATCATCTTAAACTTGAACGTCTTAAAATGAGATCTTGATCAATTCTATTGATCTATTTTATATCATTCATCAAGTTGACTGAAAAGTTGTCAGAAAAGAAAAAAAAAGATTTTTTTTTGTGTGTTAGTGATAACTTAATTATACGTTTGTTGACATTAAAAGTGTGGTTAGGCATTCATTATTTACTCTTCTATATTCGGTTACGACAGTTGGGTTAATCGGCTTAATAGACTACACACACACACAAGTGTTATCCCAGTTGAAAATCATTGAAAAGTTGAGTTTTTGTGGGTGTTGTTGTGATTTCAATGGACATTTTTCAATGTCACCCCTGTAATTAACTCGAATTAGATATTTGAGTTTAAAAAAAAAAGAAAAGAAAAACTTTTTTTTCGAAGAAAATGGTTAGTTTTATACAATTTTTTCAAATAAATCAAAGAGGTTTATAGTTGAGATCATGAGTCAATTGAAGATAGACCAACATGGAAAACCTGGAACCACTGGATGGCCATTTCGTCCTATTGTGGGGCTCCTCAGTGGCAGTGCGCATTCACGATCCCGCACTCCCGAGATTCGAACCCAGAACCCATAAGTCTCGAGCACGAGTCTGCAGACAACTGAGCTGGCATCCAACGGTGTAAATGTCTAACTTCAACCAATTCACGAAATTGAACAACCATTCACCATTTTCGTCAGTGAATTGATATTTCACAACAGACTTGGTTGAACTCCACTAGTCACTGCTTCACACTAGACCTCCAGGAAATACCTCTTGAATTCAGTCACTAGTGAGCATATCATTATAATCAGATGGGGTTTTGTGGATATTATAGTAATTTTATAGTTGAAATCATCAGTCAATTGAAGCTAGACCACCATGGAAAACCTAGAGGCACTGACCTGCCATTTGGTCCCAGTATGAGACTACTCAATAGTGCGAATCCATAATTCTACTCACAATACTTAATCCCAGGACCTTCAGTACAAAGTACAAACGCTTAACTTTCACACCGCTGAGCCGGAATCCAAGGGTGTTCAATCAATCTACAAAGTTTTGTCTAAAATAGAAATGGATTGATTATCATTTGGGAGTTCTTAGGTTTCTTTGTTTCTGGTATTCAAATGATGATAACCGTATGATAAACTATAATTTATGTCCAGATTGATTTTCTAATCAAGTCAATTGGATATAACTGAGATTGAGTAGATAAATACAGAACAGGACTCTGATTATATTTTCACAATACATTTGAGAAGACAGAATGGGACGATGATTGGGAGGAAAAATTTATTTAATTATAGAAAGAGATGGTGATACGTTATACTTTAAAAGGCGAATTGTACTGGGTTCGAGTATCAGAGTGAACACCAACTCCAGAATGAAGGTATATCCAGGTGACGAATCCTAAATAGTCCTAGATTCTACTGCTAGCAACCATCTATCTCTGCTTATACCTTAAAATAAGTTAGTAATAGAAGGAAAAAGTTTCATGTCGTCATCTAAGTTTTTTATCCAACTTCATTCAGGTCTAACTGAGGCGTTTCTAAGTTACTCCTTTGGTCAAAACCTATCATCATCATCATCATCATCATCATCATCATCATCATCATCATCATCATCATCATCATCATCATCATCATCATCATCATCATCATCATCATCATCATCATCATCATCATCATCATCATCATCATCATCATCATCATCATCATCATCATCATCATCATCATCATCATCATCATCATCATCATCATCATCATCATCATCATCATCATCATCATCATCATCATCATCATCATCATCATCATCATCATCATCATCATCATCATCATCATCATCATCATCATCATCATCATCATCATCATCATCATCATCATCATCATCATCATCATCATCATCATCATCATCATCATCATCATCATCATCATCATCATCATCATCATCATCATCATCATCATCATCATCATCATCATCATCATCATCATCATCATCATCATCATCATCATCATCATCATCATCATCATCATCATCATCATCATCATCATCATCATCATCATCATCATCATCATCGAAAACCACCCTTCACTAATGTTTCTTCAAAACAACATAATGATACATATTGACTTTTAGATGCCAACAATTCGGTCATGACTCAACAACTTCTTCAGCAATCAAATCATGTTTTCTCAGCTGAGCGAGCGAGCGAGAGATTGACAAAGGCGTAATTAGTTCAATCAACAATCATTTAGATAATATTAATTATGACTTGACAATTATGTCATAGAAACAACAATTCAGTGTTAATTACACAATCTAATTTGGGTTTTTTTTGGTCTTAGATCAATTCCGAAAAGACAATTCTTTCTTATATAATTACGTGCCTTTCAAATTGTTGAAATAATAGAGGTTGATGGTTGCGATGATTGGTGTATAATTGCGTAATCATTTCGATGGTTTAAGGTTGTAAATGATTTCTTTCTTCTGGAGTACACCTTTTGAAAATCTTGTGAACAAGATGGTTGCAAGCCAAGATGGAAAGTGGCTATCAGTGGAATCCAGTTTGACGCGCGTTTCGTCTTATTTGGGACTCGTCAGCTGGATGTATCTACATCTCAGTCTTGTTGATGTTCACTCTGAGACTCGAACCCAGTACCTTTCATTTCAAACGCTATCACATCCATCTTTGCTTATAATGTTTGTAAATTAAGGCTATGTCGAGGCAATACGCAAAGGATGCACATATGCCAATAAGCGACTGATCAATTGCAGCCCTAAACGTTAATGGGAAGATTCAAGAAAACAATACCAAGTGAATTCAAACAAATGATTGGTTTGGTTTATGTTTTTTTTGAAATACTGCAATACTAACATGTTTGGAAGAGGCCAAATCATTCAGGATTCACAGGACGATAGGAATCTATATCCTTGTATAAGGTGTGCATGTGTTAACATGGGAATTATCAGAAGGTGGTTTTGTGAATATTTTAGTAATTTTATATAGTTGAAATCATTAGTCAATTGAAGCTAGACCACCATGGAAAACGTAGAAGCACTGAACGGCCGTTTTGTCCTACCATGGGACTCTTGAGTGGCATTGCACATCCACAATCTCGCCTTGGGAGATTCGAACCCAGGACCTATCAGTCTCGGAATTGTCAAATCTTTATGCTTTTACATTACAAATTGACATCCATTGAACGAATTATTGAAAACTATAAAACACTGACCAACTATTTCACCCTAGTATGGGATCGCTCATCAAAATACATCCATAATTTCGCCAGAAATTGAACTTTGGACCTTTGGATATCTATGTGACTACAAACGTTTTGGAACACTAAGACGTCATACAACTATATTCTCATTCATTATTAGGTAAATGTCTCATATCCAATATAATTGAACTGTATTAGTCATAGCTCCTTACTAAGATGTCGGGAAATTTCACTCGATATTACCCATAAGTGAGTACATGGAATTTTATCTCTACGATAAGCATTGCAGGGAAGATTTTAATCTAAGCTAATAGATAGGTCGCACTGCATACCTACTCGTCATCTGGTGTCGATCCGTGAGTGATCACCTTCAGATACATGTGTCTAGCAAAACTAATGTGGTCAATATTGTAGCGGTAAATAAATCCCCAAACTCAATAACTCTGTAAGTTTTCGACATTTGATACTGACCACATTCGTTTTAATGGACTCACATAGCTGAAGCCACTCGGTCATGCATGCGCACCAGATCACGAGTGGAAACGCCGTGTTTAACATCCCCTGCTAGCCACATTAGATCAGTCGATCCACGATATATTGATAACCTATCAAACATATCTTCGAACCTCATGGCTTCTGTCTTTTGGTTTCACTTGATGGAAACGATTCATAATAGGTGTTACTGGTCAAAGCGTTGTCAAGCTCTGAATAACTGTCGTATCTTCAACATCGAATGTCGAAGACATACAGAATTATTTATCTTAGGGGATTTATTTACCGCTATATAATAATTACCATTAAATTAATGATCATTAGTTACTAAGTAAAGAAAAACGAGCCTTGAATAATATTAACAAATACGCTCCTGATCAATTGAATTCTTTTTTCCATAGCCCATAAAATATGCTCAGTGAGTTGATTGATATCTCCCAACAGACCTGATTGGGCTCCACTGGTTACTGCTTCTCACTAGAACTCCAGGACGAAACGTCCATCCAGTAATCCCAGATTTCTCATGGTGGTCTATCTTCAATTGATTTATGATTTCAACTATATCAAACTATAAAAATCTCCACAAAATCCCATTCTGATAATGATCATATCCTCACTAGTTACTGGCTCCATGAAGTAGATAATGGAATCTAGTGAGTATCAGTAACCAGTAGAGTTCAACAAGGCCATAAAATATCACTGATTTATTTTCTTCTTAGGTTCCTCTTCTTCCCTCCACCCCCCAAAAAAAACACTAAATGAGCATAAAGAAAACTGAACACACACTGATCAGTACACTAACAACTGAGAAAATTAAAGTAAATGTAAGTATATATTGTATACTAGTTTATATGTTTGTTTGTATTTAGTTTAGTCTATATATACACTATGGTGCATGTGTATTCATGTATGAGTTAATTTTCTTTCAAAAAAAGGAAGACTAGTCCCATAAGAAAGGAGCCAATACATTTTCTTTTTTTGATGAATGATTTATACTTAAGTGTACATATACATGTATGGATTCTGTAAGAATCGGTCATGCACAGATCAAATTGCGACACTATGGATCATCGTGGAACAATCAGTTGAGTGGAATTCGTCGTTATGCATCAACTTCATTAAGTATGAGAAGGCGTTTGACAGTTTGGATAAGAGAACATTATAGAAACTTCTTTGACATTATAGAGTAACTCAGAAGATTGTCAAAATTATCCGAAACTCATACGATGGAACGTATGAGTATTAATAAATAGTTGTCTACGCAAAATACTCAACATTCATTGGCCGGATACTATCAGCAACAGCGCTTTATGGGAGATGACAAACCAGCTTCCAGCTGAAGAGGAAATTAGGAAAAGTCGTTCGAAGTAGATAGGACATTCATTAAAGAAATCACCAAACTGTATCACGAAGCAAGCTTTAATTTGGAATCCGGAAGGGAAGCGGAAAAGAGGAAGGTCAAAGAACACATTACGTTGGGAAATAGAAGCAGATATGAAAAGGATAAATAACAACTGAAAGGGACTGGAAATGATTGTCAAGGACAGGGTTGGATGGAGAACGCTGGTGGGCGGCCTATGCTCCTCCGCGGGGGTAACAGGCGTAAGTAAGTAAGTAACATATACATGTATACACATCAGAATGCAGTAATTTCCGAGTACTCCTAGAAATCAGCAGAATGTTGATATATATATACTAAATAAAAAAACTAATATGATATGTTCATTTATTGTTTGAGGTTATGAACCGATCGATGTTAAATCATCATTAAAAACTTGGAAACATTGGATGACTTTTTCATGCTAGTATGGGGATACCTCAGTAGTGCATATCCATGAGCCCACACGCAGAACCCGAATACCGGACCTTCTTTATTTATAGTCAGGAGGAGAATTTACGTCTCTCAAACATGACAACTTAGATTAATCAATATTTTTATTTGTAGTGCCATAATCAGTAATATAGGCAATATAAAAGTGAATGTTTTTATATATTTATCACAGACCGATGGTCGAGCAAATTCGTGGATTGGTTGAAGTTAGACATTAATACCGTTGGATGCCAACCGGCTCAGTGGTCTAGAGGTTAAGCGTCCGCGCGCGAGACTGAAGGTCCTCGGTTCGAAACCCGCTAGCAGGATCGTGGATGTGCACTACTGAGGAGTCCCACAATAAAAAGAAACTACCGTCCAGTGGTTCCAGATTTTTAATAGTGATCTAATATCAATTGGTTCATGATCTCAATCAAAATCATAATAATCTCCACAAACCGATATTGAAAACAGGTTGATTTGTCTAGTCCCTTTAGTGTAGGTCGAATTCTGACGATCAGATGTCCAATGTGACCACTTACGTAATTAACGTAATATTAGTATGTATTTCTCGGTCATATATGACGTCAGTTGTAGCCTAAATAGCTCAATGATGAAGTTTGTTTATACTTGTTTAAATTTAATAGACAAATTAAAAGGTGTACATAATTAGAGCGCTTGACTTTTATTTATGAACTTAAAAAGTGAAAGATCACTTATTTAAGTTTGAGGTAATGTCACTGATATTTACAGTAAAAGTATAGCTGCAAAATTTAAATACATGTACTATATGCAACGATGGATAGTGGCTAGCAGCAAAATCCAGGACGCGCGTCTCGTCCTGTTTGGCACTCGTCAGCTGGATGTGCCTGCATTTCAGACTTGTTGATGTTCACTCTGGGACTCGAACCCCAGTACTGTTCGGCGTTCAAACGCCATCGCGTTATTCACTCATCTACTGAGTCCTGATAGCCACTTGCTTGTACAATGGGATGAAGTTTAAATTCACTTAGTATTGTTTGTTTGAATCTTCTCATTGGACTTTTAGGACTACAACTGGTCAGTTTCTAATTGGCATATATGCATACTGTGCGTATTGCCTCGATATATATAATATTGAATAAAGCTAATAATAATTGTAATTGAAAGCTTAAATCACTGAATGCCAGCTTCTGATAGTTAAGTGCTTATTATGATTCCCGAATATCGTTTGTTCAATCTCAAGTTTAAGTGATGGATGGAAGCAAGGAAGTTGGAAGGTATATTTGATGCGTTATCAATATATCAAGAAGTAACTGATCTAATCTGGCTAATGATCGTAGGAGATATTGCTCACGCTCTTCCAAAAAAATGATCTGGTACGGATGAATGATGTAGCGCCTACAGCTAAATAAGTCCATTAAAACTAATATGGTCAATATCTAATATCGAACACTTACAGAGTTATTGATTTTGGAGATTTATTTACAGCTACAATGCTGACCACATTAGTTTTACTGGACACAATAATTGATTCACTAACTAACTACCTTCATTATTCCCTTCCTTCCTTCCTTCCTTATTTATATTAACTAGACAATATACAAGTGGAACTATTGACCTTAATTAAAAATCATAGTTTGAACGTTATTTACATGAATCATTCACTGAGTGATGACCAATTTTATGTGATTCCATATTCCGTACATTATGTTTTAATGTTAATTCCTAGTTGAAAGAGTAAGTTAATTGAAGCTAAACCATCATGGAAAACTTGGAAGCACTGGACGACCGTTTCGTCCCAATATGGACTCCTCGACAATGCACATCCACGATCCCACATGCAGGATTCGAACCCAGGACCTACTAGTCTCGTGCGCGAGCACTTAACCGATAGACCACTGAACCGGCCGGCATCCAACGGTGTTAATGTCTAACTTCAACCAATCCACGAAGTTGAGAAACCACTTCACCAATCTCTTCAGTAGGATGAAACGACCGTCTAGTGCTCCCAGGTTTTCCATGGTGATCTCGCTTCAATTGACTCGTTCTTTCAATTATAAAAATTTTGAAATATCCACAAAACCCCTTCTGATTATTTATGTATGTTTAGATATTATATGATGGGTTAATTTTCAGATAACTCTGAAATCATTTAATTATCATAATTGATAGTATTTTAATATGTCGAATGTAATAATCTACAAGATCATCAACAGTTATTAATGATATACAATAACTCCTTTCGCTTCAAACGCCATTGCGTTATCCACTCAGCTACTGAGTCCGGATAGCCACTTGATTGTGCAATAGGGTGAAATTTAAATTTACTTAGTATTGTTTATTTGTATCTACCTATTGATGTTTAAAACTGCAACTGTTCAGTCCCTTATTGGCTATATATGCATACTGTGCGTATGGCCTCGATATAGCCTTAATTCACAAGTAATTGAATGTAAACATCACCCAATTGCACAAGCAAGTGGCTATCAGGACTCAGTAGCTGAGTGGATAATGCGATGGCATTTGAAGTGAGAGGTAATGAATTCAAGTCCCAGAGTGGACATCAACTCTGAGATGTAGGTACATTCAACTGACGAGTCCCGAATAGGACGAGACGTACGTCCTGAATTTTCCTGCTAACCACTATCCATTTTTGCTTATGATAACTCCTTATTTAAATGAATTAATTCATTAACATAACTAGCTTCATTATTCTTTTTCCTCCTACTTTCCTTCCTGCCTTATTTATATTAACTAGACATTAGATACAAATGGTATTATTGACCTTCATTGAAAACCATTATTCCCTTTTCTTTCTAAACTTTACTTCTTTTTTTTTCATCTTCTATAATTTGAACCCCCCTTTTTTTTGTAATGTCTAGTTTATTTATACAATAGAGAAAAATAAAAAAAATAAAAAAAAGAGCATAACAACAACTATATTTATTATTGATCAAGATGTTAATGATGATAACAATCAACAAAAACAACAACCAACCAACAAACAAACATAGACACATAAAAGAACAATAACCACCCACCCCCACCCTCATTCCCCCCTAAAAAAAGAAGAAATATGTTTCCGTTTTTTTTATTTTTTATTTTTGGAAAACAAAAATCAACACCTGGAACATTGATAAATGATGTATTGTGTTGTTTATGGTATTCTTTTTTTTTAATTTTTTTTCTTCTTTTATTTTTCTAATTTTTCTTGACCAAAATGAATATGGATCTTGTTCAATGTTCAATGTACTTTGAATAAAAAAAAAAGTAAATTAATCAATAAGTGAATACTACAATGGGTAACCACTAAAAGAAATCTTCCCCCCCCAAAAATCCCTACCCCCCCCCGAAAAAAAACCAAAAAAAAAATTATTTTTTTTTAATTTAAAAAGTAAAAAACCGTTAAGTAGGATTAATTCATATTAGTAGTATAATGAAGGATAACAGAAAAATAAAATGGAAGTCTAAGACAAACACACTATTAATAACCCTATTAACAACATTAACATCTGGTTTAAATACAGGTTTTTTTTTTAATGTTTACACACAAATAAAAAGGACAAAAACATTTTTTGTATAATTTATGTAGATTTATTTCCATTAGTAATATATGAATTATTAGTAAGCAAAAATGAATAGTGGCTAGAGACAGTGGAATCCAGTTTGACGCGCGTTTCGTCCTATTTGTGACTCGTCAATTGGATGTGTATCTACATCTCAGACTTGTTGATGTTCACTCTGTAACTCGAACTGAGTACCTTTCACTTCAAACATGATCACGTTTGTGTATTTAGGCTATAGCGTGGCAATAAACACATTATGCACATATGCTAATTAGAGACTGACCAGTTGTAGTCCTAACACATTGATGGGAAGATACAAACAACCAATATTAAACGAATTATTAGGTCTTATGTTATTGTAGACTAGGTTACATTATTTATTTACTATAGTTGAAAGCGTGAGTCAATTGAAGCTAGACCACCATGGAAAACCTGGAAACACTGGACGGCCGTTTCGTCCTATTATGGGACTCCTCAGCAGTGCGCATCCACGAACCCGCTCTCGCGAGCGAGATTCGAACCCAAGACCTACCAGTCTCGAGCCGAAGCCCTTAACAGATAGACCACTGAGCTGGCATCCAATGGTGTTAATGTCTAACTTCAACTGATCCACGAAGTTGAGCAACCATTCACCAATTGTCTTCAGTGAGTTCCTATCTCACAACAGACGTGGTTTTGAACTCCACTGGTCACTGCTTCTCACTAGAACTCAAGGAAATATCTCTGAGGAGTCCCATAATAGGACGAAACGGCCGTCTAGTGTTTCCAGGTTTTCCATGGTGGTCTAGCTTCAATTGACTCACGCTTTCAACTATAGTAAATATTAAATCTCCACAAAAACCCCTTCTATAATTAACATTATTTATTGTTGAAATCATGAAAAACCTGGAAGTACTGGACGGTCGTTTTCGTCCTATTGTAGGATTCCTCAGTGGCAGTGCAGGTCCATGATCCCGCCTTGAGAAATTTGAACCCAAGGACTAATAGTCTTGTGCAGGAGTGCTTAATTCTTTGGTAAATGTTCAATATTGGCGAAATTTCAATTACTTATTTAATTACTTATCCCTGTCATCCATAATGTTTTGAATAATTTTTTCTGGTTAGCGATTTTTTTAGCTAGTTGGTTTTCTACGGGATGACGTCATTAAATCCATGCCCAACCTTCCTTTTTTACCTGGGCTTGGGACCAGCAGTAGCCCCCGGAGGAGCTACAGGCGGAGTTATATATATATATTACTCTTTCTCTCGACGGGTGTCATGAAATAATGTAGTGAATAGGAAGACAATTAAGTACAATCGAATGTATTTGAATACAACATTACAGAGTTTCAATAAAATCTAAGAACCATACAGTAAATTCTTCATTTACAAAATATTCATTAATTGTCTCAGATGCCACTGTTCGTCTGTTTCCATATGAATCATCTTCTAGTCTCGTTCTCTTTTCACAAGACAAGCCATCACATGAAATCCTGAAGACCGAAGGAGAAGAGGAAGATGAAGAAGACGACCGAGTGGAAGACCGAGAAATAGAGACAGACATGAGAAGAATGAACAAAAATTGGATAGAACTAGAAACGAAGACCGAGGACAGAGTGGGTTAGAGAATACTGGTTGGCGGTCTATGCTCCATTGAGTGTAACAAGAGTAAGTAAGTAAGTTATCCACAATGAATGGGCATACGCTAACCACTAGCATTCTGCATGCAATTTTGTCCTAAATAGTCCGTTTCAGTCCTATTTATCCTATTCATGTCTATTTCCAATCCCCGACGAAATGTGTTCTCTGGCATTCTCCTTTCCTATTTCTCTCCGATAGTAGACTGTTCTTCATGGTATCCGATCAACAAACATTCAGAGGTGGAAATTTGAGAATGAAAAAAAAGAGAAAAATTCACAGCTTATTGATTTTTGCACAAAATTCTCCGTTATTACTCTTACTTACTTACATACTTATGCCTGTATCGTCGGGGATCATAGGCCGATAGTTTCTTCTGGTTAGTTTTTTTTAGGCGAGTTAGCTTCTCTACGGGATGGGGTCACTAACCCCATGCCCAACCCTTCTCCTTTACCCGGGCTTGGGACCGGCAGTAACTCTAGAAGAGCTACAGACGGAGTTGTTACTATGATTAAACAATATAAAATAATATTCAGGTTATCTGATTAAACAATGTCGTTTTATCATGAATAATAACTATGATGACTCAGACTAGAATATGTTGCATTTGTACTATTATTAATCTTTGTAATGATACACTGATTAAAGTTGTAATCAGAATTTCTCCTTCATTTATTCATTTATCTACACTGACACCAACTTCTTACACTTCCCCTCTACCCCCTACCCCCCCCCCAAATTTACCACATATAAAGAGGTCATGAATAGTACATTTATTTACGAAATTATTATATTTTTATTGTAATCGGCCAAATATGTAAAGTTTTATAAAATGAATGTCCTAATGATTATTTCCTCTATTTTCGTAATTGTATCCTGTACGTGGAAATATCAGTCAGTCAGTCAGAGATCTTGAGTGCTGTTAGAGGTATGAGGGCAGTCATTACTTCCCGGTTGCCCACACTGTGGAAGGGTTCTTCTAGAGGCACCTGAAAATAAAATTGGATTAGAAGTGGTCTTAATGACCTGAGAGCGTGAACACAATGCCCAAGGGACAACTGCTTGAGGTCGGTCACACAAGACCTTTTTGTGATTAGTTTTCGTGTTAGCTCCGTTCTTCAAAGGACCTTACCGCCGGAGACGGATATCCGTGGGATAAGGCAAGGTGTGCATTTTTAGGGTCGACCTTTTCTTAGCCCACCCCTCCTTGTGGGAAGGCAGCATCGCTGTTATACTGATTGTCTGAAGGAAACACCTTACTGATGTCATAACTCTGTACAGTCAGCAGTACGACTTTGGACCTTGAGTTTTCTGCTTTTAGTCTTACCACTCTTCAACCGACCTATCGGGTATGGTAGAACCTTGAGGAACGATTGTTCCAGCCAGTATAGCTCGATTGGTTCATCACGATAGGCAAGCCCGACCACCACGTTAAAGTAGCAGCAATGGTCGGGACATGGGAATATGAAATTATGATAATATAGAAAATGTTCAGATAATAGAGTTGAAGTGATCTCAAAGGTAGTTGTAGTCTTACTAATTTGTTGATAAGTGAATGAAGTCGATTTTGTGAAGTGACTACTCATATGTGGCATTGATTTTAGATTAGAAGGGTTTTTTGTGTATATTTCAGTATTTTCATAGTTAAAATCATGAGTTAATTGAAGCTAGACTACCATGGAAAACCTGGAAGTACTGGACGGTCTTTTCGTCCTATTATGGGACTCCTCGACAGTGCTCATCCACGATCCCGCACTCGCGATATTCGAACCCAGGGTCTATCAGTCTCGTGCCGGAGAACTTAACCTCTAGACCACTAAGCTGACCGGCGTCCAACGGTGTTATTGTCTAACTTCAACCACTGATTTTATTAAAGTTTACATAACTATTCACTACTGATAAACTTTGAGATGGTTCTACAGTCTACATTTGAGATGGTGGAGAAGATTTGTAGCTGAGGTGGGTGGTTTTGATGTGGGTTTGTTCTTTCAGCTGGATGGTTTGGTCGTGGAGCTTTCATCGTCCTTCTGAACGACATCACTTCTACCCGAAGTTTGTGGTAATGATGTCGTTCAGAAGGACGATGAAAGCTCCAAGACCAAACCATCCAGCTCACAGAACAAACTCACATGACAACAGTCTACATTTATAATTCAGGATATATCTTTCTTTTCAGGTCCGCCAATTCGGTGATTGAGAAGAGGAAGTTGATTTTACACTGTCAAGTCATTAATAATTAGTGACAACTCGTGAATTATGCGTTCTACTTTGTGAAATTATTTCGTTTGAATAAAGCTTGTAAATATTGTGTTGTTACTGTGAATCTATTCATCTTAAAGTGACGTTTGTCTAGGTGTCATTAGTAACTATGATGTTGAACTGGTATAAATAATCCGTTGGACGCCGTAATAGTTTTCTATGTTTTTAGGGATGTGAATGATTTCAGGAAGGAACCAGTGATTTAGTGAAAGATATATATGTCACCCACTAGACTATAGCTCTAAAATATATAGTCTCAATCTGAATGCCTTATCAAGTCTGTATGTTTGTGATCCCTGTATTGTAAGGGAATGCTATTGGAAGGTTTGATAGGATGTGAACCAATATCGTTTCTATGGTCACTACTTTGAAATTAGTTGTGGATTTGTGAAGATATTGAAATGGCACACCGATCTAGGCCAAAATTACTATTATGTGTTGTTAAGGGTGTCAACTTGGTGTGAGTAATAGTGAGTCTACAGTGTTGTAAAGACTTCAACATCACATGATTGGCCTCTAGTGGTATTGTAATTTGTACCAGGTTAACTTAGATACTATATAATGACCCACACACTGAAATTGAAATAAAGGATGTTCAAATCCATAAACAATGAGATAGTTCACAGTAGCAGAAATGTCTGTGACAATGCAGTGAACGTTACTGGGTTCGATTTGCGGAGTGAACAACAACTCTGATATGCAGTCACATCCAGCCATTAAGTCCTTAATAAGAAGAAACACGCATCCTGGTTTCCACTGCTAGTCATTATCCATCTCTACTTATAAGCACTCAGACTCCATTTGTTTTAGTAGTATCTATTAGATTTACGTAACTTTCCTCCTCTTCCACTGTATTGTAGAAAAGTGATAGGTGATGACTATAGAATTCGTACATCATACATCGACGAAGAACGATGTTGTAATACCCAGGCTATTCACAACTCGTTAAAGAGGAATATTTATTTATTTGAACACATAAATATTGGTACAAGGGGGCACCAAATACATATGCAGCGTACAAAAAATTGTCATTTCATTTATTCGTGTGAGGGCTATGATACTGTCCAGGTACTCAAACTGAAGTAGGTGTTTTTCTTACGAGGTCACACCCGGGGCCTTCGACCTAAAGATCTCATTCACAAGACAGTGGAGCATCTTGAGGAGATGCAGTCCCATGGTAGCCGGTCACCGACGATTGGTTCATACACCAGTTGCTCTCTCAGGATACTGGAGCTCATATGCATCATTGGTTTGGAATCAGGTTATTCAAACTGGCCTAGGTGTGGACTTTCCATGTCCATCAACCCGGTTAAAGCGCCGGACATTCACTTTTCGTCCTCTAAATTTCGTATACGACAGTAATGCTGTGAGAAGACAGTGAGTAGGACTTACTTGGCAGAGGCTGTATATGCGTGGCTGTGTGAGAGTATTTCTTGAGAGAGAGGGCGGGCTCTGCCTCGTACCAGGGCGTTTTGGGGCAAAGAAGAATATGAAAATTAACTAATCACTATGTAAAATGTTTTATACATAGTTTAGATATTCACAAATCAAATGGATAGGAAATGTTAATTCTCTTAGTATTTTGCCCCTATTTGTATTGAGAATTCTTAACTGTAATCAAATATAAAATATTGAATAAAGTGAGTAATCATTACAATATTATATTAGTTACGTAATCAACAGATTCTTCATTATTACACAGATTTAAATGTGTTATTTAGATGTGGGATTGAAAAGGATGAATAACAACTGGAACGAACTGAAAAGGATTGCCTAGGACAGGGTTGGTTAGAGAATGCTGGTGAGCGGCCTATGCTCCTCCACGAGGGGTAACAGGCTAAGTAAGTAAAGATGTGGGATACATTGTTACGTTTTATTAACTGTCTAACGAATGCCAATCTTCAATGTGAAAATCAATGAATGACTACCAACTTCAAATCGTAATGTGGTTGACAATAGTGACAAATAAATTTGTCAAACTAATGAGATTACAACCAACACCGTTTTGAGTGTGATGCATGTATTTACTGAAGACAATGCAATATGTTAGTTAGACATTAACACTAACAAATCTCGGTTCAGAGGTTTACAAGTTAAGCGTTCACGAGAGAATGAAGGTCTTGAGTCCCAGTCTCATCTGTTTAATCGTGGATGACCAATACTGTGAAGTTGAATATTGGGACGGAAAGTCCATTCAGTTCTTATTCAATAGTGGTCTAATCTTGATCAGTTCATTACCTTAATAAACACTCAACAATTCAATCTCATCTGGTAACATAACGAAATGTTTCATGGATAGTGGCTAACAGTGGAATCCAGGACGCGCGTTTCGTTCTATTGTGGGACTCGTCAGTTGGATGTGCCTGAATCTCAGATTTGATGTTCAGTTTGGGACTCGAACTCAGTACCTTTCGCTTCAAACGCCATCGCGTTATTCACTCAGCTACTGAGTCCGGACAGCCACTTGCTTGTACAATGGGATGATGTTTGAATTCACTTAGTATTGTTTGTTTGAATCTCCTCATTGGACGTTTAGGACTACAAGTGGTCAGTTTCTAATTGGCATATGTGCATACTGTGAGCATTGCCTCGAGTGGATAACGCGATGGCGTTTGAAATGAAAGGTACTGGGTTCGAGTCTCAGAGTGAACATCAACAAGTCTGAGATTTAGGTACATCCTTCTGACGAGTCCCGAATAGGACGAAAATGGCGTCAAACTGGATTCCACTGCCTCTAGCCACTATTCATATTTGCTTACAATTCTTGTGAATTTATGCTATATCATGGTTTCTATCAATCAACCAATAATACCTCTTATATCATATATACTTTAGAGACATTTATTTTACTAGACTGATAAGATACTTTTTCAATGATTTTGTAACTTTAAATCTCAACTTACAAAATATTGAGATAAATCAAGTATTCATTTATTCAAAGTTAACAACCTAAGAAATGACTGATTGGTTAAGACTTGTAAATCATCAACCTTAATGATCTATGTCCAGTTATTGGAGGCCTACTCAAGTCAGATGAGAACGATATTACCAACAGCTAACGTCGAAGTCACACCTGACAGTCAGCATTACCTTTTCGTTGTATCACGGTACTATGGATGCTTTAAAGACAGTATAACACAAGGGACGTTAGTAAAGAAATATATTATTTAGAGTAGGTACATGGGCCAGTTCATTGAATATGATTAACTGATACGCGTCGTTTATCCTTGATCTTGACAGGGATCGATGATTTGTTGGATATTCAGTTGGATATTCAACTGCCTGACGATTTGGCTAAATCATAGTGACATTCCAATGGTACTACAATTGTAATCCTCATCAGTGATTTTAGTCATGTATCGTACTCATTATGGTATCCATTTACAAATTCTAATCGTTACAAATACATCTTTTTTAACAGTTTGTTAAATTTACATCGGTAAAAAAATCAATTAATCTTAGGGGGGTATTCTTTAATATTTCCCCCCCCCCATAATGAATACAAAATGAACATGACATTGTAGTATGGTGTTAAGTATAATCACAATATAGGTGGTGAGTATTATTCATATTGAATCGATTTATCACCTTAAATTACCCCCTTTTTCAAGATGATATATCAGTATCATATACTATTACTAAGTACCATTGTTTATAAGGTTAAGGTTAAGGTTAAGGACAACGGCTTTTCGGTGACAAATATAGATTAATAGAGGTGTAATTGAAACTAAAGGGAAAATCGTAAAGAATTGGTCTATAGGGCCAGTGAAATGTCATTGAGATCTTGCCCCAAATCATCAAGCATTTGGGTCACTGAATATCAAACAGATCATCAGTCTTTGTCTAGGTCAAGGACAACAATTGCGTATCAGTTAATCATACACCATGAACTGGCTTATGTGGTGGTGGTCACACTACTCTAACTAATATATTTCTATATAGTTAAAATCATGAATCAATTGAAGCTAGACCACCATGGAAAACCTAAAAGCACTGTACGACCGTTTCGTCCTATTGTGGGACTCCTCAGTGGCAGTGCGCATCCACGATCCCGCCTCACGAGATTCAAACGCAGGATTTATCAGTCCAATGAAACGGCCGTCCAGTGTTTCCAGGTTTTCCATGGTGGTCTAGCTTCAATTGACTAATGATTTCAACTATGAAAATACTGAAATCTCCACAAAAACCCTTCTGACAATAATATATTTCTGTCATAACGTCCTTAGTCTTATACCGACTTCAAAGCATCCATAGTACCTCAATACATTCAAGGGGTTATTCGCGTTAGATGCTGACTGCAAGGTGTTACTTCGACGTTAGCTCTTGGTCATATCATTCCCGTCTAACTTGAGTTGGGCCCCACTCACTCGACATAGATCATCAATGTTGATGATCTACACAAAAATATCATAATGTAATCTGTTGAACACATCATATTCTGTGATCAAATCCAAATCGATTTGATTTTTGTCAGGGAATTTGGTAAAACTGTACTGAATGAGAATACAGGTGAGGACAATCAATTATAAGTAGCCCTCATCTCAAAACTACCAATTGTATAAGCCTTTGATTATTGTTGTTTTAAGACCCCATTTCTAATGTTTATCTTGAACCTTAAGAACAAAAATGTACAAAATATTGTTTATCATTGATGATGAGTACTCCTAAATTTCATGAAATATCTAAAGCCATTTAGGTTGTACATATACCTCCCCTTCCAATCATAGGAACATAGTGAAGCCTAGTAGGCCCTTCTGGAGAAGAGTGCTACATGGAAGCACGACACAACTACTGGGGATCGATAGCTGTTTTTGCATTGCTTACGCAGAACCATTACATCATTCTTTCTTTCCCCTTTTTAGGGGAGAAGACCCATTTTTTCTTTCTTCTTGAACCAATAACAATTATGCAATGATTCTTTGTAGCAATCGTAATCATTTGTGGGTATAGGTAGAGTAGTTGATTAGGTCGATCTCCACCACCCGCATTACCGCTCACGTTAGCACATGGGATCAGTGCCATGATCCAGGAGGCAAGATGAGGACATGTGAGTTAAAAGTACTCAGTGATGATTATCTTGGATTATTTTGGACGTAAGAAAAATATCATCAATACGAGTAGACGACGGTCGTACACCATAACGAACGGAATTCCCAATTCAGTGATCTAAAATGCTTAAATGTTCTGAAATCGATTCATGATAACATTTGAAATGCCTAACTATTAACGAGTGTTATGCTATAAAGAAACAATTATTTAATGCTAACTAGTTTTCAATGGTTGTTGGATGGAGAATGCTGGTGGGCGGCCTATGCTCTTCCATGAGGGGTAACAGGCGTAAGTAGGTAATTGAAACATACTAAATCTCCACAAAACCCCTTCTGGTAAGTAGGTAAGTAAGTGTTCAATGGTTAGGTACCTTAAGTAAACATTTTAAATCCATCAATTTCCATACCCCTCGTGGAGGAGCATAGGCCGCACACCAGCAATCGCTATCCACACACACACACACACTCCATTATAACACTTATGCCAAATGATGATTAGATTGATTTCATGCTAACTATTATATCTTTAGTGCACATTTCTATTTAGTTAATTTATCATTTCTAAATAAAAAATAACACCAAACTGCATCACAGGGCAAGCCCTAACTTAGAATCCTGGATGGAAACTCGAAAAAGAAAGGTCAAATAAAACACTGCGTCGAGAATTGAAAGTAGACATCCAAAGGATGAATAGCAACTTTGAAAAACTGGAAAAGATTGTTCAGGACAGAGTTGGATGGAGAGTGCTATTGAGTGGTAACAGTAATATAACAAATGAAGTTGCCTCACTCAACTTCATTATATACCAAACACTGGCCCATACTACTACTAGTAATAATAATAATAATAATAATAATAATAATAATAATAATAATAATAATAATTCGTTTGGTATTGCTTGTTAAAATCCCATCATTGATATTTAAGACTGTAATTGATCAGTTCTTTAATGGCATACGTGCATCCTGTGTGTACTGCTCCGATATTGTTTTGATTCCAGCTGACGAATCTCAAATAGGACGAAACACGCGTCCTGGATTCCACCGCTAGCCACCAATCTTCTCCAATAATGATAATAATAATAATAAAGACTATTATTTATTTTCAAAGTTGAAACCATGAGTCAATTAAAGCTAGATCATCATGGAAAACCTGGAAGCACTAGACGGCCGTTTCGTCCTGTTATGGGACTCCTCAGTGGTAGTGCGCATCCACGATCCCGCACTCGCGAGCGAGATTCCAACCCACGACCTACCAGTCTCGAGCCAGAGCCCTTAACCTAACAATTGGTTCATACCCCATTTGTTCCTTCAGGATACTGGATCCTATGTGCACAATTGACTTGGAATCAGGGTTTTTCAACTCCCCTAAGTGGAACCTCCGTGTCTACCAGACCGCTTATAGCGTCGGACATTTGGTTTTCATCCTCTCAATTTCGTAAACAACAACCCATTGGCGAGAAGGCAGTGAGTGGGACTTCCCTGACAGAGGCTTTATACTCCTGGCCATGTGAGAGCATTTCGAGAGAGAGGTAGGGCCCTTTCCACCTTCGACCATCCCAAGGCATTTGGAGGCTTTATTCTTCTTCTTATTATTATTATTATTATTATATTACGTATGTTTTTTTAAAGTTGTGTTTATCATAAACCCTAGTGATGACCATAGGATTACAACTCACTTTTTTTAAATTGTGATTAGTAATCATACATATGACTAATAATCACAATGAATGAATGAATAAAATATACCCTTGATGATGAGGATGAGGATGAGGATCAAAGGTGTTATCCAAATCGTTTCCATATTATTTACCCCCCCCCAAAAAAAATTTAAATAATTAAGTTATTGATCTGTCTTATTTGTTTGTTTATTTGTTTATTTTTTTTTTTAAACAAAGAGGTGAGAAAATGACACACAGACAAACATTTTTTTTCCCCTAATGATGGATTTAAGATTTTTCATCTTGAATATTTATGGTTGATAAAATGATTTTTGTTTTCATAGTTGAAAGAATGAGTCAATTGAAGATAGACCACAATAAAAAACCTGGAAGCACTGGACGACTGTTTCGTCCCACTGTGTTACTCCTCAGCAGTGCGCATTCAGGATCCCGCACTAGCGAGATTCCAACCCACGACCTACCAGTCTCGAGCCAGAGCACTTAACTGATAGACCACTGAGTCGGTATTAAACTGTGTTAATGTCTAACTTCAACCAATCCACGAAGTTGACCAACCGTTCACCAATTGTCTTCAGTGAGTTGATATTTCACGACAGATGTGGTTTGAACTCCACTGATCATTGCTTCTCACTAGAACTCCTGGATGACCCATGATTTCAACTATGAATATGATTTTTAGAGAAATGGGGTTTTGTGGAGATTTTAGTCGTTTTAATAGTTGAATTCATGAGTCAATAGAAGCTAGACCACCATAACAAACCTGGAAGCACTGGACAACCGTTTCGTCCTATTGTGTTACTCTTCAGCAGTGTGCCTTCACGATCTCGCACTCGCGAGATTCCAACCCAGGACCTACCAGTCTCGAGCCAGAGCACTTAACTGATAGACCACTAAGCCGTTCGGCATTCAACGGTGTTAATATTAAACTTCAACTCCTTTCTGATAATAATCGTCATGTGCTTACTATTGATTAGTTTCAAGATGGATTTCCTGGAGTTCTAGTTAGAAGCAGTGACCAGTGGAGTTCAACCAGGTCTGCTGTGAGATAGTAACTCACTGAAGATAATTGTGGACGGTTGCTCAAAATGATTTTTTTTCTCAATTGGTGATGTTAGAATGGAAGTTTTTTTTAAAAAAAATAAACAAACAACAGCATTGGTTTAAGAAAACTATATGAGTTCCAAACTAGAACCACGCAACTATTGATTGTTTTTTTTTGTTGGTTGAAAATGGTTGCCTTAGTACAGATCTTGATACTAAGAACAAATTTATCGTGCTAAGCAAAGATGGCTAGTGGCTAACAGTGGAATCCAGTTTGACTCGCGTTTCGTCCTATTTGGGACTCGTCAGTTGGATGTACCTGTATCTCAGATTTGATGTTCACTCTGAAACTCGAACCCAGTACCTTTCGCTTCAAACGTCATCGCGTTATCCACTCGGCCACTGAGTCATGATAGCCACTTGGTCGTGCGATGGGGTGAAGTCTAAATTCATTTGGTTATGTTTGTTTGTTAATTAGGCTATATCGAGGCAATACGCACAGTATGCACATGTGCCAGTTAGGGACCGACCAGTTGCAGTCCTAACACATCGATGGGTAGATTCAAACAAACCAAACTAAATGAATTAAAATTTATCATGTGGAAGTGATTCACTATATGAGGTAATTCTAGGAGTTGTAGTGTGAAAATGTAATAAATAGAGTCCAGCAATAAATTAATATATTTGTAATATCCCAATCAGTAGAAAAATGAGATTTTCTGAAGTTTCGTGATTCAGTGTAAGTCACTTCTTCAGAGAATAAATAACCAAATAGAGTCGAACAATGTTGGGAGCTAGACAAATTTCGTCAATAACAGTGAATGATGATTATGTAGTTTTGCCAATTGACTAAACCTTTATATGTTCGGTATGTGGTCTAATGTATGAGTAGAATAGATCCAAATGTCTTGAGTTTGATCCGTAAAAAAGTTTCGGTTAAACTGTACTATTAACAGTTTCTTACTAGGGTCGCTTATAATAAACTGTACTCAATTTTATCCGAACTATTGTCTTATCATTCTTTTCGAAAGATTAACGGAATGTATTACCTAATTCTTCATGTCTCTATCTTTTTTCTCTTTCCAAATTTATTTTACTGGATTATATTCCTTCAATAACATCTTCAGACCCTAATCTTTCAACATTACTGCTTATACTCTTACTACTTCTACCACTATGGGATTTGAATCGACAACTGCATCTCTGTGCTAACGTGGTATGGCGACTCGAACTTATGTATGTACGTACAAAGTTCTACGTGGTGACAGACTGACTGATTTGTGTTTGCTGACAAAATGACTACATCCAGTCTTGTAAGAAAAATACGCTTATAAGCCATTCTTCTGGATCTCATTACTGTTATCTATCATTGTGTGATAGTAATTCTAGATTTATTGTGTAGTCTTATTCTAGCGATTCCTAATATTAAACAGCATACTTGCTATTTGGTTGAAATCATGAGTCAATCTAAGCTAAATCACCATGAAAAACCTGGAAGCACTGGACGACCGTTTCTTCCTATTATGGGACTCCTCAGCACTAAGCATACACGATCACGTCTCACAAGATTTGAACTGAGGACCTATCAGTCTTTCGCAGGAGCATTTGACCACTTTTGTAGAGATTTCAATAATTTGATAGTTGAAATCATGATCAATAATTAGTAAGTTCTGCTCACTTAGCCTCAAAACATAATGAATACAACGTTGAATCAATCAGATTTATACTAACTGTATAATCTGATCGATAGAATTCAATCAGTGATCATTCCTCATTGATCGGTCTGTATAGATATCACAAGTATACTTTGAACTTTCAAGGCATCTAGCTAATATGAAATCTTATATTAAGCTTAGTAAATAAAAATTATAACAAACATTATCTAGTTTCCCGGACGTATATATAAAAGCACCTACTATTCTCTTGTTGTGCTCAAATAAATACAATTATTAATAAATATTTATGATCCCACACTTGGGATTCGAACCCAGAACTTCTGAGGAGTTCCATAATAAAACGAGACGACCATCTGGTGCTTTTTGGGTTTCCAGGGTGGTCTAGCTTAAACCGACTCATGAATTCAACCATTAAATCACTACAATTACCATAAACCCCCATTCTGACAATAATTATCAGTTCACTTAGTATTGTTTGTTTGAATCTTCCCATCGATGCGTTAGGACTGAAACTGATCAATCTCTAATTGGTATATGTGCATACTGTACGTATTGCCTTGATATAGCCTTAATTCACAAGCATGGTAAGCAGAGATGGATAGTTGTTAGTAGTGGAATCCAGGACGCGCGTTTCGTCCTATTTGGTGCTCGTTAGCTGGATGTACCTGCATCTCAGAATTGATGTTCACCCCATTGCACAAGCAAGTGGCTATCAGGACTCAGTGGCCGAGTAGATAACGTGATCGCGTTTGAAGCGAAAGGTACTGGGTTCGAGTCTCAGAGTGAACATCAACAAGTCTGAGATGCAGGTACACCTAGCTGAGGGGTCTCAAATAGGACGAAACGCGAGTCAAACTGGATTCCACTGCTAACCACTATCCATCTTTGCTTACCAATAATTTTCGATGTTTTTTTTCATTGGTAATGAATCTTACTACTTACTTCATTTATTTCATTACATCAGTCTTTTAAATGTTAATCAAGAATTTACATTTTGATTAAACTGAGCTTAACTCATTACGTAATTCATCTCTATAATTAACATTAATCGTTGTATTTAATTATCTCATTACGTAACTACGCATTTTTAAACTACATGGTCATGGGTTAATATCCTAATCAATTATCTAGGGGCTTTCCTTCGATTAATACAATCCTTAATATAAAGTATAGAAACAATTCAGTAACTGTATGGATTTGGTTGTTCAACATGTAACACATTGAAATTTCAAGTGATACTGACACACATGACATTGATCATCACCCAATGATCAATCAAATATGAATACATCTCAGTCCTGCAGAAGGCCAGTAGCAGCTTGGATAGTTCAATAGGTGAAACGGGATCGAATCCGTCAGGAAGCACCTGTTCCTGCATGACTACAACTTGCTGACGAGTGACAAGTAGCACGAAACGAGGGTTCAGGATTTCCTGTTGACCACCTACAAACTACCATCTTATAATTACTACAATCTCCGAAATACTCCAGTCTGCTTTAAAATCGTTTTAAAATAAGATGTAAAATTACGTGAAACATTGACTAGGTCAATGCCAAGGTCAATTCTTTGATATATTCTACATACACATGCCCACCTATAGGCATACATCATGAGAAGGGGTTTTTAGTGCTGATTTACTAATTTCATAGTTGAAATCATGAGTCAATTGAAGCTAGACCACCAGGGAAAACCTGGAAGCACTGGACAGTCATTTCGTCTTATTATGGGACTCCTCAGTGGCAGTGTGCATCCACCACCTCGCCTCGAGAGATTCCAACCCAGGACCTACCAGTCACGCGCTGGAGCACTTAACCTCTAGGTCACTGATCTGGTTGGCATCCATGGTGTTAATGTCTAACTTCAACCAATCCATGAAGTTGAAAATTCGTTCATCCATTGTCTTCAGTGAGTTAATATCTCACAACAGACGTGGCATGAACTGCACTGGTCACTGCTTCTCACTAGAACTCCTGGATTTACCTCTCGAAATCAGTCACTAGTGAGCACATGATTATTATTATTATTATCAGAAGGGGTTTTTTGTGGTGATGCATGTAAGTCTAGATGACAAGAAAAGTCAAGACAAAATAAAAGAAAACAAACTATGCAAAAGAGTAGACATTGAGTACAAACTTTCCCAGTTCTAATTGTTCACCCTTCAGTAATTAACTTTTTTTTTTTTTTTGAAAGCAATGACAAGTATATTAGATAGAGGTAAGTATAGAATTACTAGAAATAAATGTTATTGTATTCATGCTACTGATGATGATGCTGTTGCTGCTGGGGTTGTTTATCATCATGACAATAATGTAGACGTGATTTGGTTTAAGGGTGTGTGTGTGTGTATGTGAGTTATCATGTAAATGGGTAGGTAAGTAGTTAGACAACCAGACGGATAGATAGATAGAAGACTAAACAAACAATACAATTGATCTGGTTTATTTATTATAAAACACCCTTATTCCAGACGTATTGTAATAGACTAGAGTTCTGTCTATTCCGTGACATGATAATTATTTACTACTAATATGAGTATGATTATTTATGAGTAGTATTGTTAGTTTATAAATAAAAAATATGATCTAATACAGTGATTATCAAATAAATTAGAAGTATTGACAATGGATTCAAGTTGTAACTACGTCACTATGGTGATTGTTAGATTAGAGTAGACTAGATTAGAAGAAATGAAGGTGACCATCTGTGTTGGTCATTATGATGATAAATTCTGAAGAAGAAGAAGAAGAAGAAGAAGAAAAATAATAAAAAAAACGTTTATAGGGGGGGATATGTATTGAATAAGTAGTTATTTAGTAGTATATTGAGTAGCCTGACCTATTGATGACCTAATTATGATGATGATGATGATAACAAGGAAGAAGACTGTGTTGACCTGTCTGAATTTTTCAGAAAAAGAAAATTAAACAATTAATATAGTCGATATTATAGACACGTTACTATTTTGAAAGGTTTGTATTTTTCCTATACTTCATATCAAGTATACAATTAACTCTTATTAATAACATGTACGTACAAAGCCTGTTACCCGTTTTGGAGGAGAATAGGCCGCCTACCAGTATTCTCCGCCTGTAACTCTTCTAGAATTACTGTCGGTCTCAAGTCCGGGTGAAGGAAGAGGGTTGGAAATGGGGTTAGCGACCCAATCCCGTAGAAGAACTAACTCACTAAAAAAACTCTAATAACATGTAGCGGTAAATAAATCCCCCAAATCAATAACTTTGTTAGTCTTTGACATTGGATACTGACCATATTAGATTTAATGAGCTCACCTAGTTGAAGATGTTCGGTCATGCATCTACATCTGATCACGAATGGATAAACTGTATTCAACTTCTCCTATAACCATCAGTCAGTTGAAATCAATCACTTCTCATTATATCGAAAACTTATCAAATATATCTCCGAACATCTTCACTTTTGACTTGTGACTTGACTGGGTTGTCATGTTTCGATTATAGAAGTTGTTAGTGGTTAATGTGTTGTTAAACTTTAAATACTTGTGACATCTTCGAACAGTATACATTTTAAACAATTCAATCGTTATTTAACTTTGTAACTTAATGATTAACGTGCTAATTTTTTAAATGAAACTGGACAGTGTGTTTGAGTTCCAGTGTGAACATCAACATTGTGACATGAGAGGTATAGCCAACTAACTAGTATTTCAAAAGACAAACACATGTCTAACACCGTTAAAAATACCAGTTTATCGGTCTGAAGGTCGGGTGTTCGCGTGCGAGACAGATGGTCTTGTGTTCAAGTCCTTCGTGCGGGATCATATATGAGCACTCCTAAGGAGTCCCATACTTGGACAGAACGGCCTTATAGTGCTTCCAGGTTTTCATTGGTGGCCTAGCTTACATCGACTCGTGAATTCAATTATTAAAATATATCCATTTGACTTTTATTAAAGTTTTGTATTCATACTTATTTTAATTGGTTCTCCTAAGTCCACACCAATGGGTCATATGCATATAGATGGAATAAACATTCTGCAGGGGCAGTGAAATGTCACTGACATCTAGCCAAATCATCAGGCAGTTGGCTCACTGAATATCGAACAGATCATCGATCCCTGTCAAGGTCAAGGACAAACAACGCGTATCAATTAGTCTAACGCCATGGACTGGCCCATGCGGTAGTGGTCTCACTAACACCACTGTACTCATTCTTACCAATATATTTACGTAATCACGCCATTAATAATAATAATAATAATAATAATAATAATAATAATAATAATAATAATTTGTCTTTAAAGCAGTCATGATACGTTGAAGATGTAATCCACGTTAGATACTGACTGCGAGGTATGAATCGGAAGTTAGCTGGTTCGTCACACCATTCCCGTCTAACTTGAGTAGGCCCCTAATCATTCGACAGAGATCATCAACATTGATAATCTACGATTCTACAGCGAAGAATATTTTCTGTCTATGCAAGTTACATCACTTTCACAGATCTATCTACGAACGTTGAATAGAAATATCAGTAAATACAAGATTCACAAACATCTTATTACAAATAAAGAATGAAATGTGATGGTGGTTGGAGGTAATCAATATGAAACCCTAGACCTATGTTTCATGCTACTTGTCACTCGTCAGCAACGTGCACCTTTAATCTTGAGGGGATGGATACCCCCTCGACAGATTTGATCCCGTATCATCCAGCTTCCCAGTCGGAGACGTAATCACTGAGCTAACCAGGCTGCGACTGACCTCCTGTAGGGTGGGATGTAGTTACAATTGGTTGATCACTCGGTGATGATCAATATCCTGTATTTCAAATTCTTCTTAGTGCAAGTTGAATCTTATTAACCAAGTTACAATGTCACCACTAGTTTCGGTGACTCAACACTGCGTGCACTATGTTGAGATAAGATGGTGGTTGAATTTGACATACATGACATTGGTCATCAATTGTAAAAAAATGAGATGTGTTACTTTACCAGCTTACAGTCATTCCGACAACATTATATGCAAAGATGGATAGTGGTTAGCGGTGGAATACAGCTTGACGCGCGTTTCCTCCTATTTGGGACTCGTCAGCAGGACGTGCCTGAATCTCAGATTTGATGTTCATTCTGGGACTCAAACCTAGTACCTTTCGCTTTAGACGCCATCGCGTTATCCGCTGAGCTACTAAGCCCTGATAAACACTTGCTTGTGCAATGTGGTGAAGTTTAAATTCACTTGCACATATGCCTATAAGAGACTGACCAGTTGCACTCCTAAACATCAATGGGAAGATTTTGATGGAGTTTTGTTCTCTGATCTGGATAGTTTGGGAAGATTCAAACAAACAATACTAAATGAATTTAAATTCGAACAACAGTTTGCACCAAGTGTTTTAATATTTCCTTTCATAATGAAAAGATTCGATTGACAATCAAGAAATTCATATATTTTGATGGACCTTTTATGTAATTGCCTCATTAAATCTTAAGTTGACACTACATATTAGCATATAACAAAGCACTTACATTTGATTGAAATTAGAACCAATCTAATTTCTCACTAAACACAATAAGCCCATTCAATAAGTCAGTTGAAATCTAACGTCCAATAATTACCGAACCTGACAGTATGTGACTCTGTTACTCAACAATCCCGAACAATACTCTTAGGCTGTTGGATCAATGAATAATGTCTAATATCATGTTCGTTTTACATAAGACATTAGTTTTCCCAAGATTAGGTGTATTCCTTGTTCACATGTGCCGATTATTGCACAACGTAAATCCTGAGTTTCCTAACAAACTACCTCCAATAGCACACTTACTTATTTACGCCTGTTAGCCATCATGGAGGAGCATCCGCCAACTACCAGCATTCTACATACAACTCGGTCCTGAACAGTTTTTTTCAAGTTTCTATTCACCCTATCTATGTCTATTTACAATTCCCGACAAATTATGTTCTTTGGCATGGCTCCTTTCCATCTCCATTTAGAATCCTATGTTAGAGCTTACCTCGTGATGCAGTTTGATAATCTTCTCAATGGGTATCCTATCCACTTCAAACTCCTTTTCCTAATTTCTTCTTCACCGGAAAGTTCATTTGTCCTCTCTCTTTGTAGGTTGTTAATGATGGTATCTCATCAACAGCCATAGAGTATCTTACGTAGACCATTGTTTATAAATACTTGCACCAATTTGATGATGGTTATACTAGTAGTCTACGTTTCGGCTCCGTTCTATAGAACTAACTGAGTTGATGTTCGTATTGAAAATGGTGACATTGATGTTGTCTTGCAGACAGTTGTTTTGTGTTGTTGTTCAATTGTAGGAATGTTGTCCTTGTTTTGCTAATCCTCACTATTACGTCTACATCTGACCCTCCTCGTTCATCAATGAGGCTACCCGGATAAGTGAATGTTTCCACCTCTTCCAGAGTTTCTCCATTAAGTGTGATTGGTTTGATGTTCTGCATGTTATATTTGAGGATCTTGTTTTTCTCCTTGTGTATGTTGAGGCCTACTGATGCAGAGATTGCTGTTACACGGTTTGTCTTGACCTGCATTTGATGTTGTGTATGGGATGGAACAGCTAGATCATTTGCCAAATCCAAATCATCTACCTGTTCACCTTATTCCTTGTTTCCTGTCAGATCTCGAGATCTTAATAATCCAGTCAACCATCATCAGAAGAAAGAGGGAGGGTGAGAGTAGGCATCCTTGTTGGTCTCCAGTCCTCACTTGTAATCCATCTGTTAGCTGTCGTCTATTTACAACTTTTCAGTATAGTCCATAGTATGAATTCCATATGATGCTAACAAATCTTCTCAAACACTTCATAATATTTTTCTATTAGCTTTGAATCAATATCATTAATATTTGTACGTGGGTAGCTTCTGGGACGAAGTTTGCGCTGGCGGTGGTGTGGTTATCGGTAGCATCAAATTGTGGATAGTCCTCAACCTTCTTCCCATGAGGATCTCTGCGGGGGACTTCTGCTCCGGCAGCATGTCGTTAGGGGTCGTTCTGTAGACGAATAAAAAGTTCTGCAGTGTTTCCACTGGCGTCCCCTCCCCTAATAACTTGATCAGAGCCTTCTTAAACGTATCCACGAATCTCTCTGCTTGCCCATTCAATTTTGGGTGGTTATGTGGGGTGCGAAGATGCCTGATAGACAGGCGTTTGCAGAACTCTTGGAACTGCGTTGAGGTGAACTGTGGGCCGTCGTCTGATACGATCACATCCGGCTATTCGTTACGGGCGAACAACTCCGTCAAATGTTTCAGCGTCTGGCTGGCCGTTGGTATCGTGACGGGTATAATCTCCAGCCATTCTGAAAGGGCGTCGACCACGACTAGATAAGTGGTTCCGTTGACTGGACCGGCAAAGTCGACACGTATCCTGGACCAGGGATACTCAGGCTGTGGTCATAGGAGCGGCGGTATTCTCGCATTACACTACGCTGCCTGCTGACACTGTCCGCATTTGCTTACAAGATCCGTGATGTGCTGGTCCATGAGGGGCCAGTAAGCATAGCTTCTGGCGATGGATTTCATACACCTTATACCTGGATGACCAATGTAAAATTGTTTCATCACTTTTGCGCGAAGAGACTCTGGTACAACCACTCTTTCACCAAACATCACCCAGTCGTATACAATTCATAGTGAATCTCGCCGCTGATACAACTGTTTCATGTCTCCATCTAACTTAACAGACGACCACTCTTTGATGATATAGCTTATTGCCCTCTTGATGACGGGGTCATCCCTTTAAGCATTATGTATGTCTGACTTCTATCCTCTATTTACAACTTTGCATTGTATTTCATCGTATGAATTCCATATGATTTTGACAATATTCTCAAGAACTCCATAACATTCATCTGTCCACACTGTCAAATACTTTCTTATTATCAATAAAGTTGACATATAGTGACAAATTCCACTCCATACCCTTAAATTCCTCTTAGTCAATGGATGGATAAACTAAACCTAATATCAATATCATTTCCATAAGTCAATATTATATATATAAGATTTATCATCATAATGAAATCTTGTTATATAATAGATATACAACATACATATGAACCTAACAGCATGACTAAATGACTAAATGTGTGTCTTCCCCTTCCGTCTATTCACTTTCTCACTAGGTATGTATTGTTTGTTAAACATTACAACTGTTTTGTTTTTGTTTTTGATCTCAAAGTGATAAAGCATGATCTGATCTGATCCGATCTGATCTGATCTGATCTGATTAGATTAGATAGTAGTTATATTATTATTATTATTATTGTTGTTGTTGTTGTTGTTGTTCTTTTCTAATGAAGATTAGAAACAGTAATTGATTAAACACACATGTTTATCATGGAAAATATAAACATAGATGTCAAGACATTACACCGGAAATCAATTCAATTCAATACTAGGGTTATTCATCGTAGGTTAAAGACCTATACTGGTATTGAATGATTAATGTATAAAGATATTAGCACAAATAGTTCTATATAATGAACTAATCTATTCATTATCATCATAGTTTAAGAACCATTGGAAATTGTAAGATATAAGTTCTATGTTTTATTTGTGGTCGTGACCAGTGGGGTTCAACCATGTCTATTGTAAGGCAGTAACTTAGTGAAGACAAATGGTGAACGGTTGCACAAAACTGTGGATTGGTTGGATTTAGCCATTAACACTGTTAAGTACCGACTCCGTGGTTTGGGAGTTAAGCATTCTCACATGAAATCGAAGGTACTGGATTCGAGTTCAGAGTAGGGGACCATAGATTTGTACTGCTGAGGGGGAAACCAGATATAGATACATATGTGCCACACACATCTCATTCGATTTGTGTGAGGACTGTGATACTGTCGAGGTGTCCAAACCGAAGCAGGTGGTTTTCTTAAGGGGCCACACCCCGAGCCTTTGACCTAAAGATCTGATCCATAAGGCAGTGAAGCATCGTGAGGAGATGCAATCCCATGGTAGCCGGTGACCAACAATTGGTTCATACGCCATTTGTTTCTTCAGGATGCTGGAGCCCATATGCACCATTGGTTTGTAATGAAGGTTTTCCAAATCCCGTAGGTGGATTTTCCGTGTCCACCGAACCAGTCAACTTAGAGAATAAAATACTAATGGACAAACCTGAAGGCTACTAATTCGACTAACCTCACAAGTCAGTTCTTCATGTAACAGCTGTAACCATTAGAGTTAATCCGTGTTAAGTAGAGACAAGTATCTATGTTAGACAATAGAAAATCGTGATGCAATCTAGTGGATTTGTTGAAGTGACACATTAATACCGTTAGTTGTCAACACCGTGGTCTAGAATTTAAACGTTCTTACATGAGATCGAATTCCCTGCGTTTGAATCGCGTAGGCGGGATAGTGATTGCTCACTGTTGAGGAATCCCATATTAGGATGAAATGACCTTACAGTACTTTCAGATTTTTACATGGGTGTCTACCTTAAATTGACTTATACATTCAACAATTAAATTATCACAATCTCTACCAACCACTAAATCTCTTTCTGATAATTATGTTTTATATTTAAGATCATGAGTCAATTGAAGCTAGACCACCATCGAAAACCTGGAAACACTGGACGGCCGTTTCGTCCTATTATGGGACTCCTCAGCAGTGCGCATCCACGACCTCGCACTCGCGAGATTCAAACCCAGGACCTACCAGTCTCGAGCCAGAGCCCTTAACCGATAGACCACTGAGCTGGCATCCAACGGTGTTAATGTCTAACCTCAATCAATCCAAGAAATTGCGCGACCAACTTCCAATGTACCGAGGTAGATACCTGTTTCTACCTGACATGGATTAGCTCCACTGGCCACGACTTCTATCGGTCTATCGGTTAAGGGCTCTGGCTCGAGACTGGTAGGTCCTGGGTTCGAATCTCGCTCGCGAGAGCAGGTTCGTGGATGCGCACTGCTGAGGAGTCCCATAATAGGACGAAACGGCCGTCCAGTGCTTTTAGGTTTTCGATGGTGGTCTAGCTTCAATTGACTCATGATCTTAACTATAAAATTACTAAATCTCCACAAAAACCCCCTTGTGATAATTATGTTTTAGTCAATTATCACTTCTATTGAGTCAGTTACCATTCACACCTGATGATACATAGATGAATTATATTTAGATAATCGGATTAGAATTAAGGAATTGAATTATCTATCAATTAAATATACTATAATTACATTATAATTATAAAATGTAATCAGTAATTACCACTGGTGAAAAATTTTTCATTATGGATTACAAATAGAGGGATCGTGAATGCACACTGTCACTGAGGATGAAACGGCCATTCAATACTTCCAGGTTTTCCATATTGGTCTAACTTCAATTGACTCATGATTTCAACTATATATAGAAATAGTAATTCTCAGAAATAGGAAGATTGTGGAGTTTGTAATAATTATTTCAGTAATTGAATTTATGAGTCGATATAAGCTAGAATACTATTAAGAACCTTGAAATATTTGATGGTCGTTTTGTAATAGTATGGGACTCTTTGACGGGCCCCCAAATGCCCTGGTATGCTCAAGGGGGGGGGAGTCCGCTCTTCCTCACCAAATGCTCTCACATGGTCACGCGTATATAGCGTCTGTCACGGAAATCCTACTCACTGCCTTCTCACAGTGACATTAATGTTGTTTAAGAAATTGAGAGGACGAAAAAGCGAATGCCCGGTGCTGTAACCGGGTTGGTGGATACGGTGATTCCACATAAGGAAGTTGGAAAACCTTGATGCCAAACAAATAGTGTACATCGGCTGGCTCCAGAATCCTGAGGGAACAAATAGAGTATGAATCAATCGTTGGTCACCGGCTACCATGGGACTGCATCTCCTTACGATGCTCCACTGCTCGGGGTATGGTCCCCTAAGAAAACTACTTACTTCAGTTTAGGCACCTTGGCAGTATTACAACCCTCAACACAAATCCCATTTGATTTGTGTGGCGCATATATATCTGGTGCCCGTTTGTACTAATATTTATATGTTCAAAATAATAAATAATTCACCTACCCTACAATCAATTACATCATGATTTCAACTACATATAAAATTACTAAAATCTTCACAAAACCCCTAATTATGCTTTTTTTTGATTATCAATATGTATATGATGTAAACCTAGTTATCCTAATGTTATATTAAATATTCATTAACTTATTAATTTAAAGGGTAACTAGTTAGGGGGTCATACATTTGGAGTCTTTGACCTAACTAGTTAGTTGGTTTGATTAACTTGTCTAAATATTTGATTCACTGATCTAATCCAAATGGATCGGTTTAGTTCCTTTTCTTTGGTTGTCGTTGTTGTTGTCGTTGATGATGATGATGATGGAATGGTTCTGTCAGTATCCATTTGTTATTTATACATATGGTATTAGGTTTTCCCATGATTAATCTAACTTGGATTAAATGTTCTTATTTGAATAAATTAAGATCATTTTGATAAGAATAATATTGGGATTATTTTAAAAAAACACACATGATAAATAGGATTATCGAAATTATGCTACAAACTCCGTTATACCGATGGCCAAGGTAGCGAGAGTGGTTGTACAAACTTCTTTTGGATACATAGGTTCGGTTTGTAGATATGAATTGCGATGGCTTCAGCTATGTGCAATAGACGAGCTCGTAAACCATGTGGCAAATTTGATGGAATATGGTAGATAACCTTAAAAGCTTTATTCAGTTCAACCTGATGACCTGTGTCCACCAAGTGAGCGAGAATAGAACTCTTAATCCCCTTTACCTGTCCTTTATTAAACCATGACGGATGGTGTTCTGTTATTCGTTTGTAGTTTGTAACATAATTTCGGTAAACAATTATCTTATTCCTTCCATTTTTTGTATTTTACTTATTCTCTTCATTTGTCTCTTGATTCTTACATAACTACTATATTACTGACCATTCATCAAAATAGGATTATCATGTATGATTTATTGTGATTTAATATAACACACATGGACAATATAACATGTAATATTTCATTAAATAGGTATATAATGAATCATGAATTATTCTCATCCGAACGTTGCTGTTACTTTCATGTGGTGGTCGAGATTGCCTTTCGTGATGAACCAATCGAGCAATCGTTACTGAAGGACCTACCATATCAGACAGAATTGATTGAAGACGAAATGCATCAAACCCAGAGTTCAAGGGTGAAGTCGTACTGCTAACTATACAGAGGTGTGACGGCGGTATGGTGTTTCCTTCAGACAACCAATATAACAGTGATGCTGCCTTCCCACAAAAGAAGTATGAGGTTAGAAAAGGTTGAAAATAAAATTGTACACCTCGCCTTATCCCACGGATTTCCGTCTTCGTCAGTAACGTACCAACAAGTACGGAGCTAACACGAAAACTAATCACAAAAAGGTCTTGTATGATCCGCCTCGAATAGTTGTTCTTTAGGCACTGCGGTCACGCTCTCAGATCACTAGGACCACTTCTAACGCAATTTCCTTTTCACGTATTTCTAGGAGAACCCTTCCACGGTGTGGGCAACCGGGAAGTGAAAACCTCTAACAACACTTCTAATAGGATTCAGCCTAAAGCTCCTCTGGTGCTTCTGAGGGACCCAAGCCCGAATTAAGGGGGAGGGTTTGACATATGTTTAGCGAACCCACCTAGTAAAAAAACTTGCCAAAATGGCTAATTTTTAACATGGTTAGTGTTAAAATAACTTTCAGTAAACTCAAAATCTTGAAAATAAAAAAAATCTCAAATAGGATGAAACGCGAGTCAAACTGGATTCCATTGCTAGCCATCATCCATCTCTGCCTATAATTCTTGTAACTTTTGGCAATATCGAGACTATCCGTATAGAATTCACATATGTCAATAAGGGACTGATCCATTAGAAATAGTATCATCTAATTTTAAATATTTATTTAGGGCAAGAATATTTGATCCAACTATTCAAGAATTGTGTTCAGTAGTTGAATTTAGTCAATAATTAATCTAAGTCATAAATCATACTAGCTGACAATTGATGCTCCCTACAGGAATCGATTACCTATAACTTGGATTCAGTGGGTTTGGATATTTTCATTATGCGACTAGATTATGAAGACATATACATCTAGAGGGAAGTATGGGATACAATGGATAGCTAAGATGCAGCTGGACGATCTAGTCTTCGCAGATGATCTGGCTCTTTTGCCGCATACGCAACAACAAATGCAGAGGACAACCAATGTAGCAGCAGTCTCAGCAGCAGTAGGTCTCAACATACACAAAGGAAAAGAGCAAGATTCTCTAATACAATACAGCATGCATCAACCAAATCACACTTGACGGAGGAGCTTTGGAGGATGTAAATTCATTTACATATCTGAGCAGCATCATTGATGAACAGGGAGGGTCTGGTGCAGATGTGAAAACGCGGGTAGATAAAGCAAGAGCAACATGTTTACAACTGAAGAACATCCGTAGCTTCAAACAACTCTCAACCAACACCAAAGTCACAATTTTCAATACAAATATCAAGACAGTTCTACTGTATGGGACGGAAACTTGGACAACTACGAAAGCCATCATCCAGAAGATACAGGTGTTTATTAACAGTTGTCTATGCAAAAGATTTCGGATTTGTTGACCAGACACTATCAGCAACATTCTACTGTGGGAGAGAACAAACCGGATTCCAATGGAGGAAGAAATCAGGAAGAAGTACTGAAAGTGGATGGGACGCATTATTTGGAGTCCTGAAGGCCAGAGGAAAAGGGGAAGATCAAAGAACGCATTACGACGAGAAATGAAAACAGATATGAGAAAAATGAACAACAACTGGATAGAACTAGAAAAGAAGGTCCAGGACAAAGTGGACTGAAGAATGCTAGTCGGCGGCTTATTCTCCATTGGAAGTAACAGTCGTAAGTAAGTAATACGATTCAGTCATTGACTGACCACTTTTCGACTTATATATTTACATGAATTATTCAGTAAATAATATTCAACATCATATTTATTTATGGTAAGCAAAGATGGATAGTGGCTAGCAGTGGAATCCAGTTTGACGCGCGTTTCGTCCTATTTGAGACCCCTCAGCTGGGTGTGCCTGCATCTCAGACTTGTTGATGTTCACTCTAGGACTCGAACGCAGTACCTTTCGCTTCAAACACTATCGCGTTATCCACACGGTCACTGAGTTCTGATAGCCACTTGCTTGTGCGATGAGGTGAAGTTTAAATTCATTCTTATTTATAGAACAATTCAATTGATCTATAGAAGAATGGTTTACTATTTGATTACATTGATTTAACTTTAAAATTATCAGAAGGGGTTTTGTGGAGATTTAGTATTTTCATAGTTGAAATCATGAGTCAATTGAAGCTAGATCATCAGGGAAAACCTGGAAGCACTGGACGGCCATTTCGTCCTATTATGGGACTACTCAGTTGCAGTGCGCATCCACGACCCCGCCTCGTGAGATTCGAATCCAGGATCTATCAGTCTCGCGCGAGAGCACTTAACCTTCAGACCACTGAGCTGGCTGGCATCCAACGCTGTTAATGTCTAACTTCAATCAATCCACAAAGTTTGAGCAACCGTTCACCAATTGTCTTCAATGAATTCCTATCTAACAACAGACCTGGTTTGAACTCCACTGGTCACTGCTTCTCACTAGAACTCCTGGATTTATCTCTTGAAGTCAATCACTAGTGAGCATATAATTATAATCAGAAGAAGTTTTGTGGTGTTAGGTCCTTTGTTCAAATGTCGTGAGGTGGGATCGTGGGTGCACACTGCTGAAAAATCCCACAATAGGACAAAACGACCGTCCAGTGCTTCCAGGTTTTCTCTGGTGATCTAGCTTCAATTGACTCACGCTTTCAATTATAGTAAACACAAAACCCCTTCTATCATTCATATTTATTTAGTTCTTCTCCCCCCCCCTTTAATTGACTACTATTGATCAAACTGTAACATGATAACTAGTTGAAACAATCAATACTAGGTGATTGGAATCCAATAATGAAGTAACCGTGTGAACTTATATTACATCATTATTTTGTTGATAGATTATTATTATTATTATTATTTACATCTATAATCATTCCCTTAGGGGGGAGAACAAAAAAAAATGGGGAATAGGATTCTTGAATCATAGTAATCAATCACCCACCTGTTAATAATCATCTATATTTGTGAACCGATTATATATGGAATCGAATTACAGATATTGACAATAAGTATAATCAATAGAAAAAGTGACAATTCTAGCTTAAACAGATAGGTAACAAGGAATTCTTCAGTTCTCCCCCCCTCTCTCTCTCTCTCTCTATATATATATATATATATATACGTACATTCACACACACATATACAAACATACACACGCACACACGCGCTTAACCCTACCTATATGTATACCCATACATTTGAATAGTACACTTGCAGTTTTAAAAAAAAAGTAACAAAAGTCAGACAACTAATTACATGTTTACAAGAAAATTGAAAGTAAAACTGTGGAAAAAAAAGGTTGAAATAGACAATTACTAGGGGATTTTGGTTCTTGTTGTTGTTGCTGTTGCTGTTGTTGTCATTATGATTATTTTCTAATCACCTACTATTGATTGACTCTTGTTTATAAAAATTAACAGCAGTATGGAAATATGAAACTAGTAATTTGTTATAAGTTATATGGCTTGTTGTTGTTGTTGTTGTTGTTGAATTACTCTCTTATCTTTTCGTTACTACATTTCGGCCACCCAAATGCCCCGATACAGCCGAGAGTGGGGAGAGTCCGCTCTCCCTCTCCAAATGTTCTCATATGGTCAAGCGTATTAGCCTCTACCACACAAGTCCTACTCATTGTCTTCTCGTGGCATTACTGTTGTTTACGAAATTGAGAGGACGAAAACCGAATGTACGGTACCTTAACCGGGTTGGTGGACAACGAAAGTTCACAGCTAGGGGAGTTGGAAAACCCTCATTCCAAACCAATGGTGCACATGGGCTTGCTCTAGTATCCTGAGGAAACAAATGGTGTATTAACCAATCGTTAGTCATCGGCTAACATGGGACTGCATCTCCTCACGATGCTCCACTGCCTTGTGGATCAGATCTTTAGGTCAAATGCTCGGGTTGTTGACCCCTAAGAAAACCACTTGTTTCAGTTTGGGCACCTGGACAGTATCACAGCCCTCACACAAATAGAGTGAAGTGTGACGCATAAACATCTGGTGCCCGTTTGTACCAATATTTATGTGTTTAAATAAAATAAATAAAAATAATACATTTCGAATGGATACATTGAACTTATTGTGGTGTTGGCTACTTATATCCACACAAGTACTATATGACGATGATCGGACATTGAATGTATTTCAGTAGAAGACTGATAAGGAAATAACCGGAACAAAACGCAATTGATATGAAAATGCATGAACAATAATAATCATAGACTATGGACTGATATTTGTAAAAGGAATGATCAAGATTGAGATAATGGATTGATAGTTTACAAATTAACTGTTTACTGTATGTGAAATGATGGATATTGTCTAGCAGTGGAATCCAGTTTGATGCGCGTTTCGTCCTATTTGGAACTCGTCAGCTGGATGTATCTGCAATATCGAAGCAGTTCGCTCAGGATGCACAACAACAGACTGATAAATTGCAGTCCTAAGTAACAATTGGAAGATACAAGTAAAGAAGACCGAGTGAATATGTTTATTGTATGGTTATCAGATTTTAGTGAGATAGTCTGTAATTTTCGTATCAAATACATTCGATTGTCCCTATCCGTGTTCCTGTTCAATACATTATTATTATTATTATTATTATTATTAGCAAGCTGGACAAATCATTTGGTTATCGACTTCTCCAACTGTGTTTAAAGAACACAATAAATTTCTAGATTCTAAATGGTTAGAGGTAAGTTGATAGGAAACTTTAGATTTAAATGACTTTCTAGATGTTAATTAGATGTAATTCTAATCTTGATGAGATTATAAGCAGTGATGGATGATGACTATCTACGGAAACTAGGATCGGATTTCTTTTTATTTAGGATTCATTTGCTGGATGTGCCTGCATCACAGAGTTGATGTCCATTCTGGGAATCGAACCCAATAAAATTTGCTGCAAACACTATCACGTTATTTACCTATCTACTGAGTCCTCATAGCTACTTGCCTGTGGAGTGGAGTGAAGTTAAATTTCTTTGTATTCGTTATTTGAGTTATTCTTTTTGACATTTAGAACTGTAAATATCAGTCCTTTATTGGCATATATACATCCTATGTGGATTGCCTCAATCTTGCCTTAATTCATAATCACTACAAGCAGAGATGAATGATGTGAACATCAACTCTACAGTGTGGACACATTCAACTGACTAGTTACAAATAATACGAAACTATCTATCTGTATTTTACTGCTAGCCATCATCCATCTCTGTTTATAATGTTTGTGACTTCAGGCAACATCGAGGTAATCATCATAGGATGCATATATATCAATAAGGGATAGAATGTTTAGGTTTAATTGATTTCACTTCATAAATAATGTCAGTAAAAACTTTATTATATTTATTTAAACACATAAATATTGCTACAAGGAAGCACCAAATACATACACACCGCAAAAATCTCATTTGATTTGTATGAGGGCGGTGATACTGTCCAGGTGCCCAAATCAAAGCAGGTGGTTTTCATAGGGGGTCACACAACCCGAGCCTTTGACCTAAAGGTTTAATCCACAAGGCAGTGGAGCATCGTGAGGAGATGTAGTCCCATGGTAGGCAGTGACCAACTATTGATTCATACACCATTTGTTCCCTGAGGATACTGGAGCCAGCCCATGTGCACCATTGATTTGGAATAAGGGTATTCCAACTCCCCTAGGTAGACTCGCGGTGTCCACCAACCCGCTTAAAGCGCTGGACATTCGGTTTTCGTCCTCTCAATTTTGTAAACAACACCAAGGCAGTAAAAAAAACTGGATTGATTTATACTACTGATAACCTCATGTAGTGGATGAACTTCACATGTATCACTTACTAGTGTTTACTAACCAGATCTGGAATAACCGAAGTCTGATGTTAGAATCATATTCAATAAGATATTTGGAAATTGTTGTTATAAATTTCTATCGACTCATGTAGATTACAGTAGTATATATAGAATTATGTAATATTTTAATAAGTGACAAAATGCTTACTTACTTACTCACTTACATGTGTTGTTCTTCACTCAAACTGCATTACGAGGCAAGCGCTAACTTAGAATCCTGAAGGAAAGCGGGAAAGAGGAAGACCAAAGAACATTTTACGCCGGGAAATAGAAGCAGATATGAAAAGGATGAATGTTAACTGGGAAGAACTGGGAAGGATTACCCAGGTTAGGATTGGATGGAGAATGCTGTTGAGCGACCTACGCTTCTCCACGAGTAGTAACAGCTTAAGTAAGTAGGTAAGTAAGTAAGTAAGTAAGTTCTTCATTACCTATCAGTTAGTCAGTTAGCTCTATACAGCGTAAAAACTGACACAAATGTATGTCAGTCAAATTGGTTAAACTTTATCGGTAGAATGAAATGGAATTATCACAATGATCAGCATCAGTGATCATTAAAAAAAGGGTGGAAAAAGAAAAGAAGAGTGAGAATTTGAAGAATAAAAAGGAAAAAGTAATTTTGAAATTCAGGATCTAAGGTAAGTTGAAAAGTCTATGTATCTGCTTTATCACGATCGATTCTGTACAATTTATTGGCTATAATAATCACACAGATCTCGAGCATTCAGTCTAGTTCTACCACCATGACCTCAACCAACAGTCGGTGACTTCAAAGACTAGTGACACGTTTTCGTTTGATTCCACCTAGCTTTTTTCCCATCTACTCTCCCATAGTCAGACAATACTCATTGAAATAGATTTTGGTTGGGGGATAAGTTATACATATCTTAGTCAAATCATTCAGGGAATATTCTCAGTTTCATAAATTAATTTACTATGTTCCCCTAGAACCCTCAATTTAACTTAACATCAGTCACTTGACGGTCTCAATGAATGTTTCGAATAAATCTATGATCGAATAACTTTTACCTTCCAAAATCTCCTTCTTTTGAAGGCCATAGTTTACGTCTATCACTTGAAACAGAGAAAAATACTGCACAGCATTCTCTCTCCTTTGTCGGGAGACAGATATCTCGCCTACCCTAGGACTGACAAAAAGTGGCAAAAATCAAGTCATGTATATAAATATTACTGTATAATAAACACCACAATACAACTTGATGAAGATTTTATTTTTTGATTCAGATCATGAATCGATCACTGTTAGGCCACCAATGGAAACCTGAAACCACTGAACGTCTCTTTAGTCACAGTATATGACTCTTCAACAGTGCACACCCATGACACCACACACAGGATTCAATCCAGGACACTCGGTCTCGAGTGCGAACGCTTGTGTTAGACATTAACACCGTTCGATTCCAGTTCAATAGTCTAGAGGTTTAGTGTTGCTACGTGAGACGGATAGGTCCCGAGTTCGAATCCCTCAAACGGGATCGTGGATGTGCACATCTGAGTAGTCCTGTACTAGGAAGAAACGGATATCCAGTGCTTCCATGTTTCCCAAAGTTTAAATCGGCTCAGGAATTCGATTATTAAATGACTACAATCTCCACAAAATCTCTTTCTGATATTTTTCTCTTCTATTTGAAGTTTAACCTGTAGTTTCATATTAAATACAGACAATCCTAATAAAGTCTTTTTGAATACGGCTTTGTATTTAGATTTTTTCTTTGATCTAGGTGCTTTAACTATAAAGTTTTTTATTATCATTCTAGGAGAAAATCATCGGGATAGGGGAGCAGAAGAGGATTGTCTAAGAAAGTGAAATTCATCTTGATTTCAATGCCGTGGATATAAAAATTACCAAACTATTTTTATACTACTATCTAATTTAAGTAGCATAATCTGTTACATATATTACTTCATCTATCTCTAGTTTATTCGGAGATTACAGAAAAAAGACAAATAAATAAGACTTTTACAGTGTACTTTTTCCAGTAGTAGAGATAGTCCTTGTCGTAAGTGAGAAAATTACTGACTGAAGACAATGGGAGATGGACAAGCAGTATCGTAGATTGGTTAGAGTTAGATATCAAAACTGTCAAAGACCGACTTAATGGTCTAGAAGCTAAGAGTTCGCACACGAGACTGAAGGTCGTGGGCTCAGATCTCACATGCGGGATTATGGGTGCGCTTGCTAAGGAATCCCATACAAGCACGAATTATTATTATTATTATTATTATTATTATTATTATTATTTAAACACATAAGTATTGGTAAAAGAAAGCCCCAAATACATATGTGCCACACAAATCGAATGAGATTTGTGTGTGAGCTGTGATACTGTCTAGGTGCCGAAACCGAAGCAGATGGTTTTCTTAGGTGGACACACCGAGAACCTTCGACCTAAAAATCTGATCGACAAGGCAGTGGAGCATCGTAAGGAGATGCAGTTTCATGGTAGACGGTGATCAACGATTGATTCATACACCATTTGTTTCCTCAGGATACTGGAGCCAGCCCATGTTCACCATTGGTTTGGAATGAGGGTATTCCAACTCCCCTAGGTGGACTCTCCGTGTCCACCAACCCAGTTAAAGTGCCGGACGTTCGGTTTTCGTCCTCTCAATTTCGTAAACAACAGTAATGCTACGAGAAGGCAGTGAGTAGGACTTGTGCGGCAGAGGCTATATACGTGTGGTCATGTGAGAGCATTTGGAGAGGGAGAGCGGACTCTCCCCACTCTTGGCCGTACCAGGGCACGAAACAACAGTCAAATCTTTTCAAGTTCTTAATGGTGATCTAACATTGATTTATTCATGATCTCAGTCATCTGGAGTCAATCTAGTTGATGATAAGACAGGAAATCATACGTTCAAAACTTCATTTGAAAATCCTTATTTAATTGTTTCAAATTTCATCGTACCTACATTGATATAACAAATACTCTTTGTTCTCGTTCTGTTCGATTGGATCTTCCCAACCTTCTGATACCAAGCATTCCACTTATGATTGATGTTATAGAGTACTTATGTCGACACAATCAGCATACATTACACATACACTTCCAAGGATTTCGAAATCATTGTATAGGGATGATCTTAGGCGACTTTTAGAATGTCAAGGTGAATCAGAAGACATTTTCTATTCAATCATAATAGAGTCTACACAAATCAAACGGATTTATCAACAGAAGTGATAAAACCTGTTAGAGCTTAGTAGTTATAAGACGTTCAATGGTTTTCTACTCGCTCAATCGTGACACCGAGGCTAAAAGATGAATTACCTAGAATGACCACCTCATTTTGTATTTATCAGTTCGACTGCTTCCATGGAGCAAGTTATATTGATTGGAGTTGTAGGAATTAACATTTTCGTGTTCACGAATACTTCTCAGAGTGGTTAAGCAAAGGTCTGGTGACCAAAGTGAACAGCTCGATATTGGCACATTTAGTGCAAACTGGTCATAATGCTAGTATAAACCAAAGCTTGTAAAACTTAAAGTCCTTCAAATGGCTGAAGCAGTAGCCATCTGGATTAAGAAACCTTAGCTAAGAGTACAGAAGGTGTATCTTCAACCTCTCCTCCTCCACCGAGCTAATCTCAAAGTCAATTAATCAATAGTAATCTTAGCTAATGAATGACCTAATTTGCCTATTGTGCTTACGACCTTTCGTAGTCAAATGTAATTGTCTTTGTTATCTTGATTCACAAATCTTTGTATGATTGTTATCCGTAGTATTAATATTGGTTAAACCTCCTTATCAATCTTTCCAATGTATGATTCATTTACTTAGCATTCATCTCACCTTATTACACAATATAGTCTTACATTAAACATTTGGTGGGATTGTAATTGCACTATTATTTCTCTCACCCTATCTGACCCATATTTTTATTCTGATCACGGATCATAAATTTACACACTTAACATATAAGCTGATTCAAGTTAACATTCTATATGAATTAATAGCCATCGATGTACTTTGTCCTTAACCTGGTCAATTTTATGGATTGTTAACTTGGACGATAAGAGTAGAGGATATTCGTAGGCTACTAGTATTCGATCATAAGTGTCTTCGAAACATTGCTCGTATATCCTGGGACTACCGAGTAAGTAATGCAGTTGTTAGGAAACAGGTACTAGGTAAGGATGGTAAATAGATTGATGAAGTAGTGAAACTTGAGATGAATGGGACACGTGTTACGTATGCTCAACCGCCAACTGCCCCGACTTGCAATGTTTTATGGTGTAGGAGTAGGTTGAACGAAAGTTAGAGGCGGCCAGATCAAAATGTGGCACAAACTCATGAAGTCACTGACAAGTGGACTGAACCATATTGTAGGCAGGTGTAGACTACCTGGTTGGGATCTGAGAGATGATAACAACCGATGGTTAGAGACCTTGAATGACATGACTCAAAATTGTTTGCAATGGCAAAGGTGCATTCACTCTTTGTGTTCTACCAAACTCTAATCTTCTGAATTCCTCATGCCTTTATCTTTTTCTCTTTCCAAATTTATTTCACTGGATTATACTCCTTCAATAACATCTTCAAACCCTAATCTTTCGGATTACTGTTTATACTCTTACTACTTCTATCACTATGGGATTTGAATGGACAACTGCATCTCTGTGTACAGGGTGGTATGGCAACTCGAACTGATGTACGTACGTACGAAGTTCTACGTTGTGACTGACTGACAACTCTCAGGGCAGAGTTTAAATGGTTTGAATAATTTTTTTCTGGTCAGCGTATTTTTAGCGAGTTGGTTTTCTACGGGATGGGGTCGCTAACCCCATGCCCAACCCTCCTCCTTTATCCGGGCATGGGACCGGCAGTAGCCCCCGGAGGAGCTACAGACAGAGTTGGAGAATGCTGGTCGGCGGCCTATGCTCCATTGGGAGTAACAGACGTAAGTAAGTAAGTAAATTAACTTTTTACTATATGGTTCTCATATTTTGTGCTCAAATATATTCGATTGTCCCCACCCGTGTTCTGTTCACTACATTACCAATAATGACGACAATAAATCATCACACAGCATTTCAAATTGATTCAGACAACTGATCATATCATCATTAAAATTTGTTAGTATACACTATAAAAGCCTTTACAATGAATTAAAATCTAAGCATCGTTCTCTCGAGGCAAGCCCCAACTTGGAATGCTGAAGCGTAACAGTAAAGAGGAAGGTTAAACAACACATTGCGTCGGTAATTGGAAGCAGACATGAAAAGGTTGAATAGTAACTGGAAAGGATTGCTTAGGACAGGGTTGGATGGAGAATGCTAGTAGTGGGAGGCTTATGCTTTTCCACGAGGGGTAACAGGCATAATTAAATAACCTAAGTATCCACGACTGATCTGATGTCAACCTTTATTTGATTACATTGAATTAACTTTTAAATTATCAGAAGGAGTTTTGTGGAGATTTAGTATTTTCATAGTTGAAATCATGAGTCAATTGAAGCTAGATCATCAGGGAAAACCTGGAAGCACTGGACGGCCATTTCGTCCTATTATGGGACTACTCAGTTGCAGTGCGCATCCACGACCCCGACTCTCGAAATTCGAATCCAGGATCTATCAGTCTCGCGCGAGAGCACTTAACCTTCAGACCACTGAGCTGGCTGGCATCCAACGCTGTTAATGTCTAACTTCAATCAATCCACAAAGTTTGAGCAACCGTTCACCAATTGTCTTCAATGAATTCCTATCTAACAACAGACCTGGTTTGAACTCCACTGGTCACTGCTTCTCACTAGAACTCCTGGATTTATCTCTTGAAGTCAATCACTAGTGAGCATATAATTATAATCAGAAGAAATTTTGTGGTGTTAGGTCCTGGGTTCAAATCTCGTGAGGTGGGATCATGGGTGCACACTGCTGAAAAATCCCACAATAGGACAAAACGACCGTCCAGTGCTTCCAGGTTTTCTCTGGTGATCTAGCTTCAATTGACTCATGATTTCAACTATGAAAACGTTAAAATTGTAAGTCATAAATAATCTATTAGAGTAAACAATTTAAATGAAATATTGATTTTTTTTGTCAAGTTCATTCAATGAATGAAACATTAAAATGTTCAATCAATTGTAAACATGCACTTAGTGATAAGACCTAACTAAACACCAAAAAAAGGTAATTCAAACAATCAATCAATTGATCGATCAATCAATCAATACATTTACCCCTGAATTTTAATCAGATAGTTATACATGTTTCTTTGTATTTTTTTTCGATTAACTAATTATGTGTAAAATAAAAAAAATATCATAGTTGTATTCATGAGTCGATTAAAGTGAGATCGATGGTCCTGGGTTCGAATCCAGCCTATGAGATTATGGATGCTCACTATTGAGAAGTCTCATACTAAAACGAAACAGTCATTTAATGTTTCCAGATTTTCCATAATGATCTAGCTTTAATTGACTTATGATTTCAACTATTGAAAACTACTACTGTAGACCATCAACGTTGATGATCTATGTCGAATGATTGGAGGCCTACTCGAGTAGGATGGGAATGGTGTAACGAACAAGCCAACTTCGAAGTCACATCTCGCGACCAGAACCTTACGTGGATTGCCCCATCGACGTATCAAGAGACCATGGATGCTCTGAATACTGTACAACACAGAGGACGTTATTACGGGAATATATTAGTTAAAGTAGATACATACGAAAGTAGATCCACTGCCGCATGGGCCAGTCCATTGTGTATGATTGATTGACGCGCGTTGATTGTCCTTGACTTTGACGGGGATCGATGATCTGTTCGATATTTAGTGACCCAACTGCCGGATGATTTGGCTAAGTTTCAGTGACATTTCACTGGCCCTACATAATAATATCGTCAAACAGATTCTTGTTGCTTATGAACTACTTCGAAAATTTATAATTTTTGTCCGAATAATGGTGAGTGACATGTATAGACTAAGGCCTATGTCACAAGTTAGAACACGAGAGTCTTGCGGTACTGAAGTGATAGTTAACTTGCTTTCCTCAGTCATCAGTAAAGTATCTGGGCAATTTTGAAGAAACTGGTGTTATCTGGGAGATTCAAACTCAGATCATTTAGATTCATTTGGTATTGTTTGTTTGAAACTCCCCATTGATTTTTAGAACTGCAATTGATCAGTCTCTTATTGGCATATGTGCATACTGTACGTATTGCATTGAGTGAACGTCAACAAGTCTGAGATGCAGGTACATCCAGCTGACGAGTCGCAAGTAGGACGAAACGCGCGTTCAACTGGATTCCACTGCTAACTACTGTTCATCTTTGCTCAGATCATTTAGGTTTACAATCTGAGATGTTACAGCTGAACTACTCAGAGGGTGAGACTAACTATCTCCAACCAAATACATTTTAAATTCACTTCTATATTAAGTTCAGTTCAAATTTTGCAGATACAAGAAACCGATAGTGAATAGATAGATTGGCATATGTATGAGGATAATGTGTTCGGCGTTTGCAGGGAAGTTGATGTGTTTGAGTCCTGCAGTGTGCATCAAAGTTGGAACACATGGGTGTCTATCTGATTGGTCCCAAATAGTACTGAATGTTTGTTTTTGATTTCACTACCAGTTACAATCCATCATATGAACCTAAATTAATTGTTAAGATTTGAAATTCATGTTACTTATAAGTAGTGTTTTTATTAGCACTTCATTGATCTGGTCTATCTCGGTAATTAAGAAAGTAAGTCCAGTAACTTATCTCACCAAAAAATCAATGTTTTGTATATGGCTTATCAAAAGGGATAGACTTTGCTGTTGAACTGAGTGAATATACATTTTAATGTCTGAAAACGAGGACATCTTGGGATAGAATATTGGAACTTTTTTCTGAGATCACAAACCTATCAAAGTTAGATAGCTACCCAAAATCCTGAAGAATTCCACATCCGTTTAGTCCTAGTATAGGACTACTCAGCAGTGAGCGTCCACGACTACACCACTTAAAACCATACCCAGGACCTTCTGTCTTGCGAGCTAATGCTTAACCTTTAAGCTATTGATCCAGTATCTAATGATGTACAAATTCTAATTCAATCAATCTACTAGACTGAAGGTCATGGTTTCGATTGGTGATTGCAAGGTCGTGGATGCTCATCACTGAGAAGTTCCATACTGGAATGTATCGTCTATCCAGAGTTTTCAAGTGTCTAATGGTTATTTAGCTAACATAATATTTAATAAACTGCTAAACTCCATACAGATAATCAAAATTTTCGATTCACGATGTTCATATTTTAGTGAAACAAAAGTGAATGAGAAAATATTCCAGTAGACATATAAGAAAATTATAATACTACCACCATTGCAGGTCTTGGATTTGAATCCCGCATGCGGGATCGTGGATGCGCACTGCCACTGAAGAGTCCCATACTAAGACGAAACAGCCATCCAATACTTCCAGGTTTTTAATGGTGGTCTAGCTTAAATTGACTCATGAATTCAAGTACAATCACGATAATCCTCCATTTTAATAATAATGATATTTTTGGGTAGATTCTCTCATTCCATTTTAATTCGATATCAATTCCTAATGATGGAGATTTATATGAAAATTAAGGATTGATGTCTTAGCACATATTTAGTCTAATATTTTAGTAATGAGAACAACATTTAACTGAATGATAACATTATGTAGGTTGTTTGTGGAGATTTTTAGTAATTTTTAATATATAGTTGAAATCATGATTCAATTAAAGCTAGATCACCATGGAAAACTTGGAAGCACTGAACGGCCGTTTCGTTCTACTAGGGAACTCCTCAGCAGTGCGCACTCACGACCCCGAATCTCGAAATTCGAACCGCGGACCTATCAGTCTCGCGCCAGAGCACTTAACCACTAGACCACTTAGCTGGCTGGCATCCAACGGTGTTCATGTCTGACTTCAACCAACCCATGAAGTTGAGCAACCACTTCACTAATCTCTTCAGTAGGACGAAACGGCCGTCTAGTGCTCCCAGGTTTTCTATGGTGGTCTAGCTTCAATTGACTTATGATTTCAACTATAGAGAACATTATCTAATAGTCATATTTCTTTTCATCTTAACATGTATTTAATTTATTTAACGGCGAGATTATAATTTATGAATGACCTTTGAACGAATCTAAAGTGACCTTGAGAAATATTGACCAATCAGGAAACAGCTAGTATAGAGTAAAACCATATTATACAAAACCAAAGAATTAAAGTGGATACACTTCTTTTATATGGCTCAAAAACTTGCCAAAATTATAAAGAGGTTTAGAGCTTCTAAAATCGTAGTGCATACGGTAGAGGAGATCATCCATATGACTCCATAATAGTCGATCTCTGGAGCTATGATAAGGTCTTTCAGCCCCAACCACATAGCTTCAGCATTTTTTGTGTGCATTCAGGTTGCTGGGTACACAAAACGTCGCTTGTGAACAACGACACGATGCACATAACCAAGCTTATGTAGGCATCGGTACATTCTCCAATCACTGGTATATATTGTAGTATCCGTCTGTACATAATCCCGTATAATTGGTATTATCATCGTAGCCTGTCGGTTTCTAACCCGTTGGAAGTGTCCCTTCTAAGATGAGCTGTCGTATATTCCGAGGATGTGTGAGGTAAATTTATGTTAGCGCTAATTAACTAGTCTTTTTTTAACACTACGTCCTCGATTAAATTTTCGTTTTCTGACAACTTTTTTGCCTATTTCAACGATCCTCCCGATTCTCCTAAACGACTCGTGTGGGAATGTCATTTTCACTGTGCATATATCTCTGCAATATTCATACCACGACATTATCAGTACAAACTTCAGGTAAAACATTGGATTATATTTCTTTATTTTATTTAAACAAATACATATTGGTACAAACGGGCACCAGATACATATGCGCCACACAATAAAGTAGAAATCATCATTTCATTTATTTTTGTGTGGGCTGTGATACTGCCCGGGTGCACAAACTGAAACAGGTAGTTTTCTTAGGGGGGCCCAGCCCGAGCCATTGACCCAAAGGTCTGATCCACAAGGTAGTGGAGCATCGTGAGGAGATGTAGTCCCATGGTAGCCGGTGACCGACGATTGATTCATACGACATTTTTTCCTTTAGGACACTGGAGCCAGCACATGTGCACCATTGGTTTGGAATAAGGGTTTTCCAACTCCCCTAGGTGGACTTTCCGTATCCACCAACCCGCTTTAAGCGCCGGACATTCGCTTTTCGTCCTCTCACTTTCATGAACAACACCCCAGCCACGAGAAGGCAGTGAGGCTATACACACGTGGCCATGTGAGAGTGTTTCGGGAGGGAGAGCGAACTCTCCCCACTGTCGGTCGTATCAGGGCATTTGGGGGCACAATATCGGATACATCAATAATATTAAGAATAGAATTTAATGTAAGATAGTTATTTACAAAAGAAATGTTATTATTAGACAGATCATTTCAATTCTGTATGTACATATGATCATACATCTACATGTGTACATGGTATATATTTAACATATTTGTGAAAATATGTCATTGCCAATTCGTCAAGACTGCAAAGATGTTGCCAAGTAACTTGATAAGTCATATGAATAGGTTGTTTAGATAATAAATTTAAATCAATTAAATATTTAATGGATAACAGTAGGTATTGTAGGATTGATTCACTTACATACTTATGATCGTTTCGTCTTAGTGTAGGATTCTTCTACAGTGCACATCCAAGATCCCACCTCATGAAATTCGAACTGAAGACCATTGAGATCCAACCGGGTATGTTGTGAGATAGTAACTCATTGAAGAAAATGGTAGACGGTTGTTCAATTTCGTGGATTGGTTGAAGTAAGACATTAACACCGTTGAATGCCGGACGGCTCAGTGATTCTAGAGGTTATACGTTCGCGCGCGAGGTTGATAGATCCTAGGTTCGAATCTCGCAAAGCAGGATCGTGAATGTGCACTGCTGAGGGGTCCCGGGTTTTTCCCAGGTTTTCTATGGTGGTTTAACTTCAATTGATTGATGAATTCAACCATTAAATTACTAAAATCTCCACAAAACCCCCTTCTGATAAATGATTATAGCTAAATTTAATGATAAAATACTCGAGAACTTTGGTTTCATAAAATTTAAATAACCACTTGGCATATGTTCGTAAAAGTTTACAGGTTAGTAGTATAGTTAAAAAGGTTTAATGGAGATTGGTCAAAAAAATTGTAGGTTGCATTCTTTGCTTATTTCAAAATATTCTTCAAGTTCTAGTGAGAAATCATGACTGATGAAGTTCAAGTATGTTCAAAGTGAAAGATTTGTCACTAATAGTGACAATAGATATTTGTCTCTTTCTATTGTAGGGCTAGTGAAATGTCACTGAAACTTAGCCAAATCATCCGGCAGTTGGGTCACTAAATATCGAACAGATCATCGATCCCCGTCAAAGTCAAGGACAATCTGTGCGCACCAGTTAATCATTCGCCATGAACTGACCCATGAGGCAGTGGTTCTACTTTCGCTTGTGTCTACTTTAACTAATATATTCCAGTAACAACGTCCTCTGTGTTGTACAGTATTCAGAGCATCCATGGTCCCTTGATACGTCGATGGGGCAATCCACGTAATGTGCTGGTCGCGAGATGTGACTTCGAAGTTGGCTTGTTCGTTACACCATTCCCATCCTACTCGAGTAGGCCTCCAATCATTCGACATAAATCATCAACATTGATTGTCTACAATATCATCAATGGATTGTCATTAAAATTTTACATAACCAATAGTTCTTAAATGTAATCATTCACCATGTTATATAATGGTCCTAGGTTCGATTCCTGTTATGGTCTTGCGTGCACTATACTAAAGAATCCTATGCTATGATTGAACAGCTAGAAACTTCTCCATGATTTTTAATGACACCCTAAATGAGATTAATATGTAACAAATACAACTTACATATTAATGTATAGATCAATTTGATAGTAGATGGATTTTGACCCTTTGAAAATGGTGTGAACCTTGTACTGTAATTAATTAGACTATAGAATTTTGATCTTATCGATATATTCGTGATTTTTTTCAAAATAAATGATTATGATTCACTTGTTATTGTTTGTTTATAACCTAATGGATAGCGCGATGGAGTTTGAAACTGGATGGTATTGGGTTTGAGTCCCGGAGTGAAAATCAACTCTGGGATGCAAATACATCTAGCCGACGAGTCCCAAATAGGACGAAATGCACGTCCTGAATTCCATTGCTAGCCACTATTCATCTTTGTTTATGAATGATTACATAAGATAGAACTTTCATAATAAAAATCGAAAGTCTCAATCGCTTGTGTATAGTGATTATAGTTTACAGAATTAACTACGGAAAGTTCGAAACTGAAAACAATAATGAATAGTATCAATGCTTTTGAAACCTGGCCTCTCCGAGTTGAGGATGTTAGACGTCTCTCTGTGTTCGATCATCGTTGTCTCCGAAGGATTGCTGACATCCAGTGGTAGCACCATGTTAGTAGTGCAGAGGTTCGGCATCGTGTGTTCGGGCACAGAGACGATAATCCAATTAGAGTCACCATCTTGAAACACCGACTTCGGTGGTTTGGACATGTCCTACGAATATCGTCCCAGAGAATTCCACGTCATGCATTATTTGCCGATGCTGGGACTGGTTGGAAAAGGCGGAGAGGAGGTCAGTGTATGACATGGTGTTGTGGTATGAAAGAAATATGTAAAGGGCTGAATGCTGTTGGTCCTTCATGACTCCCTGGTTGGGGTCCGAGAGATGGTGCAACACAGTGGCTAGAGACGTTATCAGATATGGCTCAGAATAGAAAACAATCGCGATCCTGCTGTAACCTTCTTTTACTTCCTTTATAAATAGTATTCATAACTTCCTTAACTGAAAGAGTCTTCTGGTTGTACATTTCAGTTTCCTCCATTATTGCTCTTATTTTTACACTTGTAGTATCAGTTTTTATGTTAAGCCCATATACTTTATTCTAGTTGCTGGCCAAACCAATTCGCCTATCCATTATGAGTCATATTTTGATCTTGTTAATCATTTGCTTATTAACCTTGACTATACTTTTATATGAGCATATGTGTACACTTCGTATCTTATTCATCATATGTCTGTCAATCATTTTTGTCCGACTATAAATGTTGATTAACGCTTGCTTAAATCGAGTTGGCTTCCCAGCCATCTCCAGTACGCATTATCTTTCGCTTCACTCTCGAGTTGGCTTTGCAGCCAATCTCCATTGCGTATGATCTTTCGCTTCGTTCGCTTTTATTCGCTTCATCACTCTGATTCTCTGGCCAGATCAATGACTGTAGAAAATATATGTATTCTAAATCTATTCTCGTATTTGACGTATTTAACTCCGTTGTTCACCAACGCGGATAAAGTCATTTATTATATACGAGTATAGACAGAATCAGATTTACGCCGACAACATAATTGGATAACTTGCCGTATGAGCACGACGCTACACACTAACATACACTCTGTGATTCCCGTTGTTCCTTCTCTTTTTCTTATATACACCTTACCCCTTTTCTCTTCCCATTCTCATTGTTTCTTGTGGCGCATATATTTCTGATGCCTCCTTGTACCAATATTTATGTGTTTAAATAAATAAATAAATAAGTATTAATACCTTGATTTGTTGTGGTTCCTGTCGTCTTTGAATCAACTATGAGAGAAATATACAACAGTCTACGGGACACGACACGAACACATTCAATTATAATGGGCTTATATGAACGACATAAAAAAAATTTCAGTACAAACAAACAGCACTAAGAGTTCTAATACTATAACTTTGTTGACCATATACTATACCATTGTGGTGTATGCTACTTATATCGACAGATATAAGTAGTATGCAACACCAAACAGAAGTGGGAAACTTGTCAGCAGAAGGCTAAGAAGATCGAGTTGAAGAAAACAGAAAGTTAAATAGAAAGGAATTGAGTCAGAAAAATTATAGCAAGTGTAAAGAACAATTGATGGATGATTTGCAAATGAAGTATTTGATGTATAGTTCTCATATTTTATGAAGATATCCTATTCAGCTATCGAGTCCCAAATAATCCAAAGCGCCCGTCAAAAACTGGATTCCACTGCTAGTCACTATCCATTTCTGTTTATAAAGCTTGTCAATTAAAGCAGTATCGAGGCAGTACGCACAGTATGTACATATATCAATGAGAGACTGATCAGCTACAGACCTTAACAACAATGGGAATATGTTATATCTTATGGCCAAGGGACAACTGGTCAGGTAATCACAAACTTTTTAACGACCTACATAACCCCTCCGAACTCAACTGTCCAAGATGTTAAGTCTCCCACTGTAGCCATGTTTGGAAGACGTATTCGAACCATTTTCAACACCATGTTGCCACCCAAAATGGTAGATAGGTACAATCACAATGTTAATATCCGAAACTTTAATATTGGCAACAAAGTGTTCAATAAATCATACCTTGGAAAGAACCGATGGGAACCACAAAAAGTTGTACAAAGATTAGAAAACGTCTTATGCAGAGTCTGAGGAACCTTTGGAACATATATTCGGTATACAAGTCAAATCCATAAAAATAAAAGAACGATGCATACTCAAAATATTCAGCTGAATATTCCGTTAGAGTTAATCTCAGACACATCAACGTCATATATTAATTGGTGCATAAACCCACAAGATATAATAGAATATATAAGTTAAACAAAACCAAATGAATTCTATAATTTTGTATTATCAGAAGGGGTTTTTTGTGGAGACTTTGGCAATTTTATAGTTGAAATCATGAGTAAATTGAAGCTGAACCTGGAAGCACTGGAAGACCGTTTCGTTCTGTCGTGGGACTACTCAGCAGCGCATATTCTTGATCCTGCTTCGCGAGATTCGAACCTAGGATCTATCGGTCTCGCACGTGAACGCATAACCTCTAAACCGCTGACTCCAACAGTGTTAATGTCTAACTTCAACCAATCCACCAAATTAAGCGACACATTCACTATTGTCTTTGGTGAGTTACTATCTCACAATAAACCAGTGAGATCATGGATACGCACTACCACTGAGGAGTCCCATAATAGAACGAAACGGCCGTCCAGTGTTTCCAAGTTTTCCATGGTGGTCTAGCTTCAATTGACTCATGATTTCAACTATAAAAATACTAAATTCTCCACAAAACCCTTTCTGATCTATAATCATCGTAATCTATCACTAGTGACTGACTTCAAGAGATATTTCCTGAGTTCTAGTGAGAAGCAGTGACCAGTGGAGTTCAATCAGGTCTGTTGTGAGATATCAACTCACTAAAGACAATTAATGAACGGTTGCTCAAACTTGGTGGATTGGTTGGAGTTAGACATTAACACTGTTGGATGTCGGCTTGCTTAGTGGTCTATCGGTTAAGTGCTCTCGTGCGAGACTGGTCGATCCTGAGTTGAAATCTTGCGAGTGCGAGATCGTGGATGCACACTGCTCAGGAGTCCCATAATAGAACGAAACAGCCATCCAATGCTTCTAGGTTTTCCATGGTGATCTAACTTCAATTAACTCATGATTTCAACTATAAATAATGTATTAAACAATAAATTGGTTATCCCCCCCCCTTGAATATTCGTTCACTTCATTATTGAATCTAAAAATATAAAAAAAAGTTGTTTTTGTAAACAACATTCAATGTTCAATTCAGTCGGGTTCTTTGTTGTTGTTGTTTTTCTCTCAATCGTTATAAACTGATTTGTTTAACTTAATAATAATCAAATTCATTCACTTCATGGGTGGGTTAGATTAGTGATTTATTTGGATTCATTCAAATATAATAATCATTTTAACTATCAAATTAATGTTTATTTATTATAGGGTGACATTCATAATAATAATAATAATAGTAGTAATAGTAGTAGTAGTAGTGGTAGTAGTGGTCGTAGTAGCAGTAGTAGTAGTAGTCGTAGTAATAGTAGTAGTAGTAGTAGTAGTAGTAGTAGTAGTAGTCGTAGTAGTAGTAGTAGTCGTAGTAGTAGTCGTAGTAGTAGTCGTAGTAGTAGTAGTAGTCGTAGTAGTAGTAGTAGTAGTAGTAGTAGTCGTAGTAGTAGTAGTAGTAGTAGTCGTAGTAGTAGTGGTAATAGTAGTAGTAGTAGTCGTAGTAGTAGTAGTAGTAGTAGTAGTCGTAGTAGTAGTAGTAGTAGTAGTAGTCGTAGTAGTAGTGGTAATAGTAGTAGTAGTAGTCGTAGTAGTGGTAATAGTAGTAGTAGTAGTAGTAGTAGTAGTAGTAGTCGTAGTAGTAGTAGTAGTAGTAGTAGTAGTAGTCGTAGTAGTAGTAGTAGTAGTAGTAGTAGTAGTAGTCGTAGTAGTAGTGGTAATAGTAGTAGTAGTAGTCGTAGTAGTGGTAATAGTAGTAGTAGTAGTAGTAGTAGTAGTAGTAGTCGTAGTAGTAGTAGTAGTAGTAGTAGTAGTAGTGGTAGTAGTGGTCGTAGTAGTAGTAGCAGTAGTAGTAGTAGTAATAGTAATGGTAGTAATAATATTTTAGTATCACACTACCCGTATGTGACTAATCTAGTATATGGTGCTTAAATGTGAATAACTATGACATAAATGTTACATACATTCCAATGTGTACTAGTCATTATGATAGTTAGTTACTAAGCTGACAACATTATTATCATGGTGATAATCATTAACTGATATGTAATAAACATCAATTTTGTTTCTAATATTATTATTAGTAGACCATTTAGTTACAATATGGACATTTGTCAAGTGATTCATTGTTTGTTGTTGTTGTGTTTCAATGTTCAATAAAATGATAAGATTTAACATTTTTCTAATGGTACTTTTTTTGTTTGTTTTGTTTTTCATTCATTTTCATAGTTGAAATCATGAGTTAATTAAAGCTAGACCACCGTGGAAAAACCTGGAAACACTGGATGACCGTTTCGTTCTATTGTGGGACTCCTCAGTGGCGTGAGCAACAACGATCCCGCACTGATGAGATTCCAACTCAGGATCTATTAGTCTCGCGTCAGAGTACTAAGTCGGCATCCAACGGTGTTAATGTCTAACTCCAACCTATCCACCAAGTTTGAGCAACCGTTCATTAATTGTCTTTAGTGAGTTGATATCTCACAACAGACCTGATTGAACTCCACTGGTCACTGCTTCTCACTAGAACTCAGGAAATATCTCTTGAAGTCAGTCACTAGTGATAGATTACGATGATTATAGATCAGAAAGGATTTTGTGGAGAATTTAGTATTTTTATAGTTGAAATCATGAGTCAATTGAAGCTAGATCACCATGGAAAACCTGGAAGCATTGGACGGCCGTTTCGTTCTATTATGGGACTCTTCAGTGGTAGTGCGCATCCACGATCCACGATCATTCATTTTATCAATAAATGTTGTATGTAAGACTAAAGTTTACATTTTAATCATTTAAAGTTATTTGTATTTAAGATAGTGGTTGGAAGTGGTCAACAGAAAACCCTGAATTAGGATTTCGTGCTACTTTAAACTTGTCAGTAAGGTGTATCTGTAATCTTGAGGGAATGGATGCTCCTTAACGGATTCGATCCCGTGTCAGCAAGCTTCACAGTCAGAGATGTTACCAATGAGCTATCCGGGCAACTTAATCTATAGCATTCGATCTGCACTAAGAAGGACTTGACATACGTCGACATTGATCACCACCCCAGTGATCGATCATATCAGTGTGTATAATTGATGATAGTTAATTTAATAGAAATTAAGATTGTTTATTTAACATTGTTATTTATCAATAGGAATGATGAATAAATTTTGAAAAAGGATATACCTTCACAAATTCGAAATCTGGGGTCAAGTATTCCGATGTTTGTTTAAAGACTTTAGCCTGTTACTCTTTATCGAGGAGTATATGCCAACCACGAGTATTCTACATTCAACTCTGTCATGAGCAATATTTTCCAGTTGCTATTTATTCTATTCATACCTGTTTCCAATTCTCGGCACAGTGTGTTCTTTAACCTTCCTCTCTTATGTTTCCCTTCAGCATTTCAAGTTCGTGATTGCTTCGTGATGAAGTTTGATGATTTCCTCAATATGTGTCCTATCCACTTCAAACCCCTTTTCCTAATTTCGTCTTCACCTGAAAGTTCGTTTCTTCTCTCCCATAGTAGACTGTTGCTGATATTTTCCGGTCAGCAGATATTGAGCATCTTGCATAGACAATTGTTTATAAATACTTGTACCAATTCGATAATGGTTGTGGTAGTTGTCCAAGTTTCAGCTCTGTTCTATAGAACTAACTGTGTTGACGTTCGTATTGGAGATTTTGACATTGATGTTAATTTGTAGACAGTTGGTTTGAGCTGTATATATTTTGTTCAACTGTAGAAATATTGTCCTTGCTTTGGAAATACTCGCATTTACGTCTGAATCACATCCTCCACGTTCATCGGTGATGCTATTCAGTCAGTACGTGAAATATTCCACCTCTTCCACAGTTTTTATATTATGTGTGATTGGGATAGTGTTCTCTGTGTTGTATATGAGGACCTTGGTTTTCCCCTTGTGTACGTTGAGACCTATTGATGCAGAGAGTTCCGCTACTCTGTTTGTCTTGACCTGCATTCGTTGGTTTGTACGGAATAGAAGAACTAGATCATCTACCAAATCTAAATCATCTGGTTGCATTCAACCTGTTCATTTTATTTTATGCTTCCCGTCAGATGTCGAGGTCTTCATAATCCAGTCGACCACCATCACAAGGAAGAGGAAGTGGGAGAGCAGGCTCCGATCTTTATTTGGAATGCACCTCTCAGCTGTCCTTTATGCATCACTTTGAAGTGTAGTCTGTCGATTTGTTTAAAGAACAAAATAGAATTATAGTTAGGGGATTTCTTTTGAGTTTCTTCTGAAAATTAACAATGGAAACATAAAGTACACTCAACAATTCAGTTAACTATATGTCGATATGTCACTTCACCTGCTCGTTTACAGGAAGGTGTATCAGTGTCGTAAACAACACTCTCTTTCATTCAATACAACTAGTATGCTCCAGAATGAATTCTGTCAAGAGTTTATTTGTCAAACTCAGTCAATCAGTCCATATACACTAACTTTATAGTTATTAATAAAATTCATTTTAATTTACAAAGAACTTTACACTTTCACTCGTTTCAAAAACTCCACCTGGAGCTCCTCTGAGGTTACTGCCGGTCCCAAGCCCGGATAAATGAAGAGGGTTGGGCATGGGTTTAGGGACCTCATCCCGTAGAAAACTAACTCGTTAAGAAAACTCTAATGCTGCGTCATTATCATGATCAATATGGTCCATGTGTGTTGATCGAAATGGAAGCTATAGGTAAACACTGCTAAGTAAAAACTGATTTGCTTTGGTGAACTTTTTTACCATTTCGACTACCCTATAAACGGAAAGGTGTTATCGAGGTTTAATACAATTTCAGATATTCTCACATTTTGTCCTTCTCAGAATAGGTTTTCACACACACTTCTAAGTCTCAACGATAACTCATGTTTCTGACCGATCATAGAATACTGCACTTTTATTCTGAGCAATGTCTGCATAAAGGATAAAGTTAGGTTGGATTACCTTCAACGGTGATTTGTATTTCAGATTCTTGGTAATGATTCTACTTAAAACTTCAAGTCCAAATGCATTGAGCTTGGACTTAGCTCCTTAAGGAAGCATAGACTAGAGCAAAATACTAAATAGACTATCTTCTACATTCATTGTTGCAATACTATTCAAGAAAACTTTTGAGACTCTGGAATAGTTCGCCTCAATCAATCTACTTAATAAAATCACTGCCATTTTCTCGCTACATCAATGGTTATCTCTCCTTCGAAACTGCGTTAAAAATACTTACACCTAGTATAAAGGGGGCACTGAATACATATGCGTTACACAAGTCACTTGATTTGTGTGCGGGCTGTGATACCGTCCGCGTGGCCAAACCGAAGCAATTAATTTCCTTAGGGAGCCACACTCGGAGCCTTCGACTTAAAAGTCTGATCCACAAGACAGTGGAGCAACATCAGGAGATACAATCTCATGGTAGCTAGTGCCATTCGTTCCCTCAAGATCCTTGAGCCTGTGTGCACTATTGGTTTGAAATCAGGGTTTTTCCAACTCCCCTAGATGGAACCTACATATCCATCAACCACCTTACTGAGCATACTTACTAAAATTACTATTTTGCAGCATTTTTACACTTACATTACCCCTGTTTACCTTGGTTAATTCAAGTAAAACCTATCTAAGTCAATGGATCATCAAAAATATTAGAACTTGTATGACAGTGAACATATCAAAGTAATTTCTACTGATTTTGTTATGTTTTCTGTATTCGTTTATTCCTCCAGTTGTAAATTATAACAACCGTATTCATAGAACAACAAGAAATCTTATAAGACAATAACTTATGAACGACTCTTGAGTGACGCTAGAGTGACCATGAGAGTGTCCACTTAATACTTAGAACCAAATGAAGGTCACAAACCAATGTGAGAAATTAGAATTATGATTTACAGTTAATAATTAAGGTTAGGGATTAGGTTTAGGGTTTTTCATCCCGACGTCAGCAGCAGTAGGTCTCAATATAAACAAAGAGAAAAGCAAGATTCTCTGATACAATACAGCATGCACCGACCGAATTACAGTTGACGGAGAAGCTTTGAAGGATGTGAAAACCCTTATATATTTGGGTAGCGATATCGATGAACACGGTAGATCTGATGCAGATGTGAATGCGCGGATCGGCAAAGCAAAGGCAACATATTTACAACAGAATAACATCCGTAGCTTTAAACAACTCTCAACCAACACCAAAATCAGAATTTTCGATACAAATGTCAAGACAGTTCTATTGTATAGGGTGGAAACCTGAAGAACTATGAAAGCTATCATCCAAAAGATACAAGTGTTTATTAACAGTTGTCTACGCAAAATACTTCTGATCTGTTGGCAGGACACAATCAGCAACAAACTACTGTGGGAGAGAACAAACCAGATTCCAGTGGAGGAAGAAATCAGGAAGAAGCACTGGAAGTGGATTAGGCACACCTTGAGGAAATCACCTAATTGCATAACTAGACAAGCCCTCACATGGAATCCTGACGGCCAAAGGAGAAGTAGAAGATGAAAGAACACATTACTCCGAGAAATAGAGGCAGACATGAGAAGAATGAACAAAAACAGGACAAAACTAGAATAAAGGCCTAGGACAGAGTGGTTTGAAGAATGCTGGTCGACGGCCTATGCTCCATTGGGAGTAACAGGAGTAAGTAAAGTAAGTAAGTAGGTTTTCATCACGAACTGACATCAGATATAATCCCGAAACCCTACTTAACCAGATGGATGAGTGAATTTAGTATCAAAATCCAAGACGTGATATCTTATACCTGATTAGTTCATCCATAAATTATAGTCTCGCCGAAGTCTTAATCTACCTTACAAAGAATTGATGCTTCCCAACTGCTATGTCACATGACTGTAATCTTAACAACAAATAACCGTCTAAAACAACTTATAAATCTCATCGTCCCAAACTATTTAACCATGTTTTCCCTCTCTATTTTACATGAACCATGATTCTTTGTATCAACTTGACTAGTATATAATTCGGCAGGCATCTTGTAACCATTTTAAGAATCTATATCTATTGACCTGGTTTTGTTTTCTTGTATCTTCGCATTGATGTTTAGGACTACAACTGATCAGTCTCTTATTGGTATAGGTGCATCCTGTAAGGATTGCCATGATAAAGCCTTAATTCACAAGCATTATGAACAAAGATGGATAGTGACTAGCGGTGGAATCCGGTTTGATGCGCGTTTTATCCTATTTGGGACTTGTCAGCCGGATTACCCTCATTTCAGGACTTAATAGCCAAATATATAATACGATAGCATTTGAAGTGAACAATACTGAGTTCGAGTCCCAGAGTAAACATCAACTCTAACATGTAAATACATCCAGCTATGACAACTTCCAAATAGGACGAAACACACATCAAACTTTATTCCACTCCTATCCACTACCCTATCTTTACTTATATCAATCTACCAGTGGAGTGCAAACCACGTCTGTCGTGAGATAGAAACTCACTGATGACAATTGTTGAATGGTTGCTCAACTTCGTGGATCAGTCAAAGTTAGACATTAACACCATTGAATGCCAGCTCAGTGATCTATTGGTTAAGGGTTCTGGCTCGAGACTGGTAGGTCCTGGGTTAGAATCTCGTGAGAGCGAGTTCGTGAATGCGCACTGCCACTGAGGAGTCCCATAATAGAACGAAACGGCCGTCCAGTGTTTCCAAGTTTTCCATGGTGGTCTAGCTTCAATTAACTCATGTTTTCAATTATGAAACATACTAAATCTCCACAAAACCCCTTTTGATAATTATATCTATTCACCTATTAATTTAAACATTGAAAGTTTACATTACCGCTTTTCAAGCTTGTTTAAACATGTAAACTAGACATCTGTATTGTTACATTTTTTGGAAATAAACTTAGTCAATATTCAATCTAAGTTTGTTTGTATTTTTTAAATTTTTTTCTCTTACCGATTTTAGTTTTATTTGTAACTAGGTAGCATTATTTAAATTTATTGAAACATTGAATGTGTTCATTTAAACAAAACGAAAAAAAGGGGAGGGGGGTAAAACCTTGTCATTGTCTGGAAACAGGTTTCACTAAAATAAGAAAAAAAAATTTTGTTTACATTTATTCAATATTATAGTTTAGAATTATTCATTTCATTTCAGTATTAATTTTATGAACATAAATGATGATTAAGTATGCTGTTTACTACTGATGACGATTGATATAAGTAGTATATAACATCGATGAGATATGGAAGGTCTAGTAGTAGAAGGTTGAGAAGATTAGATCAATGTTGAATGGGAACAGATACTAGTTGTTATGGAAATGAAGGACAGATATAAGTAATATATAACATGGATGAGATATGGAAGGTCTAGTAGTAGAAGGTTGAGAAGATTAGATCAATGTTGAATGGGAACAGATACTAGTTGTTATGGAAATGAAGGACAGATATAAGTAATATGTAACATGGATGAGATATGGAAGGTCTAGTAGTAGAAGGTTGAGAAGATTAGATCAATGTTGAATGGGAACAGATACTAGTTGTTATGGAAATGAAGGACAGATATAAGTAATATGTAACATGGATGAGATATGGAAGGTCTAGTAGTAGAAGGTTGAGAAGATTAGATCAATGTTGAATGGGAACAGATACTAGTTGTTATGGAAATGAAGGAATAGTAGAAGTTGAAATAATTGATGGAGTATTTGTAAATGAAGTAATAAATAAATGGTTTTCATGCTTTTTCTGCATCACGAGCCAAGCCCTAACTTGGAATCCGGAAGGGAAGCGGAAAGGAGGAAGGTCAAACAACATATTACTTCGGGAAATAGAAACAGGTATGAAAAGGATGAATGTTAACTGGAAAGAACTTTAAAGGATTGCCCAGGACAGAGTTGGATGGAGAATGCTGGTGGGCGGCCTATGCTCCTCCACATGGGGTCACAGGTGTAAGTAAGTAAGTAAATAAGTTTCATGCCTTACTAAAAAGATACTTGGTAAGTTTGTATTGAAGTGTATTTGGTGTCACTACCAACCTAGGAGGCGAAGAGAACCTACTAGAGTCAGTCAAGCTGTTAATTTATTTAACTAAGAGTATGGTGTATACTATTGATGTGATAGATATAAGTAGTATATAACATGGATGAGATATGGAAGGTCTAGTAGTAGAAGGTTGAGAAGATTAGATCAATGTTGAATGGGAACAGATACTAGTTGTTATGGAAATGAAGGAATGATGAAAGTTGAAATAATTGATGGAGTATTTGTAAATGAAGTAATAAATGTATGGTTTCCAGGTTTTACTAAAGATACTCGGTAAGTTTGTATTGAAGTACATTTATGTCGCTATCAACCTAGGAGATGAAGAGAACCTCCTAGAGTCAATAAGTCAGTCAAGGTATCAATTTATTTAACCAAGAGTATGGTGTTTACACAACGTCTCCAACTATTTGTTATGAAAGAGATGCACACCTCAACCAGGTAGTGTACATTTACTAACATAACTAAAACCACCAATCAGTGGACTTCACGAACTGATGCCAACGTTTTTTCTGGTAGCCCCATAACTTCCTTCCAACCTATCTATAAACCAGGAAACATTATGTATTAAGGTATGCTATAATTGGATATAAGTATGTTGAGTGTGGGATTCGTGCCGACGCCCATTTCAGACTGGTGCTTGAATCCAGCGTCTTAGACCTCTCGGCCACACGATGATATAAGATGTGTCGCCATGTAAAGCTGAAGGTCTTATGTGAAACTGGAGGTTTGTCATTGACACTGTGGATGGTTCGGTATTACTTTGGCAAGCTTTGCTGACTGTCCATGTGATAAGTTGACTTACTGGTTAACCGATTTCATTCATACTGGTGGTTGCTTTTCAGTGTTCTCAAGGGCTATTGTCATTGGAACATGGTAAGGCATGTCTCCATTGCTAACAGTAATGAGTTTGACTGTCGTGTATGAGTCGACTTTGGCATGTTCATGCTGTGCATAATTGATTTAAGCGATCATTGATCGGAATAATTATACATGTGATGTGAATGTGTATATGAATGGTGCGAATGATCCACCAGGGTGCTTGGTACTTGTGTGTACTATTCAGATTATAGCGTTGGAGACCATATAGTATCTCGTTCTCTTGTGAAGCGAGAATGAGCTGTACTGCCCGGTATAAACCTGATGGCGATGTCTGACTCTCCTGAAAACCAATGCAAAATTACCACGACTCACAAGGGTATATTATATATAAGTAATTAACGATTTTACAAATTGCAGTGCTTGTTATCGCTTAATTTACAACGGGTCAGCTGGATCCATGTATTCCTACAGGATTGAACTCATAATATTTAAGTCAAGTAAGAAGACCTATGTATTTTAAATCACTGAATCCAATTGTTATATCCCGAAGAGAATTATGAATGGTACCGTTTGAGAACTATTTATGGACCAATATGATAGGTATATTTCCTATTGTATAATTGTTAAGTAACTACACTATTCATATTCATGTCCCTCTTATTATAAGCTTCATTTTGATCTATGAACTATTACTATACGATTTACCATTCCTGAATTATCCCTATTCTATTAATAACTGTTCCCCCTATTCACAGCCACATTAAGCTTAATCTTGTACAAATGTTATTTTCTATTTTACGGTACGTTGTGGTCTGTTTGATTGGTATATATGTGAAATATAATGATTCCTATTGCAGAGTCTGTTATTGGTGTTTTAGACTTAACTGGCTGGGCTAGGTAGAAAGCAGGACCGACAAGTAGTCTAGACTGCTCATACGGTTTCCATGTATCAGTTGGTCCGATTGACAACTCTCTGTTACTTAATTGGCGGGTATTATCACGTTATACATTAAGAGAGTATCCATGCCGGCCACAAGTTATAACAATTCGCTTTTTCAAGATATAACAACAATGATCATCGAGCTTTTAAGCATCAGTGAATGTCCTAGATATATTATGGGATATTTAAAACTAACTTCCATGGCTACATTCACTAAGAAATTTATAAACTATGTCCCCTTTAAGTTTATAACTTTCTTAATACCTATCCATCCAGAGGTATTCAATATGTTCGATACTGACATATACTAATCTACAAACTTTTTAATACCATTCTGATTAAGTAGCCGGAATTCAAAGTTGTAAGGTTGACTCGTTGGCAAACTCAAGGAAGCCACAATAAGCCCAGAAAGAGCTGAAGACATTCCATCTAATCACCACTAGGGGAACATTCTAAAATGTCGACGTGTAGCTTCCCTATTGGATGAATAAGAAGGACCCACTAGGTGCCTATTTGCTGTCCGAAATGATGATTTACTTTCAGTCAAAAACTATAAATACATATTTTTGTACTATCCTTGACAGTGTTTAGGGAATAAAATTCCTACTTACAAGTTTTCTGTCTTCTCTCTTGCGACGTTGCGGGTTTGATTGTTCAAGTAGTCAAGTAGTACGCGGCAGAGTAAGGATCAAAGCTTTAGACATAACAAAAGTTCTATTTTATTTTTAACTGGAAAGAGATTTTTATGAAGCCCCCAAATGCCCTGGTACGGCCGACAGTGGGGAGAGTCACCTCTCCCTCTCGAAATGCTCTCATATGGCCATGCGAATATATAGCCTCTGCAAGGGAAGTCCTACTCACTACCTTCTTGTGTCGGGGGTGTTGTTCACAAAAGTGAGAGGACGAAATGCGAATGTCCGGCGCTTTAACCGGGTTGGTGGACATGGAAAGTTCACCTAGGGGAGTTGGAAAACCCTCATTACAAACCAATGGTGCACATGGGCTCCAGTATCCTGATGGAACAAATGGCGAATGAACCTGCTGTTGGTCACCGGCTACCATGGGACTGCATCTCCTCACGATCCTCCACTGCCTTGTGGATCAGAAATTCAGGTCAAAGGCTCCGGGTGTGGCCCCTTAAGAAAGCCACCTGCTTCAGTCTGGGCACCTGGGCAGTATCACAGCCCTCACACAAATCAAATGAGATTTGTGAGGCGCATATTTATCTGGTGCTTCCTTGTACCAATATTTATGTGTTTAAATAAATAAATAAATAACAATTTTTATGATATCCCATGCATAACTGTTCCTAAAGGGGTTGTAACAATCCAACGAAAATGGCTATCAAGACTCATTAGCTAAGTGGATAACGTGATGACGTTTGAAGCGAACAGCACTGGGTTCGAGTCTCAGAGTGAACATCAACAAATCTGAGATGCAGGTACATCCAGCTGACGAGTCCCAGATAGGACAAAACGCGCATCAAACTGGATTCCACTGCTAGCCACTATCCATCAATCCAACGAAAGGTTACAGTTTACTTAATATTGTCCAAATGAAGGTTTGGGAAAATTGTAGTAATCTAATGGTTGAATTCATGAATCGTTTTAAGCTAGACCACCCTGTAAACACTAGACGGCTATCTCGTCCTAATATGGGACTCCACGATCATGTACGCGGGGTTCCAACCGTTGTGTGCCGGCCTAATAGTCCAAAGGTTAAGCATTTGCGTGCGAGACCAAAGGTCCTAAGTTCGGATCCGTTGTACAGGATCATGGATATGCACGTCTAAGGAGTCCTGTACTAAAACGAAACAGCTATCCAATGCTTGCAGGTTTTCCTTAGTGATCTAACTTCAATTGACTCATGATTTCAACTATGAGAATTCATTCTTATTTGATCATTTCTATTATGATCAACACTTACGTAATGGAGTCAAATAATATAAAGGGTTCAAATGAAGGGTCATGTCATTAAGACATATTTATTCATTTCTTTGATCTCACTTATTAGGGAGGGGGTTAAAATAACCTTAGACGATTTAAATTGTGATTGGTTAATAGTTTTTTTTTTAAAAAAACGTTGTCAAGGTCATATCATTGTCATACGATATGGCGTGATTTTCAAGGTGAAAAAAATGGGCCGATTTCCCCAATCAATCAATATATAATCGATTTCAATAGTCGAGTTAAACATGCGTTGACATAACAAAGAAATAAACTAGATGACGGTCAAGTTTTCTATGTCAAACACAGTAAATATATGGCCTAGATTTAAGACTGGATATTTCTCTGGATCTAATAAACAATACTTACTTGAGATGGATAGTGGTTAGTAGTGGAATCCAGTTTAACGCGCATTTCATCCTATTTGGGACTCGTCAGTTTGATGAACCTGCATTTCAGATTTGTTGATGTTCACTCTGGGACATCGAATCCAGTACCTTTCACTTCAAACGCCATCGCGTTATCCACTTAACTACTGAGTCCTGATAGCCATTTGCTTGTGTAATGGAATGAAGTTTTAAATTCACATGGTATTGTTTGTTCTAAATAGGACGAAACGCGCTTCCTGGATTCCACTGCTGGTCACTATCCATCTTTGCTTACAATGCTTGTGAATTAAGGCCATATCAAGGTAATACGCACAGTATGCACATATGCCGATTAGAGACTGACCAGTTGCAGTTCTAAACATCAATGGGAAGATTCAAACAAACAATACTAAGTGAATTTAATACTTACTTGATTAATATTAGAAGGAATTTTTGTGGATATTATAGTAATTTTAATAGTTGAGATCATGAGTCAATTGAAGCTAGACCACCATGGAAAACCTGGAAGCACTGAACGTCCGTCTCGTCCTATTGTGGGACTCCTCGGCGGTGATAGGTCTTGGGTTCGAATCTCGCGAGGTGGGATCATGGATGTGCACTGCTGAAGAGTCTCACAATAAGACGAAACGACCGTCCATTGCTTCCAGGTTTCGCATGGTGGTCTAGCTTCAATTAACTCATGATCTGAACTATTGAAATTACTATATTATCCACAAAACTCCCCTCTGATATTAACCAAATATTTTTCTTTGAATTGTGTCTGTAAATCCACACTCAGTGAATGGGATTAAATAAGCAACTGATCTAGATTCTATTGAACTAGACAAAAGTGAGACTTACTGACGAAACCAGATAAGAATTACATTATATGAGATAGGTTAACTGAAGATAAAAATATAGGGAGTTTGGTTCTCATCAATTGTTCATCGACGAACCTGAAGGTAGGATGTTTAGTTACGTGTGTGGATTCATGGATGTGCAGTACCAAATTAGAAGGGAACAGTTTCCATTGACGTCTGATCTTTAGTTTTGGTATCAATTAGTGATGATGAATATGATATTGAATCTGTATGGAAATCTCCACAAATTCACGCTAGTGAATAATGATTAACAGATTATTCACTTAGTGGATATCAGGACTCAGTGGCCGAGTGGATAACGCGATGGCGTCTGAACGCCAAACGGTACTGGGTTGGAGTCCCAGAGTGAACATCAAATCTGGGATGCAGCTATATCCAGCCGATAAGTTCCAAATAGTATGAAACGCACATTCTGGATTCCACTGCAAGCCACAACCCATCTTAGCCAACTAGTTTTCTGATGTTGTTGATCCCAACCATTTAGTATCGAATAAAGTTTATAGTAGTAATACTGAGTCAGTTAATTTAGTATAATATAGAGGTAAACATAATTCAATGGTCTACGAAGTTGTTTCTTGTTTAAAATACACGAGTTATTTTAACAGTTGAGATCATGAATCAATTGAAGCTAGACCACCATGGAAAACCTGAAAGCACTGGACGGCCGTTTCGTCCAAATCCTTGATCCCGCCTCGCGAGATTCGAACCCAAAACCTATCAGTCTCGCGCCCGAGCGTTTAACCACTAGACCACTGAGCTGGCCGGTATCCGGCGGTGTTAATGTCTAACTTCAACACAAGTTATTGTTTGGATCCTATAAATAAACACTAACAACAATAGAGATTACAAAATAAGTGACTACAGTACTAGGTTTTCCAGTAAATAAAGGGAATAATGTTTTATGATTTACAAAGTGGAAATTTGCTAAAAGCCACAGAACACTAGACATTTGTTTCTATCCAATCTGATATTCCACGACAGTGTAAACTTACAGAATTATCAGGGGTTTGAAACCAATTCCTTTAGGTCACTTAGTGAAGAAGTGTTATGTTCAGTACAAAATCTAATAATCTGCGTCTTCAAACTCGGTCAAGTCATGCTTATTGTTAGTTAGTTACATGGCTTTTATTATATCAACTAATGAGTTATTTACGCTTCTATCTAGCAAGTTTTTTCAGTCTGTAGGAAAGTGTCAAAGGTTACTATTCAAATAAATTAATTATACTTATACTGCTAAGCACACTTATGCTAACTAACTACTTGATTAGTTTGTTAAGTGTTTCATCTTATCGATGATTGTTAGTGACCATAGAAACACTAAGTGAATTTAAACTTCACCCCATTTCACAAGCAAGTGGCTATCAAAACTCAGTGGCTTAGTGGATAACGCGATGGCGTTTGAAGTGAAAGGTACTGGGTTCCAGTCCCAGAGTGAACATCAACAAATCTGAGATGTAGGTACATCCAGCTGACGAGTCCCAAATAGGACGAAACACGCGTCAAACTGGATTCCACTGCTAGCCACTATCCATCTCTGCTTAACATTGAATAATTTCTTTGCTATGTTGTAAACTCAAAACTACTGTCTTAGGGGGCCACACCCCGAGCATTTGACCTAAAGGTCTATTCCACAAGGCAGTGGAGGATCGTAAGGAGATGCAGTCCCATGGTAGCCGGTGACCAACAGTTGGTTCATACGCCATTCGTTCCTTCAGGATACTGGAGCCCATTTGCACCATTGGTTTGGAATCAGGGTTTTCCAACTCCCCTAGGTGGACCAACCGGTTAAAGCGCCGGACATTCGCATTTCGTCCTCTCACTTTTGTGAACAACACCCCCGCCACAAGAAGGTAGTGAGTAGGACTTCCCTGGCAGAGGCTATATATTCGCATGGCCATATGAGAGCATTTCGAGAGGGAGAGGTGACTCTCCCCACTGTCGGCCGTACCAGGGCATTTGGGGGCTTGTCAATTTACGCTATATCGAGGCAATACGCACAGTATGCACATATGCCAATTAGAGACTGACCAGTTGCAGTCCTAAAACATCAATGGGAAGATTCAAACAAACAATACTAAGTGAATAGAAACGAGATAGTTTACTGATAAGAACTAGAAATGGGTGCGAAAACAAAACTATTGTCTTCAATAATAAAACTCCAGTTAGTGTTAATCAGTTGAACAGTGACAGAAACGGAACAAGAAGTATCTATTCAGTTTCAAGAAACATAAACATAACCTGTATGATTTTGTTCAAGGTTAGTCCACACGGTGTTGATCTAATGGTGATACCTAAGTTATAGGAATTTTTCGATTTATGAAATGGGTATTACTCCTTTAATAAAACTATGGAATTGAGGGAACTGAATTCACAGCCACATAAACGCAACGGTTCGAGCCGTGACAATTAGACATCAAAGCAATTAGCTCAGGATGAACAAATGCCAAGTAATTTGATCACAATTCAATCCCGAGTACCAAAAACGAAATATTTCAAGCACTTTCTAGAAATAAGGTAGTTAATGGCTTTATAGACTGATGCCAGGTCTTGACCGCCTACACATTTACTTCACCAACCATCTACATCCATAAACACTATCAGCCGAGGTAGGGAATCGTTGGACATACGTAATCTACACTTATAAGCGTATTTTTCTAGTAATTGAAATCAAAATGGGCTATTTCTGTTGTCACTGGAATAGCTATTTATACCAGTTTCAGTGAATATACAATCATTTTCTTTAAAAGGTTGTACTATATAATGAACATGGTTACCTCCTAACGATGTAAAGTGGCTAAATACTCACACTAACGATAATGTATGTTCGCGAGGGAGGGAAGATTCGTATGTACAAGACTTAATCAATTTAGTCTGGGGTTAACAAAAACATGGTCAAATTAACCTCCTCATACGTTACGCGTTAACGGACATGGACTAGCCAGTTGGGGTCCGCCAGATTATGACAAAACAGAATCTGGTACGTATGTACATCTGTTTAAGTAGCAGGTGTCTTCACTCAGTTTCCAAAATCTCCTTATACATTTTTCCTCTTTTCGACCTAGTCTTCTCTGCAACTACTGACATTAATACGAGTCAAACTACTTTGGGATTAATCTTAAAATAATTTTATCTGTGCTAATTTCGTATAACAACTAGGACGGATGCACATATTCGGCATGTCCTACGTTATGTATGCTTGGCTGGTTGATTCTATACGTGCTATGGATAAATATATCGCACTCCTTAACGAAGTGAATCTAGTCAACGCAAAATAGACGATTCACTAACTCTTTTGACCACAGAAAACAGTAATATTTAAGTAATAGCATAGATCATAAGCACGCAAATGTAAAATATCCTACCCATTACTGAGTCTTAACAATTACAAGATACAACAATAAGCAGTATTTATTGAAATGCGAGAATGATTAATTAATATAGAATGATACATGCATAGCAAAATTTATCCACCGGTGATTATCATTGTAATAAAAATAGTAGGAATACAAGCAGTTACAAAAAACCCTCAGCAAATATCAGTGTTCATTTGGAGGCGTTAGGATAGTCGTTTATAATTGCGAATGGCAGTAACGTCACCAACAGTCACAGTCTAAAAAGGAATACATATCAAGAGTGAGAAAATATAAGTTACTTACCGTTTTCATAGTATCACCATCCACTTCACGAACGATTACAGTTGTGTTTTTGGGATCTACTTGAGTTTGCGTTAACTTCGACTCGGAATTTTTTTCAACAACTGACTACAAGGGAATTAAGCAAATAGCCAGAGTGAAAATATTATTCTTTCATGGGAATAAAACGCGTTTGATAACTGATGACTATAGCAGTAATGATGTGGTGCAATGAGTATTTCTGGGTTTTTGGTCTTTGTGTTATGGGTGGCAGCTACTTACTAACATCCATTTTTTTGAAATTACATCTAGTTGTGTTGTCTCACTTACCGTTTTGGTTACTTAAATGTCGGTGTACAATGATTGAAATTGAAAGAAGTGACCTCGACCATACACGCAACTACTTGTGGAAGGCTTTAACATTAAGTCGATGTCCGCATAACGGTTTACTCTGCATCACTGATCAGCCCGAAACCTAATAATAATAATAGGTTGGCTATTGAGGAATAAAGGAAAGAACAGGTAAAAACGCGGATGAGTTAATAACTACGCACAAATACTTGGTTTGGTGATTGGAAGCTAAGATCCATTAGATCAATCCCCATGAATTAACAACTGATCAAAGAAATGTCGTTATTTAGTTATTGTTTCTTAGTAAGTATTGCATCTTTAAAGCACATAAATACCTAGAAGCCAAAAGTTTATTTACCTTAACGTTTCTGCCGTCACTTGTTTTTTCTTCGAATTCCTCGCCGAACTTGAACATACAAGAAAGATTTTTGAAAGTTGACTCTGTTAACATAGTCATTTTATCCCCATCCATTGTGAAGGTTACAGTTGGGGTCACTGTGTTCCCAATCTGTCGAGTTGCCCATGAGACACCTGACAGGAAAATATAAATAAATAAAATTCCCTATTTAGTTGATAAAGAAATACTGAAAATGTATACAGAGAAAACCGGAACAGAGGATGTGGTCAACACGAAAGAGATAAACACATGTTATACTTTCAACACTTAACCAATGATCACAAGATACGAACAATGTATGCACGTAAGTTATAAGAATTAAAGACATAACTGCCTCATACATGAGTGAAGGTTTTGCTGTGTGGACGTTATTTACACTGAGAAATAACACAGAAATCCCTAATCAACAAACAGCCGTTCACTAGTTAGTCAGTCAGTCAGTTCACTAGTTAGACTATTAATGTAAACATCTGTAAATATCTAGTTGCATTAACCTCGGAGTTGTCCCAAAGATATACATAATTTTGGTCTTCATTATGATTAGTTCTCTTACTGTTTGATTACTGAAGTAATATTTCATTTTGGATAGGGCAAAATGTTTGGACGATAAAATGCTGAGCACTTGTACATACCACTCGCAAACCACACAAGACACATAATAAAACAGTTTTGGAAAATTAAAAATAAACACCAATTCCACAACTGGGAAGAATATGATACTAGAAGCACGAGGAAAAACAAAAATCATAAGTATCTTACATTTGCTCAAAGACGTATACAACTATAAATTTTAATAATGTGCAGTTACCTAGCTTTGACATGACAGCATCGAAGTTGTGTGACTCGCTAAGTTTCCACTTTCCCAAGAAACCAGACATTGTTTTCAACTAGTTTGATGCTTCTGATACGCTTGAACGACCACCGATTTTTAGCCGATTGTAAATCTGATACTGATTTTCTGGTGTAGGTTCTGTAAGGTAGAAAAAACGCAGACTAACGATAATACTTCAGACGCTGCTAATTTTTATCACAATAGATACAATACTCTTGCAGAGGTGTCAAACGCGGATCTGCTTGAGGTGTTCAATGCCGTCTTACTCATGCCTAACGAAAACTAAATAGTCTTTATTTCCAATATAATTGAAACGAGGTACACAAGAGCTACTATCCATGTATAAAACAAAATCGCCTTTATAAATTTATCATCAGTAACACTGATGGCTATAAAAGTAGGGAAGGATTCATAAGAGCTCCTCTTTCAGCCTATGTTGCGAAGGATGGTACATAATTACTAGATGGAGGATTTACTCAATAGGTGACCATGGTCTGGCTGCTTAACTGATAGAATGAATATATTATACGCGATTATGGTTATTAGTAGGTGTATGCAGACCATATACTCAATAGTTGATGACAGTGTGTTTCTATGTAGTTCTTCAGTAAAACTTAGCAGCTTGGTTTGGACTTCAAATAATAAACCAAACTAAGGTCCACGACGATGGAAAACGACCAACCAGACTCATGGACTCACTAGCGATTGATTAAACGCCAAAGCTGATACTCCGCAAATTGTCCTTGTAAACTTGTGTATAAAAACAATCGTCCAATGACACCCTTCAATACTTCAGTCAGACTTGTTCACTGTTCAAAAGATAAGGCTTACGGTTAATCGGCTTGTGTCAATCAATATCAGTAGTGCTTTGCTACAAATTCAAAGGAATTATGTCAAGCATTAGTAGAATGCCATTAAGAGAAGCTCTGTTTTTTTATTTACGTATTTATGGTTCGTTAAATAGGTGAGTTCTATATATGCTTTACCGCTTGATTTTCTTGAAAATTCTAGGATGTCCTTGTTTTGTTGTTTCAACGCTCAGTCAGTTTTACTTCAATTATCTATTAGACTTTGTGTCCTTGCTATTTATATCAAATATTCACTCATGTTACTCTAGCGTCCAATAATGTTCCTTTAGTCCACAAGTCGAAAATATGAAATTCCGATTTTGTTGTTCTTACACCCCCCGTGATATTACAATACTTAAACTGCTATTCATTAATTGAACGCTATGTTGTATGTAAGTACTCTCAGTGGTACAGTATGATATTAGAATGTTCCGTATTCTAGTTTTACAACTATTAGCCAATAACACCTTCTAGACACCTCAGTTGTCTTAGTTTACTGAATTTTCTCTCTACTTCTCCTCTTAGGCCAACAAGTAGGAGCCAGTATGGCTGAGTCGTAATCAATCTGTTACAACAAATTACTCAATTATTATCTCGCAAGTACTCCTATCCTGTGCTGGCTAACTAGTTTTCATGTTCCGCAAGTCCATGAGTCCTCGAAGAAAGTAGTAGGGCATATCGTGGGGCTAAGACTCGGTGACTAATATAACATTGCTGTCCGTGACTCAGGATTGATCATAGGTTTGTTTCTCAATCTGTTACGATTGCAACGAGACGCCAAATTGTGCTTTCGATATTCATAGTTTTCCGAACGACATGATAATTTACTGTGCTCTCCATATAGATTACCTGTTAGTCATACTGCACCTGACCTACTGAGGGTGTTCGATTTACTCCTCTGCAGACGCTTACGGTGTCAAATCACATAGAGCCTCGAACTTCATTATCAACATTCAACATCTTTTACCCCTCACAATACCATTGGTAGCCCTGAAAATGTGTATCGCCTGATAGTTCTCTTTAATCAAGTCTTTCTTTGTTCATAAAAATCAGGCAATTGAACCCATAACTCGCTCCTGAAATGAGGAATAACGAACTGATCACAATGATTAGTAAAAACAAATTGAAATTGGTGAAATATCAACAAACGTTCCAGTAATTTGTTCATAGGTCGCATCAGCTAGCCATTAAGTCTGTTGGACTCGATATATCCTAAACGTATATGAGGGACCCATAGTAACGACCACAAACGCCCGGGTTCCAGAACCTAGTTTCTTGTTAATCAAAGTACACGGCTCTACTGTACTGGGTAGTTATGTTTAGTTCATTCAAAAGGAATATTCAAAATTGACGAAAATAATGAGCATTTCCTGCCAACAAAAGGCGAAATTGTATCCAAAAAATAAACATTTTGGGTCAGTCAACTCAAGCAAGTTCAATCTAAGAACAGTGAACCAATATGTCGTCCACCAGAATCAGTGTTCGTGTAAAAAATGATTTACCAGTCAGGAAATGCTGAAATAAGAATAACATTGAAGAAACCGTGAGAGTGAGTAAATATCAGGAAAAAGAAATCCTAGAACATAGAATTAGATTGATACATAGTAAATAAACGAATAAGACGACAAACATGTTGATCACGGAAGGACGAGATGTTAATGTCATGTAGCATACACACATGTGGGATTTCCCAACTCCCAGACATACACTCAAATAAACACATAGGAACAGATCTTAAATTATCTGCTATTCGGTACCAATCAGTGGGTAACTAAACGCTACTGTTATGTGTGAATTCAATCTGCTCGTGCACAACTGTTGTTTTTTGTAGGCCTCATTCTGAGCACAGGCTTGCACAATCAGTTGACTTAAGGAGCGAAATTCACTATCGCCTCTCATTGGGCACAAATGGATTTGAAGATTGATGCCATTGGTCTCGCTCAGTCGCATTAACGTTTCATCTCTTGGCGGCAACATTTCCCTATTTGCCACAATGGTTGTAGTTAGCATCTTGTCCAGTGTTTTTACATGTCATGGTTGGAGCTCCAAATAATTGAAGATACACAGTGAAAGTGTTGAAAATATTTGTTTGCATTGTTGTTATAGTTAAGACTTTGGCCAAGTAACTTCTATTGCACTAATGATTGAACTTGTTCTCGTTTCTGAAAAGATCTGCGTCATTAATTAGTTTTCTCTAGTATAAATAAAGGTAATAGTGAATTTCATTGCAATTTGTCCTCAGCCCGGCAGTTGAACAAATAAACGAAAAGAAGTATAATGCCATTAATCACCAATCTGACCATCAAAAACATATGCCTTTTTGCGGACATTAAAGATTGAGTGTCGAACAGTTCAAGATTGATAGCATTTTACTTGAATCTCTCAGACCAAAAGCAAGCGAAACCGATCTAAAGGACAAGGTCAGTTGTTGGGTTTGAGCTGCAACTACGTCTTAATTGGAAGCCAACGGAAACTGTAGCTAATTGTCTGCAAATAATCAATTTACTGATCTAAGAGGACTAGTTCAACGACTACAATATCCCTAATGATGGAAAAACAAGAAATTGCATGACACTCAAATTGTTGCTATCGAAATTCGCGAATAACAGCAAACAAAAAATGGGAACGTATTTAAAAAAATTATATGGATATGTCGTGCAGGTATTCAATCTTAAACATATGATATTTAGAGCCGAGCATATACTTGTTAAAATGATTTGCATTGATCATGTAACACTTAGACGTCAAAAAATCCCATTCCCATCACTAGGGAATTGTCGATCGGTATGGCATGGTTCAGCCTTGAAGGTGTGGTCATTTCGTGTAACTCACCCCTTTCTACATGAAATATATTATTTTATCCCCAGCCTAAATTTATTCTTCAAAAGTACTAAACATCATATTACCGATTATCATGATAGAACGAGTCAGTACGGAAAATGATGTGACTTTCACATGAGATCTTATGGAACAGGTAGTCACATCATAATGAATCTACCGTTTTGCGGTTAGATCTACTGTTATGACAACAAATATAAATGTACTAATGACAAACTAGACCATTCCAAGGCTCTTTCTACATGTAACTGACTTTCTATCACCGTCAATTTTGCCAGATGTTGACGAGGTCAAGATATGGCTAGCGACAAAATGTAAAAGCGATGGCTTAGAGCTTCGGAATGGCCTGTATTCGTTTGTCCTCGCTCCGAGTACCGCATACGAGTGGCTAGCTACTACATAAAAAGATGTTGAGCTGTTGGAAAAGTTTCCATTCTCGGAATAGTATGGTTTACGTATGACTCTCCACTGGCTAGACTAAACCTATCTACATTGTCAGATAGAGGAACAAGAGGCGACTTGATCACAGTTTTTAAATGAATAAATGGTAGGTTTGCCCTGATTTTTCTTGTCTTTCAAAACGAAGATTGAATGAGGACAATTTAAAGAGGCTCACAATATCAGAACAAATTACTTGTCATCTGACTGTCGACATTCCCATCGAAGAATCTGCGAAAGGAATTCATTGACTCAACAAAATTATTTTTTTATTTAGTCCGTTAAACAGTGGTTTTGGGTCAAGGAAACGTCACTGAGCCCTAGTAAAATCATTAGGCAGACGAGTCACTGGGTGTCGAACAGTCCACTGATCCCTGTCAAGTCAATTGACAGCCAACATCTGTCAAGTGTTCGCACGTCATGGACAGACGCATGCAGTGGTCGCACTCTCCTCCTTGTTCCTACTCTTACTAATAAATTTCTGTAATAACGTCTTTTGTGTTATATGGTCTTCAAAGGAGCCATAGTACCGTGATACGATGAGAGGATATTCCACGTTGGGTGCTGACCACGAGTTGTGACTATGAAGTTGGATGGTTCGTCTTACTATACCCGTCTAACTCGAGTAGGCGCTCCCAATCATTCGACACAGATCATCTACGCTGGTGGTCTACATTCGTCTTGTTTTAGCATTCAAATTTTCACTTTGTTGTTTTTTACATTGCAAACAACCAACATACAGCTTGTTAATGTAATAGTTGCTGGTATCTGTAAACCCTACTGTTCTGAGCCATATCCAATCATGCATACTACAGGACATACAAGTCCTTAAATTACTACGAAAATGAATAGAATTAGTGCAGTCGAGTGACTATAGTATCAGCTGCTGGTCATCAATTAAAAACTGAAATAGTTTTGAAACAACAACAGGAAGCGATTGTAAATAAATCAGTCGGTTTACATAGGCTTGTGATAAGTGTATTAGATATTGGTAAAAGCGCAACATTTCATATTTAACCGTTACTTCAAGGTCACTTGCAACACGAGTTTGGTGTGTGCATTAACTTTTTGCAACATATTATATCTAAATCTTACTTTCTCTTGCATCTCAAAGCATGTTTCAAAAGAAGGCCTTTTTGATTTCAAAAGATTAATATATTGTGGCTATCATTTCCTCGTGTACTTTTGCATATATTAGGTTTTTGGCTGAATGAAATTTACAACGGTGTACGTTCATTTTCTTTTCGTAAGAAATTTAAGATCTTATTTAAGGTCGTATTTTGCCGTCAAGAATTTCAATTTAATTGTGGTTCGTTTTTTTGCTTTAAAACGCTTTAAAAGTAAATAACGAATCAGCTGGTGCGCACTGCGTCACTTTAATTTGAGGAGCAAGAAATCGATTGGCTTCATTAAATCGAAAGTTCTATTTAAGATCTTGTTGGAGGCAGTCAGGCCAAATTCTGATGGTCAATGTGTAAGTCTTCAGTAATAAGGATAGTAGGTTGATGAACATGTGTTAATCCTGACAGATTTCCCTCCAGTGATGGTCCAGCTTCTTTTTGAAAATGTTCACTGATGGTGCTGATACCACTTGTTCTGGTAAAGCGTTCCAGTCATTGACCACTCGATGAGAAAAACGGGACCCCACCTTTAGTTTATTAGATTGCGGTTTCAGAATTTATTTCAGTTAACGTGACATTGTATTTGTGTGTTTTGATCCTGCTTTTGTGTATTTACTGCATCAAAGCATTCTTGGTCGACTGAGGCTTGTTTATTTGATAAGGTTGTGATTTATCTTACATATCTACTTTGCCTATCATTTTGCTTTATTCTAAGATGGTCGGCCCTGTACACAAGTGTGGACAGCCATATTGCTTATTCCCCGTGGAAGAAGGGATGTCATGTGACGATTGTAAGAAGTGATTTCATAAAATGTGCACCCGCTTAAGCCCTGCTGCCTATAAAAGGTGCTCGAAACCAAATTCTCATTGGCTCTGTATGTTTTGTTGCTCAAGTAAGGCATTACTCATTCAGGAAGCCATCAGCCTTCTAGCTTTAGCTAAAAAGGTCGAAGTAGGCCGTGCGGGCAACATGGATACTGATAATGAAGATTGTATCAGTGTCGTAAATGCCGCCATGGTAGGTACCAGACACCCAATTTCGCAACATGAAGCAAAAATTTGTACTCCGATACAACCAATGAAAGCCATGCCATTAAGTACTGAGGGACCAGTAGCTTTAGCAGCGACTGAGGACCCGGCTAGAACCACTATCGTCCAGAATAGTTCCAATCTGGATGCTGAGAATAGTGGCAAATGGATTACGCGGAAACGCAAAAGAGACGGAAAAATACCCAAAGAAAGCGCGCGTATAGTCGGTAAGTCATCGTTGGACTCACGTCCTGAGCATCAGGCAACTCCGCTCAAGTCCAAATGTAAGGAAATATTTAATACTGTTGTGGATGGAAATAGTCTAACTTCACCAAATGTTGTTGGGAGTAACTCGCTTGACCCACATGACACTGTGATAAAGAAAGCTAATAGCAAGAAGCCGGTAGCTAACCGGCTGGATCTGACATCACGGTCAAAGTCCGTGAACACGACTTTTAAGGCAGTTAAACAGGTGCCTAGTGTAATCATCTGGAACTTGGCAGAATCGAAAGACACCGATCCCGCTAAGAGACATGCCCACGACCTGCAGTTAGTCGGATCTCTCATCAGAAATATACTGCCAGAGGAGGTCCCAGGGGTACACATCTCGAAAGTCATCAAACTTGGTAAGTATGTTGGAGGCGAAACCCAACAGAGAAGGATCCTCAAATTAGTACTCGGTAATTTTGAGGAAAGGGACGTATTACTAAATAGCTCACGCAAAACTCGTGACTCGAACATTCGTATTCGACCTGACTGGCCACTTGAGGATCGGATCAAGTGGAAGAATGCCCTAACAGAGTTAAAAACTCGAAGGCTAAACGGTGAAGCGAACCTTACGATTAAGGGTTTTCGGGTAGTCAGGTCTTGGAAGTCAATGCTTCCGAGACCTGTGTGGGTAGAACGCATGTCTCCAAAAACACCCTAAATGTGTGTTATACGAATGCTCGTAGTCTTCGGAATAAGATGTCTGAACTAAGTTTGATGATAGACGACTTAAATCCGGATATAATTGTTATCACCGAAACTTGGCTCACTGTAGATATAGACTGTTCTCCAGTCATTTCTGGCTACATCTGTGTCAGAAGTGATAGAGTTAGAAGTCGCAAGGGAGGAGGCATAATATTATATATTAGGGACCACTTCCGCATTAACTCGATCATATCGGAGGCGCATGTAAGTGGTACGTGTGAGGTAGTATGTTGTACAATTAGGTCTAGAAACGGGTTAGTGACGATAGAAGGAATATATCGTAGTCCGTGTTGTCTCGCTGACGACTTTATCGTAAAACACGTCTGTTCTTGGAGTAAAGCAGAATGTTGTCTCATCGTTGGAGACTTCAATGCACCCCATATAAACTGGATAGAGCTCACAGCTCCAGGTGGGGGTTTCGATAGCGTCCTTCTGTCATCAATTATTCAATGTGCACTTGTACAATGTATCGTTAAGCTGACACATATAGACTTGGAACATAATCCGTCATTGATAGACCTTGTCCTCACACACCACTGTGAAGATATCGTTGACATTCAACATCTTCCCCCACTGGTGAATAGTGACCATGTCGTACTTTCCTTTAAGTTCCGGATACATGGTATAGAATTTGCATCAGCTCCACCCCGTCCTAATATTTGCAGAGCTAATATTCCGGCAATCAGGGACTATGCTATCTCAATTGACTGGTCGGTCGATGCTGATGGATCGATTGATGATGCATGGAATAGGTTTAAGTCTACGTTCGAATCCGTAACTCAACCGTTTATCCCATGGTCAGCACGTAAGTTATCATATTGCCCTCCATGGATTAATAAGGAAACCCGGAAGCTGTTGAAGCGTAGGAAACACTTCTGGGACTTATTCTTGTCAACAGGTCAGGCATCATTTAAGTGCGAATATAAAAAAATCTGGAATATATGTAAAAAGACCATAGCTAAATCCCGCATGGCTTACGAACGACAGTTGGCATACGATAGCCGTACCTGTCCGAAGCGACTGTGTTTCGTACGTTAAAAGGCGGACGAAACGTAGTGATGGTATCCCCTCATTAGTGTTAAGCGAAAATTCAGCTTTATTGGCTGAATCTGACCTAGCGAAAGCGGAGTTATTTGCTAACTATTTCAGTGAAGTCTACTCTACGTGTAGTGTTACAACTACTTGCCCCGTTGACAATGAGACACCAGCCATAGGACCTTTACACGTGACAGAGGATATAGTTCTTCCTTTGATAACTAACCTAAAACCTTGTAAGATACCGGGCCCCGATGGGTTACACCCACGTTTGCTGTCGTCATTTGCGGACATTATCTCAAGACCGCTCACGATGCTCTTCAACATGTCCCTTTCACAGGCTCAACTACCTAGAGACTGGAAAGACGCCATAGTTAGTTCTATATTTAAGGATGCTCAGAGACGGATAGTATCTAACTACCGGCCTGTTAGCCTGATCAGTATAGTAGTTAAGTTACTTGAAAAATTAGTTCGGGCTAAGCTACTGAGCCACATAGATTCGTACAATCTGTTAACTCCTGAGCAACATGGGTTTCGTAACAAGCATTCATGCTTGACTAACTTACTCATTGCGAGAGAGGATTGGACAGCTGCCCTAGACAACGGCCAGACTGTCGACGTGATATTTATAGATTTTAGCAAAGAAGCTGGACCTTCACTGGAAGGGAATCTGTCAGGATAAACACAGGTTCATCAACCTACCATCCTTATTACTGAAGACTGAAGACAGAACCTTCTTGCTATGACCCCGGAGATTATTAGTGCTGGAGGGAGCAAAAAGGTAAGACATATTAACACCCAGATCATAATTAAAGATACGAAATGCCAGTATAAGGTCACCTCGCGTCCTTCGATAAGGGGAAAGATTTAGACGTTTTAAACGCTCATCGTAAGGGAGTTTGGAAAGACCCTTTACTAATTTTGTCCCTACACGCTGGACACGCTCAAGCGATTTAGTATCCTTTATCAGACAAGGGCTAGCTGCTTGGATACAGTATTCTAAGTGTGGCCTTACATAGGTGGGATATAAAATTCGAAACATATCCTCGTCAAAGCATTTAAATGCTCTGCGAAGCGACCATAGCACTCGATAGCCTTTGGAAGCAACCGCATTTCAGTGCGTAGTAGTTTTTAAGTCGTGACTTATAATTACTCCTAAGTCTTTATGCGCATGAACGCGTGGCAGAGATGTACCATTAATGGTATAGTGGTAACTAATATCGTGCCCGACGTGCATGAACCCGCTCTTCCTGGAATTAACTTCCAGGCCCCAATCATGAGCTCACCTAACTAATTCGTCTAAATCTGCTTGTAGATAACAACGATCAGTCTCATTTCTTATTGTTCTCCAGATTTTAACATCATCCGCAAACAATAACGTCGACGACTTAAGTAATAAAGGTAGTTCATTAATGTACAGAAGGAAAAGTAAAGGGCCCAAGATGGTGCCTTGGGGTACACCACTTTTAACCGGTTTCCATTCGGATAGCGTTCCATTGACTCTTACTCTCTGTCTGCGGTCACATAAGAAGCTTCCTATCCATTTCTGTATAGCACCTGTTATACCAAAGCTCGAGAGCTTTTGCATAAGACCTAAGTGTGAAACCTTATCAAACGCTTTGCTAAAATCTATAAATATCACGTCGACAGTCTGGCCGTTGTCTAGGGCAGCTGTCCAATCCTCTCTCGCAATGAGTAAGTTAGTCAAGCATGAATGCTTGTTACGAAACCCATGTTGCTCAGGAGTTAACAGATTGTACGAATCTATGTGGCTCAGTAGCTTAGCCCGAACTAATTTTTCAAGTAACTTAACTACTATACTGATCAGGCTAACAGGCCGGTAGTTAGATACTATCCGTCTCTGAGCATCCTTAAATATAGAACTAACTATGGCGTCTTTCCAGTCTCTAGGTAGTTGAGCCTGTGAAAGGGACATGTTGAAGAGCATCGTGAGCGGTCTTGAGATAATGTCCGCAAATGACGACAGCAAACGTGGGTGTAACCCATCGGGGCCCGGTATCTTACAAGGTTTTAGGTTAGTTATCAAAGGAAGAACTATATCCTCTGTCACGTGTAAAGGTCCTATGGCTGGTGTCTCATTGTCAACGGGGCAAGTAGTTGTAACACTACACGTAGAGTAGACTTCACTGAAATAGTTAGCAAATAACTCCGCTTTCGCTAGGTCAGATTCAGCCAATAAAGCTGAATTTTCGCTTAACACTAATGAGGGGATACCATCACTACGTTTCGTCCGCCTTTTAACGTACGAAACACAGTCGCTTCGGACAGGTACGGCTATCGTATGCCAACTGTCGTTCGTAAGCCATGCGGGATTTAGCTATGGTCTTTTTACATATATTCCAGATTTTTTTATATTCGCACTTAAATGATGCCTGACCTGTTGACAAGAATAAGTCCCAGAAGTGTTTCCTACGCTTCAACAGCTTCCGGGTTTCCTTATTAATCCATGGAGGGCAATATGATAACTTACGTGCTGACCATGGGATAAACGGTTGAGTTACGGATTCGAACGTAGACTTAAACCTATTCCATGCATCATCAATCGATCCATCAGCATCGACCGACCAGTCAATTGAGATAGCATAGTCCCTGATTGCCGGAATATTAGCTCTGCAAATATTAGGACGGGGTGGAGCTGATGCAAATTCTATACCATGTATCCGGAACTTAAAGGAAAGTACGACATGGTCACTATTCACCAGTGGGGGAAGATGTTGAATGTCAACGATATCTTCACAGTGGTGTGTGAGGACAAGGTCTATCAATGACGGATTATGTTCCAAGTCTATATGTGTCAGCTTAACGATACATTGTACAAGTGCACATTGAATAATTGATGACAGAAGGACGCTATCGAAACCCCCACCTGGAGCTGTGAGCTCTATCCAGTTTATATGGGGTGCATTGAAGTCTCCAACGATGAGACAACATTCTGCTTTACTCCAAGAACAGACGTGTTTTACGATAAAGTCGTCAGCGAGACAACACGGACTACGATATATTCCTTCTATCGTCACTAACCCGTTTCTAGACCTAATTGTACAACATACTACCTCACACGTACCACTTACATGCGCCTCCGATATGATCGAGTTAATGCGGAAGTGGTCCCTAATATATAATATTATGCCTCCTCCCTTGCGACTTCTAACTCTATCACTTCTGACACAGATGTAGCCAGAAATGACTGGAGAACAGTCTATATCTACAGTGAGCCAAGTTTCGGTGATAACAATTATATCCGGATTTAAGTCGTCTATCATCAAACTTAGTTCAGACATCTTATTCCGAAGACTACGAGCATTCGTATAACACACATTTAGGGTGTTTTTGGAGACATGCGTTCTACCCACACAGGTCTCGGAAGCATTGACTTCCAAGACCTGACTACCCGAAAACCCTTAATCGTAAGGTTCGCTTCACCGTTTAGCCTTCGAGTTTTTAACTCTGTTAGGGCATTCTTCCACTTGATCCGATCCTCAAGTGGCCAGTCAGGTCGAATACGAATGTTCGAGTCACGAGTTTTGCGTGAGCTATTTAGTAATACGTCCCTTTCCTCAAAATTACCGAGTACTAATTTGAGGATCCTTCTCTGTTGGGTTTCGCCTCCAACATACTTACCAAGTTTGATGACTTTCGAGATGTGTACCCCTGGGACCTCCTCTGGCAGTATATTTCTGATGAGAGATCCGACTAACTGCAGGTCGTGGGCATGTCTCTTAGCGGGATCGGTGTCTTTCGATTCTGCCAAGTTCCAGATGATTACACTAGGCACCTGTTTAACTGCCTTAAAAGTTGTGTTCACGGACTTTGACCGTGATGTCAGATCCAGCCGGTTAGCTACCGGCTTCTTGCTATTAGCTTTCTTTATCACAGTGTCATGTGGGTCAAGCGAGTTACTCCCAACAACATTTGGTGAAGTTAGACTATTTCCATCCACAACAGTATTAAATATTTCCTTACATTTGGACTTGAGCGGAGTTGCCTGATGCTCAGGACGTGAGTCCAACGATGACTTACCGACTATACGCGCGCTTTCTTTGGGTATTTTTCCGTCTCTTTTGCGTTTCCGCGTAATCCATTTGCCACTATTCTCAGCATCCAGATTGGAACTATTCTGGACGATAGTGGTTCTAGCCGGGTCCTCAGTCGCTGCTAAAGCTACTGGTCCCTCAGTACTTAATGGCATGGCTTTCATTGGTTGTATCGGAGTACAAATTTTTGCTTCATGTTGCGAAATTGGGTGTCTGGTACCTACCATGGCGGCATTTACGACACTGATACAATCTTCATTATCAGTATCCATGTTGCCCGCACGGCCTACTTCGACCTTTTTAGCTAAAGCTAGAAGGCTGATGGCTTCCTGAATGAGTAATGCCTTACTTGAGCAACAAAACATACAGAGCCAATGAGAATTTGGTTTCGAGCACCTTTTATAGGCAGCAGGGCTTAAGCGGGTGCACATTTTATGAAATCACTTCTTACAATCGTCACATGACATCCCTTCTTCCACGGGGAATAAGCAATATGGCTGTCCACACTTGTGTACAGGGCCGACCATCTTAGAATAAAGCAAAATGATAGGCAAGGTAGATATGTAAGATAAATCACAACCTTATCAAATAAACAAGCCTCAGTCGACCAAGAATGCTTTGATGCAGTAAATACACAAAAGCAGGATCAAAACACACAAATACAATGTCACGTTAACTGAAATAAATTCATTTAAAGTGTAAACGGTAGTTTTGATACGTAATTTGCGATCAAAACAGTGAATTAAACTCAACGTGAAACAATACCACTGTCCTTTTGAATAGCGCGCTTAGTAGAATGGCTAACCTTAGTTTCCAGGACAAATCTTACGATGTTAATTATTTGGTTCTGTTAAACATACATTTCTAAGCTTGTCTCAATATGAAACTCTATATGTTAGTGAAACAGAATGACTGGGTGCAGGTCTGTGTTATCAAAGCAGTCGTTGTGCACATTACAAGTCATCTGGGCAGATTTGGGTTTAATTAATCTATTCTTACTTTGTTTCCGTAGGACTCCATAACACTCTGTAAATTGTTCTAGTTGTATACGGCAGACTGTTTATTTGTTTCCATAGTTTATAAAGTCCATTCATTGGAAAGAGGTGATACAAGTGAACAAGTGTTTAAACCAACGTTTTTGTTGGTTTTGTTGTTACCATTGTCATATTTGTCCGATTTTCGGTGCCCCATAATTCTTCATATAATATTATTTCATAATGGGGTCTCCCGTTTTAAGTTTTATTCTCTTTATGTCTGTGTGCCTGCTTAATCGTTTGAGCCACCTGTTTTTTAAACTGTGCAAATAATAGAGTTAACCTTGCTTATTTTGGTTTGTTCGTACTTAACAATTATGAAGACTAATTATATGTACTCATGCGTTATAACAAAAAGGTTTCGGACTGTTGTCGAACTAAATACTAGAAAACCTAAATAGAAGCACTTCAGTTCTTGCAGGATTCAACTTTTGCACAATTGGTGTCAGTAATTGTTTAGTGTAACTAATGTATCGTATTGAGTAAGGCTATTATTACTGATATTTTTTCGTGTAGTATGGTCGGCACTGTATAGATATATTAGATCCATAAAGTGTAGTTTCTGATAACCATTTGATTTGTTTTGTTATAGGAAAAGATTTTTGTACAATTTACTAGTCAATCAATCCAAATTCAGTTGTATTTGCTTATTTAGTCAATCGATACCTTTCTGATTCAGTACAATGAAGTTTGTTAGTATTAAAAATATAGTATTTCACTTCAGGATAAATATTGATGGACTACTGGTTTATTTCCCATATGAGTACATCTATCCGGAGCAATATCATTATATGATTGAATTGAAGCGTACCATAGATGCTAAAGTAAGTTCAAGGTATTTAAATTTTAATGAGAAAGGGTCATGGTGTTTTAGAAATGCCATCTGGGACTGGCAAAACAGTTTCATTACTCTCATTAATTGTTGCTTATATGAAAGCTCGTCCTGGAATAGTTGAAAAATTCATTTATTGTTCACGTACAGTACCTGAATTAGAAAAAGTCATTGAGGAATTAAAAGTTCTTGATAAATATTATGCAACGGAAACTAATGAAAAAGGATGTGGTCTTTTGGGAATTGTTCTTAGTTCACGTAAAAATTTATGCATTCAACGTGATGTAAAACAGGCTGGTGATGGAGCTGCTGTTGATTCTGCTTGTTTTCGACTAACCGCTAGCTTTGTACGTAAAAAACATATGACTGACCCAAATGTTCCGTACTGTAAATATTATGAGGTAAATGGCCCGTTTTCTTTTCTCGTAACAAAATTTTACTTTTTAAAACATTAGGACTTCGATCTTCACGGTCGAGACAATCCGTTGCCCACTGGCATCTACAATATGGTATGTAGATATTTTCCAATCAACATTTAATTTATTATAATATATTCTCTTAATTTGTAGGCTGATATCAAAACATATGCCAAAAAGCATAACTATTGTCCTTACTTCCTTACACGATATGCTGTACGTTGAATTCCTTGTATTCCCAATCTAGACTTATATCTTTTTTCTGTAAAAGATTTCCTATGCGAATATAGTCGTCTACAGCTACTTTTATCTTCTTGATCCGAAAATAGCTAATGTTGTCTCACGAGAATTACCAAAGAATTCAGTTGTTGTTTTTGATGAAGCGCATAACATCGGTAGGTCATTATCATATTGATCAATTAAGTAGTTAAATATTTAAGTGGTTAAATGTTTCAAAAGTAGTTTTCTGCATGTAATCATTGATATTCACTAAATGACCAGGAGAAATCAAGAAGCACAAAAATATTTTACATTAGTTTTGTACTTACCAGTCAACAGATTCAACTCCACACTGAATTAATCAAAAAGCCTTCAGGTTTGGAAATAAACAATGTATCTATGTAACGGCTATCGCTATCTATGTTCGCTATACTCCTTCAAAGTTTAAACAGTTGAATGGATATGCTTGCATGACACATACATTTTATTTGGCCATTGAATATTTAAATGAAACAGTCGATTGAAAGTTAACAAAATTGATATTGTACTTCTCTATTATTGTAAAAAGACGTTTTACAATATCAAAGTTTAGATTATACCTTGACGACAAGTTGGAGAAGCTTTCTCGCTATTTATAATGATAGATAACTTTAGCTTAGTGATTTTGCTCACTCGAATATTAAGTCACGTCCCTTATCTTCTAGGAATGACTTGCTTTATCCCTTATTTTAACTGTTAGACGTGGTGTATTGCGTAACAGTAACTTTTTAATCAAATGAAATGTTCTGAAATTCATCAGATTTGAAAGTAAAGGGATTATTACACCTTCTTAATCAGTTTGCTAAAGTAAATACCGAACCGTATCTTATTAGATGTTCTGGCCTAAAAGTTTCTGTAAAATCTAAAAAAGGTCCGAAAAACCCGTTTGTCTCAGTTTGAAATCCTTCATCAATATCAATCCCTTGTCATCTAATATCGTAACCATAGCTTTGAAGTCAATTTTATTATTTATTTATTTCAACACATTAATATTGGTGCAAGGAAGCACCAGATAAATATGCGCCTCACAAATCTCATTTGATTTGTATGAGGGCTATGATACTGCCCAGGTGCCCAGACTGAAGCAGGTGGTTTTCTTAGGGGGCCACACCCCGAGCCTTTGACCTGAAAGTCTAGTCCACAAGGCAGTGGAACATCGTAAGGAGATGCAGTCCCATGGTAGCCGGTAACCAACAGTTGGTTCATACGCTATTTGTTCCATCAGGATACTGGAGCCAGCACATGTGCACCATTGGTTTGGAATCAGGGTTTTCCAACTCCCCTAGGTGAACTTTCCATGTCCACCAACCCGGTTAAAGTGCCGGACATTCACTTTTCATCCTCTCAATTTCGTAAACAACAGTAGTGTCACGAGAAAGCAGTGAGTGGGACTTCCCTTGCAGAGGCAATATATTCGCGTGGCCATGTGAGAGCATTTCGAGAGGGAGAGCGTACTCTCCCCACTCTCGGCTGTACCAGGGCATTTGGAGGCGCTTTGAAGTCAACACTTTTCTCAAATCGAGTCAACTAATTAATTAATTTTTGTTGTATATGCACTTATTTGTATTTTTACTTTATAGATAATGTTTGTATTGAATCAATGAGTTGTTTAATTACAAGACGTTCTTTAGAAAAATGTACAACTAGTTTAAATTTATTAACACAAACTGTTAATGAAGCTAAGAGAAATAATTCAGAACGTTTAAAAGAAGAATATCAACGTCTTGTTGAAGGTTTAAGACAAGCAAAATTATCAAAAGAGACAGATTTAGTATTAGCTAATCCAGGTATGAGATTCTCTTGGGTTTTTTTTTTTAAATAGAACATTTTCTATGTGCATTCATAATTTTGTTAAACTCTTACTTGTACGTGTTCTAGGATTAATTTGACCTCCTGTACAGAAATTTACTTTTATTTTGCATAGGATCACATTTTGTTTGTTGTCTTGAGTATTAAGTAGCATCATAACTAAAATATATTTACGCTTCTTCTTATTTAAACTTTTCTTTTTTTAACACCATTTATTCCTTCTGGATCCTGGATCCCATGTACACCATTGGTTTATTATCAGGGTTTTCCAATTTCCCTAGATGTACCCTCCGTGTTCACTAACCCGGTTAGAGCAACGGACATTCTCTTTTCGTCCTCTCAATCTCGTAAACAACAGTAATGCCACGAGAAGGCAGTGAGTATGACTTGTGTGGGAGTAGCTATACACACGTGACCTCATGAGAACATTTGGCGGAGACCTGACTTTCCCCACCCTCAGCCGTACCAGGGCATTTGGGGTAAGTAGTAGTGGTTGCGGTAAACAAGATTAGGCGTATATAGTATTACTTGAGAACAAATAAATTTTCAGAATAAAAAAGGAAAAATAATTTTAAAATTTAGATTTTCAGGGACGATAAAGAATGTCCCACTAAGTACAATTATTATTCATGTGATTCAAAATTCGACCATAGTTGGTTAATTGAACGGAGGAAGGGAATGAGAATCAAGAGTAAACACTTAATGAGCTTCATACAAACGGGAAAGCAATTGAAATGCAATATCATGTTTTTGGCCCATAACAAAAATGTCTTATGCATGTATAACGTGTAGACATTTCTTAAGAGTGTATTTCTGAAATTCTATATCTAGTATTCAAACCCATCTCTCCATGTTATTCTTCCTAAACATAGCTTTACCAGACGATATACTTCAAGAATCAGTACCAGGATCACTTCGAAGTGCAGACAGTTTCTTGTCATTTCTCCGTCGATTTTTAGAATATGTAAAATTACGTTTACGTATAGCTCATGTGGTTCATGAGACTCCAGTAGCATTCTTACGTGATTGTCTAGAAAAGGTTTGTGTTGATCGTAAACCACTACAGTAAGTTCTTATTTCTTATTTGTTAGTGAGGTACTTTGTATTGAATTAATAATTACATTCTGTATAACTGTAATTCATTCTTATTTTATGTATATGGTAGGATCATTTTCGTTTAACATTATAACTGATCCATTTCATTTGCATTAGCAGTTATATACTCTTTAATCGATTGATCACCCATGAAAAATGATTGTTACTTAAGTTTTGATCCATATCGTTCATTTTCCAAATGTATGTCAAAGGCTAAACCAAAAACGGAACATTTGTTATTAGGATCTCGCTAATGTTACAGTTAATAGGATCCTCTGAATGATATGTCAGTCAGTCAGTCAGTCAGCTACAACGTAAGACCAGGCACATTTATGCATCGGTCCAAGTTGCCATACCTCGTTAGCCCAACAAGATCAACACCGAATTCATAGAAGTAGTTAATTTAGTGGTGGTAATATATAAAAGATGGGTTGTATATAAGGATATTCTATAGGAAGGAAGAAGGTTATGAAGCAATTTTAATCTGAAGGTTTAAGGGAAGATAAAGAGTGTATACGCCCACGCCATTGTGATCGATCCTGAGCCATGTTACCCACAGTCTCCAACTATTGGTTACGATAGTCACGCGGACCCCAACCAAGTAGTCTGCATCTACCAACATGGCTCAGACTAGAAGTTAGTGACTTCAAGGACTGATGCTACGTTTTTGTTTGGCCGTCCGTAACTCTCTTCCAACCATCCCCTAAACTAGTCAGCATAGCGTGTCGTGGTAACCAGTGTTCAGGCATACGTAACACGTGGCCCAACCATCTCAGTCGATGAAGATTCATGACCTCATTAACTGATTTACCCTCATTCCATAATACCCTGTGTCTAACCTCACTATTACTTACACGGTGATCCCAGTAGATGCGAGCAATATTTCTAAGACATCTGTGATCAAATACTAGTAACTTACGAGTATCTTCTACTCTTAATGGCCATGTTTCACAGCTGTAAAGTAGAATGGAGCGAACTGCTGCGCATTATACTCGTCCCTTAATTATTAGACAGATAATTCGTCTTCGCTATAGGTGACGTAAGTTGAATGATATGTAAAATAAATTGATTAAAAAAAGCATTAAAAGTTGTATCCATTAGGAGACATATATTGTGTCTTTATACTCCATGTCACATTGATTAGCCAAAGATTTGAAGCCGCTAATTCATTAGTCAGTGTAATCCCATGAAGGATATTTTTGATTTGTACGACGGATTAAAACAGTAAATGTGTAAAAACGGTGATTAAATTCATTCTTATTAACTGTTTGTAATAAGTGATTGCATCAGGGTACCAGGAATTGTCAGTTTTTATATTTTTTTCTTGTTAAACTGTTTTGAATCAGTCGTATTTTGATCAAACTATAACATGGGAATGTGTCAGTCGTAGTCGATAAGAAAGGGACTTTCTGTGTATTGTACAATACTTCACTTCATTCTATATGGACTGTATTCAACGCATAAATCATTGAAGTTTTGTTTCAATTCACTTCGTTCATAATAAACTCCCAAAGATATCATTAAGTTAGGATTTCACTGAATATTAAGTGAGGTAGTGAAGTATGAATGTTAAAATTAGTAACATTTAAGATGATTGATTTCTCTGTTTCACTAACCAACTAACTAACTCGGAAGAGAATTTGCTAGCAAAAATTTTGTGACGGATGGTGAACTCTGCCTGGAGCCCCTCTGGGGCTACTGCCAGCCCCAAGTCCTGATAAAGGAGGAGAGTTAGGTATGTGGGTTAGCGACCTCATCTCATAGAAAACTAACTCGCTAAAAAGAACGCTAACCAGAACTGTGAGGAAGAGTCGGAGAATAACTTTTCACATGAATCTATTTCCAGTCAGATAAAGTGGATTATGTCTTGGTAACTCCATAATGTTTCTACTGAATAAACTGATTCAAAGTATTGAAAAAGAAAACTAAAAGAACTCAATCGAAGCAGTCAACTTCAACAAGTCTCATTATTTCTGTGCCGACATAATTCTTGATGTATGAAATCTTTCACTCATCATATATCAGGTTACTTAAAAATCAAATGATCTGTTAGGTTTGTCTATATATTGTAGTTTAATCAATACTTTTTTCATTACCAAGTTAGACAATCAGTTATATAAACTTATGTTTAATAACTGAGAAACATAAAGTCAATGTTCACTTAGTATTGCTTGCTTGAATCTTCCCATTGATGTTTAGGACTGCAACTGGTCAGTCTCTTATTGGTATATGTGCAGAATGATCGATTGCAGTCCTAAACATCAATGGAAAGATTCAAACAAACAAACAATACTAAGTGAATTTAAACTTCACCCGATTGCACAAGAATATGGCTATCAGGACTCAGTAGGTGAGTGGATAACGCGATGGCGTTTGAAGCGAAAGGTACTCTGTTCCAGTCCCAGAGTGAACATCAACAAGTCTGAGATGCAGGTACATCCAGCTGACGAGTCTGAAATAGGACGAAACGCGCCTTGTCCTGCATTCCACTGCTAGCCACGTCCATATTTGCTTATAAAGTCAATGTATTTACAATCTAATATATAATTGAATATCAGGCAAATTGTTTTCAATGATGTTAGATTTTATATAGTTAAAATCATGAGTCAATTGAAGCTAGATCACCATGGAAAATTTGTAAGCACCGGACGGCTGTATCGTCCTATTGTGGGACTCCTCAGCCATCCTGTGTTTCCAGGTTTTCCATGGTGGTCTAGCTTCAATTGACTTATGATTTCAACTGTATAAAATTGCTAAAATGTCCACAGGACTCCTTTCTGATAATGCTAGATTAGTTTATTTCAGCTGATGTATTCATTTGACCAATTGGTTGTATACAAAACTTAATAAATAGAAAGGAACTGCAAATTGTTTTGCTTGTAACAATCGAGAAGACTTGGATACTTTATTCAGTCTTTTTTTCCTGCCGTAATCATAACGACAAAATCAATACTTACCAACTGTATAAGAATATAATGATAGTAGTAAATCCATATCTTTTTGTTTTACTTATTTGATGAACAATAAACTGTTCATTTGTTCAAGTATGCACACTATTCACTAATGAATGTACTCAGTAGGCTTTGCTCTGTTATTTTGGATTGACGGAATCTTGCTATCCTATTATTTGTCTTTGTCATTTCATTTTCTCTGACCCACATTTCATTGGTGTAGGAGTAGATTGGAAGAAAGCTAAGGGCCGCTAGACCAAAACCTGGCACAAATCCATGAAGTCACTGACAAGTAGACTGAGCCATGTTGGTTGGTTTAGACTACCTGGTTGGGATCTGAGAGATGATAGCAATCGATGGTTAGAGATCTTGAATGACAACTGCATCTCTGTGTACAGGGTGGTATGGCAACTCGAACTGATGTACGTACGTACGAAGTTGTTCGTTGGTGACTGACTGACTGACTGACATTTCATTGGTTTATATTTCCAATTTAAAATCATCCTTTCACTAACCACGATTTATAATTTCAATCATGCTCTAACCTAAGTCAGGCAATCATTGAAAGCCATCAAGTATTGAATAGCTTATTCGTTCTAATATGGACTCCTCTGCAGTTCTCACGCACAACCTCATGAGGATCGAACCCAGGATCTTCCGGTCTTACAGCGAGTGCTTAACATTTAAACAGCTAAGTTGACATACAATAATTTACATTTTAGATTTCAATCAAATCTTGATTTTCTGCAACCATTTTCCAATGCTATTAGTAGATAAATGCCTAATACGCAACATAGCTGAACTCTACTGGCCACGGCTTCTCATTAGAACTTTCGTCGGTTTCATCTATGCTTTTCCATGTTGTTATTTACCTTTATAATTATAATAGGGATATTTTTTCTTGACTTAAGTTTCTTCTGTAATGGATCAAACTTGTGTTTAGATCATAGCAGTTACAACAGTAGTCGTAGGTTACTGTACATGGATATGTCGTTTGATGCTGATTAGTTTACTTAAAACTATATAGTTCACCTCGAAAATCACTCGTTGACTAGTCTCATCATTATATTTGGGGTGAGATGTCATTGAAATAAACAGAAATCAGTATTTCAATACTTCAGGAAGTAACTGTGTAGATCTTATCATTATTATCGGGATCGTGGATGCGCACTTCTGAGGAGTCCCATAATAGGATGAAACGGCCATCCAGTGCTTCCAAGTTTTTCATGATGGTCTAGCTTCAATCGATTCATGATTTCAACCATAAAAAAAATACTAAATTCTCCACAAAAACCACCTCTGATCCATTATTATCTATGTCAATTGTTTTCTTTTCTAACCAACAAATTTATCCCATTGTTTGTTTTTGCGTTTTCTAGATTCTGTGCAGAAAGATTACGTTCCTTGCTTCATACTTTAGAATTAGCAGATTATGCCAATTTTTCTAGTTTAACTTTGTTATGTAATTTTGCAACACTTGTATCTACATACACTCGAGGTGAGTAGTGATCTTATATAGTTTACATTCAGTGTATGTATACTAATTTTTAATTTGTTAGTAGTCTACTTCTTAAAATTTAAGTAAGTCAAGATATTGACGCTCATAGGTTAATATTTAGAAAGCTCAAAGTGAATCTACAATATTTGATGATCATTTAGATACGGAACTCTGAAGGAGTTTTCTGAAATCAAGACATGACACCAGTCTATGAAGTCGTTTATTGTTGATCTGAGACCTGTAAAGAAGTCTAAACTTCTTTCCTGTCTAATAATTGTGATTAATAGTTCAGATATAATAGATAAAATGTGATTCACAATAGAACCAAGAAAGCACATTTAGTTTTGTAATAATTATAATCATATGCTCACTAGTGACTGATTTCGAGAGGTAAATCCAAGAGTTCTAGTGGGAAGCAGTGACCAATGGAGTTCAACCACGTCTGTTATGAGATATCAACTCACTGAAGACAATTGGTGAACAGTTGCTCAATTCCGTGGATTGGTTGAAGTTAGACACTAACACCATTGGATGCCGGTCGACTCAGTAGTCTAGAGGTTAAGCATTCGTTCCCGAGACTGATAGGTCCTGGGTTGAAATCTCACGAGGCGGGATAGTGGATGCGCACTGCTGAGGAGTCACACAATAGGACCAAACAGCCGTCCAGTGCTTCTAGGTTTTCCATGGTGGTCTAGCTTCAATTGTCTCATGATTTTAACTATGAAAAATACTGAAATCTCCACAAAACCCATTCTGATATAAATTTACTCATTGTTTATCACTTTTTTTCTTCTCCTAACAAGGTTTTTGTCTGATCATTGAACCATTTGATGAACGTACACCAACTATCATCAATCCAGTATTATATTTTCATTGTATGGATGCCAGTTTACCGATACGACCAATTATGTCACGATTTACCAGTGTAATTATTACTTCCGGTGTAAGTTTTCTCATTTCCTTTCTTCCTTTTTTGTTTGTTTCTTTATTTCATCTTTGTTTTTTTCTAAAATTTTAATTAAAAGTTACTTATTTGAACTTCAGCGATCAATCAAGTTCGTATGTTAGTTAAGAGGAGGGAGCGAACTTTCTTTATCTTTTTAACCTTTCATACATTACTTACTTACTTACGCCTGCTACTCCCAAAGGAGCATAGGCCGATGACCAGCATTCTCCTACCCACTTTGTACTGGACCTTCCTTCCCAGTTCTATCAAATTGTTGTTCATTCTTCTCATGTCTGTCCCTATTTCTCGGCGTTATCTGTTATTGGTCTTCCTCTTCTCTTTTGGCCTTGAGGATTCCATGCGAGACCTTGCTTTGTGATGTAGTTGTGCGCTTTCCCCAATGTGAGTCCTATCCACTTCCAGAGCTTCTTCCTGATTTCTACCTCCGCTGGAATCTGATTTGTTTTCTCCCACAGTAGAATGTTGCTGATAGTTTCTGGTCAACGGATCCGAAGTATTTTGGGTAGACAACTGTTTATAAACAGCTGTATCTTCTAGATAATGGCATTTGTAGTTCTCCACGTCTCTGCCTCATACAGTAGAATTGTCTTGAAATTTGTGTTGAAAATTGTGACTTTGGTGTTGGTTGACAATTGTTTTGAGTTCCAGATATTCTTCAGTTGTAAGTATGCTTCTCTTACTTTGCCGATCCGCGCCCTCACATTTGCATCAGATCCACCGTGTTCATTGATGATGCTGCCCAGATATGTAAAGGTTTTTACATCCTCTAAAGCTTCTCCGTCAAGTGTAATTCGATTGGTTCATGGTGTATTGTATCGGAGTATTGGAGAATTATATGGAAATCCAATATAAGAATCTGAACAAAAAAAGTATATGAGTGTTTATATACTCAGCTTCAAATCTGTTTTCTGCATATATACAGTTGATGTTACTACATCGTTGTTTAACGTCAAATAGGAGTGTCGATATGATTTATCACCATCTCAATACCATCAGCTAAAACTGAGATACCACACCTATATCAGTTAGAAGAGAAAAATAATGGATTGAACTAATTAGAAGTCGACCAAATGGTAATTGCACTCAACTGATCGAATATGAATGTTTCATATGTTTATCATTCACACATTCATTTCGGTAGGCAGACAAAGAGATGAGAATCGGATAAGGCAAATGTGCCTATTCATTTTTATCCAGCATGAATCAACATTTATCATCAAATGGGAAAAGCAAGCTGAATACATGTTACGAATAGAATAAGTGATAAACAAACTCGCACAAGTACGCTGATGTAATGGCAATTAAGGTTACAAGTAGGGATAACTGGCACGATCAACTATATGTACATAATGACTCAGAATATTATATGAATTGTCCGTCCAATAGCTAGAATATTTCATGTAGGCATGAAATGATACTAGGTGCTATAAACTCAGAGAACTCTACAACATTGAACGTATCCAGCTGAGTTGCAAATCTTTCACATCATTTCAGTGATTAACTATAGCTGTGTAAATCAGTTGATGAGGTCATGAATCTTCATCGACTGAGATGGTTGGGCCACGTGTTACGTATGCCTGAACACTGGTTACCACGACGCGCTATGCTGACTAGTTTAGGGGATGGTTGGAAGAGAGTTACGGACGGCCAAACAAAAACGTAGCATCAGTCCTTGAAGTCACTAACTTCTAGTCTGAGCCATGTTGGTAGATGCAGACTACTTGGTTGGGGTCCGCGTGACTATCGTAACCAATAGTTGGAGACTGTGGGTAACATGGCTCAGGATCGATCACAATGGCGTGGGCGTATACACTCTTTATCTTCCCTTAAACCTTGAGATTAAAATTGCTTCATAACCTTCTTCCTTCCTATAGAATATCCTTATATACAACCCATCTTTTATATATTACCACCACTAAATTTGCTACTTCTATGAATTCGGTGTTGATCTTGTTGGGCTAACGAGGTATGGCAACTTGGACCGATGCATAAATGTGCCTGGTCCTACGTTGTAGCTGACTGATTGACTATAGCTCTGTATTTTCTTTCTTTTATGACTTGACCTAGCTGTCGCCAATTTGTTATGTTTTTGACCTAGGCGGTAGCCAATTTTTATGACTTGATCAAGGTCGTCGCTGATTCGTTATGACCTTACGAATTTAACAAGGACGTAATTCGCGTAAATTATCCACCAATAGAATATACCTTCTACGACCTTCACACTGTGACAATGACGTTCGATTAATATGAGTAATCTAGCGTCTTTATTGGTCCTTATCCGCCTAACCCGTCCACTTGAGTCCAGAACACCAATAACAGCCTCGGCAATACGAATCGTTTATTTCAAGCATACTTTGTTTATATATCAGACAGACAGGCCATATCATACCATAAAATAGAAAATAATATTTGTACAAGATCAAGCCAGATGAGGCTGTAAGCGTGGGAGACAATAATCAATAAAACTGAGCATAACATAGGGACAGTAAATCATATAGTAATAATCAATAGGTCAAAATAAAGCTTAGATAATCTAGTTACCGAATAGTTATACAATAAGAATGATAGTCCAATAGTAGGTCCTGCAAGTTACCCGTACTTATGTCTTCGCTACTACATAACACTTTCTTCATTGGCTGAATAGAAATTCGCTCATCATGAGATCTTAGCTTGATCATACATAATATCCTGGGTATGCACGGTTAAATAGTCCCAGTTTACCGCCTAAACAGCTGCCCAATAATCCCTTATCTTCAATGGTGTGTTATGATGATATCAGTTTAATTGATAACCATTCTTAGATATAATTTCAATGAAACATCCGTGTACTCTGTAACATCAACCTGGATTCTTCTTGTTTATGATTTAAAAAATTCCCTCACAACTGTTTTATTTATCTGAACTAACCGGTTAGTTTTTACATGTAATTAGGGTATTTGTAATTCTTTTCTTTAATTGTTATAATCATTTACTGTAGTGATGGTTGACTGGTTATTCCCATTTTTTTTCTTATTAATGTCAGTGTTCTTCATCTTCTATGGCCATTAGTTTACACGACCACCATTTATAGAATATATCTTGTGATTACATTTACAAACGACTGTTATTATTTACTGACTTATCAGGTACACTTCACTTCTACCCGAAGTTTGTGCTGATGATGTCGTTCAGAAGGATGATGAAAGCTCCACGACCAAACCATCGAGCTCAGAGAACAAAACTCCAACAGGTTCGTGTATTTGATCTCACTTCACATTCTAAATGTAATGGCTAACAAAGTACTAAAGGGTCGTCTAAACCGAAATAGATGGGGCTAGGTTCGAAACTGAAACTTAGTGGGTAAAAGTAGAACATTTCAACCAATTAGCCACTGCTCCAAATTTTTTCAACTATCTATCTATCTATGTTATATAAATTATCAGAGGGGGTTTTGTGGAGATTTAGTATTTTTTTCATAGTTGAAAACGTGAGTCAATTGAAGTTAGACCACCATGGAAAACCTGGAAACACTGGATGGCCGTTTCTTCCTATTGTGGGACTCCTAATAATAATAAGATGAAACGGTTGTCCAGTGTTTCCAGGTTTTCTATGGTGGTCTAGCTTCAATTGACTCACGCTTCCAACTATGTTATATAAGTTGAAAACTTACATAACTAGTAGTTTAATTGTTTTTGCAACGTATCTATTTTTATGTTTTTTTTTCTGTAGACACTTTCACCGCTGGAAATGTATCCACGTATATTAGATTTTCATCCTGTCAATACAGTATCTTTTACCATGACATTAGCTCGTAATTGTGTTCTTCCAATGGTAAGTTGTAATATGATGTTTGCTTGTTTATTCATTGTGTTATGATCTCTATGATGTCTAACTATGATCAGTCCATAATGTTAACTATAAAATCTAACAATCTCTAATAGTATCCTTGCATTATTCATAATCAGCTTCTCCCCCCTAGTAACTAATTTTAAGAGGTAATTTCTGGAAAGCCAGGACACAACAAATTTTGAACTCTTTCTATTTTATTATGCATTTGGGAAAAACGGCTGTTGAAGGTAAATGACGTAAGCAAAGATGGATAGTGGCTAGCAATGGAATCCAGGACAAGGCGCGTTTCGTCCTATTTGAGACTCGTCAGCTGTATGTACCGGCATCTCAGAGTTGATGTTCACTCTAGGACTCCAACCCAGTATCGTTCGCTTCAAACGCGATCGCGTTATCCACTCACCTACTGAGTCCTGATAGCCATTTGCTTGTGCAATGGGGTGAAGTTTAAATCCACTTAGTAGCTGAAGAGAAAGGTACTGGATTCGAGTCCCAGAGCGAAAATCAACCCTGAGATGTAGGTGTATCCAGTTGACGAGTCCCAAATAGGACGGAACGCGCATCAAACTGGATTCCACTGTTAACCACTATCCATCTTTGCTTATAATGCTTATGAATTAGGGCCATATCGAGGCAATACGCACAGTATGGTGGACATATGCTAATAAGAGACTGACCAGTTGAAGTCCTAAAACATCAATGGGAAGATTCAAACAAACAATACTAAGTGAATTTAAATGACGTAAGCTGTCCAAAAAATTGCGGTCTTGTTATGCAACCGTTATAAATTTGCATAGGTTACTTCACTTCGTTGATAATACTCTTATAATATCTGACGTGATTGGAACAAATATAGAGTCTGGGAAATTGATTTTTAAAGATGGTTCAAATAACCGTTCCCTAATGTCAGGTCATATATAAATCATGATGTTTGTTTTATATATTATTTCCTGTTTATTCTTACTAAGAGTCTTGAGCGGGCGGGAAAACTTGTGCTTACATTGAATTGGAAGCGCTGAACGGCTGTCTCGTCCTATTGTGGGACTCCTCAGCATTGCGCACTCACGATCCCGCCTCGCGAGTTTCGAACCCAGGACCTATCAGTCTCGCGCCAGAGCACATAACCGACAGACCACTGAGTAAGCCGGCATCCAAAAGTGGTAATGTCTAACCTCAACCGATCCACGAAATTGTGCGACCAACTTCCACTGTACTGAGATAGATACCTGTCTCTACCTGACATGGATTAGCTCTACTGGTCTCGACTTTTCACTAGAACTCCAGGAATTACCTCATGGAGCCAGTCACTAGAGGTTAAGTACTTTGGCACAAAACTGGTAGGTCCTTCGTTCGAGTCTCGCGAGGCGGAATTGTGGGTTCGCACTGCTGAGGAGTCCCACAATGGAACGAAACGGCCGTCCATTGCTTCCAGATTTTCCATGGTGGTCTAGCTTCAATGGACTCATGATCCCAACTATATATAGTTAATAATCAGTTCATTTGGTCACTTTTGTAATACAACCACTCTTTTAAGTGACATTAAAGTCATTAAAAGGTGGTGACCAATCTCATGGAAACTGGAAAGCGCTCAATCATTATCATTTGTCAACGTATTTATTCTCGTTCTTAATCTTGTTTGATCTTATTCACTTACCATTATTGATTTTCGTATCTTTTCAATAAGTTTTCATTACTTAAGGGTTGCTTATTGAGATCATATAAATAATCGTTGGTTTCAACACCTGAACTAGTATTAAAGCAAAGCTTCAGTTGTATTACCACCTTTGTTTTATATTTGTTAAGAAGTCAAGACTGATAGTGTGGTGAAAGTTAGTATTTCAGGTGCTTAATATAAGGATTGATGAAAGTATATTTTATTTATTTAAACACATAAATACTGGTGTAAGGAAGCACCAGATAAATATGCGCCTCACAAATCTCATTCGATTTGTGTGAGGGATGTGATACTACCTAGGTGCCCAAACTGAAGTTGATGGTTTTCTTAGGCGCCACACCCCGGAGCCTTTGACCTAAAGGTCTGATCAACAAGGTAGTGAAGCATCGTGAGGAGATGCAGTCCCATGGCAGTCGGTGAGCAACAGTTGGTTCATACTCCATTTGTTTCTTCAGGATCGTTGAGCCCATGTACACCATTAGTTTGTAATGAGGGTTTTTCAACTCCCCTGGGTGGATCCTCCATAGCCACGAACCTGTTTAGAGCGCCGAACATTCGCTTCTCGTCCTCTCAATTTTGTAAACAACAGTAATGCCGTAAGAAGGTAGTGAGTAGGACTTGTATGGAAGTGGCTGTATACACGTGGAATGTGAGAGCATTTCTGGGGCAAGAGCTGACTCTCTCCACCCTCAACCATACTAGGGCATTCGGGGGCATCTATTTATGTAAGCTTTTTTTATTCATATTATGTATAATAGTTGTGTATACACCTTCTTGTTATTTGTGTTACATACAACAGATTGTATCCAAAGGTAACGATCAAGTTCCAATGACAACAAAATATGAAAGTCGACAAGATGTTGGTTAGTGATTTAATTTATTTGTTCTTACTTTTTTCAATTTATTCACATATAATCTAATCACAATAATCTTCATATATGCATGAGTAGATTAAAAATGAAATCCATGTTGACTGTATTTGTTATATCTAGAGCTTGATTCTTGCTATGTTGCGTACTACTAGAATACTTGAACGATCGGACCCCGTCGCCAATTATTATATCGATTGCATGAGTGCATACATGCCCTGTTTAGTATATGAACGTGCCGATTCCCTCCAACGTGAAAGCGAATTATCGATCAGACCTATGATACACAAAGGCCGTATGAACAGTTTTGAGTACTTATAAGTCCTGCTTTCTGCCTAGCTCAGTCAGTTAAGTCCAGAACACCAATAACAGCCTCTGCAATATGAATTTTAAGAACTAAAACAGCTGATTACTTATAGTAAATTTGGGCAGTGATTATCAGTAGGGCAGTGGTTGGAAGTAGTTGTCAGGAAACCCTGAATTTAGGCTTCGTGCTATTTGACCTTCCTCAACAAGTTGTACCTGTAATTCTGATAGAACTGATGCTACCTGATAGACTCAATACTGTACCATTAGCTTTACGGTCAGATACATTACTACTGAGCTACTTGCGCCACAACTAATCTGTAGGACTGATATGTATTGACAAATGTTTAATCACTGGGAAGTGACTAATTTCATATATGTCCAAGTCCTTCTTAGTGATGATCGACCTCTATCGATCAAATTGCAATGTAACCACTAGTCTAAGTAAGTTGGCACCTAGGTCCAGGATATCCTATCGACTACCTCTATCTAACACCTTGCATCTCAACATAGTGCATGTGACATCGAGTTACTTGGACTAGTAACCACACTGCAACTTGCTCGATAAAACTCAATCATCACTATAAAGAACTTGATATATGACATTGATCACTACTCAGTAATCAGTCGATCGTAAAATTGACTAGCGGTTGAATCCATCATACAAGTTTTGTCATATTCAATACTCGTCAGTCGAATGGATCCGCATCTCAACGTTGACGTTCACAACGGAACCCAAACTAAGTACGTTTTGCTTCAAAAGCTCAACACGTTAATCATTCAGCTACTAAGTCCAGGTAGTTAATAGCTCATAAAACGGTCATTATGGTTGTTACCCATCTAGAATGTTATGTCTCACTGACCCACTTATCAAAGAGGTTTGTGTTGATTTGCTCAACAACAGGATAGATTGTTTAATCAAGTTTGTGTGACTATATAGTAACATAAATCAAAATCTTAAGTAGGAAAATTTCTGTTTCATTGAACATTGTTTCAAAGTGTTAATATTTAACTTAATATTATTCCTGCCAAGTACCTAGAAAGATGTTGTAATATTTATAACGAAATTTATGATATTACTTACTGCCCCGACGTGCAATGTTTTATGGTGTAGGAGTAGGTTGGAAGATAGCTAGGGGCGGCCAGACCAAAATGTAGCACAAATCCAAGAAGTCACTGGCAACTGAACTGAGCCATGCTGGTAAGTGTAGACTACCTTGTTGGGATTCGCGAGATGATAGCAATCGATGGTTAGAGACCTTGAATGACATGACTGAAAATCGTTTACAATGGTGAAGGAGCATCCACTCTATGGGTTCTCCCAAATTCTACTCTTCTGAGTTCTCCATGTCCCTATCTTTTTTCTCTTTCCTAATTTATTTCACTGGATTATACTCCTTGAATAACATCTGCCTCCAAATGCCCCGGTACGGCCGAGAGTGGGGAGAGTCTGCTCCCCCTCTCGAAATGCTCTCATATGTCCACGCGAATATATAGCCTCTGCCAGGGAAGTCCTACTCACTGCCTTCTCGTGGCGGAGATGTTGTTCACAAAAGTGAGAGGACGAAAAGCGAATGACCGGCGCTTTAACCGGGTCGGTGGATGTGGAGGATCCACCTAGGGGAGTTGGAAAACCCTGATTCCAAACCAATGGTGCACATGGGCTCCAGTATCCTGAAGGAACGAATGGTGTATGAACCAGCTGTTGGTCGTCGGCTACCATGGGCCTGCATCTCCTTACGATGCTCCACTGCCTTGTGGAATAGACCTTTAGGTCAAAGGCTCCTGGTGTGGCTCCCTAAGAAAACCACTTGCTTCAGTCTGGGCACCTGGGCAGTATCTCAGCCCTCACACAAATCGAATGAGATTTGTGAGGCGCATATTTATCTGGTGCTTCCTTGTACCTATATTTATGTGTTTAAATAAATAAATAAATAAATACAGAATAACATCTTCAAACCCTAGGCTTTTGGAATACTGCTTATACTCTTACTACTTCTACCACTTTGGGATTTGAATTGACAACTGCATCTGTGTTGATGTGGTATGGCAACTCGAAGTGATGTACGTACGTACGAAGTTCTACGTTTTCATCTTGCCAAATCACGATAATATGTGTAATACATCAACGGTCGTTGTTGTCTTTTATGGTCATTTTCAGGTTATTAGATATTAAATATACTTTAGCATCAGTTATTAGACAGGGCTATACCCGACAATTCATATAGCTAACATCTTGACAAAGTTATCTTAAATAAATTGAGTACATACAACCATTCCTACCCATTTTTTTCAACAAATGATGATCGTCACCAATTCTCTTCGAACTTTGATGGCATTGACACAGTGTAAGTTATTCTGAAAGGAAATGTATGTTATTGGTGCAGATTTGTTGCCTGAAGACGTTGATGCTATGCAATCACATACAGGCCTCCTAAATGTCACGTAATCACTTGATGAACAAAGTTATTATGTATGGTATTCATTTTACGTCAGAGAAATGAGAAGTAATCTTAGCAGACTGACATGATCCTATTTTCCTATAAACAAGCCGTCGGTGAAAGTTAGGAAATTTACTTATCTGAATAGATAGGTGTCTGCATGCTACTGGTTGCAGTGTTTTAGATGATATCAATTTAGCTGTTAGTATGTTCCAATTGTTCAGTTTATAATTTAAAATTGGTCTAATGTATTTCAATGTAAGTAGTAGTGTAGTGAACACCAACACCAGTGAGGACAATCGAATGTAGTTGAGCATAGAATTACAGAACATCTTAGTAAAATCTGAGAACCAAACAGTAAATATTTAATTTGCAAAATATCAATCAAACTTGTCTGTTCCTTTGCGAATGTCAATCAGTCGTCTGAGACTTCACAGTTCCTTCATCTCCATACGAATTCCTTTCTGTTTCTGTTCTTCTGAATCTTCTCAATCTTCTGCTGTCAGATAGTCTACTTCTGATTCACGATGTTAACTACTTATGTCGATTTAAGTAGCACACACTACATTGGGACAATTATCTTAAACATATACATATGAAATCTCCCTCATATTCTATCACGTTAATCTTTTTTCGATTATTTCAGTCAATCGTAAGGAACGTACATGTGTGCATCAGTTCATGTTGCCACACCGTATCAGGACGTGGTGAAATTATCAAAACAAATCCCAGTTATAAACGTCTACCATAATCAACTTGCCGTAAGAAGAAAGAATGAATTAGTAAACTAGAAAACTGAACGATGATTTTCATTGTTTAACGAATGATCAACGGAAATGCCTATGCTCCATTTGTAACCAATTTTGAATACTGTCACTCAACATCTTCAACCATTAGTCATGATAATCACCTCACTTAATTTGACCACTAGTTAAGGTTTAAGGATTGAATACCTATTTGTTTCTGACAGTCTTAAACTCATTTTATTGGTATATTCTTTTATGCCTCCAAATGCACTAGTACGGATGAGGGTGGGGAAAGTCAAATCTCCCTCTCCAGATGCTCTCACATGGCCACGCGTATACACCCACTGACACGCAAGTTCTACTCACTACCTTCTCACAACATTACTGTTGTTTACGAAATTGAGAGGACGAAAACTGAATGTCAGGCGCTTTAACTGGGTTGGTAGACAGGGAGGATCCACCCAGGGGAGTTAGAAAACTCTCATTGCAAACCAATGATGATCCTAAAGGAACAAATAGAGTATAAACCAATTATTGGTCACCGGCCCCCATGGGACTGCATCTCCTTACGTTGTTCTACTGCTTTGTAGACTTTTAGGTCGATGGCTCCAGGTGTCGCTCTCTAGGAAAACCACCAGCTTCAGTCTGGGCTTACGGGCAGTATCATAGCCCACACAAAAATCATTTATAATCACCCTTATCTTATGATATAATTTGATTACCTTTACACTTCATGTATTTTAACATTTAGTTGAAGGAATTTTATAAGGTTAGGTCTAATTTGTAGACTATATTCATCATATATCGATCTCAGTTTGTATACCTTTGAAAATTAGGGAGCATCGGATAACTGTTTTGTCTCACTATAAGAATCTTCAGCAGTACACACTCATTGAATGTTATTTTCTTCTCTTCCCTTACAAAATCTTATCCAGCCGTTATACGTAATTATGGTCATTTATTAGCACAATTATCTGCTGTTGTTCCAGATGGTATTGTGGCATTTTTTCCAAGTTATCATTATCTTGTAAGTGTTATTATTTTTTTTTGCATTGTGTATAATTATACTTTCTGACAGATTCTTTTTCTATACAAGGGTTGATTATGTAATTTGTGATTCTTTGTTTTACTTTTATTTAAGAAACTTATTATGATCACCTTTTGCCTCCGAATGCCCTGGTACGGCCGAGAGTAGGGAGAGTTCACCTTCCCTCTCGAAATGCTCTCACATGGCCACGCGTATATAGCCTCTGCCAAGGAATTCGTACTATTGAGAGGACGAAAAGAGAATGTCCCACGCTTTAACCAGGTTGGTAAACACGGAAAGTCCACCTAGGGGAGTTGGAAAACCCTCATTACAAACCAATGGTGCACATGGGCTCTAGTATACTGGAGGAACAAATGGAGTATGAATCAATCGTTGGTCACCGACTACCATGGGACTGCATCTCCTCACGATGCTCCACTGACTTGTGGATTAGATCTTTAGGTCGAAGGCTCCGGGGTGTGGCGCCCTAAGAACACTACCTGCTTCGGTTTGTCACCTGGGCAGTATCACATCCCTCACACAAATCGAATGAGATTTGTGAGGCGCATATTTATCTGGTGCTTCCTTGTACCAATATTTATGTGTTTAAATAAATAATAAATGTCATTGTGTCGCTGATTCTTCATTCTATTTGCCGATTTTATGTAATCTCATAATCTCTTTAAGTATAGCAACTTCTTAAATATTACCGATTGTGATCGTTTGATGTGAATCTAACGAGATCAAATGAACTAATGTCTTTTTCTGTTTAAAGCTTTGTTTTTGATTTCTTCAAGATAACAGAACTATGTGGATTATAATTACTGTCTGGGGTCCAATTAATTATTAGATTATGAAAGTGAAATGACTTTAAAAGTTTTCTCAACAAAACTGAGAATAAGTAAAGATGGATAGTAGTTAGTAGTGGGATCCAGGATGCGCATTTTGTCTGATTTGAGACTCGTCAGATGGATTGTACCTGCATCCCAGAGTTGATGTTCAATCTGAGACTGGAACCTATTACCGTTCACTTCAAACGTTATCGCATCATCCACTTAACTATTGAGTCCTAAGATGAAGGTAAATCCATCTGACGAGTCCTAAATAGGACAAAACCCACGTCTTACTCACTATCCATCTTTGCTTATAATGCTTGTGAATTAAGGTAATCTCGAGGCAATCCTTACAGGATGCACATATGTCAATAAGAGATCGATCAACTGCAGTCTTAAACATGAATAGTAGAATTCAAGTAAAGAATACAAAGTGAGTCAATTGAAGCTAGACCACCATGGAAAACCTGGAAGCACTGGAAGGCCGTTTCGTCCTATTAAGGAACTCCTCAGCAGTGCGCATCCACGATCTCGCCTCGTGAAATTCGAACCCAGGACCTACCATTCTCGCGCCAGAGCATTTAACCGATAGACTACTGAGCAAGCTGACATCTAACGGTGTTAATGTTTAACTTCAACCAATCCACGAAGTTTTAGAAACCGTCTACCAATTATCTTCAGTGAGTTGTTATCTTACAACAGACTTGGTTTAAATTTCACTGGTCACTGCTTCTCTATCGGTTAAGTGCTCTGGCGCGAGATTAGTAGCTCCTGGGTTCGAATCTCGCGAGTTCGGGTTTATGGTTACACATTGCCAATGAAGAGTTCCATTATAAGACAATACAACAGTTCAGTGCTTTCAGATTTTTCATGGTAGTCTAGCTTCAATTGATTTACACTTTCAATTATAAAATTATTAAAAATCTCTACAAAACCCTTTCTGATAATAATACAAAGTGAATTTAAATAAATGAATTAGTTATCAGTGTTCAATAAGGATCTCAATCTCTTTGTGAAAACATTCATTCCGATCCAATTGTCTATCTTTTTTATAATAATAATAATTAATAATTCTATTCATATTACACATAATACCTTACTGAAATACCATATCGAACCCGTCAGGAAGCACCAGTTCCCTCAAGATTACAGGTACACCTTGCTGACGAGTGCCAAGTAGCAGGAAACCCGAGTCCAGGATTTCCTGTTGACCACCTTATAATTATGAAGAATAGGTGTCATATACATTTAACCTTTAGCATGAAGTATCATTAAATAATAATTGATTATACAATTTATTCATAATTAATTACATAATTAATAATATTTTAATTAAGTGTAATAACAGATTTAGCTTCTTTTGGCGCGGCTAGAATTTACGAACAACCTTTGAACGAATCTTGAATGACCTTGAGAAATATTAGCCGATCAGAGAACAGTTAGTAGATACACTTCATTTACATGGTTCCAAAACTTATCCAGATTAGAAAGGGATTCAACAGTTCTGAAGTCCTAATTCATACGGTAGAGGAAATGATCTATATGACTCCATAATAGACGATCTATGGAGAGAGCCATGATAAGGTTTTAAAAACTCTTTCAGCCTCGACTACATAGCTTTAATATATTGTATGTGTGCAATCCGGTTGTTGGGTTCACAAAATGCTAATCGTGGATAGCGATATGATACACATGATCAAGTCTATGTAAGCATCTGTACTCTCTTCAATCATCCGGATATATATTGTAGTACTCAGCTTCAGCCAGTGTTACTGGTGCTTTTATTATCCAGTTCGCAACAATTGACATAATTTGCTTTATTCTCAATCTGGATAGAGAGAAAAAAGTTCCTCTTCTAGTAGACCTCTTCCTCCAACACTTATCACATCAAAAGATGGCATCATCACGGTAGTCTACACGATGTCCACAAGTCATTTAATTACCGCAATCACAAATAAAGGGACGTTTTAGTAGTCCCATTTGTTGTAGCTGTTCAATTATAACGTCTTCTCTTAAATCCGCTGTAAACCGATTGTACGTAAGCATCAGATACTGAAATCAGCGCCATGATTTTGAAATTCCTGAAACGCTTTTGATTGACTTGTCTTTAAATGATAGTCTAGCCAAACATATTTCAATGATCAAATTCCTTTTAATTAGTTAATCGTATTGTATAAATCTCATATAATGAGGTGAACATTATTAAAGTAAACATAAACATAATCCTGAATCGATTCTATGTAGAAGTCAAGAAGCATTGGACAACTGTTTCATTCTATTTCGGGGCTAAAAAACAGTTTGAATGCAAGACCCAACTTAGATTGAACTCAAAGCTTTTGAGTATCGCTATCAGAGCTTGATCCTCATATCATTAAGTTTGTATTCAGTAGTTTATATTCCTAACTTTAGTCAGTTCACAGTACTGTGCCACACAAATCTCATTTGATTTGTGTGAGGGCTGTGATACTGCTCGGGTGCCCAGACCGAAGCAGATAATTTTCTTAGGGGGCCACACCCCAAGCCTTCGACTTAAAGGTCTAATCCACAAAGCAGTATAGCAACGTCAGGAGATGCAGTCGAATGGTAGTCGGTGACCACCAGTTGGTTCATTCGCCATTTGTTCCTTCAGGATCCTGGAGCTCGTGTAGACCGTTATACAATGGTAATACTTACAGTCTATGACAATTGATTATGAAATTTCATTGATATGCTAAGATTATTAACAGTAAACATTAATTATGACTTTGTCGGTTATCGTTTCTATCGATTTGATGTACGTGTATAAATTTGCCTGTGTAACTCTTTTCACATCCACTCAGTTATACGTGAATGGCATACAAATATACATTTTCTCACTTTAATCTTTGATAAGATGATATCAGCATAATCAAATATTTCTTGATTGTCATAAACATTTTAGTTTGTCCCGTGTGAATTTGATTCCGATTACTTCACAATTGATTCATCACTGGATGGTAATCAATGTCATACGTGTCAAGCCCTTCTTAGTGCTGATCGAATGCTATCGATCAAGTTGTAATGTGGCTACTGGTCTAGGTGGCTCGACACTGCGTCCAATATTTTGAGATAAGATGTTTGTTGGAAGTGGTCAACTGGAAACCCTACATCTCAGTCCTTTAGGAGGTCTGTCGCGGCTTGTATAGCTCACTGGTAACGTCTCTAACTATGAAGCTAAGTGACACAGGATCGAACCCGTCAGGAAGCACCAGTTCCCTCAAGATTACAGGTACACCTTGCTGACAAGTGCCAAGTAACACGAAAACCGAGTCCAGGATTTCCTGTTGACCACCTCCAACTATCATCTTATTCCGATTACTTATTTATCACCTGACAAAGCTTTTTAAACAAAGTCACGAAACGCCATAAATTCAATTTTCTTCTTATTGTGGGTGCATTAAACAAATAGATTATCGCTTTTTTCATTATAAGCAGTCCATCCAATGTTACATTCCTTTGACATTTATCAAGCCTTACCATTGATAATGATATAAATATCTTAATTTGTCAGATTAGAGAAGCTTAACTCTAACATCAAAATTATGCACAATTCCAATTGATAATTACATTCTGCTCTTCTAAAGTAAATACCTCTAACTGCACTAGAATAAACAACTTAATTATCAACATTTGAACTAAGAATAGGGAGTGAAGTAATCGAACGACGTGTTGACAACTTCACTTATCTTGGAAGTCTGATCAGCCCTAACGGGTTGGCGTCTGATGAAAACTCTGCACGGATTCAGAAAGCTTGTTTAGCTTTTGCCAACTTACATCACCTATGAAGAAGGCGAAATATCCGTCTATCATTTAAGGAACGAGTATACTGTGCGGCTGTTCGTTCTGTTTTACTTTACGGCTGTGAAACGTGGTTATTAATAGTAGAAGATACTCGTAATCTACTAGTATTTGATCACAGATATATTGCTCGCATCTGCTGGGATCACCGGGTATGTAAAATAGTGAGGTTAAACGCAGAGTATTAGGGAATCCTCATCAACTGAGATGGTTGGGTCACGTGTTACGTGTGTCTGAACACCGATTACCACGACGAGCAATGCTAACTAGTGTTTAAGATGTTTGGAAGAAAGTTAGGGACGGCCAAACCAAAACATGGCATCAGTGCTTGAAGTCACTAACTTTTAGTCCGAGCCATGTTGGTAGACGCAGACTACTTAGTTGAGCTCCGCTTGACTATCTTAACCAATGGTTGGAGGCTGTGGGTGATATGGCTCAGAATCGATCACAATGGCGTAGGTGTATGCACTCTTAAACTGTGGGATCAAAATTGATTTATATCTTTCTTTTTACCAACTAATTCTTCCATCCTGTACACATCCTTATTCACAATATTTCTATCATAAATTACCACCATTGAAGTAACTACTTCTATGAATTTGGTGTTCATGTTGTTGTGCTAATGAGGTTGTGGCAACTTGGACCGATGCATATATGTACCTGTTCCTGCATTGTGACTAAGTGACTGACTGAAATAACCAATTTCCAATCTCTTCATGAGAAGATTCTATTTTCACTTCTATGCTATGTATTAGGCTCATTATCACTTGTCAGTCGGCTGATTTTAATGATAGTAACAATGAAATCTAGATACTAAGTTAAACGAAATTCCTAACCCCTTAGTAGTGCTCTTTTGTCTTTTATTTATTTATTTATTTATTTATTTATTTAAACACATATATATTGGTACAAAAGGGCACCAGGTACATATGCGCCACACAAAATAATGAAAGTAGGAAGAGAAGGGATGAAAAGATAAGGCGGGCTGAAATGTACAACCAGAAGACTCTTTCAGTTAGGAAAGTTAGAACCATTCTTTATGTAGAAAGTAAAAGAAGGTTGCAGCAGGATCGCCACTGGCTTCTATTCTGAGCCATATCTGATAACGTCTCTAGCCACTGTGTTGCACTATCTCTCGGACCCCAACCAGGGAGTCGTGAAGGACCAACGGAAGCTAGCCCTTTGCATCTCTCTTTCATGCCACGACACCATGTCATACACTGACCTCCTCTCCGCTTTTTCCAACCAGTCCCAGGGTCGGCAAATAATGCGCGACGTGGAAGTCTCTGGGACGACATTCGTAAAACATGTCCAAGCCACCGAAGTCGGTGTTTCAAGATGGTGACACCAATTGAATTATCGTCTCTGCGCCCGAACACACGATGCCGAACCTCTGCATTACTAACATGGTGTTGCCACTGGATGTCAGCAATCCTTCGGAGACAACGATGATCGAACACAGAGAGACGTCTAACATCCTCAACTCGGAGAGGCCAGGTTTCACAAGCATAGAGCAAAACTGCTCTCACCGACGCGTCGTAGATCCGACCTTTTACAGCCAGACTAACATCTTGAAGGCGCCAAAGATGGCCCAGATTGGCATAAGCCGCTCTGGCTTTCATTATACGTGCATCAATCTCATCACTCACGCCACCACCAGCACTTATATAGCTACCTAGATACACGAACTTCTCAACTACTTCGATCTCCTCACCATCCAGGATGAGTACAGGATGAGAATCCTGCCAGTCTTGTAGAAGTACTTTGCACTTGGAGGGCGCAAAGCACATGCCGTACCTGCGGACACTGATTGCCAACTGATTAAGTGCTGATTGCATGCCTTGGGCATTATCGCACAGTAAGACATACTCTTAGATCTCAATCGGCAAACAGAAGTGATGAAGTACAGAAGAAAATTTAATCTGAATGTTACTTAACTTCCAGGAATCGAAGATATTTACAAGATCAGGTTATGACCTTGATATTTTAGAAGGTTTTTTTTGGAAACATTTCAAAATTATTGATTGATTATTAAGTTGTTTAATCAGGTTATTGAAAATTGATTGGAACTTTTTAAATGGCACTGATTAGTTAAAGTATTTTTTTATCATTTCCCTATTTTCTAAGTATATATTTAAGCTCTTAATCCTCAACAAAAAGTGTACTCCCCCTTTCAGTACAAAATAATACACCTGTTTATTTGTTTTAAAAGGAGTTGGATAGTGACTAACAATGGAATCTAGGATGTACGTTTCGTCCTGTTTATAACCTTAACCCCCCATGTTGTTATATAGTACAAGAAACTAATTGATTACAATGTTTGAAATAAATAATAAAAGGATTGTATCAACCTTTAAAAATTTAAACAAAGATGGATAGTAACTAGCAAAGGAATCCAGGACGCGTGGTTCATTCTAGTTAGGACTCGTCAGATGGATGTACCTGCATCTTAGAGTTGATGTTCACTCTGAGATTCGAACCCAGTACCTTTCGCTTGAAACGCTATCGTGTTATTCGCTTAGCTACTGAGATCTAATAGCCACCTGATTGTACAATGGAGTGAAGTTTAAATGACAAGCATACAACACCAAAAGGATTTAACCTTTAGAAATGTTTATTTTCAATAATGTACTTATTAAATTATTGTTTCACTTACATACAATAGTGTGTATATTTTCTTATTTATTATCTTCCATGTTTATTCATTAGGAGTCAACGTTTGCCAGTTGGTATGAACAAGTAAGTAGAATCATTTAAGATATTCCTTTTAAAAAGTTAATATGATAGATATTATTATATACCCGGCCCTGGTACGGCCGAGAGTTGGGATAGTTCGCTCTCCCTCTTGAAATGTTCTCATACGGCCATGCGTATACAGCCTCTGTCAGGGAAGTCCTACTCACTGCCTTCTCGTAGCAAGAGTGTTATTTACGAAATTAAGAGGACGAGAAGCGAATGTCCGGCGCTTTAACCGGGTTGGTAGATATGACATGCTTATTTGTGAGTTAATGATTATCTTAATTATACAAGATTAGTTGAGTAGGGGGTTAGCGACCCATAGTAAACTAACTCACTAATAGAAATGCTAACGAGAACTTTGAGGAAGAGTCGGAGGATAACTTTTTACGTGAATCTATTCCCAGTCAGATAAAGTGGATTATGTAGTCCATAAGTCCATAATGTTTCTGCTGAATAAACTGATTCGAAGTATTGAAAAAGAAAACTAAAAGTACTCAACAAAACCACTCAACTTCAAATCTCATTAGTTCTGTGTAGAAATGTTATTAACCATGTTCTTATCAGTTAAGAGGTTGCTTTAAAGTTGGATTGTTTGAATTTCTCGATCGGTTAATTCTTTCATCATACTTACACCATTGATTTACAATATTAAAATTTTTATAGTTGAAATCATGAGTCAGTTGAAGCTAGACCACCATCGAAGACCTAGAAGCACTGGACGGCCGTTTCGTCCTATTATGGGACTCCTCAGCAGTGCGCATCCACGATTCCGCACTCGCGAGACTCGAACCTAGGACCGTTGGATGCTGGCTCAGTGGTCTATCAGTTAAGTGCTCTGGCGCGAGACTGGTAGGTCCTGGGTTCGAATTTCACGAGGCGGGATCGTGGATGCGCACTGCTGAGGAGTCCCATAATAGGACGATACGGCCGTCCAGTGCTTCCAGATTTTCCATGGTCATCCAGCTTTAACTGACTCATGATTTCAACTATGAAAATACTGAAATCTCAACAAAACCCTTTCTGATCAATATTAAAATTGACCGACTACAATGATTCGTTTTACCTTTTTCATCAGTATCGATTGTCTATTACATCATAATAAAAACTATGTACAAATTTAATAATACAGTCATTGTTGCTATGACAAATAAGTATAAGGTAAAGTTTTAATTCAGGTTCAATGTGTGTGTGTTTGTCTATTAAGTGTCAATTATGGTTTGACTTCAGTCAGTCAGTCAAAATTATGCGTTGGCCCAGGTTGGTACAACATCACATCAGCACAATCAAATGAAATGAATAAGATAAATAGCAAAGAAATCAAAATAGTTTTAATAATTATGAAAATAAAGCTTTATAGATAATGATGGATAGTGGCTAGCAGTGGAATCTAGGACGCGCGTTTTGTCTTATTTGGGACTCGTCAGATGGATGTACCTGCATCTCAGAGTTGATGTTCACTCTGGGACTCGAACCCAGTACCTTTCACTTCAAACGCCATCGTGTTATCTACTGAGTCCTGATAGCACTGAGAATGTAGGTTAAGGAAACAATGAAAATCATGTATGTGAAGAAAGATTGAGACTGAAAATTTAGATTATGATAATGGGTGAATAGATCTGCCCATCCATAACTGATTCTTATCTGTATCACTCAATGTCTCCATTTGTTTGTGACGATAACTAATAAAACCCTAACCACATTGTTTGCATCCACCTACTCGATTCATTTAACATACAAGTCCGAAGGTCCTGGGTTCGAATCCCGTGTGTGAGATCGTGAATACGCACTGCTGAGTAGTTTCATACTGGGACAAAACGGACGTGCAGTACTTCCTAGTTTTCAATGGTGGTCTAACATTGATCGATTCGTGATCTCGATCAACAATGATCTCCATAACCCCATACTGACGAAATCAATATGTTGATGTTCTCTTTTCCCAATTACCTGTAAACGTTAACTTTTTGGTTAATAAATTCATTACTAAAACGGAAGCTAAAAATGTCTAAACTTTGATGGTGGATTTTAACCAATTTGTTTAAATTGTTGAGTAATATATAACTGTTGAAAGCGTGAGTCAATTGAAGCTAGACCACCATGGAAAACCTGGAAACACTGGACGGCCGTTTCGTCCTATTATGGGACTCCTCAGCAGTGCGCATCCACGAACCTGCTCTCGCGAGCGAGATTCGAACCCAGGACCTACCAGTCTCGAGCCGAAGCCCTTAACCGATAGACCACTGAGCTGGCATCCAACGGTGTTAATGTCTAACTTCAACTGATCCACGAAGTTGAGCAACCATTCACCAATTGTCTTCAGTGAGTTCCTATCTCACAACAGACGTGGTTTTGAACTGTACACCTTACAAAGGATACTCCAAAGGCAAACAATAAGGAAGGTGATAACAGTTTAGAAGAACCGTACATTTGAATATAGTCGAAGATATGGGAAAATGAGACTTCTATGTTGAATATCTAGTGAACAGTGTCACGTAACTGTCCTTTAGTTAAATATGACTGCGATTCTTGTCTTCTGCTATCAGTGTGCATTAAAAATAACATGATCATCATCGGTGTCGAATATCTATTCATTTTGGGAAGCTACTTACTGCTTCACGGTTATCAATCAGTTTTTTACAAGTTAGTTAAACCTATTTTCCTGCTATCTGTTTTTTGCCTCCAATGAGATTAAATAAAGAATACCATACTCGAATCATCACACAACAACATAGAACGACTTTACTAACATGTAATACACTGAAAATCATCGACAATAGTTGATAGGTACATCCTCAAATACAACACGAAGAACGCCAACCCAATCACACTTGATGGCAAAACTCTGGAAGAGGTGGAAACATTCACGTACCTGGGAAGCATCGTTGATAAACAAGGAGGATCGAATGCAGGTGTAAAGGCGAGGATTGGCAAAGCAGTGACAACATCTCTACGATTGAAGAACATACAACTCAAAACAACTGTCAACTAACTTCAAAGTCAGAATCTTCAATGCGAACGTCAAGACAGTCCTACTGTACGGAGCTGAAACGTGAACAACTACTATAACCAACATCAAAAATGTACAAGTATTTATAAATAGATTTTTAACGCAAAATACTCAACATTCACTAACCGGATACTATCAGCAACAGCGTTTTATGGGAGAGGAAAAACCAGCTTCCAGCTGAAGAGGAAATTAGGAAAAGTCGTTCGAAGTAGATAGGACATACATTAAGGAAATCACAAAACTGCATCACGAAGCCATCGCTAGCTTGGAATGGTATAGGGAAGTGGAAAAGATGAAGGCCAAAGAACAAATTACTTTGGGAAATCGAAGCAGATATGAAAAAGATGAATAACAACTGGAAAGGATTGCCCAGGACAGAGTTGGATGGAGAACGCTGGTGAACAGCCTATGCTCCTCGACGAGGGGTAACAGGCGTAAGTAAGTACATCCAGCTGACGAGTCCCAGATAGAATGAAACGCTCGTCAAACTGGATTCCACTGCTAGCCACTATCCATCTTTGCTTATAAAGCTTGTGATTTCAGGCATTATCGAGGCAATTCGCATAGGATGTATATATGCCAAAAGTAGACTGATCAGTCGCAGTCCAATATAATAATAGGAATATGCATGTAAAACAACAACAACAAGTGAATAGTTGATAGTAATTTTGAAAAATATAAATCATTCCTCTATACTATAGAATTTTAACATCAACACTAATCGGTAGGATGAGGGAAGTATTATATATGCTATGTACTCATGTGAACTATCTAATACCACATTAGTTTCCATCTCAACTTGTCAATGTGCCCTGTAGTTAAACTAACTTTAATCATTTACGTACGTACGATTAAACCATCTTTCTCAAAAAACTTAATTCTACCTGTTATAACTTGTGGCCGAGTTGGATGTCTTGTTAAACGTATGACGTGATAAGACTGCCAATCACAGAACAGCGAATTATCGATTGGAACAGTGACACATGAAAACCGTAAGATCAGTCTAGAGTACGTATCGGCCATGCTTCGGTCTAGCCCAGCCAGTTAAGTCCAGAACAACCTCCCAAATTTACCATTCACTATTGTTGTTAGGACATAACACCATTACCAAAGTTTATAATAGAAGTGAACATGCTTTTTGTTTTTCTTCCTAATTAGCATATTGTTGAACAAATTCAAAGAAATAAGTTGTTATTTGTTGAAACACAAGATGCTGAAGAGACAAGTTTAGCATTAGCTGCTTATCATCGGGTTAGTTGATTTTATCCTTCTTATATTTCATTAATTTGTTCGATCTAATAATTCATTTAGTATTGTTTATTTGAATCTTCTCATAGACTGCAACTGGTCAGTCTCTTATTGGCATATGTGCATACATACTGTGCGTATTGCCTCAATATAGCCTTAATTCATTAGCATTATAAGCAAAGATGGATCGTGGCTAACACTGGAGTCCTGGACACGCACTTCATCCTATTTTCGACTGAGTAGCTAAGTAGATAACGCGATGGTGTTTGAAGCGAACGGTGCTGGGTTCGAGTGCCAGAGTGGAGATCATCTCTGAGATGTAAGTACATTCGGATGAAGAGTCCCGAATAGGATGGAACGCGTGTCCTAAATTCCACTGCTAGCCACTATCCATCTTTACTTATAATTGACTTACTAATGTTTATTTGTTAAATAAACTATTTAAATAATTTGATACATCTATAATCAAATAATGAATGTTGACTAGCGGTGGGATTCAGGACACGTGTTTCGTCCTATATGTGGTTTGTCACCTGGATGTACCTGCATCCTAGAGTTGATGTTCATTACGGGACTGGAACTCAATACTGTTCGTTTCAAATGCCATCGCGTTATTCACTTAGCTACTGAGTCCAGATAACCACTAACTTGTGCAGTGAGGTAAATTTGGTTTGTTTGAACCTTCCTATTTATGTTTAGGACTGAAATCGGTCAGTCTTTAGTATGCAGGTACTTTCAGCTGACGAGTCTGGTAAGGGACGAAACACTCGTCCAGGATCTACTGCTAGCTATTATCCATCTTTGCTTGTAATGCTTGTGAATAAGAGCAATATCGAGGCGATCCGCAAAGGATGCACATATGCCAATAATAGATTGATCAATTGAAGTCCTTAACTTCAATGGGAAAATTCAAACAAACAATACAAAATAAATTGATTTGGTACATCTTTTTTTCATAGTTGAAATCATGAGTCAATTGAAGCACTGAATGGCCGCTTCGTCCTATTATAGGACTCTTCAACATCTGATACCTGTACATATGTCTTTACCAATATCTAACAATAATAATCTTCATATTCATCACTGATGAATTCATCGGTTATACTGTCATTCCGGAAAAAAAAGGTTCCAGTAAACTGTATTCCACAATTGCTTTGATTAATATTTATATTGTCTATTATGCAAACACTTTGTGTAGCTCAACTTTCAAATGGTATAGAGATGTTTATTTTGTACATTCAATAATAAATAAGTAAACAGATCGATAATTTTATTTGTTTACTGCATATTGTATATTTTCTATCTTGTTGTACCATTAGTGTCCACGGTAGGGTATCCCTATGAAAGTGGGAGAACGATACATAGACATCCGGCATTTCAACTAAGTTAGTAGATATATATGGTCTATCTAGGGTAGTTTCCAAGCATTGATTCTAAACTAGTGGTAGGTTCACTGCCTTCTCGTAGTAGGATTGTTGTTTACGAAATTGAGAGGACGAAAAGCGAATTTCCGTAGCTTTAACCGGGCTGGTGAACACGGCGAGTCCACCTAGGGGAGTTAGAAAACCCTGATTTTAAACCAATGGTGTACATGGGCTCCAGTATACTCAGGGAGCAAATGGCGTATGAACCAATTGTTGGACACCGGCTACCTTGGAGGTGTATTTCCTCACGATGCTCCACTGCCTTGTGAATTACACCTTTAGGTCAAAGGATCCGGGTATGTCCTCACAAGAAAACCACCTGCTTCGGTCTCGGCATCCGGTACGTATCACAGCCCACACACAAATAAATGAAATGATGATATCTACTGAACATACTATTCACGCTCCTGTTAAAAGTCAGACAATTCACATTATTATTTACCTTGTCACCTATTCACTCCTTTTTATTCCCAATTTGTGTATCCCTACTTTTCAACTTATTCAACTGTGTGGCGTATATATATCTGGTGCCCCCTTGTATCAATATTTATGTGTTTAAATAAATAATAATAATAAACCAGTGGTCTATATGTGCTTCAGAATGTTTAAGGGATGAATAGCATACAAATCTATTTCGGTCACATACCACAATAACATTCCATCGCTTAAAGTTGCTTCATTGCTTTATGAATTACACTTATCGCTTTTAAGATCGAAAACTGTTCCCCTAAAAGTACCATCCACTTCATTTCAGGCGTCTGAAAATCACCACAGCCTTAATGAAATATACTGAAGGTTATTAATGAACAAAATGAGTATTATCAAAGTCTATTATTAGCTAAAGTACAATTAAATAATTTAAACATTGATTGAAAGTTCAATTAATTCAGTTAATAAAATTAGTTTTGATTAAGTTAATTCATAACCAATTATAATTTAGCATATTTGATATTTACCTATCGTTGGTTACATGCATTTGAATGTTATTGTTGATATTGAAAGTCGTATTAAATACTATTTACTTGAATTACTAACTCTATCTAACAAGCTATTGAGTTTAGTTAACTACAAACTTGTTCAATAGGTATGAATGTATTTAATAAGCGTTTATGATTTCTTATTTTTGATACTTAAGATATTTCATAGTTGAAATCATGAGTCAATTGAAACTAGACTACCATGGAAAACCTGGAAGCATTGGATGGCCGTTTCGTTCTATATTGGAAATCTTCAGTGACAGTGCGCATCGACGATCCCATCTTAAGAGATTCGAATACAGGACTCATCAATCTTAACCACTAGACCACTGAGTCTGCCGGTATCCGACGGTGTTAATACCAAACTTCAATCAATTCATGATGTTTGAGCAACCGTTCACCAATTGTCTTCAGTGAGTTGATATCTCTACAACAGACTTGGTTGAATTCCACTGATCACTACTTCTTACTAGAACTCCAAGAAAAATATCTCTTGAAATCAGTCGGAATCATGGATACTCACTGTTAAGGAGTCCCACAATAGGACAAAATGGCCATCAAATGCTTTCAGGTTTGCCATGATTGTTTATTTTCAACTAACTCATAATGTCAACTATCAAATTACTAAAATCTCCACAAAGAAGCCCTTCTGATAATAATAAATAAGTTAAAAACAGAAGATTATTAACTCATGATTAGTCTTTTATCACAATCTTGTGTGTACAAGGAGGTTTTTTTTTTATAAAAAAAAACACCCAGTAACTAATCATAATGGTTGTATGATGAACTAAAGCAAGTTGCTATGATTTATTGATTCATTAATATGCTCGTTATAATAATAACTACCTATATCTATATACAATATGGTTACTAACTGGTCACCTTAATTGAACTTGTATATGATATAGGACTATCACATTCTTTTATGTACCTGGATTATTGGATTAGAGCTATATAGTCTATTTTGGTTGATTAATCTATATGTATATATAGGCATGTGAAAATGGACGTGGAGCTGTATTATTATCAGTTGTACGTGGTCGAGTATCTGAAGGTATAGATTTTGGTAAGTGCTCGTTTTTTTTTTTTTTGCTTTCTATAAGTCGTTCTAATTTTCACTAACTTGGATCAATTGTGGAGTCGGCAACATATCCGACTGCCAACCAAATGGCGAGTATACTATAGGCAAAAGTTCGCTTTGTTCTTCTTTACGGCTGCAGAATGTATGTTTTAAAAGTAGAGAATGTTTCAAAGTTACTTTTTAGGTGGCAAGGATAAACAGGCCACGTTAAACCTTGTTAAATACAAGTTTCGTGATTGTAGACACTCACCTTTAATCTGGAGGTAACTGATTCCTACATGAGAATTTGATCTTGTGTCACCTGGCTTCACAGTCAGAGATGTTACTACAGCTATTCGAGATACAACTGACCTCCTGTGAGACTGAGATCTTTTAACAATTGATCGATCATCAGGTTCTAATCAATTTTATTTTTGTCAATTCTATCGTAGTGCTGATCAAACTCTGTCGTTTAATTTCTATCATGTTGACTACTAGTCTTAATGATTTGACATCATGTGCACTATGACTAGATCTTAGATTGTGATCAGAGGTAGTCGACATAAATCCTCAATCAGTAGAATTCGAATCGCCTTAAGAAGTACTTAAGATACTTAAAACTGGTCGATACTCAGTGATCAATCACTTGTAAAGATTACTTTTATTTATTCTTAGATACCTTCGAAACGTTGTTCATGTGTTTTCAGATCATCGAGTGATACACTACTGATATTAGATGCAAGGTACCACGCATAAGTGAAAAATCAGTTGATGAGACTCTGAATGCTCATTGACTAAGGTGGCTGACTAATGTTTTACGTGTACCTAACCACCGTCTCCCTCAATCTACAATATTGGGTAGTGTAGGAGTAGTTCAAAAGGATACTATTTATAAATTATTATTATGAACTGTTGAATTGATTCTTGGTTGTTTTGAATGCAAACTAATGCAAGTTGGTCGATTTATGGCTACTCATTGAGTTCATTAAACATATAAGAACATTTAAAATTTTGGTTGTCCAATTGAAGAGGGCTTGTGTACTCATCACAGACTGATCTTAGTTGGGATACCATTGAGAACCAAGAAGCACTGTAATTCAGACATATTGACTGTAACATTAGATGTTCATCAGGTTATAGCACTAGTTGGTCGAAGTTGGAGTTGTATCACTTGACACTGATCCAGTGCTTTTACCGACTAAGCGTCCACCACGAAGACGGAAGGTCCTGGATTTGATCCCTAGTGTGGTCATGTGTACGCACTACTAAAGAATTCCCTACTGGAAAAAAAAACAGCCTTTCAGCGCTGCCTGGCACCCTCAACTAAAATAGATATGTGACTAATAAAACTTACAAATTCTAGATATCTTCTAGCTCTCATTCAATCCGATCTTCTCATAGAGGAATTAAATTCATACTTCTTGCTCCATTGGGGGTAACAGGTGTAAGTAAGTAAGTAAGTAAGTCTTACAACAAGTTAAGTGATCTGAATGAATGTAGTTGAGTTTCTGATCAAGAATTGAACAAGTTCATTCAAAGTTCAAGTTCCATTCAATTTGTAATCATTATTCTAAATTAAAATATCAAAGGTTTTCACTAACAGCTTATCATAAATTAATACAATCAATATTGTAGTTTCACACCACAGAATAACTTTAGTTAGTCCGTGATGTAAAACCTTAAAATTTAGTAATCACTACAAACTCTTGTACAAAGAAAGCACGCTAAGTGATTACTAACTTCGAAATGTAATTACGAAAGTTTTCGTGAAAGACTGTTAATAATAATGTTCAACCATGTTTGACATGAAATAAATGTCACCAATAATAATGAATCATAGTTACGCAATTTTGCCAGTTGATCAAGATTAGAAATAATCCTAATTGGATGAATGCTAACCCAGTGGTTTGAATATTAGTTACTGACCTTAAGATTTGAATATCCTTGATTCGATTTTTAATGGGATAACTGAAGGCATACTGTTGAAGAGTTTCATACTAGTACGAAACACAGTTGTTTTTAGTGCGTCCTAGTTTTCATTAGTTGTTTAACTAAAGTTAATCTATAAAGCCCCCAAATGCCCTGGTACGGCCGAGAGTGGGGAGAGTCACCTCTCCCTCTCGAAATGCTCTCATATGGCCAGCGAATATATAGCCTCTGCAAGGGAAGTCCTACTCACTTCCTTCTCGTGGCGGGGGTGTTGTCTACGAAAGTGAGAGGACGAAAAGCGAATGTCCGGCGCTTTAACCGGGTTGATGGACATGGAGGGTCCACCTAGGGGAGTTGGAAAACCCTCATTACAAACCAATGGTGCACATGGGCTCCAGTATCCTGATGGAACAAATGGCGAATGAACCTGCTGTTGGTCACCGGCTACCATGGGACTGCATCTCCTCACGATGCTCCACTGCTTTGTGGATCAGACATTCAGGTCAAAGGCTCCGGGTGTGGCCCCCTAAGAAAACCACCTGCTTCAGTTTGGGCACCTGGGCAGTATCTCAGCCCTCACACAAATCAAATGAGATTTGTGAGGCGCATATGTATTTGGTGCTTCCTTGTACCAATATTTATGTGTTTAAATAAATAAATAAATCTATAATGTAAGACTATGGAACTCGACATTCTCCATAAATTTCTCCTTGTACTAACTAATTAATATGAAGATTAATTTTTTAATTCGGTTACTTAGTTACGCCTGTTACTCCCAATAGAGCATAGGCCGCCAACCAGCATTCTCCAGCCCACTGTGTCCTGGGTCTTCCTTTCTAGTTCTATCCAAATTTTGTTCATTCTTCTCATATCTGTCTCCATTTCTCAGCGTATTGTGTTCTTTGGTTTTTCTTTTCCCCTTTGACCTTCAGGATTTCATGTGAGGGCTTGCCTTGTGACGTAGTTGGGTGATTTCCTCAATGTGTGCTTTTAATTCACACCACCGCATAAATATATGGATAATCTATTTGATCTGAATAATTAGGTGTAAATTAATGAGATTTTTTCTCGTTTTGTTTTACTTATCGTAAAAGAAATAAAAAACAATCAATTCATAATTAATAGTTGAATTTATGACTTGAATAAAGCTAGACCATCATTGAAAGCCTGGAAGTTCTGGACGGCCGTTTCATCCTAGTATGTTCTTTACGAAATTGAGAGGACCAAAAGTGAATGCCCGGCGCTTTAACCGGGTCGATGGACACGGGGAATTGGAATACTCTCATTACAAACCAATGGTTCACGTGAGCTCCAGTATCCTGAGGGAACAAATGGCGTATGAACCAATTGCTGGTCACCAACTAACATGGGACTACATCGCCCCACGATGCTCCACTGCTGTGTGAGTCAGACCTTTAGATCAAAGGCTCCGAGTTTTGCTCCCTAAGAAAACCACATGTTTTGGTTTGAGCACTCGGGCATTATCATAGCCCTCATACAATTAAAATGAAATGAAAATTTTTCGTGTGTCGCATAAGCATCTGGTACCCCCCTTGTACCAACACATATGTGTTCAAATAAGAAATACTAATAATAAGTATGGAACTCCTCGACAGTGTGCATCTATGATCCCCCACTTTGTATTCGAAGCTAGGACCTTCCGTCTCAAACACGATCTCTTAACCTCTAGACTGGCATTCAACGGTGTTAATGTCGAACTTCAACCAATTAATTTATTTAATTGTAATTATATAACATGATTTTATTATAAATAATAATAAATAACTATTATTATAGACTAATTATATAAAATATATTCATTTTCCATTGGTATAATAAACAACATTCATTCATAATTTAACTATTCTACTGAATATTGTACATAGTTTTTTCCGTCAGTCAGTCGTCCTGAATGCTGTTAGAGGTATGAGGGCAGTTATCACTTCCCGGCTGCCCACACCGTGGAAGGGTATTTCTTGAGGGACCTGAAAAGGAAGTTGGATTAGTGTTGGTCTTAACGATTTCGGAGCGTGACCGCAGTGCCCAAGGGACAACTGCTTGAAGTCGGTTACACATGACCTTTTCGTGGGTAGTTTTTGTGTTAGCTCCGTTCTTCAAAGGACCTTACCGCCGGAGACGGATATCTGTGGAATAAGGCGAGGTGTGCATTTTTAGGATCGACCTTTTCTAACCCCACCCCTCCTTGTGGGAAAGCAGCATCGCTGTTATGCTGGTTGTCTGAAAGAAACACCTTACTGCCGTCACACCTCTGTACAGTCAGCAGTACAACTTCGCCTTCGGACCTTGGTTTGCTGCTTTTAGTTTTACCGCTCTTCAACCTACCCGTCTTGTATTGTAGGACCTTGAGGAAAGGATGTTCCAGCCTGTATATCTCGATTGGTGCATTACGATAGGCAAGCCCGACCACCACTTCAAGGTAGCAGCAACGGTCTGTTAATCAATCATGAACTTTGACTCTATAATAAAATGTATTATGTAACTTGAAATAAGGTTAAATAAATAGGTGAGTGGATAACGCGATAACGTTTGAAGCAAACAGCACTGCGTTCGAGTCCCGGAGTGAACATCAACTCTGAGATGCAGATACATCCGTCTGACGAGTCCCAAATAAGACGAAACGTTCATCAAACTGTATTTCACTGCTAGTCACTATCCATCTTTGCTTACTATACTTCACAAAGTTTATCATTGGTAGTTTAAACCATATGTTTCCTGTTTTACAGTACAGAAATCGAAAATGTCTAAGCAAAACAAGTACTCAATGTTTATATGACATGATTGGTTTCGTCTAGTCTTTCTTATCACACCTTTATACAATTTATTCTTGTCTGATTAATAAATATGTCATGTTTGACTATGTTATACAAGTACATTTCCTTATATGTTATGTATAGTTTTATAGATGTCATGATTCACTTATTGTACCTTTCTACACCTAAAGGTGTACCTCTTGGTGGTATACATGTGTCTAACTTACTTGTTTGTATTCTATCCACTGTTTATTTTATAAATAGATTGATTCATACTTAACAATTTCGGCTCGGAACAATACCCAACTAACTTGTATAGTTTGTCTCCCTAAACGAATTCTAGATGTTTTCTTATGGCTTGCGTGCCCTGTTTAGTCTATAACGTGATAATACCGCCAATAAGAGGGCAGCGATTTATTAATCGGACCAATGACACACGAAACCCGCACGAGCAGTCTAGAGTACTTAGCGATCCTGCTTTCCGCCTAGCTCAGCCAGTTAAGTACAGAACATCAATAAGATGCTGGTTGGAGGTGGTCAACAGGAAACCCTGGAGCTGAATTTTGTGCTACTTGGCACTCGTCAGCAAGGTGTATCTGCAATCTTGAGGGGACTGGTGCTCCGTAATGGATCCAACCCTGTGTCACTCAGCTTCACAGTCAGAGACGTTACAACTGAGCTATTCGGACCGCGACCGACCTCCTGTAGGACTGAGATGTAATCACAATTGATTGATCACTAGGTGGTGATCAATGCCATACGTGTCATGTCCTTCTTAGCGCTGATCGATCCTGTTGACCACCTTCAACCAACATCTTATCTCAACATAGTGCACGCAGTGTCGAGCCACCTAGACTAGTGGCCACATTCCAACTTCATCGATAGCATTCGATCAGCACTAAGAAGGACTTGACACACATGACATTGATCACCACCCAGTGATCAATCAATTGTGATCATAGAACACCAATATCAGCCTCTGCAATATGAATCATTATACTTCAAACATACTGGGTTTATATATCAATCGAACAGACGACATCGTACCATAAGATAGAAAATAACATATGTACAAGATTTAGCCAAATGTGGCTGTGAATGTGGGAGGGAGTAATTAATAGACTAGAGATAACTTACTTACTTACTTACGCCTGTTACTCCCAATGGAGCATAGGCCGCCAACCAGCATTCTCCAACCCAACTCCGCCTGTAGCTCCTCTAGGGGGCTACTGCCGGTCTATAGGTCAAAATAAAGTTTATAATAAGAGGTACATGAATATGAATAGTTTAGTTAGTTAACAACTATACAATAAAAATATACACACATAGTATTGGTCCATAACCGGGTCCTAAAGTTACTACTCACTGTTGTTATCAGGTCATAACACTTGATATATACATATCGAATACGGTTCGAATCTCGCGAGTGTGGGATCGTGGATGCGCACTGCCACTAAGGAATCCAATAATAGAACGAAGCAGCCGTCCAGTGCTTCCATGTTTTCCATGGTAGTCTAGCTTCAATTGACTCATGATCTCAACTTTATACGTATATTCTTATAGCAATGTTGTTATCCTATTCGTTACACAATGATTTAAGTAAATCTACTAAGTTAATCAGGATCTACATTCTCATTGTAGTCAACGTAAAGCTATATTTTAACTACTTATATTATTTAGTAGCGTATACTGAATACTACTCATATAACTGATTATACAAGTGACGATTATTCGATTTTCTTCAAACTAACTCCAGTCATGGTTAGAAACCTTGAATGACATGACTCAAAATCGTTTGCAATCGCAAAGGTGCATCCACTCTTTGTGTTCTCCCAAATTCGAATCTTCTGAATTCTTCATGTCTCTATCTTTTTTTTCTCTTTCCAAATTTATTTCACTGTATTATGCTCGTTTAAAAACATCTTCAAACCGTAATCTTTCTGATTACTGATTATACTCCTACAACTTCTACCACTATGGGATTTGAATTGAGAACTGGATCTCTAGGCTAATGTGATATGGCAACTTGAACTGATGTGTGTACGTACGAAGTTCTACGTTGTGACTGACTGACTGAACTCCAGTCATCTATAATGAAAGTACCAAATAATTCTCATGAGAAACAATATTCATTATACAAGGAATGTTCAAAATTGTAAATATCATAAATTGAGTTCTAGTTTATTTATGTAAACATGAAAATATCTTTAGTCTCTATTCACGAATATGAAATAAAGTCAGTCAGTTACAACCTAGGACCAGTGTAACAACTTGACAGGTGTACTCAGGTTGTATTCTTCACAGATTAGTCTCAGTTAGTGTGCCATTGAAAACCAAGGAACCTTGTACGGTTGTTTTGTCTTAGTATGGGGTTTATCAGCAGTGGGCATTCACAATCTCACCAGGGATCAAACCTAGGACAGACACCGTTGACGAATTTTTGAATATGATTTATTCTACTGTCCACTGTAGTGAACAAGCTCTGAGAAATTTAAATAGAATGATATTTTTAATAGTAGAATTCATGAATCGATTTCAGGTAGACCAACATTAGGAACCTAGAAGTACTGGCCGACCGTTTCGTTCTAGTGCGGAGCTCCTCAACAATGCCATCTATGATCCTCCACTTTGGATTCGAACCCATGACCTTCGACTATGGATCGATTTAAGTTAGACATTAATACCATTGGACACCAGCTCATTGATCTAGAGGTTAAGAGTTTGCGCGCTAGATCAAAGGTTCTGCGTTCAAGTTCAGTGTGCGGGATCGTGGATGAGTGTTTCTGAGGAGACCCATATTAGGACGAAACGACCATCCGATACCTGAAGTTTGTGCTGATGATGTCTTTCAGAATGACGATGAAAGCTCCACAACCAAACCATCCAGCTTAGAGAACAAAACACTTCCAAGTTTTCAATGATGTCCTATCCAGAATCAACTCATGAATTCGATTATTACAATTACCACAATCACAACAAATCCCTATTCTGATAAGAATCACCTTATTCTTTTAAAAGGTCAAATGGAATTCATAGTTTTTGAATAAGTTTATTTCTGGTTTTCTTCTCCTCCAAAATTTTAGATCATCATCTTGGTCGTTGTGTTATCATGTTTGGTGTACCATATGTGTATACACAGAGTCGAATATTCAAAGTGAGAATATTTCCATTATATCTTAAAATGTCTTAATTCTTTCTTTCACTGCCATTTAATTCTTAATTTGGATAGGTTAACTATGGTATATACTCTGAATACGTTTCATTAATTGTACACAGAAACTTCATTTGAAGAAAGGTTTATGTTCCAATTTGAGACAGTTGCTTGCCCACAGTATGTTTATATACTTCAAAAGTAACAACTTGACAAGTGTACTCAGGTTTTATTCGTCACTGATTGATCTCAGTTGGTGTACCACTGGAGAGTTGTTTCGTCTTAGGATAAAGCTTATCAGTAGTGGACATCCACAATCTCACCAGAGTTCAAACTTAGGACCTAAAGGTCTTCCAACGAACATTTACCCATTAGAACCAATAGGTCGGGGTCTAGTCGTACAATTCCAACTTTAATCAGTTTTGTTATATCACGCTAGAACTTCAGGAATATCTTGAATTGAGGTATCAGGAAGGTGACTGTTTTAGTTTAGTTGATATTGTTTTGTAGAGAGGGGTTTTAACTTTTAGGTCACACACTAGGTAAAAACAGTTGTCCAATGACCTTCAGTTCCTGTTAGTACTCCGATTGAGATCAGTCTTTTGCGGATTTAATATACATATTTAATCATCTTTACAAAAACCTTTCAACTTTGCAGGCATTACTGACTTACTTACTTACGCCTATTACCCCTCGTCGAGGAGCATAGGCCGCTCACCAGCATTCTTCATCCAACTCTGTCCTGGGCAATCCTTTCCAGTTGTTATTCATCCTTTTCATATCTGCTTCTATTTCCCGGCGTAATGTGTTCTTTGGCCCTCCTCTTTTCCGTTTCCCTTCCGGATTCCAAGTTAGCGCTAGCCTCGTAATGCAGTTTGGTGATTTCCTTAAGGTATGTCCCATCCACTTCCAACGTCTTTTCCTAATTTCCTCTTCAGCTGGTTTGTCCTCTCCCACAGAAGGCTGTTGTTGATAATATCCGGCCACTGAATGGTGAGCATTTTGCGTAAACAACTGTTGATAAATACTTGTACCTTCTGATGATGGATGTAGTAGTTCTCCACATTTCAGCTCTGTACAGTAGGACTGTCTTGACGTTCGTATTGAAGATTCTCACTTTGAAGTTAGTTGAGAGTTGTTTTGAGTTACATATGTTCTTCAATTGTAGAAATGCTGCCCTTGCTTTGCCAATCCTCGCCTTTACATCTGCATCCGATCCTCCTTGTTTATCAACGATGCTCCCCAGGTACTTGAATGTTTACACCTCTTCCAGAGTTTCGCCATCAAGTGTGATTGGGTTGGTGTTCTCTGTGTTGCATTTGAGAATCTTGCTTTTTCCTTTGTGAATGTGGAGGCCTATGGATGCGGAGGCTGCTGCTACATTTGCTGTCTTCATCTGCATTTGTTCGTGTGTATGAGAGAGGAGGGCTAGGTCATCTGCGAAGTCCAAATCATCTAATTGATTCTGAGCTGTCCATTGTATTCCGTATTTCCCCTCAGATGTCGAATTCTTCATAATTCAGTCAATCACCAGAAGGAAGAGAAATGGGGAGAGTAGACAGCCTTGTCTGACTCCGGTCCTTACTGGAAATGCATCTGTCAGCTGTCCTCCATGCACCACTTTGCACTGTAGTCCATCGTATGAGTTTTGGATAATGTTGACAATCTTTTCAGGAATTCCATAGTGTCGAAGAAGTTTCCATAATGTTCTCCTGTCCACGCTGTCAAACGCCTTCTCATAGTCGGCATCTACTGCGTCTTTCATCCGATTCAGCAGCACTCTGTTGAAAACTTTTCGTGGTACTGATAACAAACTGATGCCTCTGTAGTTCTCACATTTACTCAGATCTCCCTTCTTCGGTATCTTGATGAGATATCCTTCTTTCCAGTCCGTTGGCACTTGTTCCTCTTCTCAAATCTTCTTGAATAGAAGGTGAAGCATGTTTGCAGTTACTTCTATGTCTGACTTCAGTGCTTCAGCTGGTATATTGTCAGTCAGTCAGTCACAACGTAGAACTTCGTACGTACGTACATCAGTTCGAGTTGCCATACCACATTAGCACAGAGATGCAGTTGTCGATTCAAATCCCATAGTGGTAGAAGTAGTAGGAGTATAATCAGAAATCCAAAAGATTAGGGTTTGAAGAAATTATTGAAGGAGTATAGTACAGTGAAATAAATTTGGAAAGAGAAAAAGATAAAGACATGAAGAATTCAGAAGATTCGAATTTGGCAGAACACAAATAGTGGATGCACCTTCGCCATTGCAAGCGATTTTGAGTCATGTCATTCAAGGTCTCTAACCATCGATTGCTGTCATCTCGCAGATCCCAACCAGGTAGTCTACACCTACCAACATGGCCCAGTCCACTTGTCAGTGACTTCATTGATTTGTGCCACGTTCTGGTCTGGCCACCCCTAGCTTTCTTCCAACCTACTCCTACACCATGAAACATTGCACGTCGGGGCATTCGGTGGTCGGGCATACGTAACACATGTCCCAGCCATCTCAACTGATGAAGTTTCACTACTTCATCAATCGATTTGCCATCCCTACCTAGTACTCGTTTCCTAACAACTGCATTACTTACCCGGTGGTCCCAGGATATACGAGCAATGCTTCGAAGACACCTATGATCGAACACTAGTAGCCTACGAATATCCTCTACTGTTATTGGCCATGTTTCACTGTCATAAAGTAGGACGGAGCGAACTGCTGCACAGTAAACCCGTCCTTTTGTTGCTAGACGGATATCTCGCCTACACCATAAATGACGCAAGTTGGCGAAAGCTAGACGAGCCTTCTGTATCCGTGCTGAGATTTTGTCGCATACCAGACCACAAGGGCTGATGAGACTCCCAAGATAAGTGAAGCTGTCAACACGCTCAACTACTTCACTCCCTATCATTAGTTCAGTTGTCGCTGCAACCCAATCCTGAAGTAACATTTTGCACTTCGAGGGAGAGAATCGCATTCTGAACATGCCTGCATAGTTGCTTATGGCGGTCAGAAGACTCTGCATGTTTTCAGCGTCTTCACCGAGTAAAAGTATGTCGTCGGCGTATTCTAAGTCAACAAGTGAGCGTCCCGGTAAAAGTTCAACTCCTGGAGGTTTAGCTGATGAAAGTGCTATCTCTAAAAGTATGTCAATGACAAAGTTAAACAAGAATGGAGAGAGTGGACAGCCCTGACGAACGCCACTTAAGGTAATCAGTTCTGATGACAGTTCGCCGTAGGCTCTAACTCGACCAGTTGTGTTCGAGTAGAGAGCCTTTATGAGGTTAATGTACTTCTTTGGTACTCCTTTCAGTGACAAACACTGCCATAGAACCTCACGATCAACGGAGTCAAATGCCGCCCTAAGGTCAAGAAATACTACTATTGTGCGACGTCTGAGAAGTCAGACATAGAAGTAACTGCAAACATGTTTCACCTTTAAAAAGATTTGGGAAGAGGAACAAGTACCAACGGTATGCATACATTGAATTAAATAATAATGATTACTGCACACAACATTAGTGTTTTTCACCTCATTTTTCCAACGAATTTCCTTGTTAGTAACCCATTTTAACGAATTAAAGTTACATATTTCATTTAATTTATTAGCTGATATTATTCAATATTTACACTTAATTGTTTAATATTGACCAAAAGACAGAGAGAGTGATTAGAATATAGATAACTCATTCATCTGGTACTTTTATATGAACCACACTCTATGTTTGAAACCTTGTAGTAGGCGTCGAGTCTTTATTGACTATGATCACCGGTACAGGAAGATTACATGCCAGATATTAGGTTGGATCCTTCTGTAGGCCAAAAATCAGAAAGCAGTTGACGGTTGTAATAAGATATATTTGTTGGCGATCTCGTGGTATCGAAAGAATACCGAGATCGTGCCAAAATTTACATGCGGAACTACCGAGCGTATGCGAGTTCGTGCAAGGTAACAGGTAAAACGGAAGAATGTGTGTGTTTTCTACACTTAAACAAACAGATACAGTAAGACAATCACTGATACAATTGGTTATAATAATAAATGTTTCCATTATACCAATCCCGTTCTCGTCATAAAAGTAGGTCACTGCAAGCTAATGATACCATCCGATTGATAAGATCGAAGTAGGTGGAGCGGGGTAGGAATCTCTTGAACTTAGTGGTTGAAAGTCGGAATATCTTAACCACTAAATTACCTCTCTCTATGCACCAGAGATGGAGAAAGAATAAGTCATCATGTTAAAATATATATACTCGATGCCCAACTACCGACTGCCCCGATGTGCGATGTTTTATGGTGTAGGAGTAGGTTAGAAGAAAGCTAGGGGCGACCGCACCAAAACGTGGCACAAATCCATAAAGTCATTGACAAGTGGACTGAGACATGTTAGTAGGTGTAGACTACTTTGTTGGGATCCGCGAGATGATACTAATCTATGGTTAGAGACTTTGAATGACATAGCTCAAAATCGTTTGCAATGACAAAGGTGCATCCACTTTTTGTGTTCTCACAAATTCTAATCTTTTGAATTCTTCATGTCCCCATCTTTTTTCTCTTTCCTAATTTATTTCACTGGATTATACTCCTTGAATAACATCTTCAAGCCCTAATCTATCCGATTACTGTTTATACTCTTACTACTTCTCCCACTATGGGATTTGAATGGACAACTGTATCTCTGTGTTAATGTGGTGTGGAAACTCGAACTGATGTACGTACGTACGAAGTTCTACGTTGTGACTGACTGAGTGATATATACTCGAGCTGTACTGCTCGGGTTAAGCTAGAGGGAAACTGTCATAACATTAAATTATAAAAGTCCTTATATGTAAGAGTGCTGCCACATTTTGTTAGTAAAATTATATTTTCATTGAGGTCTAAGCCTTGAAACGTTTTTTTTGTTCCAATTTCTTACCAACTATTAAATACTTGAGGTGTTAATGTTTTGTAAGAATTCCATTTTGAAATTCAGTTTTAATCAATATAAAGTAATTTTAACCTTTACCATAAACGGGGGGTGTTATTTACTAAATTGAGAGGATGAAAAGCGAATGTCTAGCGCTTTAACCGCGTTGGTAGACTCGAAAAGTTCACCTAAGGGAGCTGAAAAACCCTCATTCCAAACCAATGGTTCACATAGACTCCAGTATCCTGAGGTAACAAATGGCGTATGAATCAATTGTTGGTCACCGACTTCCATGGGACTGCATCTCCTTACGATGCTTCACTGTCTTGTGGATTAGACCTTTAGGTCAAAGGCTCCGAGTGTGTCTTCCTAAGAAAACCACCTGCTTTAGTTTGGTCACCTGGGCAGTATCACAGCCCTCACACAAATCAAATAAGTTTTGTGTGTCGCATATATATCTGATGCCACTTTGTACCAATATTTATGTGTTCCTCAATTAAAAGATAAGGTAACCAGGTTTTCTCATACCTGTATCCATTTACTGATTCAACTACTGGCATGAAGAGGGTAATATATACCGTACAATCAGACAATTTAGTTTACGAATCAGCGTACATCTTCATTTGTGGTTTGAACAAGATCTAACAAAATACATACTCAACTCTATTCTATCACACTTGATCGATAATCGTCATGTACTCGATATAAGGATTCAAGCTCTATATTCAAGAGAAATTTCTAATACCTTGTTTCTTTATGGGTCACATAAGACTTCATAAATAGTTCTATGAATTCTTTACACCCTGTATTTGTTCGTTTTCCTTCAACCTTTTCGTATATTCTTTTCACTACTGATATGTCTATTCATACCACAAACCGTTGTAAGTTAGACAACCACTGAAAACGTGGAAGCGTTGGATGAGTGTTTCGTTCTAGCATGGGACTCTTTAGCAGTACGCTTCCACTACCCCACAACTGGGAATCGAATTCAGAACATTCGGTCTTGAGCTCGAACACCTAACTCTTAGACCCAGTGAGCTAGGATCTAGTGATGTTCAAGTCTAGCTCCAATCAATTCACGATATTCGTGATATATTTAAACTGATTGTTCATACACTTTTGTTGAGTAGTTTTAATGATTATTTGAATGAGTTTATGTTTTTAAAGCTTTGACCTACTTCCTAAGTAAGTATATTGGTTTATGTTATCATACCTGAACCTGTCATCTTACTATCAATTTATACCTTTTTTACTTATCATGATTATTTATATAATCCTATTTCATTGTTATCATTGACTCATAAATTCAGTCAGTCAGTCTTGAGTGCTGTTAGAGGTATGAGGGAAGTTATCACTTCCCGGTCGCCCACACCGCGGAAGGGTTCTTCTACACATACCTGAAAAGGAAATTGGATTAAAAGTGGTCTTAATGACCTGAGAGCGAGGTCGGTCACACACGACCTTTTTGTGGGTAGTTTTTGTGTTAGCTCCGTTCTTCAAAGGACCTTACCGCCGGAGACGGATATCCGTGGGATAAGGTGAGGTGTGTATTTGTAATGTCTATCTTTTCTAACCCCACTCCTTGTGGGAAGGCAGCATCGCTGTTATGCTGGTTGTCTGAAAGAAACACCTTACTGCCGTTACACCTCTGTACAGTCAGCAGTACGACTTCGCCTTCGGACCATGGGTTTGTTGCTTTTAGTCATACTGTTCTTCAACCGACCTTTCCGGTATGCTAGGACCTTGAGGAACGAATGTTTTAGCCAGTATAGCTCTATTGGTTCATCACGATAGGCAAGCCTGACCACCACGTCAGTGGTGGTTTCTAAGAAAGAAATCAATAATATTACAAAATATAAACTGATTTTGCATCATTGCTACATCTACTAATGTCTCTTCGAGGTTATTCTGCCTATTAATTCAAAAAAAATCAAAGACATAAACTCATCTTAACGGTTATAGTCTGTCCATATTCTCTGACCTTTGAAAGAATCCAAACAAATGTTTAATAGTTTACACTTTGTTCTTAGTGAAGTTTAGAGTTAAGGTTATATAGTTGAATTCATGAGTCAATTAAAGCTAGACCACCATGGAAAACCTGGAAGCAAGGGGTTGGAATCTCGCGAGGTGGAATCGTGGATACTCACTGCTGAGGAGTCCCATACTAGGACGAAACGGTCGTCCAGGTTTTCGATGATGGTCTAGCTTCAATTGACTCATGAATTCAACTGTTAAATTACTAAAATCTCCACAAAACCATTTGTGACAATAATTATATGCTCACTAGTGACTGGCTTCTAGAGGTATTTCCTTGAGTTCTAATGATAAGCAGTGACCATAAAACCCGTTCTGATAATCAAAGCTTTCATCAATAACTAATATCATCTATAATGTATAGTTGTTCTGTAACCATATTGATTAGTGGATTCCACCTAAAAAGACATTAATCTCTATCTGATTACTTCATTCATAAAATATAGTGACACCAAGCCTAATGTTAGAAACTATAACTAATGTAGATTAACCTGTTATGTATTGTAGTGTCGGCTACTATACTGAGCTCATATACCCTTATTCTAGCTTCTGGACAAGCCAATTCATCCATTCTTCTTGAGCCACATTTTGGTCTTGTTAATTGTTCTCTTGTCTACCTTGACTGTTTTTCTATGAGCGTATGTGTTTGTACATTTCTTATCCTATTCATCACATGTCGTCTGTAACTTATTTTTATCTGGCTATAAATATTGATTAAGGCTTGATTACATGGAGTTGGCTCACATGCCTTCTCCTACTGCGCGTTATTTGACTTCGCTCCCTTCTATTCGCTTCTTCGATCCCTTGTCTGGATCAATGATTGTATGGAATATATGTATTCGAAATTCATTCTTGTATTTGACTTATTGAATTCCGTTATTTAACGACATACGAATCAAGTCGATAATTTTATATGAGTATTAGCGATATGTACGATCAATTTTGGAGTCAGATAACGGATCACTAAAGTGATGAGCTCGTCGATAAAATCGTCCGATCTAATTGATGTTAAAATGAAGAGACCCAAAATACAACCTAAAGAGTTTCTATGGTCACAGAACGTTATTTCTCGCTATGATTTTAAAACGTTTTAAACAGTACACAAAGGATCGTTATACATAAGCCTCAATAAGCCTAACATTCACGTTCCCAGCTCTAATTAACTTGTCTCTAAAGTATACTTTTGCTAATTGGTTTAATACTTTTATTCTCTCTCTCTCATAAATCCAGTCAAATATTACTGATGTCTATTGAAGTAAGCCTGATAAAGACCCAATTGAAAACACTATTGTTTGTTTATATCCAGTATTTGTCGAAATTGAAAGGATTTATTTATTTGAACATAGAAACATTGGTACAAGAAGGCACCAACTATATATGCACTACATAAAACATTCGATTTGTGTGAGGGCTAGGATAGTTCCCTCGTGCCCAAACCGAAACAGGTGGTTTTCCTATGGGGCCACACCCCAAGCATTTGATATAAAGGTCTAATCTACAAAGCAGTGGAGCAACGTAAGGTGATGCAGTTCTATGTCAGTCGGTGACCAACAATTGGTTCTTACGCTATTTGTTCCTTCAGGATCCTGGATCCCATGTGTACCATTGACTTGTTATCAGAGTTTTCCAACTATCCTAGACGGATCCTTTATATCCACCAACCCGGTTATAACGTTGGACACTTTTCGTTCTCTAAATTTCGTAAACAACAGTAATACCGTGTAAAGTCAGTGGGTAGGACTTCCCTGACAGTGAATGTATGCGCGTGGCCATGTGAGAGCATTTGGAGATGGAGAGCTGACTCTCCCCACTCTCGGCCGTGCTAGGGCATTATGGGGGAACGATTTAGTAACAAACATCTTATTTTTACAATGCATATATAACTTTTAGTAGAGTTTTGATTAATTAGTATAGCTCTAATTTTTGTACTCACTGCAATACTAATGAGGCTCAACAGTTCATGGTGCATGAGGAACACTTTTGGTTTTATGAATGCAAAGATATAAGACTCTTCACCTACATTGGTGATAATAATGATAATGTATGGTCATGTAGTTCTAAGTTGGAATCCTGAAGGGAAACTGAAAATAAAAGGTCCGAAGAACACACTATGTCGATAATTGGTAGCAGACATGTAAAGGATGAATAGCAACCGAAAACGATTACTCATGACAAGGTTGGATGGGCAGTGCTTATAATTGACCTATGCTTCTCCATGAAGGATTAATAGGCGTAAGTAAAGTAAGTAAGTATGATTATGTAGGCTAGAACTAGCAAACTATTCACCTTTAAGTCTTCATTTTAAGGCTTTGGAAACTGTACAGTTTTTGATGATCTCCATTATTATTGTTACTTATTATATTTTGTTTTGTTTTTTTTTTTTGATTAGGCTCGTTTAGATTTTCTTCGTGAACAATACAATGTTCGACCAAATGAATTTATTACATTCGATGCAATGCGTCATGCTGCACAATGTTTAGGACGAGCTATTCGTGGCAAATCTGATTATGGTATTATGATTTTAGCTGATAAAGTAAGTCATTCGTAGTATTAGTAGTATTATTATTAGTAGTAGTTGGCTTTTACCAACTTACGTCATCTATGGAGAAGACGAGATATCCATCTATCAATTAAGGGATGAGTATACTATGCAGCAGTTCGCTCTGTTCTTCTTTATGACTGTGAAACATGGCCATTAAGAGTAGAAAATACTCGTAAGTTACTAGAATTTTGACCAGAGATTTCTTAGAAATATTGCTCGGATCTGCTGGGATCACCTTGTAAGTAATAGTAAGGTTAGACATAGGGTATTAGGAAATGATGGTAAATCAGTTGATGAGGTGATGAACCGATTACCACGGCACGCTATGCTGACTAGTGTAGGGGATGGTTGGAAGAGAGTTAGGGGCGGCCAAACCAAAACGTGGCATCAGAGCATGTATTCACTAACTTCTAGTCTGACCCATGTTGGAAGATGTAGACTACTTGGTTGGGGTCCGCATGACTATCGTAACCAATGGTTAGAGACTCTGTGTGGCATGGCTCAGAACAGATCCCAATGGCGTGTGTACACTCTTCGTCTTCCCTTAAACCATGAGATTAAAATGGCTTCATATCTTTTCTTATTTTTGTACTATATCCTTATATACAACCTTTCTTTTATATATTACCACCACTAAATTAATTACTTCTATGAATTCGGTGTTCATGTTGTTGTGCTAACGAGGTATGGCAACTTGAACCGATGCATAAATGTGCCTGGTCGTACGTTGTAGCTGACTGACTGACTGAGAGTAATAAATCTATGATAAAACTATTTCTTATACATTTCAATTATATATCCCCTGCCCCCTCTTCATTTTGAAGGAGTTCAAACTAGTTGACCGGTTAAAACATTAGAACTGTTCAAAAATATCAATCACTTTCATTATTTTAAATACAATTTTTTATATCAGAAGGTAGTTTTGTGGAAATTTTAGTAATTTTATATAGTTGAAATTATGAGTCAATTGATGTTAGACTACCATGGAAAACCTGGAAGCACTGGACAACTGTTTCATCTTTTTGTGGGACTCCTCAGCAGTGCGCATCGACGAGACTGATAGGTCCTGTGTTCGAATTATTTCGGTGCGGGATCGTGCATGCGCACTGCTGAGGAGTCCCATAATAGGACGAAACGGCCGTCAAGTGCTTCCAGGTTTTCCATGATGGCCTAGCTTCAATTGACTCATGATTTCAACTTTCTATACAATTTTTTTATGTCAATGTCTTTGGCATTCTCATTTGGCGCCTAATTTCTATCAATCTATTCATTTAAATTTTGACGAATATTCATATATATGAGGTGGTTTTGCTTTGTTTCAATTTTTAGAATGGCAGTTTATGGAGATTATAGTGATTTAAATAGTTGAATTCATGAGTTGATGTAAGCTAGAACACTATTAAAAATCTGGAAGCACTGGACGGCTGTTTCGTCTTAGTATGGGACTCCTCAGCAGTGCACATTCACGATTCCACATGTGAGACTCGAACCCAGGACCCTCGGTTGGATAGCGACAGGTATTTACCTCACACAGTGGATGATTGGTTGAGCAGGATCATGGATCGATTGAAGTTAGACATTAACACCGTGGGATGCAAGCTCATCGGTCTAGAGATTAAACGTTCGCGCATGAGACCAAAGGCCCTGTGTTCGAGTCCTATGTACGGGATCGTAGATGCTCACTTCTGAGGAGTCCCACAATAGGACGAAACGACCATCTAGTTCTTTGAATTTCAGAGATAATAAATCACTGATATGATTTGATTTTGATTCAATTTACTACAAATATTTCAACGTGTTTTATAAACACTAGAGATATATATTTGAAGATCATATGTATGTACCACTCATGTGTAAGTGAGGAACTAGGGTATTGATATTCATTGCTGAAGAGTTTTCTTAATCTTCAATGCTTTACCATAGTTGATATCAATCCTTGATAGTAAAAAGCAACAATAATTTGACAGTAGACATTCTTCACAACTTTCTCTTACTTATTTACTTATATATGCCTGTTACCCCTCATTGATGAGTATAGGCCAACCACCAGTATTCTCCATCCAATCCTGTCCTGGGCCATCCTCCTTTTCATGTCTGCTTCTATTTTGCGGCGTAATATGTTATTTGGCATACCTCATTTCCACTTCCCTTCAGGATACTAAGTTAGTGCTTGCCTCGTGATGCAGTTTAGTGATTTCCTTAATGTATGACAACTTTCTCTTAGAATAGATTATTTAACGTGTCTGAACACCAATATTGGTGTATTACAAGCATATTCAATCGTAAAATGAAAGCAAGATGAAAAGATAAATCATCAATGTTTGTGAAACATTAATACACTTGGCATTTGAGCATATATAGACACTGACTGTTTGCTCTCTAAAAGTCTCCTTCAAAGAGAAGACAACAGTCATGAAGTATGAGTCAGTCAGTCAGTCAGTCAGCTACAACGTAGGACCAGACACATTTATGCATCGGTCCAAGTTGCCATATCTCGTTAGCACAACAAGATGAACACCGGATTCATAGAAGTAGTTAATTTAGTGGTGGTAATATATAAAAGAAAGATTGTATATAAGGATGTAGTATAAGAAGAAGGAAGGATATGAAGTAATTTTAATCTCATAGTTTAAGGGGAGACAGAGAGTGTATACACCTACACCATTGTGATCGATTCTGAGCCATGTCACCTATAGTCTCTAACCATTGGTTACGATAGTCACACGGATCTCAACCAAGTAGTCTACATCTTCCAACATGGCTCAGACTAGAAGTTAGTGACTTCAAGCATTGATGCCATGTTTTAGTTTGGCCAACCCTAACTCTCTTCTAATCATCCCCTACACTAGTCAGCATAGCGTGTCGTGGTAATCGGTGTTCAGGTATGAAACAAGCTTTAATTCGAAGATTATGTACAGAAAACAAAGATATTTGTAAGCTTTTGTATGAACTTGATATTGTAGAAGTCTGTGGTAAAGTTAGTGGATTCTGAAGTAATTTCGATGTACTTTGTCGTCTTGTAAAATTCTATTGAAATTCTCTGAAGAACTCTATTTGTTCAAAGTATTTCTAGTATTTATTTGGATCCGGAAAACGTTTTTATGGAATCATTATAGGGTGGCTTGTAATAAAGTTTTCCAGTCAATATTCAAACTCTATCTTATTTATGACATATCTTCCCATTGATGTTAAGGACTGTAATTGATCAGTCTCTTATTGGCCATATGTGCATACTGTGCGTATTGCCTTGATATTACCTTAAGTCACAAGTTTTATGAACAAAAATGGATGGTGACTAGCAAGGGAATTCAGGACGCGTGTTTCGTCCTATTTGAGACTCGTCAGCTGAATTTAACTGCGTCACAGAATTGATGTCCAGTCTGGGACTCGAACCAAGCACCTTTCGCTTCAAACGTCATCACGTTATCCACTTATCTACTGAGTGCAGATAGCCACCTGCCTGTGCAATAAAGTGAATTTTTAACTCATTTTGTCATAGTTGAAAGCGTGAGTTAGTTGAAGGTAGACCACCATGGAAAACCCAGAAGCACTAGACAGCCGTTTCGTCCTATTGTTGGACCCCTTAGCACAGCGCATCCACTACCTCACCTCGCGAGATTCGAACCCAGGACCTATCAATCTTGCGCCACAGCGCTTAACCGATAGACCGCTTAGCCGGCATCCTATGTTGTTTATGTCTAACTTCAACCAATCCACGAAGTTGAGCAACCGTTCACCAATTGTCTTCAGTGAATTCCTATCTCACAACAGACCTTATTGAACTCCGCTGGTCACTGCTTCTTACTAGAACTCTTGGATTTACCTCTCAACTATGAAAATACTAAATCTTCACAAAAAAAACCTTCTGATAATTCATTTTGTATTAGTTTGTCTGAATCTTCCTATTGGTGTTTACGATTGCAATCGACCAGTCTCTAGGCTACAGGTACTTGCAGCTAACGAGTCGTAGATGGGATAAAACACTCATCATGGATCCACCGCTAGACACCATCTATCTTTGCTTGTAAATATGCCCTTATATGTATATCCATTTATAATCTAATGTTTATTTTAACTTTTTTAGCGTTATGCTCGTGCAGATAAACGTTTTAAATTACCCGGTTGGATACAATCTCAATTACAAGATGCATTTATTAATTTATCTATAGAAGAATCAATACAAGCATCAAAACGTTTTTTACGTTTAATGGGTCAACCATTTAATAAAAATGATCAATTAGGTTTAGCATTATTAACTCGTGAACATATTAATAAATTAATTGAACAAAATCAAAAAGATTCTATAATATCTATGGGAAAAATGAATAGTTGTCAAGTGACAAATATGATGAATGATCAATCAAGAACTGTAACTACAGCAATGACATTGAAATGAAGATAGATACACAGTTCTTGTAATTGTATACAGTTTTATTTTACTTTTCAAATATATATATATATATATATATATATATATATATATATTTCTATAATATTGTCACATCCTCTACTTCCTTATCGCTCTTTCTATCGAAATGATCTCACATGGCTACGCGTATATGTAGCTTCTGCCATACGAGTCCTACTCACTGCCTTCTCACGAGATTACTGTTGTTTACGAAACTGAGATGGCGAAAAGTGAATGTCCGGCGCTTTAACCGGGTTGGTGGACACGGAGAGTTGGAAAACCTTGATTCCAAACCAATAGTGCAAATGGTTTTCGGTATCTTGAGGGAACAAATGGCGTATGAATCAATCGTCGGCCACCGGCTACTATGGGACTACATCTCCTTACGATGCTCCACTATCTTATGGATTAGATCTTTAGGTCAAAGGCTCCGGGTGTGGTCCCCTAAGAAAACCACTTGCTTTAGTTTCGGCACGTAGGATAAATGATTTAAATCAATTAAGAACTGTAACTACAGCAATGACATTGAAATGAAGATAGATACACAGTTCTTGTAATTGTATACAGTTTTATTTTACTTTTCAAATATATATATATATATATTTTTCTATAATATTGTCACAAACCAATAGTGCAAATGGGCTTCAGGATCCTCACTGAACAAATGGCGTATGAATCAATAATTGTTCACTGGCTACTATGGGACTGGATCTCCTCATGATGCTCCACTGTCTTGTGGGTCAGATGTTTAGGTTAAGTGCTCGGGGTTTAGCCTCCTAAGAAAACCATCTACTTCAGTAGTTAATTTAATGGTCGGAATATATAAGAGAGATTCTATATAAGGATATAGTATATAGTACAGGAAAAAAGACAGATATGAAGCATTTTTAATCTCAAGGTTTAAGGGAAGACAGGGAGCGTATACACCATTGTGATCAATTCTGAGCCATATCACACAGAGTCTCCAACCATTGGTTACGATAGTTACACGGACCCCAATCAAGTAGTCTGCATCTACCAACATGGCTCAGACTAGAAGTTAGTGAATTCATGCTCTGATGCCACGTTTTGGTTTGACCGGCTCCACCTCTATTCCAACCATCCCCAATACTAGTCATCATAGAGCGTCGTGGTAATCAGTGTTCAGGCATACGTAACACGTGACCCAACCACCTCAGTCGATGAAGATTCATGACCTCATCAACTGACTTACCATCATTCCCTAATACCCTGCGTCTAACCTCGCTATTACTTACCCGGCGATCCCAGTAGATGCGAGCAATATTTCTAAGACATCTGTGGTCAAATACTAGTAATTTACGAGTATTTTCTACTCTTAATGGCCATGTTTCACAGCCGTAAAGTAGAACAGAGCGAACTGCTGCGCAGTATACTCGTCTGTTAATTGATGGACGGATATCTCGTCTTCGCCATAGGTGACGTAAGTTGGCAAAAGCCAAACGAGCTTTTTGAATCCGTGCTGAGATTTTGTCAGACACCAACCCATTCTGGCTGATCAGACTTTCAAGATAAGTGGAGTTGTCGAAGCGTTTGACTACTTCACTCCCTATCATTAGTTCAGGTGTTGACGCAGGCCAGTCCTGAAACCAAAACTTGCATTTGGACAGCAAGAAACGCATCCCACTCATCCTGGCATTGTTGCTCAGTACTACCGAGAAACTGCATTTTGTCAGCGTTTTCACCAAACAGGACTGTCATGTGTGTATTCCAAGTTAATAAGTGGACATCCTGGTAGGTGATCAATCCCTGAAATTTCGGTGATTGTTGGGTAAGAATCGAAAATATACAGAAAAAATACGTCCTTTTATGGTTATTAGCGTTGGTCATAACATCATTATAATTCAGCCAGACGGCAAGAAGTCACGTTATGCTACTATCCAATCATAGCATTCTACATTTATATTCTAGGATGCTGCATTATGTTCTAATTGAATCGAAACTATTTGACTTCTTTAGGGTCTCGAGAGGCTCTGTTGTGCTTCTTGAAAGTCGTTACAACACATATATTTGCAAATTTTTTCATTTATTTATCGCATATATTATTTATTTGGGATTTAATTATTTTAATCAGAGAGGGGTTTTGTGGATATTATGATAATTTAACATTTGAATTGATGAGTCTATTAAATTTAGATCACCATGTAAACCTGGAAGCACTGTTTCGTCCTAGTGTGGGATTCCTCAGCAGAGCGCATCCACGATCCCACCTCACAAAATCCGAACTCAGGATCTATCGGGATCGCAAGCGAGCGCCTAACCGTTAGACCACTGAGCCAGCATTCAACGGTGTTAATGTTTAACTCCAACCAATCCGCGAGATTGCGCCACTGCCCCCCAATGAGTTACCATTTCAAAACAGAACCGGTTGAACTGCACTAGTTTCATACTAGGACGAAACGGCTGTCCAGTGTTTCCAGATTTTCCATAAAGTTCTGGCTTCAATAAACTTATGGATTCAAATATTTAATTATTTGTTTAAAGATTTTCTTCTCAAGTTGACATTACTTACTTACTTATGCCTGCTACTCCCAATGGAGACAGATCATCTACAAAGTCTAAATCGTCCAGCTGACAAGTTGAAATTAATTAACTGACTTTATGATTGGGAGTAAAACTGTATGCCTGACAAACTAATTATACTCAATCCAACTGAGATTGGAGTAAATTCAATAAACGATTACTAATAATGATGCTAATTCACTTAGTATTATTTAGCTGAGTCTTCCCATTGATGTTTAGGACTGCAATTGATCCCATCTCTTATTGGCATATGTGCATACTGTGCGTATTGCCTTGATCAATGGGAAAATTCAAACAAATAATAACAAGTGAATTTAGATCTCACCTCATTGTATAAGCAAGTGGATATCAGGACTCAGTAGTTAGGTGGATAACGCGATGGCGTTTGGAGCGAAAGGTATTTGGTTCGAATCCCAGAGTGAACATCAACCCTGAGATGCAGATACGTCCATCTGACGAGTCCCCAATAGGACGAAACGCACATCCTGGATTCCACTGCTAGCCTTTATCCATCTTTGCTAATGTTGAAACTTTATTCTGTTCGATTGATGATTGACTACAGAGAATTGTGATTAATCAAAGATATTTCTAGTAAATCATTTATACCAGAACTTCTTTATCATTTGTGATCTATCAATTAGAATTTATGGCTTTTAGCCAAAATGTTTTGGAGCCAAATTTTATAGTTATGATTATACTTTAATGGAATTTCAACTGTACATGGTCTATACTAACATCGTATACTGTCTTGGATTCAAACTCATTGTTCAATTGGGTACTATTAACAATATAATATTAAAAATCAGTCATATGAGGATCTATGGCAAACACGATGAATAAGTAGATTGAGTTTAAACCAACAGAAAAAGTGAATAGATTCAATCACCATGACAACTAAATATGAAGTATATTACTGAATTGTATGTATAACAGAATAAACAGATCTGAATTAGGTGACATCATGAGTCAATTGAAGCTAGACCACCATAGAAAACCTGGAAGTACTGGACGGCTATTTCGTCCTATTATGGGACTCCTCAGCAGTACGCATCCATGATTCCGTCACGCGCGCGAGCACTTAACCTCCAGACCACTGAGTTGGCGTCCAACGGTGTTAATGTCTAACTTCAAGATCAGAATTAGTTTACATCATTTAATTGCTATTCAAATTTTAACAAAATAATCAAGATATACATAATGAGACTACTTCATCGATGAAACTAAAATTTATGAACGACCTTTGAGCAACGCTAAAATGATCTTGAAGATGTTCATTTACTTACCAGGGTTAAATGATGGTTATAAACTTGTATGAGGAATTAGAATTATCATTTACAGTTGATGGTTTAAGTTAGGAATTAGATTTAGGTTTTTCATTACTAATCGACATTAGTTATCATACCAAAACTCTATTCAGCCAAATAAACGAACGCATTTCGCGCCAAGATTCGGGACTTATTATCTTATACGTGATTGGTTCGTTCACAAATTATAGTCTCATCTTTTTGTCTTATCGTCACATGCATACTACCTCTTAGGGAAGTCCTACTCACTATTGCCTTCTCACCATAGTATTACTGTTGTTTACGAAACTGTGAGAACGAAAATTAAATGTCCGTCACTTTAACCGGGTTGGTGAACACGGAAAGTCCACACCTAGGGAAGTCGGAAAACCCTCATTACAAACCAATTATGAACACGGGCTCCAGGATCCCGAAGGAACAAAAGGCGTATGAATCACCGGCTAACATGGGACTGCATCACCTTACATTGCTCCACCGTCTTGTAAATTAGACCAAAGGCTTGTAGTTTGTTCCTTTAAGAAAATTACCTGTTTCGGTTTGGGCAACCGGGCAGTATCATAGTCTTCACACACATTGAATGATTTACGTGGTGCAAATATATTTGATGTCTCCTTGTACCAATGTTTATGTGTTTAAATAAATAAATAGATGGTAACATTTAATCTCTTGTTCAATTCTCATATTTTAACTGAGTAAATAATAGGATTAACTGGGTCCTACATTTTCTTTATAATGAATACTAGTTGTCCATACAGCAACTCCTGAAAAATTAGCTTAATATATTCAGTCAAAGGATGCTTCAGACATGCTAGTCGACGACTTTTCAACTAGTAAGCGTTCATAGATATTCCCGAATGAATTTATGTCACCGGGTAACTTTTTATGGTCAAGAAGTCGCCAATATTCTTAATTTCACCAAGCCGAGTTATACAATATTGATGATTAATGGACACTACATGATAGCGACAGTGCAGTCATGTTGTACAATGAAATATCCTAGTATTTAAATCCAATATACTTAATGTTATTATGACTCAGTTTTCTAAAACCTCGATTTTATGGTTTCGATAACTATGTGGTTGATTAGCGGTGAAAAGCTCGATTTTTGACCACTGGTTACAGGTTCCAACTCCACTTCATAACATACATCATCAAAGGTGGTTGTTACATTTTCCTAACCAACGCCTACCAATAACACCTAATCCCGGTTGATATAGGCGTACGTTAAAAAATAGTTAAGGATGAGGAGACTAGGACATGTCGGTTGGTACACAGTTCTTATTTTCAATTAATTCAATACTTGTAGTTAATTTTTGTAGATATAAGGGTGACATGATGTAAAATCGATTGCAATAGCATCCACTCTTTATCTTTCTATCGATCTCATTCCTTTCTTTTGAAGTATACACTTCCCATGTTTAAATTTCCAATGATTCCTATCTTATATCATGAGTCAATTTAAGAGTTAGACTACCATAAAAAACCTGGAAGCACCGGACAACCGTTTCGTCCTATTGTGGGACTCCTCAACGGCAGTGCGCGTCCAAAATCCTGCCTCGCAAGACAAACCCAGGGTCTATCAATCTCGCACGCGAGCGCTTAACCGCTAGACCACTGAGCAAGCCGGCATCCAACGGTGTTAATGTCTAACTTCAACCAATCCACGAAATTGAGCAACCATTCACCGTTGTCTTCAGTGAGTTGATAACTCACAACAGACCTGGTTGAACTTCACTGGTTATTTTATTAATTTCTTCCCTCATTACACTGATATGATTTATGAGAATTAGGACAAATGTATGGCAGATATGCACTTACCAATATGATTAAAACCAACAATGATTTCATAGACTAATGTAATATCTTGACTTTTCCCAACCTTTTCTCCCAACGAAGATTCTATTCCAGTCAACATAGTTCATCAAGGTAGACTGTAATTTGGCAATCGAATTATGGTTACTTTTTTGTAACTGCTACTGTAATGTGGGTTACTTATATCCACATAATTAGTATATAACGATGGTCAAGTGAAGAGTGTATTCCAGTAGAAGATCGATAAGGAGAGAACAGGAACGGAACGCAACTAGTATGAAAATGCATGAGCAATAATAATCGGAGACTATGGACTAATATTTGCAAAAGGAATGGTCAAGATTGAGACAATGGATTGATAGTTTGTAAATTAACTGTTTACTTAGTATACTGTGCGTATTGCACATATACCAATTAGAGACTGATCAGTTGCAGTTCTAATGAGCAATAGATAGATACAAACAAACAATACTAAGTGAATTTAAACTTTATCCTATTGCACAAGCAAGTGGCTATGAGGACTCAATAGCTGAGTGAATAACGCGATGGCGTTTGAACATCAAACGGTACTGGGTTCGAGTCTCACAGTGAACATTAATAAATCTGAGATACAGGTACATCCAGCTGACTAGTCCCAAATAGAATGAAATGCATGTCAAACTGTATTTCACTGCTAGCAACTATCCATCTTTAGTTTACTGTATGGTTGTCCTCATTCATGTTCTCATTCACTAAACTATTATACGCTACGAATATCACCTATCACCTAATTTGGATGAGTAAAATTAGTCGGGTTTTTTTTTTGATAGAAAAACAGAATACCATGAAAGTTTTTTTTCTCACTTTTTTTGTTTATTTAATTAGGTTCAACATTTGGTACAATGAGGAAGAAAAAAAAAGAAAGAAAAGAAAAGAAAACAAAGAGTAATAAAAAAGCTAGGCGGTAGAGGGAGGGGGAACACGCAAAATTACAACACACAAACACACATAGATAATATATACCATGTATATTACTTAAATTAATTAAAATGAAAATTGAAAGATTTCTATCCAAATAAAAATTATAAATAAATAAAAAAAGAGAATGTAATGAAACATGATGAAAGTAATTCATTGGTCACATGTACATACACCTACACATACACACCTAGACTGTACATACACAAATTGGGAGGGGGGAGAAGATTGTGCAATGTAAGAAAAAAAAGAAGAAGAAAAACAAATGTAATCAACACAAACAAAGAAGGGGCGGCGGGGGGGGAAGGGTAAACAGAGATAAACAATGAATAAACTATCGAAATTTGAAACAAAAAGAATACATAGAATAGTTTCAATATTTGAAAAATAATTCTATTCATGTTGTTGATCAAGATGACACAACAACAACAACAACAAAAAACGAAGGTAATTGATAAGTTTACAAGATGAAAAAGAAGCAATATGAATCAAACAAGTACATTGTTATCAGATAGTATTAGTAGTAATAGTGGCAGTAGTAGTAGTAGTAGTACTATTCATGACATACACTATTACACTTCATGAAGAGATGGATAGATCATAATCATCAGGAATAGTCAACATATACTACTAATACTAGTAGTAGTAGTAGTAGTAGTATTACCATTTCTTTTTATAATCATCTACACTCACTCCACCCGGACCATAAGCAACAACTAAACCTAAACCACCAATAACTGACCATGTTTGAAAGAAATCATATTTTAAGAAATCCCACATTAAACTATCATTACTAACAGCCCAAAAACGATTATAATAGAAATTCATACCAGTTAACCAAATAACTAAAACAGTTGCACACAATTTTGTTTTATAACCAATTGCTACTAATAGAATTAAGATTAGGTTGCCAATTGACTAAAAAAGAAGAAAACAAGAAACAAACAAACCATTAATCATACAAAAAAGATAATTCAATTATAGATCAGAAAGGGTTTTGTGGAGATATCAGTATTTTCATAGTTGAAATCATTAGTCAATTGAAGACAAACCACCATGGAAAACCTGGAAGCACTGGACGGTTGTTTCGCCCTATTATGGGACTCCTCAACAGTGCGCATTCATGATCCTGCACTCGCGAGATTGGAGTTCAACCAAGTCTGTTGTAGAGATATCAATTCACGGAAGACAATCGGTGAATGGTTGCTCAAACATTATGGATTGGTTGAAGCTATACATTAACACCATTGGATGTCGGCACAGTGATCTATCGATCAAGTGCTCGGGTACGAGACTGGTAGGTACTGGGTTCGAATCTCGCGTGTGCGGCATCGTGGATACGCACTGCTGAGGAGTCCCATAATAGAGCGAAACGGCCGTCCAGTGCTTCTAGGTTTTCCATGTTGGTCTATCTTCAATTGACTCATGATTTCAACTATGAAAAATTAAATTACAACCATTTGACAGATTGCAACATATACGAAATAGCTGAAGTATCATGTCAGTCAATCACAACTTAGAACTTCGTATGTACGTACGTACATCAGTTCGAGTTGCCATACCACATTATCACAGAGATACAGTTGTCGATTCAAATCCCATAGTGGTAGAAGTAGTAAAAGTATAAGCAGTATGTGAAAGATTAGGGCTTGAAGATGTTATTTAGTGGGTATAATCCACTGAAATACATTTGGAAAGAGAAAAAAAGATAGAGACATGGAGAATTCAGAAGATTCGAATTTGGTAGAACACAAAGAGTGGACGCACCTTCTCCATTGCAAACAATTTTGAGCCATGTCTCTAACCATCGGTTGTTAGCATCTCGCGAATCCCAACCAGGTAGTCTACACCTACGTCTACCAACATGGCTCAGTGACTTCATGGATTTGTGCCACGTTATTAGCACAGATTTGAATTACCTTGTTATTGATATTGTGAACTCAATAGTTGAACAAATTTGTAGCTATATCTAATTAGTGGTTGAGTAAATAACATGTTGAGGCTAGAATGGGAAGATACTTGGATTCGAGTGTCAGTAAAAAAGATTAATCAACCATCTATGAAAGTCATAAACAATCACGAGGTCAAGGAGGAAGAATATGAGAATGAATATTCACCCACTGACAGGACGAGAGTCAGTAATAACAATAACAACCATTTAACTGTAATACGTATCAATACCAAGGTTGGACTTGATAGTCTCAAATAAATTGAGCATAGGGTAGACAGTTAATAATAAATATATTTTCGTTATATCTCAATGAGTAGAAAAATTATATTTCTGACGTTTCGTGACATAATGTAAACCACTTTTTCAGAGTAAATTTTGGTTATTTATTTACCCTGAAGAAGTACCTTACATTAAGTGACGAAACGTCAAAAATATAATTTTACTGATTATTGGAATATAACAGAACTATATTAATCATTACATTTAAATCCAAGATCGATAGAATAAGCCACTAGTCATTTATGAAGAAATTGTGATAGATCAATTTCAACTAAAGTTTATACTGATGTTATCTAGAAACACAACGAAAGTTTAAAGATTCGATCACCAAGCTTAGAGGATACCATTTCAAAAACAATCGTCTTCTTGGGTTACAAATCTTATACACCAATTCAAATTCCCAACTGATGTTGTTTAAACTGTTTGTCTTTAGTTTTAACCAGATATATATGCGCCACACAAATCTCATTTGATTTGTGTAAGGGCTGTGATACTGCTCAGGTGTCCAAACTGAAGCAGGTGGTTTTCTTAGGGAGCCACACCCGGAGCCTTTGACCTAAAGATCTGATCCACAAGGCAGTGGAGCACCGTCAGGAGATGTAGGCCCATGGTAGCCGGTGACCAACAATTGGTTCATACGCCATTTGTTCCCTCGAGATACTAGAGCCCATGATCACCATTGGTTTGTAATGAGGGTTTTCCAACCCTCCCCTAGGTGAATTTTCCGTGTCCACCAACCCCGTTAAAGCGCCGGACATTCGCTTTTCGTCCTTTCGATTTCGTAAACAACAGTAATCCCATGAGAAGGCAGTGAGTAAGACTTCATTAAACTTTTTGTTAAATAGAATTAAAATAAAACAATAACAATAATTTCACAAGAATAATTACTTACTTGTATAACATAAAATATACTACTTCCTAAATGTATTAATGTTACAAACATTAGGATAATAAGTATTCTACCACCAAGTAGAATATATTGTCGATGTGCATTTTCACCAGAAGATGGTAGACCAGCTAATAAACTACGTGTTTCTTGTTGTACTTCAGCTAATAATAATAATAAACTACCAATAAGTGATAGATTACGCATAAAAAATACTTTTGTCCAAATATTATAACCAATAGTCTAAAATAAATAAAAAAAGACAATAGTACAGGTAAACATGATAGTTAGAATACAACTGTATATAATTGAAACCATGAGTCAATTGAAGTTAAACCATCATGGAAAACCTGGAAGTACTGGACGGCAGTTTCGTCTTATTGTGGGACTCCTCAACGGCAGTGCGCACCCACGATCCTGCCTCATGAGATTCCAACCCAGAACCTATCAATCTCACACCAGAGCGCTTAACCTCTAGACCGCTGAGCTAGCCGGCATCCAACGGTGTTAATGTCTAACTTCAACCAATCCACGAAATTGAGCAACCATCTCACCATTGTCTTCAGTGAGTTGATATCTCACAACAGACCTGGTTGAACTCCACTGGTCACTGCTTCTTACTAGAACTCCAGGAAATACCTCATGGAACCAGTCACTAATGAGCATATGATCATCGTTAGAACAGGTTTTGTGGAGATTTTAGTGATGTTATATATACAATTGAATAATGGAAATCATAATGTAGTGAACAAGAGGACGAGTGGGGACAATCGAATGTATTTGAAACGACAATTACAGAATATCTCACTAAAATCTGACAAACATACAGTAAACAGTTAAATTGCAAATTATCAATCATTTTGTCTCAATCTTGACCAATCCTTCTGAAAATATCAATATTATTCATGCATTTTCATACTGACTGTGCTTTGCGTTTCCGTTCTTTCCTCATCGATCTTCTACTGAAATACACTCTACACTTGACCATCGTCATATACTACTTATGTGGATATATGTAACCCACATCACAATAACATTGAGGAGTTTTAAAAAAATTGGTTTTGTTAGGACTTGTACAATCAGACTGATGTCAAAAAGTCTGTGGTGTTTGAAAACTATGAGAGCGATTAAACTGTCGGTTGATGTGTTAAGCCCATATACTTTATTCTAGCTTTTAGACAAGCCAATTTACCCATCCATCTTGAGTCACTTTTAGACCTTGTTAATTATTCACTTATCAACCCTGACTGTTTTTATATGAACTTATGTGTGTACACTTTTTATCTTATTCATCACATGTCTGTAATTTATTTTTATCTGACTATAAATATTGATTAACGCTTGGTTAAAGTGAGTTGGCTTATCCGCTATCTCCAATGTGCATCATTTTTGCTTCACTCTTTTCTATTCGCTTCATCCCCCTGAACTCCTGTCCAGCTCAATGATTGTTCAAAATATATGTATTCGAAATCCATTCTCGTATTTGACTTATCTAACTCCATTATTCATCAACGCAGATTAAGTCTTTTATTACATATGAGGGTAGGCAGGATGCACATTTTGACAACAATCATTCATACGATCTAATTGTAGTCAGATGTTGGCCCCCACTAAAATGGTGGGCCGCATTTGGAACACGCACCATTTCTCTATAAAAATGGTGAACCTGCTCATCGACAAACCTAACACAGCAGTCTATGTTGATGAAGAAACTTCTGCACCACATACTTTCGACAAACAAACTCAGCGAAGCCTATGCAGTACGACATGGACATGCTCAAATCGTATTATCTTATCGATACTTTGTCCTCATGTCAACTCTGCTCATTGATCCATCCAGCGGATTGTTCCATTATGATTCGAAAAATTATATGCTCATTATTACATTAATGTCATATCATCACATAACGTGGAATTATCATTGCTGTTCGTGCTGACATCAAATTTATGAGATTTACACAATCATATCACTCACCGAACAAATTATAATTTTATGGACACTACACGTTATGACATTCGAAACTTAAAAATCCAACTAACTATTATCATAATCTAAAGAACTTTATCTCTGAACCACTAATCGATAAGTCAGTCAGTCAGCTACAACGTAGAACCAGGCACATATATGCGTCGGTCCAAGTTGACATACCTCATTGGCACAACATGATGAACCCAACTAAAGTTAGAACGATCTATGCTAATTAGATCATTATCTAATTGATCGTGATAAAGAAAACGTATATAATTGTCTAGTAAATCTAATCTCAATCTATATCTATATCTGATTGACTGAGATTTGTGCGGTGCATATATATCTGGCGCCCCTGATTGACTGAACCAGTTACTAAGTTTACTAAAATCTAAACAACTCGAAATGAAACATAATCCTAGCAACTAGATGGTTGTTTACGAGTTAAAACCTATCATTCAAGTTGGAGGCTGAATAAATAGTTTGCAGAATATATATTAATCTATATATGAACTGAAATAAGTTAACTCAGCCAGTCAGATACAACGTAGGACTGAATTATCTTTTTTCCATTAGACCGAGCATTAAAATACCAAGATTTAACTTGATAGCTTGGAGTAAATTAAGCGTCTATTAGATCATCGGTGATAATAGTATATCAATACGTGCTTGGAAAAATGTAATTTTCGACGTTTCGTAACTTAGTGTAAGCTGCTTATTTAGAGAGGAATAACCTTCAGCTTTGAATTTATATTAACGTGAAAAAGCGTGTTTTTTTGAAGCATCTTGCACTAAATATAGAAACAACAGAAACTTAACCTTTCTAACCCAGATTATCATTAGATTAAGTTATTGTAAGATGACAATTACTACTAATAGTCTCAGAAGGAAGAGCGAAAATTTCTTCATCGGAAATGTCTATTTAATTTAATATTTAAACGAACCAATAACAACAGTGATGTTTAACAACCTTCATTAACACATTTTTTCGGAGTTTATTAAGATGTTGGGATGAAAAACCTAAGTACATGTCTTACTACAATCCTTACTGAATTCTCCTTAGTAATTTATCAAAATGTGACCACTTTTTGCTGCTACCTTAAAGTGGTGGTCGGGATTGCCTATCGTGGTGAACCAGTCGAGCTATACTGGCTGGAACAATCTTTCCTCAGGGTCCTACTATGCCAGACAGGTGGGTTGAAGAGCGGTAAGACTAAAAGCAGCAAACCCAAGGTCCGAAAGCGAAGTCATACTGCTGACTGTACAGAGGTGTAACGGCAGTAAGGTGTTTCCTTCAGACAACCAGCATAACAGCGATGCTGCCTTCCCACAAGGAGTGGGATTAGAAAAGATCGACCCTAAAAATGCACACCTCGCCTTATCCCACGGATTTCCTTCTCCGGCGGTAAGGTCCTTTGAAGAACGGAGCTAACACAAAAACTACCCACAAAAAGGTCGTGCGTGACTGACCTCAAGCAGGTGTCCCTTGGGCACTGCGGTCACGCTCCCAGGTCGTTAAGACCAACACATAAATATTGGTACAAGGAAGCACCAGATACATATGCGCCATACAAATCTCATTTGGTTTGTGTGAGGGCTGTGATACTGCCCGGGTACCCAAACCGAAGCAGGTAGTTTTCTTAGGGTGCCATACCCGGAGCCTTTGACCTAAAGATCTGATCCACAAGGCAGTGGAGCACCGTCAGGAGATGCAGTCCCGTGGTAGCCGGTGGTCAACGATTGATTCATACGCCATTCGTTCCCTCAGGATACTGGAGGCCGTGTACATAATTTGTTTGGAATGAGGGTTTTCCAACTCCCCTAGGTGGACTCTCCGTGTCTGTGAAGTGACTAGTCAGAACAATCTGATATATATTCGAATACATTTACTCGACATCCTCAATAAATTGTTAGATTAGAACGTTGTTGACTAAATAATTCATAATGCCCGAATATATAAAACTTTAATAAATCGAGTGAAAACGCTGTAAGACAGGATGGTAAGCTCATCAAAAGAGACAATAAATGTACGATAAAAAAGCCCGTAGTGAAAGCGGTAGCCAAATTCATGCCTTTAGAACAATTGTCAGAAATACATAACAAAGTAGAGTTCCTAATATTTCAATATCACAACGAAACCTAGCAATACCATAATACCTCGAGTATTGGGTAGCTTACTAACTCTATGGTAGGAATTATACCAAAAAAAACAATATTAACATGCACGACAATAAACTGGAAATGCGACCCCGAATTAATTATGCATGCACAATAAACATGGCAATGTGAACACTAACTTGTATTAATACAGTTGACATAAGAATTCCAACGCCAATTTTCACACGATAACGACCCAAAACAAGAGCACTTCCAGTAAACTGTAAGCATATGTTCAATAAAATGAAAAAAGCTGCAAATATGACATGGGTTCCCCAGACACCTTGAATATAGTCCACTTGGTCAGACCATTGAGTTAAAAGTCGAAAACCATCTTCAATAAACGTAGATACAAGACAGAATCTAGCTATATGAGGCAAATAGCGTCGACTTTTTCGTATAAGCTGTAAAAATTACGGGATAAAATATACAGAAGTGGTCAAACCGTGAAATGGATAACAAAGTATCTAAACACGGAAATAGTAAATACTACAGCGTTATCAATCTTAAGAATCTTTTGTTTACAGGTAAATATTACTGAATGACCATGGGGAAAACCTAAGTTCTGTTACAATTTATGATGGTTACAATGACAATAACTACGTTTAATGGATTAACTAGTACTCTAGACGAGTAGAAATATGATAAGATGCAGAAATATCATGATTTTATATTTCAAGACCATTAAGTGGATCTTCTTTATGAATACACGAAAATTATATGGTAACGGTATTAGTTAATGGAAGAGCACAGACGACTTAGTGTAGGATTGGGAATTGGTAATAATGACCTATTATTCTTACAAGTCAGTAAGAAACGTCAACTCAAAATCATCAAACCTATGATCATATTGAGTTAAGTATAAAATTATATTAGGTCAACCTCTTGAGATTCATTCATACACCATGAAGGAAAGAGATCAATTAAATAGTATCTTCGGATCGTTATGGTTTCTTAAACCTACTTCGAAGAGCAATTACAATATTTATATCATGCTATTAGACACGTGCTTTTCTACAGCCTACGTTCAAACATATAGTTTCAGTTTGAACTTATGATATGACACTTGTTAGTGAGATGAGACGAATACTGATGATTACGTAACAATCATGAAGACCAAACAATAAACAAATGGTTTAAGATGGGACGAAAAAGTACGCATGAAGAAATATAGGAACCTAAGATTTAACTGAAAATTAATAGTGAGTTGGTCTATGCGACAGTCAGTTAGTCCTACGTTGTAGCTGACTGACTGACTATGCAACAATAATCGATTCTGAGCTATGTCGGCCAACGTTTACAGTCAAAAGTGGTTATCGCACAGACCCTGACAAGATAATGTGCATCTACCAATACGGTTCAGACCGACAGCCAATGACTTGATGGACTGTAATTGCATGTACTTAAGACCGCCCTTAGCTCTGCTTCAGCTTACGCTTACACTAGCGAGGGCTGTATATCAAGGAAGGCTTACTGGGATACGCAGCATCCCGGCAGCCCCAATCTATGAAGACTCACAACATAGTCAACCGATTTTCCATATTTATCTATTACTATATGCCTTACTTCAGAACAGTTCACTCGGTTGTTCCATAAAAAGCAAGAAATGCTTTGAGATCATTGAGTGAAAATCTGCAGCTTACGTATGTTTCCCCTTTCCATAGACCATAAGGTAGTAAAAAATGGATAGCTAAATAATATACTTGTTTCTCAATATGCATACGGACATCTTGTCTATGCCAGAGGTGATGGAAGTTAGGAAAATTGACAGACCTTATGGTATCTGTGAAGAAAACTCGTTAGATACTGTCCTACCAAGGCTGATGGAACTTCCAAGATAAGTGTCGGAGAACACGCTCAGCTACTTTGTTTCCTAAAATCAATTTAGGTGGTGAAGTAGACCAGTCAAGAAGCCACTAGGGGAGAGAAACTGCACTGTTACTCAAGGTGTCCAGAAGACTGTTTCATGTAAGCGTTCTTACTAAAAAGGTCTACATAATTACGCAAAACACAAAGTGAGTGCATATTTTTATCACAAATACGAGAGATGTGTCTATTTTTTTTTCATTACTTTCACTTTAGTGGCTAACTAACTATCAAATCAATGGATTTAATAAGCTAGATTTAGCCTACTGAAACATAAGAAAACCAGATTTACTTATGTAATAAACTTTCCCATGAATACTCATCAAGCAAAAAGACAAGAGGTGGTTAACTTCTCTTAAAATGATTAACACATGTAGAATCCAGCTAAAATTTAGGTAAGCTATGTAATTCACTATAAAAGAGATAAAGTTTTCTATTCACAAAACCAGGTGAAGCAACAAAATATATGATGAAACTTATATTATGGAGAAATATAAGAATACAAATAAACGGGTCAATGTTTGACCAAGATAACAAACGTTGCGTGCACCACAAGCAAGCTAAAAGAAACATTCCGTCGAAATGTGGTAAGAGCTTTCAACACAGGGTATTTGTGAATGACCCATCCTTCAAGTAGTATGAATAGAAAATGTTTAAAATTACTCTGAACAGTTAAATTTTTGGTGTCAGCTAATCAACAAGAATTGGGACAACAGGTTTAGAGGTCAAAATATTACAATTTGTAAGCCATTACTATAATGTATAATGATCGGTCTCTAATATTGAAATGAAACTAAATGGAATGTCTACGAAGTGAGCTTGTAGGAAAGAATGATAATAACGAACTGGAGAACTATATTGACAAGAATAATATTGCTTTCACAGACTGATGTAAAGCTATGCAGTTTGGTTAAGACTACATCGTAGTTATATAAGTGATCAACTGGCGGAAAAATCAGACCTCTGATTAGAAACCTAGTTAAGTACTGAAAATCGAGGAATTAGCCATGTAAATATAGTACCGAGAAGGCCGTACGGGTTTACAAGATGGTCATGAGCAACTTCAAGAGAAACATAATTATTATGAGGTCTATTACGAAAATAATCCAGACTATTTTAGCTTACTTCGACCAAATTTATAGTTATTTTATACGTAGTCAGATAGACTTCTAAGAAATAGGAATAGAGAGATGCTATTCAAAAATTTGCTGACAACTATCAAAAGTAGGAACCATGTTATGTACTGGAAATAATTATTTATATAAACTGAGAATAACAGGAGGACTCAATGGAGTGCTGTAACAAGCCTTATTTGTAAAAAAATATGACCGTAGAATAGCAGAGAAAGTTAAGAATTATTACCCAGTCTGCATGATCTTCCAGTCTATCCAGCAATTCTCTGCTGGTCGAGCTACGCTGCATTATGTCTACCATTATCGAGTAATCAGGCGACAGCTACGCAACGTAGAATAGTTGTGTTGAAAGCTCTCCGTAACGTGATAGTATAAAATACCTTAGATAAACAAATAGATACATTTGGCAATAAGAAATAAAACTCCTTGAGGTTATGTTTTTAGTAGAAACGGATTAGTTAATTAAAATATGTCTTCTAAGAGAGTGAACTTTTCAGCGTGAGTATTCCATAAAAAACATGTGAGTTGTTAGAATTGTTTGTGCGAGGTTAAATGTGTAACAGCGAATAAATCTCCGGAATACTTCCGTACACTTCTAATAATGATGGAGACCTCATCAGTTTTATTAGACACACTAGATCAATGCGAACAGTCAAGCATCCGCACCAAATCATCACAGAGTGAGCCGTAAGGTTAGATCGCCTATACCTAAACTCGTCAACCATTTCTCAAATATATCAACTCTTTTTTCACTCTGGAATGTTAAATAGCTTGATTTTGAATTCTGGTCCGGAAAGAAGTTTCGAACTACAGCATTTCAACTACTGTATATTCATGATATTTGTATATATGTATTTAATTCTTTTTACTATAAATAGTTTTGTTGACTGACGTTTCGTACCGCCGATAAATGCATAAAAATGTTAGTAACTTCGTAAATATATCAACATCTTGGTGTCAGTGGGCTCATTTCCATGTGCAACTAAACGAACTGTTTTTTATTATTGCCTATGTTATTGATTTATTGTCTTGAGTTATCCGTCTGAAAATATTCCATGCTGAGTACCAGGTGAGCAACAGGATCATACTCAAATGGTTCAAATGGTTGGGGACGGAATAGAAGAAGCTTTCGCTTAACGGGCTTCCGTGTCTGGTAGCAGTGGATCACCAATACTTCCACGCAAAAACCTAGGTATATTAACGATAATAGAGGAAAAAAGAATTTGGTAAATCACAATAATATGTTATCCTTAGTCCTTAAGAATAAGTCAAGTTTCCTCTTAAAAGACTCCTGGGAGGTCGCTTGGACTAGCTCAATCGGCAGCGAATTCCAGAACTTGACAACTCTAACGGAGTAGAAGTTGTATCTGCAGTCTGTTCTGCTATGTAGGGTCTCCAATTTCTAGGTGTTACCTCTCAGGTTAGTGTTATGACTAAGCTTAAGAAGATGTTTAAGGGGATGACCAGAAGTATTAAGGATACTGTAAGTCATAAGAAGATCACCTCTAAGACGCCTGTACTCTAACGGGTAAAGGTTAAGTGATTAGAGGCGCTCTTCATAAGGTTTGAATTTGAGTCCCCGAACTGATTTCGTGGCTCGACGTCGTATACGTTCCAGGGTGTCCTTGTCCTTATGGAGGGAGGGAGGAAATACTATGTTTCCGTACTCTAAATGGGGACGAATAAAACTGTTGAAGATTATATGGAAGGTTCTACCGTCAAGCTGGTCAAATGCGCTTCAATGTTACCATTGCAGGGTTCGCTTGAGAGGCGTTTTTGTCACAGTTCGCATACGATTTCAGGTCATAGGGTACCAACACTCCTAAATCTTTTTCAACTTGGGAAACTTTTAACTAAATGAGCACAAAAAAATGTATTATATTCGACTCTCCGACTTATAACATCTTCCACAATTGTTTTCTCTACGATATATATCTGTAATCACTGTGAAGATGTTCAACCAAAATGTTGAGTGTGTGTTGGCACTTCTCTACTGAATCGTATAGTCATAGGCACTCAAGCCAATACTCCATCGTTGAACCATAGTAGCTGAGGAATGTGCGAATGATTTTTCAGGATGAAGAACTAACTTGAATGTTTCATGATCTGTAACAATAGTGAACGTCTCTCGAAATAAATGTTAATGACAGCGAAAAACACAGCTAATGATTCTCACAGCGTTTGTGAATATCCTTGTTCAGCAACAGTAAGTTTGCGTGAAACACGGATAACTGTTATGCCTTCTTGTTTCAAAACTCCACCAATACTCATTGTTGATGTATCAGTATGAAGTACAGGATGTACATTTAAGGTGTAAGTTCGAAGAACAGAATCATTCGAAAGAAGCTTTAGTAGATATCGAGAGCATGACTCTTGTTCCTCACCCCATTTAAATGAATTGAATGTCAAAATTTGAAAAAAACACAATTGGCAGGATAAGAAAAATTGGGAATAAAACGGAAATAATATTGAAGAGCACCCACCAGTGGACGTAGTTCTGTAAGTTTTTTCTGAGATGGTGCATTTGTCAGCGAACTTAGTCTTTGTATATCTATAGTAAAACGTATACCGTCAACTAGGTATCCAAGACATTCAAAACTAGAAACACAAAATGAACACCTACTTCGATTCACCGTCATATTCTTCTCAAGTAAACGACGCAATAAAGCTATAAGTTTCTGATCATCAATTGGCCAGTTTATCAGAACCATGAATAATAAGATCATCTTGATAAACTTCAACACGTTTAAGATCACTGACTTCCTTATTCATCACTTCCTGAAATATGACTAGAGAACAACTTAGGCCAAATAAAGAAAGCTCTATTTGAACAGAACAGAAGGAGTGTTAATAGCTGGCAAAATAGATGAAGATTGATTTAGGTGATTTGAAGATAAGCGTCTTTAAAGTCAACTTTCACGAACACTTTAGAACTATGAATTCAATTAGGAATACCTAAAGATTCCCCCATCGTGCATGTTTGCTTTAATAAGCAGTAGTTCATTGTTCATCTGTAGTCACCACAAATTCTACGGGTGTTGCCATCAGAATTCAAGGACGTAACAATAAGAGTACCACATATAGAAGAATGAATCGGTCCAATTATACGTTTCTCACACAAATCGTTGAACGTCTTATAAAGTGTTCTTTTGGAAGACCATAAGGAATCATTAGTCTCTTGAGAAAGACTGGATCATCCTGTACTGTAAGTTTTGTAGGCTGCATTTTCATCCCTCCACTGCACTAAGCACACGCAACTATCAAACCTTTAACTGAAACATCAGAGTCTTCTTTAGAAAGTAATGAAAACAACTCCACTTTAGGCCTTTTCACATTTTGCTAGTCCAGTATTCACAGCCCTACTTCACATTTTTCCACGTGGATCGGAACCGTACTTAAACAAACGCGAGCTTGTACGACATTCAGAATGTTGTTCATCACGACGACTAACCGAAGTATTAAAAATGTTCATTGACTAGAAATCAAGCTCATTCACTGCACCATAGTTACTACATACTATTTTAATTTCTCGGAATGAACGTATATATTTGTGAATTAATTGTCTTTGAAAATTCAGAATATTTATATTAGCAACCAACCGACCATGAAGTTGAGTTTCCAATTGTTTTCAAAAATTGCACTTCGAGTACTGTTTCTGTAGTTCAAGCGTAAGGTCTTCAACTTTCTGATCATTTTGTCGCATCATCTTATGGAACTTCTATCTGTTTCTGCATTTAAAACTAGCACATTGCACATGACTAAGTAGTGATTCCTTGAGAGATTCACATGACAATGAAATTGGTTTTTGTGGAAAAGCCATATACTTGAGCAGGTTCTAAGTTTCTTTGATGGTGACAACCAGCAAATAAGCTGTGAATCCATCATTGTTAATATCTTTTCCGTTCATGCACCAGAATTCACATCGCTCCATGTGGTCTTCAAACTTATCCGCACTTGAACTAATATCCAACAATTTGAGAATTGGATCAATCGCAACGTCAGTATTATAATTAGAAGTATTCGAATTAATGTACTGAAGAGGAAATTCCGAAACAGTCCTATTTAAGGCAGTCAGAACAAGGTGAGCACAAACGAACGTGTTATGTTCGCAATTGGTAATCAGAGCGCAATCACGTACGAAGGAATCATTAGTTAGTACAATTACCACAGCTACATAACCGAACAACTCGTACATTTCACTGACCCTACCCAGTGGTGAGACTTTTACAAGTACGCCCTATGCTGCCCACATTCACTATCTACCAATTAACACAATGAAAACACAAATGTGGATCGTTTTAAAATTACATCATACAATGTCAAATCACATTTGTACAAGATAAGAATCACATGCTTGATACCCTATTGTGATAACTATTACCCTAATTATTATGACGCTCATCTTGATAATTAAAATACTAGATAGCTAATTGCAGACATGATGATCGTCACAACATATAGTGAAACAGTCACCATAACCTTTAACACAATATATGAAACGTTCATCATCACAGTAGTCATCGAAATATAGAGCAAAAAAGCTAACATGATATTCCGAATAATAGGCGGAATAGTTGTTCTCATCAAGCTAAGTATAACGAAAACAATGATGGTGAGTAAGAGAGAGGTCATAATTGTAATATTTGCACAAATGATATAGACAGAAAATCGCAGAGGAAAAATACACTTTCAGCCTTCCCGAAAATTCCAAATCTAGTATTGACTATTCTGTTTCATTTATGTAAATTTTATAGGGAATGTTTAAACTGAAATCACCGGTAGAATACTTCCTGCTGTAATATACTACTTTTACATCATATGACTAGGGTTGTGGAATTAGTGCAGCTCCTGTTGACACCGCTTTATCTCCAACATCAATAATGCTTCGACTTTTGTTGTAGTCAGCAAAAATCAACCTGAACATCATCACAGGGCAAGATATTTTCGAATATTCTGTTTTCTGGAGATTCTTGATAGATCTCACTGACTATTTCTATCAGTTATTGTGAACACTCTGTGTAAGCTTATATCCCTCACATTGACGATAGTCTATAGAAACTCATTCTTCATCCTTCATTATTATGAAGAGGATTGTAATCTTTGTCAGCCTTCAGCGTCTTCATCTGAGATGTAATATTTTCAATAAGAAAATTTTCCGAACATTCTGAGATACTGTGTGATTCCTCATTGAATAGTACACCTGACCTAGATCACTTTCACCTAGTACTTCCAATGGAAACGATATGCAATATAGTAAAATATGTCAAATAGACGATCTCGTACTCCGATGATAAAACATAATCTATATTCCATTGGATAGGTTGCTTTTTATGAAACCACTTTTGGTTACGCCTCTGTTTTTTTTCTTTTTGTAATTAGTTTTCTTACTATTTGCACTTTTCATCAATCACCGACATTGAAGAACAACGCAACAGGTGGGTAGAACACTTCAAAGAACTCTTGAATCGACCAGCTCCATTGAACCCACCCAACATCGAATCAGCACCCACAGACCTCCTAATCGATGTTGGCCCACCAACAATTGAAGAGATCAGCATGGCCATTAGACAAGTCAAGAGTGGCAAAGCAGAGGGACCAGACAACATTCCGGCAGAGGCACTGAAAGCAAATGTAACAGCAACTGCCAAGATACTCCACATTCTCTTCAGTAAGATTTGGGACGAAGTACAAGTACCAACAGACTGGAAAGAAGGACTTTTCATCAACATACCAAAGAAAGGCGATCTTAGCAAGTGCGACAACTACAGGGGCATCACTCTGCTCTCAATACCGGGAAAAGTCTTCAACAGAGTATTGTTAAACAGGATGAAGGATTCCGTGGACGCCCAACTTCGAGATCAACAAGCTGGATTTCGTAAGGATAGGTCGTGCACAGATCAAATTGCAACTCTACGTATCATTGTGGAACAATCAATCGAATGGAATTTATCACTCTACATCAACTTCATCGACTACGAGAAGGCATTTGATAGCGTGGACAGGACGACACTATGGAGGCTTCTTCGACACAACGGCGTGCCTGAGAAGATTGTCAATATCATACGGAACTCCTATGATGGACTAAACTGCCAAATCGTCCACGGAGGAAAACTCACCGACTCGTTTCAAGTAAAGACCAGTGTTAGGCAAGGTTGCTTACTCTCACCCTTTCTCTTTCTCCTGGTCATCGACTGGATTATGAAGACGTCAACATCTGGAGGAATGCACGGGATACAGTGGACAGGCAACGCTCGTCTATTTGACATATTTTACTACATTGCATATCGTTTCAATTGGAAGTACTAGGTGAAAGTGATCTAGGTCAGGTGTACTATTCAATGAGGAATCACACAGTATCTCAGAATGTTCGGAAAATTTTCTTATTGAAAATATTACATCTCAGATGAAGACGCTGAAGGCTGACAAAGATTACAATCCTCTTCATAATAATGAAGGATGAAGAATGAGTTTCTATAGACTATCGTCAATGTGAGGGATATAAGCTTACACAGAGTGTTCACAATAACTGATAGAAATAGTCAGTGAGATCTATCAAGAATCTCCAGAAAACAGAATATTCGAAAATATCTTGCCCTGTGATGATGTTCAGGTTGATTTTTGCTGACTACAACAAAAGTCGAAGCATTATTGATGTTGGAGATAAAGCGGTGTCAACAGGAGCTGCACTAATTCCACAACCCTAATCATATGATGTAAAAGTAGTATATTACAGCAGGAAGTATTCTACCGGTGATTTCAGTTTAAACATTCCCTATAAAATTTACATAAATGAAACAGAATAGTCAATACTAGATTTGGAATTTTCGGGAAGGCTGAAAGTGTAAACGTCATTATTAGCTTCCAAAGAAGAATGTGATGCTTTACTTAAAAATTTGATAGCTGTGTGTGCTACCAGTGCTACCAGTCAGATTGTTTGCCAATATATGAATAGTGGAGATTTGGAATAAAGCACAGAAACACCAAGAGGAGTCGCATACAAATTAACTCGAATTACACGTCTGACGATTGTTTGTCGCATTATTTTTAGCATCATATTTACAGACTAAATCAAAGGTCTATCGATCAATTAATATACAGCTAATTGATTAGCATTCAATTCAATTGTATCGATCGTGTAAATTCAAATGTAAATTGAATGTATTAATAAGCATGCAACAGTTAGAAAAATCAGTTGAGTGTTGGATACGTAGGAGACGGCTGTTATTTGTCTTCTGCGAATTTCATTGAAAGTATTGCAATAATGCAATTCTTCATAATCAATGTTACACTTTTGGTTATGATGACATTGTACAGGACAATGACTGACGAAATTATTCAAAATATCACAATGAATATGTTCTACACATTGGTGATAATATCAGTTATAGAGAAGTTAAAATATATTGTGTTAAAAGTTGATGATTATAACGAAGCTTCTGCTGCTGCTGCTGCTGATGATGATGAGGATGAAGAGGTTGAAGCGTATGATGAAGATTATGGACATGATGAGGTATGTGAGGATGTTGATGATGATAATGGTGAAGATGATGAAGTGGATGATGAAGATTTCGGATACGACGAGGTTTGTGAAGATGATGATGATGATGATGATGATGATGATGATGATGATTTGGATGATGATGATGATGATGATGATGATGATGATGATGATGATGATGATGATGATGATGATGATGATGATGATGATGATGATGATGATGATGATGAAGTGTTTGAAGCGTGTGATGAAGATTATGGACATGATGAGTTATGTGAGGATGTTGATGATGATAATGGTGAAGATGATGAAGTGGATGATGAAGATTTCGGATACGACGAGGTTTGTGAAGATGATGATGAAGATGATGATGATGATGATGATGATGATGATGATGATGATGATGATGTTGATGATGATGAAGAAGAAGAAGAAGTATATAACAATGATGAGGATGATGAGAGTGATACGGTTGTGGCGGGTGAGGATGATGAAGAGGGTGTTGAGAGTGATACTGTTGTCGAGGATGAGGATGATGGTTATGATAAAGTATGTGAAGACGATGATGATGAGGATGTTGAGGTTGATGAACATGATGATGATGATGATAAGGATGATGATGTTGAAGCGGATGGTGAAGACGATGGATATGATAAGGTTTGTGATGAGGATGATGTTGATGAGGATGATAATAATGAAGCGATTGATGAAGATTATGGATATTATGAGCTATATGACGATGATAATGATGAAAATGATGAAGCAAATGATGAAGATTATGGATGTGATGAGGTTAGTAACGATGATGAGAATGATAATTATTTTGCAGATGATGAAGCGGATGATGATGTTTATGGATATGATGAGGTTTGTGAAGATGCTGCTGCTGCTGCTGCTGATGATGATGATGATGTTGATAATAATAATAATAATAATAATAATAATAATAATAATAATAATAATAATAATAATAATAATAATAATAATAATTTGATAATAATTCTTATTTTGATTTTCTATCAATTCTCCTTTGATTGGTATAGGATGAAGGTATTCAAAGAAGGAGAATACAGAATGGAACAATTAAGAAGAATGTGATTTTGATTGTGTACAAATTTGATTTTACATTGTATAATATAATCTTAAAATAATGCACATTTGTGTTTTCATTGTGTTAATCGGTAGATAGTGAATGTGGGCAGCTTAGAGCGTACTAGTTAAAGTCTGACCACTGTGTAAGTTCAGTGAAGTGTACGAGTTGCTCGGTTGTGTAGCTGTGGTAATTGTACTAACTGATGATTCCTTCGTACGTGATTGCGCTCTGATCACGAATTGCGAATATAATACGTTCATTTGTGCTCACCTAGTTCTGACTTAACTGCGCCTGTAGCTCTTCTAGAGTTACTGCCGGTCTCAAGCCCGGGTAAAGGAGGAGGGTTGGGCATGGGGTTAGCGACCCCATCCCGTAGAAAAGCTAACTCGCTAAAAAAACGCTAACCAGAAAAAATAATAATTCAAACCATTTAAACTCTGCCCTCCAAGTTGACGGAATCATTATGACGTCTCATGATGAAAGCCGAAATTCTTCGGAAGTCACGAGATCGATGCACCTTCTAACAACCAGAACAACACTCTTTATAGGTACATGGAACGTCCGGACAATGTGGGAGACAGGAAAGACCAGCCAAATAGCAATGGAAATTAGGAGATACAAATTGGCAGTACTCGGAATCAGAGAAACCCATTGGACACAAACTGGACAACAAAGGCTAGGTACAGGAGAGATGCTGCTGTACTCCGCTCACGAAGGGGAAAACGCTCCACACACTCAGGGAGTTGCTCTAATGCTGTCCAAAGAAGCACGAAATGCACTTGTGGGATGGGAATCTCATGGACCCAGGATAATCAAAGCATCATTCAGAACAAAGAAGCAAGGGATCACAATGAACGTTATCCAATGTTATGCACCCACCAATGATAGCAACGACGATGATAAACATCAGTTCTATGAAAGGCTTCAATCAATTATACAGAAGTGCTCACGAAAGGACCTCACCATCCTGATGGGAGATCTAAATGCTAAAGTTGGAGTGGACAACACAGGATATGAAGATGTAATTGGACGACATGGATTAGCAGAGAGAAATGAAAATGGGGAGAGGCTTGCAAACCTATGTGCATTCAACAAATTGGTTATAGGCGGCACAACATTCCCACACAAACGCATACACAAAGCTACATGGATCTCACCGGACCACACCACAGAGAACCAGATAGATCACATCTGTATCAACAAAAAATTCCGAAGATCAATGGAAGATGTGAGAACCCGGAGAGGAGCTGACATAGCTTCAGATCACCACCTGGTTGTGGCCAAGATGAGACTGAAGCTTAAGAAACACTGGAAAACTGGACAAACAGCACTACAAAGGTTCAATACAGCCCTCCTTCGAGATACTGACAAGCTCCATGAATTCAAGATAACTCTCAACAACAGGTTCCAAGCTCTACAGGATCTATTGAGAGAACAAGAAACTACTTTGGAGGACAACTGGAAAGGGATAAAAGAAGCACTAACTTCAACGTGTCAGGAGGTTCTTGGTCCTAAGAAGCATCATCACAAAGAATGCATCTCTATGGGAACCCTGGACAAAATTCAACAAAGGAAGAACAAGAAACTAGCAATTAACAACAGCCGAACACGAGCAGAGAAAGTCAAAGCACAAGCAGACTACGCAGAAGGTAACGGGGAAGTGAAGAAAAGCATTAAAGCCGACAAGCAGAAATACGTGGGAGAACTAGCAACGGCGGCGGAAAAAGCTGCAAGAAAAGGCAATATGAAACAACTATATGATACAACGAAGAAATTGGCAGGGAGATATAGCAAACCAGAGAGACCAGTCAAGGACAAAGAAGGAAAGACAATCACTGAGATTCAAGAACAGAGGAAAAGATGGGCAGAATACTTCGAGGAACTGCTGAATAGACCAGCCCCATTGAATCCACCGAACATCGAAGCAGCCCACACTCACCTTCCAATAGATGTCACTCCACCAACGATCGAAGAAGTCAAGATGGCCATCAGACAAATCAAAAGTGGGAAGGCGGCAGGACCTGACAATATACCAGCAGAAGCACTGAAGTCAGACATTGAAATTACTGCAAACATGCTTCACCTTCTATTCAAGAAGATTTGGGAAGAGGATCAGCATATTTACAACTGAAGAACATCTGGAACTCAAAACGATTGTCAACCAACACTAAGATCAGAATGACCAGACACTATCAGCAACAACCTACTGTGCGAGACAACAAACCAGATTCCAGCGAGGAAGAAACCGAGAAGAGGCTCTGAAAGTGGAAAGGACACACTTTGAGGAAATCACACAACTGCGTCACAAGCGGAGCCCTCACATGAAGTCCCGAAGGCCAAGAGAATAGAGGAAAACAAAACAACACATTACGTCGAGAAATGCAGACACATACGAGATGAATGAACAAAAATTGCACAGAACTAGAAAGGTAGGCCCAGGACATGGTGGGTTGAAGAATGCTGTTCGGCGGCATATGCTCCATTTGGAGGAACAGGCGTAAGTTAGTAAGTAAGTAAGTGTCAAGGTCCCGTTTGCAAAGAGAGAGCAGACAGTTTCACAAGTGGAATATCTGAGCCTGCATAAACATATAGAAAAGGATGAAATCCTATGAACTCCATGAACTCTCTGTACCCTGAGAGTATTTACAGCCTTACTAATTTTTAAGCATGTGAAGTAGATAAATGTTAATGAGTCAGTTGACACACACTTGAATCTTAAAATAATTTCTTTTTAGAATTCATTACCATTCTTAAAAATATCACCGAAAAGTTATGCTGAAGTTTTAAAGCCGTATATAAAAGTTATGTTATGCAAGATCACATGGTTTGTCAACATTTTGAGTTGGTTTAGCGCGTTTGTTGTTATCTGTGAAACTGCCGTGAAATAGTTTGACTTGAAATAACGTTTCTGTAATCGTCTTAGTTTATTACGATATTTCGCTGGTATATATAATTCGTAAGGTTCACTAAACCTGAACGTTTTAAAGGTGCACTGAAATATAGACATGAGTTAACAATCAAATAGAATTTGTCAATGGCTTCCATAAAAATATTGAATGCGAAAAATTCATTACAGTCTGAGAGTTTGATCAGCGAGCACATGAGGTACCAGTCCGCAATGTAATAGTTTCTATATTGGCAGGTTTTTTAATGTGTAGGTTATAAGAGGCATAGATAGGGAGAGCACGAGCTGCTACCATGTTTCTGTGATAAGTATGAAAGAAGTCTTGCTTAGTGAAACTAGGAATTTGAAGGCTGAAAGCCACGTGAATCTCTATTTTTATCAGATAGATTAATTGGCAAAAATTGATTTGCTGTACAGGCAGGAAAGGCAGCAGCTTGTTGATGTTCGGTTGATGGTACTTAACCTAGTAGGCCATATTTTCTATGGAGAAAGTGGTGTGAAAAAGTATATCTGGCAGATTTTGACATTTAAAACTATAGAGGGTTACCGTGGGAATGGTGGAACTCTGTGGTCTGTCCAATATACTTTCTTATAACAAGGTACCGACATCGTATTCTTAATTGTATTTTTAATAGCCTTCACGCTGGAACTTGATAATTAGGTATGGGTTTCTAATGTTACACGGAAAGATATCGGATAAATATCTCAAATAATAATAATAATATATTCTGGAAATAATATTTACAGAATTCACACCAGTTTACAGGCATGATCAGATTGTTATAAAAATCAACATTTAATGTAGAGAACAAACATGAAATATAAGAAAGTTTTATGTTTGCTGGTTTAGTAATTGATAAATAGTTTAAATATGGCATATGTCACGGCAAGCCAATGCAACACCAGGGAACTTGTCATTTTTTTATTAAGTGGATAGCCTGATGATTGATCAACATTGTTCTGTAAGGTTATTTCCAGTGCCAGAGCGAGTTATTATTAATTATCTACAACTATAGAAAGTAAGATTAAAGCAAAGAGCACTGAACAACAAAATAATGATAGCAAGTAAGAGGTTAAACATTTAAAGTTCCTATAATCTCACTTGTGGAGTAAGATACACTTGCAGGCGCTAGAGCATTTAATGCATTTTCAGAGGAGCAAAAAGCATTAATTGAGCGAACAAACAATGGGAGAGAGTTTAACATACGGATAGTTTGGGGTAAATTATTCCAGAGCCTAGAAAACTTACAGGTAAAGTAATTCATATAGAGAGAAGATCTAGAATATGTTTGTTTCGCTAAAGACAAGGAGTTACGAATGTCGTAATGTGGGGCTTTAGCATATTGAATCGCCTGATTGGATGTGAAGGAGAGTTTGTTAAGTATTTTGAAAAAGAAGATAAGGTTAAGTTTGAGTCTCCTCATCCATAAAGGGTCAAGCCCTAGTTTACTACACCTCGAATTATATGTCAAGACACTAGCAGTTCCAAGAGTACGAAATATAGATCGTCTCTGTACTGATTCCAGTCTTAATTTATCCTTTATGCGCGTGCTAATAAGGAGAAACGCACAGTATTCGAGGAGTGGTCGAACACAGACTTTGCACATTAGAATACGAGATTCGCTGTTATGAAGGTTTCGAGTTATGAAACCTATAAGGCGTTGAGACTTGGACGTTTGTTTCATTATCTGTTCAGTAAACGACAAGTCGTCGGAGTACCTAAGTCCTAGATCTACTACTGTGTGTAACCTAGATAACATTTCCCCATTTATGGTAAGATTGAGGTTGAGTGATGTATCACCGAAGCATAACCAACCACATTTAGCTGTATTGAGCTCCAGTTGCCATTTTGAGCACCACTGTGCTACCTTGTTAAGCTCCGTGCTGATACAATTTTCAATATTGCTCAGCTCATGTGGAGAAAATGAGTACACCACCTTAAGATCGTCTGCAAACAAAAGGGACTTACCCACACTAAAACACTCACAAATATCATTAATGAAAACTAAAAAGAGCAAAGGACCTAAGACACAACCCTGAATTACACCACTTCTAACAGGGACTGAGTTCGACAATGAAGAGTTGATTTTAACTATTTGATGTCGATCGCTCAGGAAGGAATCAAACCAGGCTAGTAACGGGTTTTCGACCCCATAAGATGCGAGTTTATCTATGAGAAGTTGGTGGTTGACCATGTCGAAGGCCTTAGAAATGTCCAGGTATAGCACTAATACTAGATATCCTTGGCTACGAAGCGAATAGACTAAATTAAAGAAGTCAAAATGACATGTCATACAGGATCGATTTTTAAGAAATCCATGTTGCGAATCATCAATAAATTGTTCAGTCAATAAATAGTTGGGTAGTTCGTCACTAATAATTTTTTCCATAATCCTAGAGATAACTGGAGTGATATTTATTGGCCGATAGTTGTTCATGTCAGTCTTATCTCCGGATTTGTAACGTGGTATGATGTACGCGGTTTTCCAACGGTCAGGATAAGAGCCTGATTCCATAGAGAGAGTAAACAGCTTAAGGAGAAGAAGTTGGATATCTGGACCACCATATTTGTAGAGAAATGATGAAATCCCGTCTGCACCGTGACCTTTCGAAACCTTGAGCTTATTTATAACCTTACTAATTTTCAGACATGTGAAGGAGATAGATTTAATTGAGTTACCAGTCAAGCATATAACTCTAGAAACAGAGCCATTTAAGGATTCTTTGCCATCTGCAAAATTACCACTGAAAAGGTCTGCTATAGTTTTTGGGTCATATATAAAACTATTATTATGCAGGATGCATGGTATATCAACATTTTGAGTTGATTTAGCACGTTTATTGTAAGTGTGGATTAGGTTTTGCACTTTTGAGCTAGTACGTAGTGCTAATAGCTCTTCATTGATGGCTTTTAACCTATGTTTCTCTTTAATTTGGTTAAAAATTATTGTTATTTGTGTGACTGCCGTGAAGTCGTTAGATTTAAAATAACGTTTCTTTAGGCGTCTTAGTTTATTACGATATTTAGCTGGTATATATAATTCGTGATGTTTACTAATCCTGTAAGTCTTAATTGGTGCACAGGAGTCTAGACAAGAGTTAACAATCAAATAGAATATGTTGATGGCATTTGTCAGACTATTACATGAGAAGAATTCATCCCAGTCTGAGAGTTTGATCAGTGAGCGCAAGAGGTCCCAGTCTGCATGCTTATAGTCTCTATAATTGCAGGTTCTTTGAATTGGTCGGTTGTAGGAGGGATAGATGGGGAGAGCACAAGCTACTATCCTATGATCACTGCTTTCAAACTCGTTGTATACTTGTACAGATAGGGGAATGATATCTCTACTAAATATTAGATCAAGTGTATTATCACCCCTTGTTGGGGTACGAACCCACTGTGACCAGCAGTACAGATTAAGGATTGACAAAAATTCACCATTGCTAGACTGACAGCTACCGGTACTCCAGTTAATCCCAGGATAATTGAAATCACCAGTGATAATCTTAGCGCTGAAGTTTAGAGTAGATGCGTGTATAAATGCATTGATTATACGATCATTCAAATTATCAGTACTATCAGGAGCTCTATATATACAACCTAGGAGTAGACTAGCGTTTAGGGTATTGATTGATGCCCAGATCGATTCTGGTAAACTATTCAAGATACTATCTTCAACTTTGTTAGTTATTAAGGTATCCTAAGCAAATATAAGACAACCGCCTCCTCGCTTAGTTTCTCTGTCACAGCGATAGAGTCGATAGTTTTGCATATTTAATTCGGAATCGGCCACTGCTGGATAACACCACGTTTCAGTGATAAGTATAAAAGAAGGCTTGGCTAGAAAGGCTAAGGTTCTCAAGGCTGAAATTTTGTTCAGAAGTGAACGTGCGTTAATAAGTTTAAAAAGGGAGAGTGCAGTGTAAAAAAACCGAGAGCATCTTTATCGAGGGTATGAGTTCTAGCTATGCATGGACTATGGTTTAATGTGTTTTCTGGATCGCATGGGCTATAGCATGAGCGAACTGTGGTGCTAGTGGAACAAGGGATCTCTGGAGGCCGAAAAAAAATCCTTATTTTGGTAAGGTTGTACTTGTCTTGGTGGACAATTAAGACAGGTGCCTGTATGTTGGGATTGCGTTGATGGTGCATAACCTAGTATACCATCTTCCCCACTGCAAGAGTGATGATAAGAGTTACATCTTGCAGGTTTATTATTTATAACATTTGGGGGAAACCATGCGGTACGTTGGTTCATTGCCGTCTGTCTAATAGTAGGCCTGCTCACATGATGATTGTAGTGGCCGTCTCGTGTAACGTTTGAACGAAATGTGTCCTTATAACCTCCCTTACGGTGAGTAGGGTTAAGCATGCTTTCAGAAATTAAACTTTTGTTTGGTAAGGCCGTTGAAATATTTTTGGTATTCGGTCTAGAACCAGAAGGTTTTTTATTTACTTTCTTCTTAATTGGTATATTCTTTTTAGGTTTAGCAGTGTTTCTATGAGCCTTCACAATAGAATCAGGTGTTTGATTGTGGGCTTCCGATATTACACTGGAAAGAATGACATTAGAGTCTACATCAGATATGTCCTGGTTATCAAGGGCCACTATGAGTATGAGAGGCAAACTAGCACACTGCATTGGTATATCAGTACACTGACTAACATGAGATAGATTAGCTGTAACAGTGGGCTCAGCTTCTGGCGCGATCACATTTGTTGTGACCTCAACAATGTTATTTTCGTTCATGGTACGCTTTTGTGTTAGTCTTTGATTGGTGGTTTTGTCTGAGACTATACGAGCGTTTTTAAACTTCGTATGCGCACAGACTAGCTGTTCAGATTCTTTCAAACGTTCCGCTAATAAATGGGAATCAAATCTAAACAGGATAGGGCACGAGTATTTTTGTTAAGTCGGATACATTGGCATGGATTGTCCTGGAGATTAACTGCCTTTAGTATCGAGTTTCTTACAGTCTTAATGTCAACTTTGTCAGGTATATTATATATAACCACATTATTTCGAGAGATTATTCGCTTGGTGACTTCACTAGCTATCAAGTCAATAACGGATTCTACTTTGATCCTGTCTTCGAATTCAGAAGTAACTATATCCTTGGACAACAGTAGTCGAAGGGGTGACAGTGTCTTTAGTTCTAATTTAAGATCATCATGCTTTAATAAGGAGCCCGCAAGTGACTCCACTTTAGAACGCATATCACTTAATTGCTTAAAGACAGAGGCTAATTCGCTCTTAATAAGATCGATACCATCTGTTCGTGAGTTAGAACTCATTATTAAGTTAGACATGGAGTCATCCAGCAACATGTGTGGAATAAGTCCACTCCCACTATTATCTGGTGCAACAGCAGTTGCAGAGCATGGGGTATAGGTAAGACCAGAGTTGTTAATATCTGAAGAAATAGGACTTTTTCAAGCTCGTTTTTGTATCAGTCGAACCATTTTTCTTCAAGGGTTAACTGAATGTTATTATTGATTTTTAAACTGTGGTTTAACGATATATAAGGACTTTGTAATAAATACCGTGTGATCGTAACGCAAACTTCAAACGTACCGCAATAGTTCCTTAGCTTTATGAAGTGAGGATACAAACATATCTTCAAGATAACGATAACTGAACTCATTTGATACTAGATGAGTAATAATTACAGTGTTTATGCATATCCGATGCAAGGCCATCTATGAGTACACATGAAAACTGTTTATTTAAACTTCAGTCTCTCTATACTTAGTAGTAACCATTCTTAAAGTGAAAATTTAATTCAACCTTCCTCCGTATGAGTGGGTGACTGTCGGTCATACGAAAGCATCATTATTGAACAACATTCCTCATTATGCTGAAGATTTATATCAGGCTAAATATACAAATGAAAAAACCATCATATATATTTAGTTAGATTACAAGGTAGTGATAAACAACAAGAAAGTTCAATCAATGACATTTGCAAAAACAATATCTGAGGTCAACAAACTGATGTTCTTGTTCTTATAATCACACGATCACGTAGTGTATACTATTATTATCATCATTATTATTATTACCTTGATAAAACTATTTCATATGAAAAAACGCACATTACATAGGAAGAACACAAATAGGAAATGTGATGAATATGTATGTAATATTGAAATAGATATTCCTGTCTGATTCGTCATTTAACAGTCCTCAGTGTAAAAAGATTTGAGTGGGCAAATGTAGCGCATGTTGTGATTAGCTGAAACAAATATGGTAGATCAAGAATAATATCTTTTTGTTGGAAAATATTACCTTCCTGATCACTTCAACCATTCTTCTTTGTTGTCTAATACATTATGGTCTCGAGTACAGTGTAATTGTAAAAGATTAGCGTTCAGTTGACTCTAATGAAGATGACGAAGTGCCAACAAATAAAATAACAAACAACTAGTAGACTGTTATCTCACATCACATTCTCTCTCGAACCATCACCAATCAGCATAGTACCTATTGAAGCTGTGTGTTCCGAGATCGAATCCGTCAAATAGCATCAGTTCCCTTAAGAATACAGGTACACCTTGCTGATTAGTGACAAGTAGCAGGCGAATCGGGTTCACAGTTTCCTGTTGATCACCTCCAAGCATCATCTTATCTGTTTACTTAGTTGAAGATTTGACGGAATCGACTACTTAGTATACTGTAAAAACACTTTGATAATAAAATTCCCTTAATATTTATTTCAACATTGATATAAAGCAACGAATGTTCACAGATACTGATAAATATAGCCGAAGTTAAAAATGAAAATAATAAGTACAAAATGCAATAAGAAAGATCATAATGATAGGTTGCGTTATTCGAATTCTTGCCCACCAGTGTAGGATCATCTACGTTGATGTTCTATCGTCGAAATGATTGGGGGCCTACTATAGTTAGACGAGAATGGTGACGAACCAACTAACGCTGAAGTCACACCTCGCGACCAGCCCTTACGTGGATTGAACCATCGACGCATCAAAGGATCATGGACGCTAAGGAGACTGTACAACACAAAGGACGTTACTACAAGAATATATTAGTTAAGGTACAACCACGAAAATACAGAAATGAAAGAACAACCAATGCCGCGTGGGCCAGTCCATGGCGTAAGATTGATTGATGCGCGTTGACTATCTTTGACCTTGACAGGGATCGATGATCTGTTCGATATTCAGTGACATTTCATCGACCCTACAAGTAGCAGGCGAATCGGGTTCAGAGTTTCCTGTTGATCACCTCCAAGCATTTCTAGTTATATCTATATTTAACAGACTAACTGTAAGTACAAAAGTATAACCGTGAAGATAAGTCGTGGTTTCCTTGTGCGAAGCTTTTGATCAACTTGCAGTCAGTTTGGAAAAACTGATAACTGCTGTGAAAATCAATAAGGGTCGAAGAATACAGAGCGAGAGCGAAGGTGGCACGATGAAGTTTCTAAAAGATGATAAGTGGTGAGTGCTGCACATGTGTTTGATGAGTGAACCGAAAAATGTCGAAAAGAACATAAGAAACCAAGAGTGTCACTCTGGACTCATGTCAATGATATCGATGAAAAATGCTGTCAGTGTTGGGGTCGAGACGACAATATCGTTGTCAGATTGCAGGAGATGCGCCCGACTGCGTAAACCGACGATTCGCGTGAATGAGTGTCGTCAAACCACCAATTGAACTGGACAGGCTTTAGATCGTCGAGTAGTTGAACAGCCGATTGATGTACCGAAATCATCTATTAGATAACAGTCACGCGGAAACAATACTTCATAAGATGAAAAAATACGACGTCGAATTTGAATAACTACAATAGTTCGGATGTGTTGTAATGTCACATCGAAGTAACATCATTTCGTATACTGACAATTGTACTGAACGTTCGTTTGGGCATTGTTTACGTAGCAATTGGATGTGCAGTAGCAAACATATACGAAGACTATCGTGGGGTTCGTGGAGAATTTCAGAGGACGTTTAGCTATTTTCCAAACCCGTATTGCATGTGAATAAGCCGAAGACGGAATTAAAGTGACTTTCGTGCAATAAGGAAATCGAGCCATGATTTACTGTGTGAGATAACAGCATATACAAAGCGCATAGTAAACATTAATTTAAATGGTAACCACCAATGTAACTAAAGTTTAGGTTTAGATAACGTGATCGTTTCGTAAAAAGCATATTATCTAGCGCTGAGTGACATCAAGTACGACGAATTGTCTCATTAAGACATGGACTAAGATTTCCCGTGTACGTGAAATACGTTTTTTCGGAATATGTTGACTTACGAGTCATAAATGTACATATTTTCGACTAAAATTTGACGGCAGTGACAGAATGTATGACTACTCTAGGTGAAAGTAGCCGCGAAATGTTATTAGACATCATAAACATTATACGAAATTAACTAACTCAATTGCGAAACTCGCCTGGGTTACTCTTGCTCCCAAGTAATTGAAATTTGTTGATTAAATTCGTAGATTAACGAAGCGTTGTAGACTGAATTGGTATACGTCCAAATTTAATTTGAGCCAAACACGTAGCATTGCCTGGCGAAACAGTCTAAACAAGATCTAATATTGCAGGAAATTTATAGTTCAAACTCACTGTAAATTTCTAGCATTCGTATCCTCTGATTCACCATGGAACTCAGCAATTGAAAATTAGGCAGGCAGTGGTCAAGAAAGTAAAATATTCTTGTAGGTAGTTTCTGATAGTAGTTAGTTGATAGTGATTAAGCAGAAAGATGAATTTATAATCGACAGTTAATCCTGTATTGGTTATACAAGTGAATAATTTGCAAACAGATATCCGTTCGTGTTGCCTTGAGTCTATACTTACGAGTGGTTGATATTTTAACAGACATATTAAACAGGAGCATTTACATGCTGCTAATGCTTGTTAAGGAACCACGATAGTCGATTATAGTCGTAGTTGATTGGTTAGTTCTATCGATCGAACAGCCCCCAAATTCCCTGGTACGGCCGAGAGTGGGGAGAGTCTACTCTCCCTCTCGAAATGCTCTCACATGGCCAGCGAATATATAGCCCCTGCCAGGGAAGTCCTACTCACTGCCTTCTCGTGGCGGGGGTGTTGTTTACGAAAGTGAGAGGACGAAAAGCGAATATCCGGCGCTTTAACCGGGTTGGTGGACACGGAGGGTCCACCTAGGGGAGTTGGAAAACCCTGATTCCAAACCAATGGTGCACATGGGCTCCAGTATCCTGATGGAACGAATGGCGGACGAACCTGTCATTGGTCAACGGCTACCATGGGACTGCATCTTCTCACGATGCTCCACTGCCTTGTGGATCGGACCTTTTGGTCAAAGGCTCGGGGTGTGGCCCCCTAAGAAAACCACCTGCTTCGGTTTGGGCACCCGGGCAGTATCACAGCCCACACACAAATGAATGAAATGATGAACTCTATTGACGATTCTATTCGATTCTATTCGTTGAACAGGACTGTTCTCTGGGATTGTCTATTGAAGAAGGGTGTGCCTGAAAAGTTCATTAACATCTTAAAGGCCCTGTATACGAACACCTCAGGCAGAGTGAGGGCATACAACCACCTTTCTCCCTTGTTCCATTCGAGCAGTGGGGTTAGGCAGGGTTGCCCAATCTCACCATTCCTCTTCAACTTTGCCATCGACGACATCCTGGAAACAGCTCTGATGGATGTAAGTAATGGCGGTGTGGATCTGTTGCCTGAAGAACGACTTCGCGACCTTCAGTATGCGGATGATATTGTCTTACTGTGCGATAATGCCCAAGGTATGCAATCCGCACTCAATCAGTTGGCAATCAGTGTCCTCAGGTACGGCATGTGCTTTGCACCTTCGAAATGCAAAGTACTCCTACAAGACTGGCAGGATTCTAATCCTGTACTCGCCCTGGATGGTGAGCAGATTGAAGTAGTTGAGAAATTCGTGTATCTAGGTAGCTATATAAGTGCTGGTGGTGGCGTGAGTGATGAGATCGATGCACGTATAAGGAAAGTCAGAGCGGCTTATGCCAATCTGGGCCATCTTTGGCGCCTTCGTGATGTTAGTCTGGCTGTAAAAGGTCGGATCTACAACGCGTCGGTGAGAGCAGTTTTGCTCTATGCTTGTGAAACCTGGCCTCTCCGAGTTGAGGATGTTAGACGTCTCTCTGTGTTCGACCATCGTTGTCTCCGAAGGATTGCTGACATCCAGTGGCAACACCATGTTAGTAATGCAGAGGTTCGGCATCGTGTGTTCGGGCGCAGAGACGATAATTCAATTGGTGTCACCATCTTGAAACACCGACTTCGGTGGCTTGGACATGTTTTACGAATGTCGTCCCAGAGACTTAGTTATAACTTCACCAGATTAAGGAATGTTTGAACGATAATCTTTAACTACTCAAATGACATTTCAGTAGTATTTCACTACACAAATAATTGTGTTCATATCATTCACTGTACTATTATTATTATTATTGAATTATTCGGTCGGATAAAAATAAATTGAGTTCTCATTAGATAATAGAAATGATGATTGAAATTACCAAGAATAACTGACTATCACTGAATCTTTATCTGTAATTGAAATAACGGACCCCATCATAACAATAATGTGCATGATTGATGTAATTATTATTAACATCATCATCATCATCATCATCATCATCATCATCATCATCATCATCATCATCATCATCATCATCATCATCATCATCATCATCATCATCATCATCATCATCATCATCATCATCATCATCATCATCATCATCATCATCATCATCATCATCATCATCATCATCATCATCATCATCATCATCATCATCATCATCATCATCATCATCATCATCATCATCATCATCATCATCATCATCATCATCATCATCATCATCATCATCATCATCATCATCATCATCATCATCATCATCATCATCATCATCATCATCATCATCATCATCATCATCATCATCATCATCATCATCATCATCATCATCATCATCATCATCATCATCATCATCATCATCATCATCATCATCATCATCATCATCATCATCATCATCATCATCATCATCATCATCATCATCATCATCATCATCATCATCATCATCATCATCATCATCATCATCATCATCATCATCATCATCATCATCATCATCATCATCATAATATGCTCGATTATAAATTTATTATATTTCAATTACTACAAACGCATCAGCAAACGCATCAATGTCCGACTAATTTGACTGTTGTAAGCCATGTTTAACAAATGGAAGAAAAGCATTACATCGGATCATAGAAGTAGGAATAATGCCCGTCAACTGAAGTGACGAGCTTTAGATCCTGTGAACTGTATTATACCCTTAAACCACTGACACAGCATACAACGATTTATTAACTGATATCAGTTAACGGGTGATGTGGCACAATCAACCTGCTTTTGCTGAACTGTCACAGATTAAGATGAACCGCGGTTCAATACTTCATGGTTTTCAGTGGTTTTCGAGGTTGTATTAGTTCGTGACGTTAATTCATTTCAACGATCAGTACAAATCATTATTGATGATAGGTAACAATTGTGCATTATTTATTACTTTTGTAAAATAACAATGTTAAGTTCGATTTAGTTCATTGTCACTAGGGTAAACATAATTTCGTTTTTGTTCTTTTTTCGTTTAACATGGCTATGTCAATCAATAAATCAATATTTTATTGATGGTGAACATAAGAATATCTGGTAGCACAATGTTTAAAAGATCAAAAAAGGGGGGGAAAGGATAAGAACAGAAATCAATTGATGTGGAAATGTAGGAACACATGAAATCCGAGATAGTTGATTATCAATTTTGCAAATAAACAATATGCTGTATTATTATACAATTCATAGTATGAAAATGTGTTTCTTTCAAATGAATACATATATTATCTCTACTTTAATTTACACCGTCGGGAAGTTCGAGAAAGTTCCTATGAATATTCTTTTCTGAGTCTTAAGCTAAGAAAGAGCATCATGACTTTGTGAAAGGTATACAAACTGGTTTGTCTAATTATGCTGTGGATTGTGTGCTGAATTATAATATATAAGTGAATGTGCATTATGACGAAGTGAGTGTGCATACGCAGTTAATAAATATGAAAAAGAGTTCAACGTCTGTGTCGATGTTGTGTTATCTGAAAGCAATTAAAGAGTGGTTTGTATTAGATATCGGAACGTTCTGAACTATGGTTTAAGCGCTTTGTGGCGTTAAAAGAATCAATGAATTTTTCGCAACCGCAAATGAAATTATTTTCATGCATGGGTTCAATTCAGTTGATAAGACAATGTTTGTCAGACAAGCTGCCTATTATCTGTGATCATACATGGCCTGAAAAATGAGAGAACTGATCAATTTTGTTTGTCCCTTCGACATATACATACTTAAACACATATTTGTAATATCAGAAACATTCCGAAAGAGTGATCTATTACTGTAAAGTTCCGTCCATAACTCGTATTAAACTACAATTGACATTCTGTCAACACGACCTTTTTCACATGTTTGATAGCATTTGAAATGGATTGCAGTGAATCTATTTTTGCTGCAAAACTAACTTACGATTCTTCATAAAAAACTTTAATAATTGACTGAAAGACCAAGACAAACTCCAGTTGCAAATGGTTCAGTGTTGACTCAAAAGTATGTAAGCTACGAAAAGCTGGAATTCAATATACAAAGCAGGAATCTTATCTCACGAAAACAATTGATGTATGCAACCACCAAATCTTGATTGAAAGAATGCGGAACGAGTGTGATGTCGGTGAAGATAACTGTGGTTTAGATCATTCTTAAGACAAAGCTTTGAAGGAAACCATTGACCCTATTCTACACATATCAACAAAAAGATCATAGTAGAAAACCTAATCAGTCTTGATGACACCTTTTTAACCATAGTTTGTCAATCATCATTTACTAACGAAATATGGAAGTGTTTATCTAGGTATTGATAAAATGTTTCGACAGATCACTTTATCAAATTTAGCATTCACACGGAACTCATAGTTGACTGCAATGATCACAATATCACTTATGTGCAATACTATTTATCTACGAGTTATTATTAGCCTCTCTAATCTTGTCGAATTCTTTACATTGAAGACTATTACATCGACTATTTGGTTATGAATGAGTGCATAAGTGTCTGTGACAATTCATATACAGATACTAGGTATATCATCGGTCGAGATCTTAAGATTTAGCAGTTTTTTACTAAATGTCAAACATTTATCGAGTGTTCTTCCGCTTCTTCAGTTTTCTTTCATGAGGTTTTCACAAACTGTTAAGTTTGTCTTACATTGTTCTTAATCGCTCTCCTTCCACTTCTTTGTTTATTGTTTTATACTACTTATTCATATTCAGTAAGCAGTTGTATACTTGACAATTTTCACATTTACATTGTAACGCAAGTTGTACTGTAACATTCGGAAACGTTCCCATATATTTATAATGTTTATTGTACTTATCATTGTATTTGTCATTGTAATTACTGTACTTTAATTACTGTAACGAAGTATACAGTTTAAATGGGCGGAAGTTGCAGACAATATTCTAAGAAGAAGGCTAGAACCCAATTTTCATGATTTGTTGCAATTCTTGGAAAAGAAAGTGTCAATCGCCACGAACACTTATGGACAGTTAGCAAGTGGGAGCTACAAAGCTCAAACGACATCGAACAACCGGTCTGCTTCTATTAGAGCTACGATCCATACATGGTCGAGTAAAGGAAAAGTTCATTGTGTAATTTGCTCTGATACCCACGAAGTCGTATCTTGCCCACAACTGCTAGCAGTAAGACACAACGAAAGGCTAGAATTACTGAAGAAGTTTAAACTTTGCTTTAATTGTTTAAAACCCAATCATCGAGCAAAAGACTGTCAGCAATCCGTGTTGTGTGAAATTGATGGCTGCAAGCGACGTCATCATAGAATTCTTCACAACACAGAACCTGATGCTAAACAAACATGCTGTAATTCTACTTATTCTGCTGGAACGTATTTAGGATTTGTGCCAGTCAGGTTACATGGTTCCACAGGACATGTGGATACCTATGCATTATTGGATAATGGCTCAGACTCGACACTATTGCTTAGTGATGTGGCAAAGCAGGTAGGAATTTCAGGTACAGTGACAAGATTGAACATATCTTCTGTAATTGGAGCGTCATCTCAGAACGCTGAACTTATTAATTTCGAAATCGAATCTTTAGACAAGACTAATCGAATCAAAATCGAAGGTGCATATGCTATAAACAACCTACCTATTAAAAGGGCAGAAATCCCACCAACGGACTTCCAAGAAAGATGGAAACGCTTGAAAGGTGTACAGCTACCCACCATAGCTTGTGACAAGGTTGGTTTGTTACTTGGTGTTGACGTTCCAGAGGCCCACTGGGTTATCGACCAGTGTATCGGGAAACCTAAACAACCCTATGCATCACTAACTATGTTAGGATGGGCCTTATTTGGACCGACAGGTCAACTTGATAAAACTTCAGCCTTCATAAACTGTTTAGAAGCAAAAGGTTCCGTCGAGGAGGATATTCTCAAATTAGTTGAACATGAATTTTCTGAAAATAAGTACTCTGATAAAGTTGCCATGTCCCTATGTGATAAGACCATTATGGAAATTACTGACAAACAAACAGTATTGCTTGATGGACATTATCAAGTGCCGATGCCCTGGAAAGTGGATTGGGACTCACTTCCAAGGAGTAGATGTAGTTTCATCATAAGCAAGTCTAGAATAGCACCCCTGAAATTTGTCAGTGTTTCTCGTCTTGAACTACAAGCCTCAGTACTGGCAGTGAAGTTGATGAGGCAAATAGTAGAAGAATTAAAGCTAAAGGACATGACTGAAATCTACTTCTGGACTGGTTTTATAATAGTATTAAATTACATACTTAATACGACGTCACGTTTCAAGTATGTAGCATCATCCATCAATCTTGCTGATCTAGCTTCCAGAGGAATGTGTAAGTATGACCCTAACCGTATTAAAGCTTGGCCTTCAGGTCGCGAGTTCCTAACGACTGAGAAAGATAAGTGGCCTGAGTATAGACGAGAAGAAATATTAAAACTCCCAGTCAAGCTAGAGTTAAAGAACGCCACAACCTTGGACACCATGACTACAGTTTTTCCTCTTGATAAATTTATATCCCATTTTTCGTCATGGATTAAACTCAAACAAGGCACAGCTTGGCTCATCAGATTCAAATGTCACCTCTACAATAAAACGATCGTAAGGGGACTCCTTGCGCCTAACGAATTGGATAATGCCGAAAGAGACTTATTAAAATACATAAAAGCGCAAGACTTTGCGGAAATTAGACAATGGATTAAACGACACAAGCATTCTGATAACATCCTGTCCAAAATTCATGTTATTGATAAGTTACGTCCAATCTTGATTGACAACCTGATTCGCGTAGGAGGACGTTTGAACCGTAGTGATCTCCCGTTAGAGCAAAAACATCCGATTATTCTACCTAGCAAACACCCTATAACGGAGCTTATCATTCGTCACCACCATCAAGCTGACGGACACATGGGGGTGTACTACACACTAGCCTCCTTGCGCAAAGGGTTTTGGATCTTAAAGGGAACTACTGCAATTAAGAGGATCATACAAAAATGTATAGGCTGCTGTATTAGATCAGCCAGGCCGATGTCACAAATGATGGGAGACTTGCCACCTACACGGATAACAACCGACTTCCCGTTCGCAACGACAGGAGTAGACTATTTAGACTCAATCATGATTAAGGAGGGACGCAAACCTCGAAAGTGTTACGGATGACTGAACAGTAGAGGATAGAGAGGCTCTTCAGAGTGACTGTGGCTAGAGTAAATTGTACCATTGTCACCTCTGAATGTTTTTACGTTAGTCCTCAATCAGCGAAAGTAAGGAAAGACATGCTGTATTTGGGGGGCAGTGTTAAGTTTGTTTTACATTGTTCTTAATCGCTCTCCTTCCACTTCTTTGTTTATTGTTTTATACTACTTATTCACATTCAGTAAGCAGTTGTATACTTGACAATTTTCACATTTACATTGTAACGCAAGTTGTACTGTAACATTCGGAAACGTTCCCATATATTTATAATGTTTATTGTACTTATCATTGTATTTGTCATTGTAATTACTGTACTTTAATTACTGTAACGGTTATCCACAGTTGCGGATTTGTTTAAACACAACAGTTTCCATATTGTTTGCTCTTGGTTCGAGTTTCCACACAGCCATCAGCTGTCTTTGTACTATCGAAGCCTTTACTATTTCATTCTTGAATGACGCGTTAAACGCCTAGACACCTCACAAGTTGAGGTTTGTAATTAAACTTTGTGTTTATATAATAATAGAACCGCTTATGTAGACAAATCGTGTTTTGGAACTTCGATTTTGCGCGTATCTCAATCGGGTCATTTGGACGCTTTGATAGACTTAACAGTTCTCATCTTTGGTCTCATTAGTGTGGATACAGTTCTGAACTTTGGTCCTAATTGGTGAAGATACTTGCTGTAACTAATCTGGTCGGAATCTAGTCTAGTTCATTCATCCCAACGATGACGAAAACGAGAATGATGAAGTACAACGATGACAGTTCCCAAGACACAGATAATTCTAATGCTGAAAATATCATTCCTTCAGTTTCTAAGGTGAATTCACCTTTTTTTTTTAAATCTTGCTCTTGATAATGTTTTACTTAACCCCAAAGACAGCTGTTCTGTAAGGGACAACTATGTAGAGACTGGATGTAGCATAGAAGACGGAGTAGTTTCTAGGGAAAAGGAAGTAGAAAAGATTGAGTTAGAGATTAGAGAACTTCAACTACGCAAACGATTGTTAGAGTTAACCCCGAACTCTTTAAGCCAAGTGAGAAAAGCAAGAGAGATTAACGAGTCATTGGGATCTTGATCTGGGGACGTAACACCAGCAGCCTCGTTAAGGCGCCAATACACTACTGCACATTTGAGCGAAGCGGTGCAACTCAAAGCACAAGCGGATAGTATCAAGTCACTAGTTATGACAGCCAGTTTACCTAAGATAGAGGTTATGAAATTTGATGGAAGTCCTTTGAAATTTTGGACGTTCATAAAGGGATTCAAGGCTAACATTGCCGACAGAGTAGAGGATGATACTCAGAAATTAATGTACCTGATACATTATTGTGAAGGCGCAGCTAAGGACGCTATCGAGCACTGTGTTTTATTACCAGAAAGAGAAGGTTATACCAAAGCTATTAGCATTTTACACGAACAGTTTGGCAAACCACATGACATAGTAGAAGCGTTCTTAACAGAATTGTTAAATGGAACGCCACTAAATCAAGACGATGTATCGGGACTACGGAAATTAACAAGACTCATGATTAACTGTAAGATAGCCTTGACACAGATGGGCAGAAATGCCGATCTGAATTGTTCGACCAATCTAAAACGAATAGTGAGACGACTTCCACGAAGTATACAGTTTAAATGGGCGGAAGTTGCAGACAATATTCTAAGAAGAGGGCTAGAACCCAATTTTCATGATTTGTTGCAATTCTTGGAAAAGAAAGTGTCAATCGCCACGAACACTTATGGACAGTTAGCAAGTGGGAGCTACAAAGCTCAAACGACATCGAACAACCGGTCTGCTTCTATTAGAGCTACGATCCATACATGGTCGAGTAAAGGAAAAGTTCATTGTGTAATTTGCTCTGATACCCACGAAGTCGTATCTTGCCCACAACTGCTAGCAGTAAGACACAACGAAAGGCTAGAATTACTGAAGATGTTTAAACTGGACAATACAGCCTTCCTTCGAGATACTGACAAGCTCCATTAATTCAAGGTAACTCTCAACAACAGGTTCCAAGCTCTACAGTATCTACTGAAAGAACAAGAAACTACTTTGGAGGACAACTGGAAATCGATAAAAGAAGCACTAACTTCAACATGTCAGGAGGTTCTTGGTCTTAAGAAGCATCATCACAAGGAATGGATCTCTATGGGAACCCTGGACAAAATTCAAAAATACTTTACCAATCCACGAAATTGAGCAACCGTCTACCATTGTCTTCAGTGAGTTACTATCTCACAACAGACTTGGTTGAACTCCACTGGTCACTGCTTATTATTATTATTGTCAGAAGAGGGTTTTGTGGAGATTTTAGTAATTTTATAGTTGAATTCATGAGTCATTTGAAGCTAGTCGATCACGGGATTGTGGATGCTCACTTCCGAGGAGTCCCATATTAGGACGAAACGGTCTTCCAGTGTTTCCAAATTTTCCATGGTGGTCTAGCTTCAATTGATTCATTATTTCAACTATATCAAATTGCTTAACATCTATATCAAGATATCAATCTAAATCGTATATAGAATAGAATTTTGATCAAATTATTGACATTTTTTGAATACCAACATTCTATTTATGTATATATATATATATATATATATATATATATATATATATATATATATATATATATATATATATATATATATATATATATATATATATTCCTTAATTAAAACCTTAATACCCAATATAGATAAACTTTCTTTCGTTCAATTATATATATTCCAATAAATGACCTTCATCATTATAATTCTAATTGGTTCATATTTATCAGTAAGATAAATAGTCTTTTTCTATTGGCTAATTTTTTCATAAAAAAATTCTGTTATTTGATTGGTTAATAATTTCATTATAATGATGATAATAATATTCAAATTTTAGTAGATTTAAGAAAGTAATGATATCAATCTTTTTAAGGGTGTTGAATATTTAAAAGAAAAGGGTATTATAAAACAAAAATCATCAATGTGTTCATATTACTTTATAAACAAATGGATATTACTATTTATATATTTGACTTTAACTTATCAACAAACAACTAGTAAGCTATTGAATTTGTATTCATGTTTATTTGTTATTTTATATCTTTTTCATTTTATCTTATCCTTATGTACTACAGTCAAATAGAATGACAATTGGTGTTACTTACTTAGTTACTTCTGTCAGTTACTCTTAATGGAGCATAGACCGCCCACCATCATTCTCCAACCCAATCTATCCTGGACCTTCTTTTCTAGTTCTATCCAGTTATTGTTCATTCTTCTCATGTCTGTCTCCATTTTTAGGCATAATGTGTTCTTTAGTCTTCCGCTTTACCTTTGGAAATCAGGATTCCATATGAGGACTTGTCTTGTGACATAGTTGGGTGATTTTCTCAATGTGTGTCCTATCCACTTCCAGTGCTTCTTCCTGATTTCTTCCTCCACTGAATGGAATCTGGTTTGTTGTCTCCCACAGTAGGTTGTTGCTGATAGTGTCTGGCCAACGGATCTGAAGTATCTTGAGTAGACGACTGTTGATAAACACCTGTATCTTTTGGACGATGGCTTTCGTAGTTCTCCAGGTTTCCGTCCCATACAGTTGATTTGTCAGGACATTTGTATTGAAAATTCTGATGTTGGTGTTGGTTGACAGACAGTTGATTTGAGTTGCAGATGATTATCAGTTGTAAATATGCTGCTCTTGCTTTGCCGATCCGCACCTTATCATCTGTATCAGATTCACCGTGTTCATCAATGATGCTGCCCAGATATGTAAGGGTTTCCACATCCTCCAAATCTCCATCAAGTGTGATTCGATTGGTGCATGCTGTATTGTATCGAAGAGTCTTGCTTTTCCCTTTGTTTATATTGAGACCTACTGCTGCCGAGGCTGATGCTACACTGGTCGTCTTCTTCTGCATTTGTTGTTGCGTGTGTGATAGAAGAGTCAGATCATCTGCGAAGTCTAGATCATCCTATTTAAACTCGTTTATAGAACGCTTAACTTTACTTATTTAGGAGACTGAACAAAAGATTGGCGGAGAAAGAAATCAAGAAAAAACACTGGAAGTGAAAAGGATATACCTTGAGGAAATCACTCAACTGCGTCATAAGACAAGCCCTCACATGGAATCCTGATGACCAAAGGTAACGCAGAAGACCAACGAACACATTAAGCCTAGAAATGGAGACAAACATGAGAAGAATGAACAACAACTGGATAGAACTAGAAAAGAAGGCCCAGGATAGAGTGGGTTGGAGAATGCTGGTGGGTGGTCTATGTTCCATTAGGAGGAACAGACGTAGGTAAGAACTAATTCTATAAACGAAGGGGTGATTATAACCTGAACGGATTTATTTTCTGTTATCTAATATCTTAATCCTTCGGATACATGGTAACTTAAGATATCCTTTTAGCATTTGTTACTGGAGGTTTATTTTGAATCAGAAAATAAGTACTCCAATGACAAGTTTAGTAAATCGTTATGTTTTGCATGATAAATGATGAATTTGAGCTTAAATCTATATTTGAAATCTTATTATTATTAGTATTAGTGACTTTTTACTGCTCATATATACTTTTTTGGCAAGTCGCATAGATTTTCGGATATCGTCGCTACTGAGAATGCTAAACTGCTAAGCAAAGCATCTATTTCAGAATGTTATTAGTTTTCGAAGACTAATTTTACCACACAAGCTACTTTTCAATTTATGAGTAGTATATGTTCAATTCTTTAAAGATTTGAAAACAGGACGAGGACTGTGTAAACAGGATAATGTAGGTACACTAATTGGTTGACTAGATCGCCAATAATTAGTGTTAGTGCATTGATCGAAGTTAACCAAAGCTTCATAACGACGACTTTTGACTACACACTAGACGCTAGGTAACTAACCACATTATATAATCTCATTCAAATATCCAACAAATGATAAAGAACTGGATATAGGACAAAACCATAGTATACTACGGTAGATACTAAAGGTCAGAGAAATATATAAGGCAATATCAGCACATTTACATCATCTATGTTTAACAATCAAAAACACGATTTATTTACACTAAACTAATCACAAAGTGAATGACCACCATTACCAGAAGATTACCAAGTAATGTTAAATGCATTGAGACTAAGGGACTTAAATAAGATTAAGTTTCCTGTCCTAATCTCTTTAATGATGACCATGATAAGTAATTAAGATTTCACCATAGATGCTGAACTAAAACTCTTGAATACAACATATATTTTCACAAGGGGTTTTTGTGGAGATTTTAGTAATTTATACAGTTAAGATCATGAGTCAATTGAAGCTAGACCATCATAGAAAACCTGAAAGCACTGGACGGCCGTTTCGTCCTATTGTGGGACTATTCAGCAGTGCGCATCCACGATCGCGCCTAGCGAGATTCGAACCCAGAGTCTATCAGTCTCACGCGCGAGCGCTTAACCTTCAGACCACTGAGCAGGCATTCAATTCTGGTAATGTCTAACTTCAACCAATCCACGAAATTGAGCAACCGTCTACCATTGTCTTCAGTGAGTTACTATCTCACAACAGACTTGGTTGAACTCCACTGGTCACTGCTTATTATTATTATTGTCAGAAGAGGGTTTTGTAATTTTATAGTTGTAATTTTATAGTTGAATTCATGAGTCATTTGAAGCTAGTCGATCACGGGATTGTGGATGCTCACTTCCGAGGAGTACCATATTAGGACGAAACGGTCTTCCAGTGTTTCCAAATTTTCCATGGTGGTCTAGCTTCAATTGACTCATGAATTCAACCATATAAAATAAATTCACTTGGTATTCTTTGTTTGAATTTTCCCATTGATGTTTAGGACTGCAATTTATCAGTCTATTATTATCATATGTGCATACTGTGCGTATTGCCTCAATATAGCCTTAATTCACAAGCATTATGAGCAAAGATAGATAGTTGCTAGCAGTGGAATCCAGTTGGACTCGCGTTTCGTCCTATTTGGGACTCGTCAGCTGGATGTACCTGCATCTCAGAGTCAATGTTCACTCTGGGACTTGAACCCAGTTTCTTTCGCTTCAAACACCATCGCGTTATCCACTCAGCTAGTGAGTCGTGATAGCCATTTGCTCGTACAATAGGGTGAAGTTTAAATTCACTTGGTATTGTTTCGTTGGATGAAAATTAATTAGGAGCAGAACGCAAGACGCGTGCTTCATCCTATTTAAGAGACGTCGGCTGAGTAAACTTAGATTTCTGTGTTGATATTTACTAAGGCAATCGAACCTAATGTCTTTCGCTTCAAATGCTAACACATTATCTACTAAGTTATTCAGTTCCAATACTCAACGTCTTGTAAAACGACGTTTGAATATAATTCATTTGTGAGGATTTCAATCTTACCATTGTTCATGTTAAGGACTGAATATTGATCAGTCTCAGCCATAATGTATAAACCAGTGGCTATTGGAACTCAGTAGCTAAGTAGATAAAGTATTGGTGTTTGAAGCGAAAGACACTGAGGTCGATTGCTATAGCAAGCTTCAACACAGAAATACAAGTATAGTCAGCTGACGCGTCTCAAATGAGAAGAAACGCGCCTTCTGGTTTCCAGTACTATCCAATATCCAACTTTGATTAACAATTCATCACTTGTGTTTGACTGACTCGTACTTTCATAGTTGAAATCATTAGTCAATTGAAGCTAGACCACCTGGAAGCAATGGACGGCCATTTGTCTTATTGTGGGACTCCTCAACGGTGCGCATCTACTATCCCGCACTCGCGAGATTCGGACCCAGGACCTACCAGTCTCGCGCCAGAGCACTTAACAATTGGTGAACGGTTGTTCAAAATCGTGGATTAGTTGGAGTTAGACATAAACACCATCGGATGCCGGCTCAGTGGTCTACCGATTAAGTGCGAGAACGGGATCGTAGTTTTGAACTGCTGAGGAGTCCCATGACAGGACGAAACGGCCGTTCAGTGCTTCCAGGTTTTCCATGATGGTCTAGCTTCAATTGACTCATGATTTCAACTATGAAAATACTAAATTCTTCACAAAATTACTTCTGACTCGTACTTCTCATTCACACTGTAGAAAATAGAAGTGCGTTTGCTACTGAATACAAAACGTTTGAATTATTCATCAAGTGATTACTTTTGTGTGAAGCTAACTTCATATTCCTTCTAAATATTTCATAAACTAAGTTTTGTGTCAGTCTATTTCCTGATCAGTTAGGTGTAGTGATAGTTTCGAGATTGCAGCTTGCAGGGATTTCTCGTCGTCTGATCATTGAAATCAGTAAATTTTGGATCGAATTCGTCTTAAATACCAAAGCATTAATCCGTAAAACTAGGGGATAACTACTTAAGTTGTATTCTGCTGCTATTTAGACTTACTTTCAAATTCGCTCATGATCCGTAAAATGTCAAGCGAATCCGAGTTATTAATTATTTGAAATGTTGTTGTGTTTCAGGTCACTATAAAAACAATCAAACTATACCTGTTAATGACAATCGTGTTTTGATTCCACATGAACAGCAAGTTTACAGATATATCATGAACAATTATGAGTCATCTGTAAGACCGTTGAAAAATATATCAGAGAAGTTGACAGTGAATATACGTATACGTTTACAACAAATTAGTGGTTTGGATGAACGCAATCAAGTGTTGACAACTATACTATTCCTTGAGCAGGTAAGTGACCAATCTCTTTACTTTTTTAATACAATGGAATTTTGAAGTAGCACCACCTGGAGCTGCTCTGAAGCAACTGACGGTCTTAGACCTAGTGAGGTTTGAGAGAACGGCTAGCAACCCCATCTCTTAATGAAACCTCAAACTATACCTTGACCAGTTTCAACTAATTAGACTGGTTAAACTCTACTATGGAAGTTTAAGGGAGTTATGACGCCTCGTAGTGTAAGCCGAGACTTTGGAATCCACAAGATCAGTGGCTCTTCTGTAAACCAGGTCAACAATAAACATAGGAGCATAGAATGTTCAGACGATGTGGTAAACTGGAAGTGTCGTTCAAATAGCCGTGGAAACGAGGAAATACAACCTGTCCCTCATTGGATGAAGTGAAACTAGTTGGACACAATCTGAACACAAAAGAATATCTTCAAGAGGGATGTTAGTGTCTTCTGGTCATGAAGAAGTAAATGCATCACACTCACAATAGGTTGCACTAATTTCCGGATCTCAACACTAAGATTTCAGGTCAAATATTTGCAATATGTTAACTTAATCTGAAGTCCTACTCACTTCCTTCTCGTGGCAGGGGTGTTGTTGACGAAATTGAGAGGGTGAAAAGCGAATGTCTGGAACTTTAATCGGGTTGATGGATATGTAGATTGCATCTAGGAGAATTGGAAAACCCTGATTCGAAGCCAATGGTGCACATGGGTTCCATGATCTTGAGGGAACAAACAGCATATGAACTTATTGTTGGTGACCGGCTACCATGGGACTGCATCTCCTTACGATGCTCCACCACCCTGTGCGCTAGATCTTCAAGTCAAAGGCTCGGGGTGTGGCCCCCTAAGAAAACCATCTACTTCAGTCTGGATACCCGGACAGTATTCCAACTTGCACCCGAATCAAATTAATGATAATCACCACTAGAAATACTATTCTTACTTCAATTAGGATTTAGACAAATCATATTCAAAATCATTTGATTAAATTCATTTTCATTTTTTATATACTACTTCATCTACCTGCTCTCCGCTATTCTCACTTTGTGCTTCCTTATTTTTTAACTTATACAACATCTCACCTGTGGTGGAAATCCTGTTCTATCCAGACGATCTCAAGTTACTGACTTATCAAAAGTTCAATGCTCCCACCGACTACGAATACTGAAATAGTCTTTCCGAAACGACATAAACCATTCAAACTGGCTTCCTTCAGCATTCGCACACCAATTTATTTCGAACAATAGACAAAGTTGACATGGTTAACATTGCTGACATATAAAATAGTTACCGAACGAGTTATTCTGATCTGTATTTACGTACACCAAGCAGACTTGTAAAGCAGAAGTTGATGCGCTGAACTTCTAGTTGACGGTAGTAGTTTATTCGTATGTCATAAACCCATGATCAGTGTGAATCTCAACTTGTAATTAGATTGCCGAAGGTGTATCTGTAACCAGATCATGACTTCGTTATAGATCTTTTAAATTGATGTTTGCTATCACAGAATTTTGCACTTTGTATATTGCTTTGAATAGAAATATTCTTCGATAAATGAGAAACATCAATAATATGTTTTACTCACCAATTTACCAGCACTAAGAATGACTTGACACGCATGACATTGATCACCACCCAGTGATCAATCAATTGTGATTACATCTCAGTCCTACAGGATGTCGGTCGAGGCCCGAATAGCTCAGTGGTAGTGTCTCTGACTGTGAAGCTGAGTGACACGGGATTGAATCCGTCAGAGAGCACCAGTTCCCTCAAGATTACAGATACACCTTGCTGATGTGTGCCAAGTAGCACGAAACCTAGACACCGGATTTCCTGTTGACTACCACGAATCACCATCTCATCTCAACATAGTTCACGTAATGTCGAGTCACGTAGACTAGTGACCACATTGCAACTTGATCGACGGAATTCGATCTGTACTAAGAAGGACCTGACACATCTGACATTGATCACCACCCAGTGATCAATCAATTTTAAAAACAAATACAAACAGAACTCAACTTTGATAACATTTTCAACTTAATATTCCCAGTTGATTTCTAAAGTTCCCTTTTAATGTTAACTAAACTAATCTATAGGATTATTATTTAACTTTCTTTATAGATATGGGAAGATGAATATTTAAAATGGAATGAATCAGAATTTGGTAATGTAAGAACATTACGTATACCAGCTAAACAAGTATGGACTCCAGATACTTATGTATTTAATAAGTAGGCAAATTTTCTATATATTATTTTTCTGTCGCTGTTGAACGTTTCTTTCCTAAAACTTTGATTACTTAATTTCTTGTATATTTATTAGACTATTTAAGTAGTTGTGATGATTAGAAGTATCTGAATGTTAGAACAAACTACTTACATACTTACTTAGGCCTGTTACCCCCAATGGAGCATAGGCCAACAACCAGCATTCTCCAACCCACTCTGTCCTCAGCCTTCCTTTCTAGTTCTATACAGTTTTTGTTCATTCTTCTCATGTCTGTTTCTATTTCTCGGTGTAATGTGTTCTTTGGTCTTCCTCTTCTCCCTTGACCTTCAGGATTCCAAGTGAGTGCTCGTCTTGTGAGACAGTTGGGTGATTTTCTCAATATATGTCCTATCCACTTCTAGTGCTTCTTTCTGATTTCTTCCTCCGCTGAAATCTGGTTTGTCCTCTCCCACAGTAGAATGTTGATAATAATGTTTGACCAACGGACCCGAATTATTTCGGGTAGACAACTGTTAATAAACACCTGCATCATCTGGATGATGGCTTTCGTAGTTCTCCATGTCTCCGCCCCATACAGTAGGAGTGTCTTGACATTCGTATTGAAAATTCTGGTCTTGGTGTTGGTTGACAGACAGTTGTTTTGAGTTCCAGATGTTCTTCAGTTGTAAATATGCTGTTCTTGCTTTGTAGATCCACGCCTTAACATCTGCATCAGATCCACCGTGTTCATCAATGATGCTGCCCAGATATGTATAGTTTTTTCACATCCTCTAGAGCTTCTCCTTCAAGTGTAATTCGTTCGGTGCATGCTGTGCTGTGTCGAAACAATAGATTAAAAGTTTAAAGAAAAAAAACTAAATACTAAACGAAATAAAACTCTTATGGAGATTGATAAGTTAATAAATTTCTTCATTAGATAGTAGAATTCTGTATATCGTGTTTTGTTTTTCTCAACTATGAGTTTACCAATTAAATGTACTTACATGTACTTAAATGCTCACTAGTGACTGACTTCAAGAGGTATTTCCTGGAGTTCTAATGAGAAGCAGTAACCAGTGGAGTTCAGCCAGGTCTGTTGTGAGATAATAACTCACTGAGGAGAGTGGCGGATGTATCGCTCGATTTCATGGATTAATTGATGTTAGACATTACCAGAATTGAATGCCGGCTCAGCTGTCTGAAAGTTAAGCGCTTGCGCGCGAGACTGTTAGTTCGAATCTCGCAAGGTGGGATCGTGAATGCGCACTGTTGAGGAGTCCAACAATAGTACGAAATAGCCGTCCAGTGCTTCCAGGTTTTCTATGATGGTCTAGCTTCAATCGACTCATGATCGCAACTATTGAAAAAAAATTCATTAATCACTAAACTGATAAATGACTTATGGTCATGTGCACTGCTGAGAAGTCCCATATTAGGATAAAACGGCCTTCCAGTGACTCCAGGTTTTCCATGGTGGTCTAGTTTGATCGACTTACGACTTCAACTACTGGATTACTAAACTATCCACAAAACCCCTTTCTGATTTATTGTTTAATATTAATATGCGTTTTTATCTTCTGAAAGTAAATATGTGAGTAATGATTGATTTGAATGAACTCCTAATTGAAAGTTACTAAGGAAAAAGAGAAAGCAGATATATCGACTATTTTTCATATCTGAACAACAGAGGTGATTGAAACTAAATTCCGAGCTTATTTCTTATTTCACGACAATAAAACATCATTGAATTTATTGAAATATCTTATTATATTTTGGAATTATTCCACCACTTACTGATTACACAATTGTAAATAAATCTCAGTCCTACAAGAGGTCAGTCGCGGCCCGGGTAGCTCAATGGTAACGTCTTTCACTGTGAAGTTGAGTGACACGGGATTGAATCCGTCAGGGAGCATCAGTCCCCTTAAGATGACAAGTATAGAAACACTCATGATCTCTAGTAATGAGGCAAACAGAAACCTTTGGTTTTAAGTGAAATCGTAGACTAATTATGAAGTTCCAAAGTAAATTTTCTGAGAAGGTTCTAAGCAGCTTTAAATACATATATAGCAAGCTTTAAACTACTGACCGATTGAATAATCATTGAATTTAGTAACAAGGCATACTTATCAATCTATAATTTGATCTTTTCATTATAGTGCTGATCATACAAGTTCTGGTTTTCTAGAAGGTGTTTATGTATTAGTTCATAGTTCTGGTAGAATATCATGGCCAATTCCAGTACAATTGAAAACATCTTGTAAAGTCGACATTACATTATTTCCATTTGATCAACAAAATTGTGAAATACAATTTGGATCATGGATGTATACATCTGATTGGATTGAATATAAATTTCAAACTAATCAACACCATAAGTCAACAACAGCAACAACAACAACACCAACAACCGACAAAAATTGGAAATATACTACAAAATTGTTACCTTCATTAGTATCATTGATGTTGAATAAGTCGAATCGTCATGTAAGTACAAAAAGAAGAGATCATAACGAAGAAGAACAGGATAATGTTGATAGTAGTAAATTGGAAGAAGATTATCTAACTAAAAATGCATTAGATACATCATCTTATTGGGATAGTACAGATTGGATGTTGAAACATGCTATATTATCTTACACCTACCGATCTACTGATACATTGACTGTTTGGAAACCAACCACGAGTATATCAAACATTCAGATTTATGATAACAAACTGGATAGTAGACAAACTGATTTAGTATTGAAGCTGTTCTTACAAAGAAGAAGTTTTTTCTATATATGGAATATTGTTATACCATGTATTCTATTAACATTACTTACATTAATTACATTTTGGACACCAATTAATTCAGGTGAAAAAGTTACATTAGGTTTATCAGTATTTTTAGCTTTTTCTATGTTTATGATGTTGATAGCTGAACGTGTTCCACCAACAGCTAAAAATATTCCACTTATAGGTAAGTGATTATTGATTTCCTTTTATTTTTGTTGCTGAGTATCAATTTATAACTAGTGACATTTTATACATATAATATAAGTAACATAGTGGTTGCTATGGAGATTCATGCATTCTACACCTATTAATGAAAACATTTTATAGTTGAAAGCGAGTTGAGATCGTGGATACGCACTGCTGAGGATTCCCACAATAGAACAAAACGGTCGTCCAATGCTTCTAGTTTTCTCTGGTGGTCTAGCTTCAATTAACTCGCGCTTTCAACTATGAAAACACTAAATCTCCACAAAAAAACCCTTCTGATCATAATAATTATATGCTTACTAGTGACTGACTTCAAGAGGTAAATCCAGGAGTTCTAGTGAGAAGCAGTGACCAGTGGAGTTCAAACCACCACTGTTATGAGATAGGAACTCGCTCAACTTCGTGGATCGGTTGGAGTTATACATAAACATCCATCGGATACCGGCTCACTAGTCTATCGATTAAGTGCACTGGCGCAAGACTGGTAGGTCCTTGGTTCGAATCTAGCGAGGCGAGGTCGTGGATGAGCACTGCTGAGGATTCCCATAATAGGACAAAACGGTAGTCCACTACTTACAGGTTTTTCTTGGTGGTCTAGCTTCAATTGAATCACGCTTTTAACTATGAAAATACTAAATCTCCACAAAAAACCCTTCTGAGAACTTTTTAATTCTTTTCATTCCACTTCACTGTCACCTGTCGTCTAATAAAATTTACTGTTTTAAAAAATGACCTCACTGATGATTATTGTTGGCCGATGTTATATCCCCCGGTGAATTACGAATGGTAACTTTTAGGTCTATTTATGGATCAATGTAATATGCCTATTTCCTATTGTACAATTATTACGTAACTGAACTATTCATATTGCCGAGGCTGTTATTTGTGTTCTGGACTTAACGGGCTGGGCTAGGCAGATAAGAAGGACCGAATAGCACTCAAGACTGCCCGTACGGTTTTATGTATCACTGCACGTTTATATATTAAGAGGGCACACGCAAGCAATCGATATAACAATTGGCGATTCACACGATATAACAGCCGACATTATTGCCATGGTTATTGTGATTTCGGAAGTCTGTTGATGAGACTTTAAGCTTATGATAAACTAACTTTGTTTCAAAATGTGTGGCTTTGTTGTAAAAGAATACAGTATTTGTTGCTTGTATGAATTTGGTAATTGGCTGTAAATGGTACATAGTTGTAATTGGTATTGTTATATTAGAATTTTATTATGAAAAGAGATTCTGTTAGATGGTCTCGTAATTTAAGAAAGAAGTTACGCCAATTATATTCGAATGCCATTCGGTACAACGGGATGTTAATAGACATTGATATGAAGAGTGGCATCAATTTTCTTGCATATCACTTAGAAACAGTGTAGTGAACAAGAACACGGGTGCGAGCAGTTGAATGTATTTAAGCACGAATTACAGACTATCTCACTAAATTCTGACAACCATACAGTAAATAAATTCACTTAGTATTGTTTGTTTGAATCCTCCCATCGATGTGTTAGGACTGCAACTGGTCAGTCTCTAATTGGCATATGTGCATACTGTGCGTATTGCCTAGATATAGCCTTAATTCACAAGCATTGTAAGCAAAGATGGATAGTGACTAGCAGTGGAATCCAGGACGCTCGTTTCCTCCTATTTGGAACTCGTCAGTTGGATGTACCTGCATCTCAGAGTGAGCATTAACTCTGAGATGCAGGTACATCCAACTGACGAGTCCCAAATAGGACGAAACGCGCGTCCTGGATTCCACTGCTAGCCACTATCCATCTTTGCTTATCATACAGTAAATAGTTTGCAAAATAACAAACAGTTGTCTCAATCTTAACTGTTCCTTCTGCAAATATCAGTCCGTCTTCTCTGAATTTATTGTGCACGCATTTTTATACCGATCGCCCATCATTCCTGTTCGTTCTTCATCGAACTTCTGCCAAAATACATTCTATGTCTGACAATCATCAAAAACTACTTATATGGATATAATAAGTAGCCCACACAACAACAGGACTTAATTTATCCTGTTATGTCGATTGAAGTTAGTGAGTATCGTTACAAAAGAAAACTGGTAGAAATTACGTGCATATAATTTCGCTGTCAAAGGAAAGACTATGTATGTTATTTGAAGTAAGCTCGAAAAAATTGTCGACTATTTCTTGGTGACGATGACACGTTTCCTGTCGATTGAGACAGATCTCAAATAAAAACAGTGATTCACTTGGTATTGTTTGTTTGAATATTCCCATTGATGTTCAGGATTGAGATGGATAAGAGTATCATTTAACTTGGTAAAAATTCCCATATGTATCCAAGTATATGAACAAATAACTGTGGTAAGATAATGTTTACTTACTTACGCCTGTTACCCCTCGTCAAGGAGCATAGGCCGCCAACCAGCATTCTCCATTCAACTCTGTCCTGAGTCTCCCTTTCCAGTTCTTTCCAGTTGCTATTCATCCTTTTCATATTTGCTTCTATTTCCCGGCTTAATGTGTTCTTTGGCCTTCCTCTTTTTTGCTTCCCTTCTGGATTCCAAGTTAGGGATTGCCTTGTAATGCACATTGATGATTTCCTTAATGTATGTCCGATCCACTTCCAACGTCTTTTCCAAATTTCCTCTTCAGCTGGAAGCTGGTTTGTCCTCTCCCACAGAAGTCTGTTGTTGATAGTATCCGGTCAATGGATGTTGAGTATATTGCGTAGAAAACTGTTTAGAAATACTTGTACCTTCTTGACGATGGATGTAGTAACATAATGTAAACGTCATATTTAATTAAGTCTTTAGAATATTCTACAAGAAAATACCGAATATAGAGTAAAATTAAATGATAATAACCGATTTGTGAAACCATCTGATAACATGGCGAAAGTATGTAGAAAGCTGTTCCTACTCACTAACTATGGAGCAATGAGTAAAAATACATTAACTTACTTACGCCTGTCACTAATCCTTGTCGAGTAGCATAGGCCGCACACCAGCATTGTCCATCCAACTCTTTCCTGAGCAATCCTTTCCAGTTAACATTCATCGTTTTCATATCTGCTTCCATTTCCCGGAGTAATGTGTTTTTAAGTATTAATCGAATTCAAATAGACTACTAAGTTATATACTCTGAAGAAGTTATTCATATTTCAAATTGTAAGTGAATGTTGCTAAGACCACAATCAACGCATTATGAAATAGGATGAAATTAATTCTAGGATATAAATTGATAATTTTTTACCATAATCTCAGAAAGGTTATCATTGAAGTTAGACCACCATGGAAAACCTGGAAGCATTGGACGGCCATCTGGTAATTTTTGGCTACATATACAGAAAGCCATTAAGATGTTCCTATCGAGTCAGTGTACAGCAATACATTATTGAAAACATGTACCAGTTAATTCACTACGAAAGCCATCATCCAGAAGATACAGGTGTTTATTAACAGTTATCTACGCAAGATGCTTCGGATCCGTTGGCCAGACACTATCAGCAGCAAGTTACTGTGGGAGAGAACAAAGCAGATTCCAGCGGAGGAAGAAATCAGAAAGAAGCACTGGAAGTGGATTGGACACACATTGAGGAAATTACCCAACTGCGTCACAAGACAATTCCTCACATGGAATCCTAAAGGCCAAACGAGGAGAGGAAGACCGAAGAACACATTACGCCTAAAAATGGAGACAGACATGAGAATAATGAATAGTGGTTGGATAGAACTAGGAAGGAAGGCTGAGGACAGAGTAGGATGGCGAATGCTGGTGGACGGCCTATACTCCATCGAGAGTAACAGGCGTAAGTGAGTAAGTAAGTAAGTAACCAGTTAATTTATCAGAAACGTTGGTTCATGAAATCATCAAATATTTCAAATGAGCCATGGAAACCTTGAATCACGTTTGTGTAACATAAGAGAATTGTGTTGTCAGTGTATTGTTATCAGTTAAAAAACGAACTTTAGAGTAGTTTCAGATGGGGTTGATGTGTGTTTGGAAGCTTCGAAAACATACTGATTACTTTCTCTTCTCTTTTCGACAGTTCTGTACATTATAACCGATTATTTCATTGATATTTTAAAACATGGAATTACAGAGTTACCCTATAGTTATGTAGAAATATTTTTTGAACCATATTCAATTAGTTGTCTTATATTTTGTATATATAGGAGTATATATGACCTCAGTAATGTCAATTACAACTGGAACAGTTGTTGTATGTGTGATTGTTATTAATTTGGATGCAAAAGGTGAAAAACTATCACGTGCACCAAAATGGTTACGTCGTATTACTCAATTTGGTTTATGTCAATTCTTCTACAAGGAAAATTGTCATGATATGAATGAATCAGCAGCTATATCATCATTAGTAAGTCATAAAGTTTCATTTGATTAGATGCATAATTAACTTTCTAAATAAGTTCAGAGGTTACTTACCAATCGCTATGTATTATGGTGTTGAGTCATTCACTCTGCCGAGTACATTGTAGCATGATTAATGGATGTGAATGAGAAGTAAGAATCAGTCAAACACAAGTGATGAATTGTTAATCAAAGTTGGATATTGGATAGTACTGGAAACCAGAAGGCGCGTTTCTTCTCATTTGAGACGCGTCAGCTGACTATACTTGTATTTCTGTGTTGAAGCTTACTATGACAATCTAATTCAGTGTCCTTCGCTTCAAACACCGATACTTTATCTACTTAGCTACTGAGTTCCAATAGCCATTGGTTTATACATTATGGCTGAGACTGATCAATATTCAGTCCTTAACATGAACAATGGTAAGATTGAAATCCTCACAAATGAATTATATTCGATCTTCGTTTTACAAGACGTTGAGTATTGGAACTGAATAGCTTAGTGGATAATGTGTTGGCATTTGAAGCGAAAGACACTGGGTTTGATTGCTGTAGTAAAATATCAAGACAGAAATATAGGTATACTCAGATGACGAGTCTTACGTGGGACCGTACTTCTATTCTATAAGCAAGTTATTTGGTTCACCTAGAGATGTCATTCTTGTGATCTAATTCATAGAAACGTAGTTTATTATTTCAGTTAGATCATTTCATTGCATAAAGTTTAATTGGTGTTAAATAAATTTAAAATTAAAAATCCTCTATTGAAATGAGCTATTTAAAACTAATGTAAACTTAGAATTTTAGCTTGATTTAAATTTTCTACTTTTATTACTGTTATGTCCCGATAAGAATTGTGAATGGTAACTTTGGGATCCATTTATGGACCAATACTGTGTATATATTTCAATTGACTAATGATCTGAACTATGAAAATACTGAAATCTCCACAAAAACTCCTAATATTAATAAATAATATGCTCACTAGTGACTGGATTCAAGAGGTATTTCTTGTAGTTCTAGTGAGAAGCAATGACCAGTGAAGTTCTGTCGTGAGATATCGACTCACTGAAGACAATTAGTGAACGATTGCTCAACTTGGTGGATTTTTTGAAGTTAGACATTAACACCGTTGGATGCCAGCTCAGTGGTCTATCGGTTGAGGGCTCGCGTGAGAGACCGGTAGGTCTTGGGTTCGAATCTCGCGAGTGCGGGATCGTGGATGCGCACTGCTGAGGAGTCACGCAATATAAAGAAACAGCCGTCCAGTGCTTCCAGGTTTTCCATGGTGGTCTAGCTTCAATTGACTCATGATTTCAACTATGACAATCTAATTACTCAATAGTTATACAATAAGAATATATATGAAATCATCGTCCATTAATAGGTCCTGGAAGATACCCGTACTTATGTCCTCACTAGGATATAACAAAGTTATTGTAAATTCATAGTTGAAAGCGTGAGTCAATTGAAGCTAGACCACCATGGAAAACCTGGAAACACTGGACGGCTGTTTCGTCCCATTACGTGACTCCTCAGCAGTGCGCATCCACGATCCCACACTCACGAGATTCGAACCCAAGACCTACCAGTCTCTCACGCGAGCCCTTGACCGATAGACCACTGAGCTGGCATCCAACGGTGTTAATGTCTAACTTCAACCAATCCGCGAAGTTGAGCAACCGTTCACCAATTGTCTTCAGTGAGTTGATATCTCACAACAGACGTGGTTTGAACTTTACTGGTCACTGGTTCTCACTAGAACTCCTGGATTTACCTCTCGAAATCAGTCACTAGTGAGCATATGATTATAATAACTCAATTGACTCACACTTTCAACTATGAAAATACTAAATCTCCGCAAAAACACCTTCTGATTATTGTAAATTATTTTCTCTTTCATTTAGATAGAAAAATTCTCAACTATAAATTCAATTCAAGAGAAGAAATTATGCGAAATCAATAATGAAATAATAACCTTAACCAAGTTAAGTAATTTACTTTATATCAATAATAACTTAACTAAAGAAATTCAATCCATCTGTCATGATTATTTTCAACAATTGAATTCATTCAATGAAGCATCTTCCAGTCCTATTTATCATCATAATATCATTGTTAATAAATCATCATCATCATATCATCAACAACCTTCAACGGATTCTCCGACACTATCTGAGGTAAAACCGTCATCAACTTATCCAATCATGAAATCGGATAACATTAAAACAAAACATTCCATTCATAAAATATCCAATTCTACAAAACAAGATTATTTACCATTATCCATATTACATAATTTAAATCAATTTAATTTAACTACTTATAATGTTAATAGTAGTATAAATATATCAAATAAAAATCAATCTAATTTGAATAATCAAAATAATATTACAAATGAATTAATTAAATATGAATGGAAAATAATAGCTAAAATAACAGACAGATTATTATTTATTTGTTTTATTATAATAACATTTATATGTTATATATGTATTTTTATATGGCCTATCATTTCTGGTTCTGCTATATTCAATTGAATGAACTTACTTACTTTCGCCTGTTACTCCTAATGGAGCACAGACCGCCGACCAGAATTCTGAAGATTTAATTTATTTAGAGTTGAGATGATGAGTCGATTGAAGTTAGACCATCATGGAAAATTTGGAAGCAGTTGATGGCCATTTCGTCCTATTGTGGGGCTCCTCAGAAGTGCACATGATGGTATAGCTTCAATTAATTCATGATCTCAACTATTAAAACCCCTTCTGATATTAAGATTATTTGTTAATTTCATATAATGAACTATTTAACTTTTGTGATTATATTATTATTATTATTGTTATTTTCTCCTTCATATGTAATTAATTTATTGTTATAACTTGTGGCCTGAGTGCCGTAGTAATGTATCAGGGGATAATACCGCCAATTAGAGAGCAGTGAATTATGGATCGGACCAATGACACACGAAACCCGTAGGGGCAATCTAGAGTACTTTTCGGTCCTGCTTTCTGCCTAACCGAGCCAGTTAGGTCCAGAGCACTAATAACAGACTCTCCGGTATGAATCATTTATTTCAAGCATACAGGGTTTATATACCAATCAAACAGACCACATCGTACCATAAAATGGGAAAATAACTACGTGGATTGGTTGATGTTAGACATTAACACCATGGATGCCGGCTCAGTATTCTATAGGTTAAGTGCTCTGGCGCGAGACTGGTAGGTCCTGGGTTCGAATCTCGCGAGTGCAGGATCGTGGAATTGCATTGCTGAGGAGTCCCACGATAGGACGAAACGGCCTTCCATGATGTGAGATATAATCGCTTCAATTACGTAGTTTGAAGCATCTGATACTACTACAATAGGTAGGGATGGGTCGTAACGGGTAAGCAACAGATCTCAGACTAGTAGTTTTATTGACTTCCTAAAAACACAGTTTGTCAGCTTGTAGACCGACTCCACTTTATATTCTTCGCCAGAAGGTTATTTAACGGGGCACGTGGGCGATGAAGGTCCAGTATGAAAGTTCAAAAATGGCTAGCTATTACCAAGAAGGAGCTCAGTGTATGGGCATCCGTCGGTCTAGGCATAGTTTTCACTGCCTGAGTATTCTCCGGATCTGGTCTTCTGTCATTTTGTCGATTATTAATCCGAGGTAGCTTACCTTTCGCATACAAAATTTACATTTCTCTGCACGAAGTCGAAGTCCATATTTGCCTATTCATGACAGCACCTGATTGAGATTATTTTTAATTCCATTCATTCTACTCACATAATTATTATGTCATCCAGATAAGCTGCAGCACTCAAGACATCCTGTATCATAGTATTCATTACTTGCTGAAATATCGATGCGGCCGTCTTGACTCAGGAAGCTAGTCAATTACATCGAAATACGCCCATGTGTGTGTTTATAGTGAGCAGACCTTTACACTCATCAGCAACAGAAATTTGTTATTATGCTTCCAACAAATCAAACTTTGCAAAGAACCTACCTCCATTCAGCTTAGCAAAAAGATCTGTAGGTAAGGGTAAGTTATATTGATGAGTTTCTAAGGCTTCATTTAGCCCGGTTTGGTAACCGGCGTACAAATGGACGCTATCGTTAGTCTTTTTTACTGCAAATAACGGTGCAGTCCATCCTGAGAAGTCCACTCGTTCAATAATACCCAATTTATAAAGTTCTAACTCTTGTTCTACCACTGGGAGGGCAGCATATGGTACAGGTCTATAAGATCGAAAAACTGGCTTTGATCGCTGTCGAAGAACAGCTTAAAATTTAGTGCATCCTATAAGCCGCTCACCAAATACCATTTTATATCGTTTTAATAACGCTTCAACTGAGTTTTTCTTATGCTTTTTCCTTGTATTGACGTTGCTGCAGATCGAGTTTATGGGAAGGTCTATTGACTTTAGCCTATCTATCCAGTCAAGTATTAATAAGTCGAGTGGTGGACGTTTTGTCACATATTACTCCCTTCTCTGTGAATTCCTTGACTGTGACTTCACGATGAATCTCTTCAGCAATGTTTGGCATTCCCCCAGATACACTAAATGCTGATTGATGAGTTGAATATATTCTCGGTCTACAAATTTTCATCCACGTTCTCCTGCTTATAAGTGTTATTTCAAAGGATGTGTCTAACTGTAGACGGGAATCATACCCGTTAATCTTGAGGGAAACTTACTTTCTACGTTTATGGAAGGCAATTGTGTTAAGAGCTACCGTTACTTTAGCTGTTTGTGGCTCGAATCTTTTAGAACACGCTTTCGGCTGACGGTGTTTTCGGGTTTTGCAATGACTTTCTTTGTGTGCTTTTCTGGAACACGTTGTACAACGATTATTTTTAAACGGACAAAACCCTTCGAAATGCCAACCAGCACGAGGATGATGGTTTGCCGCTGTCATTACGATAATTCTGCGTGCTAGAACATTGTAGGACTTTTCTCTAGACTGCGTTGACGTGAAGGAACCATTTACCGTTCTCTACCATCGAGGTATCATGCTTCAAATTCACTAACCTATGGCATTCGCTAGTTACTTCCAGTAGGGTAATGCTGGGATATCAACATCCTCAGGTGAATGCAGCCTACGGATTGTTCCTAGCGTTATCAGGTCCCATTTGGGTTCTTTTACGAGGAATTTTCTCGGTCTTACCAACACTCGGGACTACAAATTCTGTGTATCACTGTGGCAAGCGATATGGTTAAAACACATTCAACTGTTTAGTTATTCAATATAATAGGTTTCCTACTGATTGCAACAAGGATAAAAGTGCATATATAGATTACTACTTATTTATCAATCAACGCTTATTATTACAAGCTCAGTTCATTCCTGACTACAAGAATGATGAGCATGGCCTTCACTAAATAATCATTGGATTATAATACAAATCACATACACATAAATCAGACGAAACTTGCTGAACTTTGAACAGATTTCACACGAAGTAACTCAAATTCATATAGAAAACTAAACCATCTTCAGAACGTAATTAGAAAATCGACTAGCAAAGGAGTATTTAAACTTTGTTTATTTTTGTTGTATCTCAAACTCAGAAAACTTAGTCTATCGCGCAATACTTGAGCAGTCGAACGCTGGAACCCTCCCAAGTCACAAATCAAAAGACAGAAGACAAGTAGAAGGAATGTTATTCCTGACAGTGTCGAATATGGTACAAAATTATCAGGTATTTATAGTTTTTAGTAGAAACAAAATCATCATTATAGTTATCCAATCCGCAGACAGGGAGTTATCAGCATTGTCCAATAGGGAAGCTCCACGTGGCAATTCTGGAATATTCTTCAAAAAGCTGATTGGATGGAACATGTTGGGCTCCTTCTGGGCTTCCTAGAGCCTCCTCGACTTCACCTGTGGACCATCCTCACAATTTTTAAATCCATTGAGTATTGTTTGCTTGAATCTTTCCATCGATATGTTAGGACTGCAACTGGTCAGTCTCTGATTGGCATATGTGCATACAGTGCGTATTGCCTAGATATAGCCTTAATTCACAAGCATTGTAAGCAAAGATGGATAGTGGCTAGCAGTGGAATCCAGGACAAGGCGCATCTCGTTCTATTTGGGACTCGTCAGCTGGATGCACCTGCATCTCAGAGTTGCAGTCCTAACACATCGATGGGAAGATTCGAACAAACAATACTGAATGAATTTAAACTTCACCCCATCGCGCAAGCAAGTGGCTATCAGGACTCAGTAGCCGAATGGATAATGCGATTGTGTTTGAGGCGAAAGGTAGTGGGTTCGAGTCCCAGAGTGAACACCAACTCTGAAATGCAGGTACATCCAGCTGACGAGTCCCAAATAAGACGAAACGCGCGTCCTGGATTCCACTGCTAGCCACTATCCATCTCTGCTTACCATGTTTATTTTTATGGTTTTCTTGAAGAAATTCCGATCAAATAGCAGGATGAAACTACAGAATTCCATCCTTTAAAAATTTCGATATCCATACCTTATAGCGTCTCAAAAATGCCCTAAGTCATTAAATAGACACTTTACACTTTTGGAATTTTCCTATTGCGTCAGCTTCAATGTCAGTTGCTTTTTCAGCATATTTTGTTACTGCTTCTACGTAATGGTTTTATGCAGTTTCGTTTAGTTGGGGTATATATTTGTACCAACTCTACTTCTTATTGGTCATTTTACCATACTCACTTTGCTCTTACCCATCTCAACTTTCTACCACCCTCAAATGCCCTTGTACGGCCGAGAGTGAGGAAAGTCAGCTCTCCCTTTAGAAATACTCTCACATGGCCACGTGTATATGGCCTCTGCCACACAAGTCCTACTCACTGCCTTCTCATGGCGGGCTTGTTATCTACGAAATTGAGAGGACGAAAACCGAATGTTCACTGCTTTAACCGGGCCAGTGAACACGGCGCGTCCATCTAGGGGAGTTGGAACACCCTGATTACAAACCAATGGTACACATGGGCTCCAGTATCCTGAAGGAACAAATGGAGTATGAATCAATCGTTGGTCACCGGCTACCATGGGACTGCATCTCCTTACGATGCTCCACTGTCTTGTGGATCAGAACTTGAGGTCAAAGGCTACGGGTGTGTCTTAAAATCGATGCAAAAGTCGATCATTATTATTCAATGAATCTACTTCGTAGGTTATATAAAATGAGGAACATTTCATTAGCATATTTTGGAACATAATGATTAGCTGATACAACAAAACTATTCACGAAAACTTTATTTGTGTTTTAATTATTCAACATTCATACACATCGCATGATGTAGAAGCTGTTTGATCAGCTAACATTAAGCATACTGAAACCCATTAATTTGATCAATGTTCAGAATATAGTTTCTGTGCTGCAATTCATTTTGTCATCATTTATTTTCGATAATGTAGCTGTTACATTAACGTGATGAACCGATAAAGCTATATTGGCTGGATTACTTGTTCATGTAGCCCAATCATCCCAATTAGGTCGGTTTGAGAAAAGTAAAAGTAGCAACTTAAGATCGGAGGGTGAAGTTGTACAAGGGTGTAACAGCAGTAAGGCGTTTTCATCAGATAACTGGTTTACATAGCGATGCTGTCTTCTCATAATTGAGTCAATTTATTCACACTATATAAGTGGTTTTCAAATGTTTCCTATTTTTATATGGATTATCGTACACTTTTGTTTTATATTTTATGGTTGATCAACGTTGTTCGCGATAGTGATAGAGTACAGTACTAGACGTCATCGTAGACCATATTGTAGTTTATGCTACTTATATCGACACAAGTAGTATGTAACATCAATCACAAATGGAATGCCTGGCAGCAGAAGTTTGAATTGATCGAATCGAAGAGTGATTGTTATGGTAACGAAGGAACAATGAAGTTTGAGACGATTGATGGAGGATTTGTAAATGAAGTATTAAATGTACAATCTTCACATTTTACGAAGGAACTCCTGGAGTGAACATCAACCCTAGGATGCAGGTACATCCAACTGACGAGTCTCAAGTAGGACGAGACGCGCCTACCGGATTTCATAGTTAGCTGTCATCCATTTCTGCTTATAATGCTTGTAACTTAAAGTAATATCGAGGCAATCTACACCGGATGCGTATAAACATATGCCTTTAAAAAACTGATCAATTACAGGGGATAACCTTATGCTCCAAATCATGTCATTTTTTACTAGATTTTAAATTTGTTTTTTATTAGAAAAGTTCTTTGTCAGTCGATTAAATGTGTAAAATACGCAACTATCTTGTCAAATTCATATATTATTATTGTAGAAAAAGAATCTATTTAGTTGAACAAAAGTAAAAAAAAAATAAAAAGATCATTAATTTATGAGTGTTGAATTAAAAAGTTGAACAGCATTAGATCTCATCAGTTTAATAATATTAGCAGGATTTTCATGACTTGTTATTTCAGTACCAGAGACAATCATATTCGCTCCAGCCTGGGAAAGGAAAAGAATTAGACTATATATATATCAATATCAGAAGGGGTTTATGTGGAGATTTATTATTTGCATAGTTGAAAGCATGAGTCAATTGAAGCTAAACCACCAAAGAAAACCTGGAAGCACTGGACGGTCGTTTCGTCCTACTGTGGGACTCTTCAGCAGTGCGCATCCACGACCTCGCCTCGCGAGATTCGAACCCATATATATCAAATTGAAATACCGTTATACACATACAATAACAATTATTTCTGCCAGTCTGAGACGGTAGTAGTTGGATCAAAAACTATCAATCGTTTGATTTATCATGTTTTAATATTATCTCGATTGTGGCTTGTACATTGACGTGGTGATCTGGCTCACTTATCGTGATGAACGGATAGAACTATATTGGCTGGATTACTTGTTCCTGTAATCTAATCATCCTAATTAGGTCGGTTTGAGAACAGTAAAAGTACAAGTAACAACTTAAGATCGGAGGGTGAAGCTGTACTGTTGACTGTACAGGAGCGTAACGACAGTAAGATATTTTTTCAGATAACCAGTATCTACAGCGATGTTGTTTTTTCATAACGAAGGGAAGGAGTTAGTAAAATTTTGTCTTAAAATTGTCACATCTTATTCCACGTATTTCCGTCCCTGGAGGTAAGACTATTTGAAGTACGGATCTAACACATCAGAAAATCAAAACAAAAAAGCTGTATGTGACCAACTTCAATCAGTTGTCTTTTGGGCTTTGTAGTCACGCTGCCAGATCGCTAAGACTACTACTAATCTAGTTTAGCTTTTAGGCCCGTCAAAAAGGACTTATGCTTCCTCAGTGTGAGCGACCGGTAAGTGAAAACGACCAACGTTAATTTAGCTTAATGATTACAGCTGGAATGTCAGTTTTTCATGAAATTCAAAATCAGATTAATTTGCAGACAAAAGTTTCAGCGGTAAACTAGAACATTTCAATGAGCTCTACACAGATCAAGTCAGTAGCAACCAAAGCTAGTTTCACAGATTAAGAAATATGGTTTTGATCGGGTGTATGGTTTGTAATTAACATAAATCATTTTAAACATCTGAATTAAACTTCAACTAAAACTGATCAAACAAATTTGAATGGATTGCAATTTCCTTTTCAGGATCTCTTAAATGATTTGAGTGAGTTAGAGTGAAGTATTACAACTTACCGCCAACTTGCTTTTTCTCCATATAAAGCCTATAGTTTTAATTCGCGCTAATGATGCACTGTATTTTTTTTACTGTTAACACTATCATCTCGTTTTTATTGGATTTCTGATTCGAAACTTGTTCCAACTACTTGAGTTTTGGTTATCATGGAGTAATTTCGATCTTAAAGTAGGGAGTGGTAATAGGTGGATGTACGTGAATGCATATTCAGTTTTTTTTTATATAACAACTGAACATGATATAACTCAATAAAGCAAATAGTCACCCCGAATAGAAATTCATAGTATAAAAATTAAACATAAGACTTACTTCAACGCAATCTCGAACGTTCTTCAGGGTGACACCACCATCAACTTCAATATCCAAGTTTCCATACTTTTCACGAAGATATTTAACCTTAAGTAGAGTAGATAAGTCTTGAAATATATTGATGCAAAACAATTACAGTAAAATAAAGATAAACTGCTGGTAAAAGTTATATATATAATAGTGAAATAGGTCTTTTAACGACTTTGACTCGCTGTTCTATGCTGAAGATATCTTACGTATGTGGTTTGTAAAAGTTAGCTAACGAAAAAAAATTATTTGAATGAATTTAACATTAAATATCTCGTCTTTATGTGATATGTAAAACAAAGTTCTTCTGGAGGTACCTGAAAAGGATATTGGGTTAGAGTTTGTCTTATTGACCTGGTAGCGTGACAGCAGTGCTCAAGGGACAACTGTTTGAGGCCGGTCACACACAACCATTTTGTGGGTAATTTTTGTGTTAGCTCCGTACTTGTTCAGATCTTACCATTGGAGACGGAAATCCATGTGATAAGGCGAGGTGTGCATCATTAGGGTCGACCTTTTCTAACCCCACCCTTCCTTTTTGGGAAAGCGGTATCGCTGTCATGGTGATTGTCTGAGAGAAACACCTTACCGCTGTCACGCCTCTGTACAATCAGCAGTACGACTTTGCCCTCAGGTGTTCAGATTGCTGCTTTTAGTCTTACCGCTCTTCAACCAACCTGTCTGGCATGATAGGATCTTGACGAACGATTGTTTCAGCCAATATAGCCCAGGCAAGCCCGACTACCACGTCAAGGTAGCGACAACGATCGAGAAAATGAGTATGTCAACAACAACTAATGTGAACATCCTAATAATCAACAAATCAGTGGACAACCCTATTAAGCCCAACTATATACGGATTAGGACGATATAATTTGATAGCTGAATGAACACTTTTCAATAATATAAGTTTGTCGAAAGACTTAAAATAGCAACTAAAATGCCAGTGGGACATCACAGATAGTAGTTTCTCGTGGCTTGGTTGGTATATAAATAGGTCAATAACTTAATATTATGGTAAATAATGATAATTTTATTTGTTTTATTACACGATTTCAGTTTTTACAACCAACTCTAATATTAGTAGTATTGATAGTAGTATGACTTTAGGAAAAAAGGTTTACCTTTGGTAACATATCTGCCATAAATTTTTGTCCACCAAAACCGGGTTCGACGGTCATAATTAAAATCATATCAACGGAGTCAACATAAGGTAATAGTTCAGTGACTGGTGTTTTTGGTTTTATACCAAGACCAACCTGGAAGATAGAAAATTTTGTGATATAAAGCAAAAAACAATGAAATGACAACAAGCCAAAAAGATCCTGTATATTGTACATAATTATATTCAATGTATGGAATTCTGTGTTTGGATGATTAGCCCGAAGCTATGCTTGAATCATATTTCTGTGTTGTCTTATCAAAAAAAATGTATACGAAGTTCTTGAATGAGATTTGAGCTCAGGTCATTTAGTGCCGTTATGGGAAACTGCCATTTATCTAGTTTAAAAACTAAAAATACGTCTCCCAAGACAGCGATCTACATTTAGATGCCACCAGCGTTGAGGTAACAAACTGACTTCATTAGGAATGATGAAGAGAAACTATGAATGAAGCATGAACAAAAACTAGTCATTTGATTTCGTAGATTATACTTTAGGTTGATCCCTTTTGGGTAGCGGCGGTAATAAAAGCAGAATACAAACCAAGTCGGATGAATTTATTTCAGATACTCGTTTACTCAGACAGACAATAGGATGAGAAGCGTAGGAGGCAGATGTATCTACTCAAAGTATTACTTATTGTAAGAGTCAATACCTCGAAATAGATCATGCGTATTACGACAAGACGGATATCGCACAAAAATAATGAGTGTTCAGGAGTAAACAACTACATGAGATATGTAAGTTTAGTATTACAAAGACAAGAGAGGGATATATACTGGAGGTCACAATTTCCTATGAAAAGAACAGGGTTGTTTGGATGATCAAATCGACTCTTTGCCACATACCGAGTTACTCAGGTATATATACCACTTAAAGTATGAAAAGAAAGTGTTAATGGATAATAAAACTTAAAAAGGAACTTGACTATCTAGGAGCAATTGTTATTTATGACTAATTTTTAGTCGAATAACCGTAGACTAAATCCCTTCGATATCTAAAAATATAGTCATGTTGAAGTTGTTTGATAAACTTTACCTCCAAATGCCCTGGTACGGCCGAGAGTCGGGAGAGTCCGCTCTCCCTCTAGAAACGCTCCCACATGGCCACGCGTATATAGCCTCTGTCAGGGAAGTCCTACTCACTGCCTTCTCGTGGGGGGGTGTTGTTTACAAAATTGAGAGGACGAAAAGCGAATGTCCGGCACTTCAACCGGGTTGATGGACATGGAAAGTCCCCCTAGGGGAGTTGGAAAACCCTGATTCCAAACCAATGGTACACATGGGTTCCAGTATCGTAAGGGAAAAAATGGCGTATGAACCTGTTGTCGGTCACCGGCTACCATTGGGGACTGCACTTCCTAATGTTGTTCCACTGCCTTGTGGATCAGACCCTTAGGTCAAAGGCTCCGGGTGTGGTCCCCTAAGAAAACCACCTGCTTCAGTTTGGGCACCTCAGTAGTATCACAGCCTTTACACAAATCAAATGAGACTTGGGTGACGCATATATATCTGGTGCTTCCCTGTACCAATATTTACGTGTTTAAATAAAAATAAAAATCCACTATAGTGAGCTATTGTATATGATGGCACGCTATAAATAAGAATTCTGACATTAACATTAAAATATGAAATGAATATGGATGAATATTGAATGGATATAGATAATCTAGTTACTGAATAGTTATACAATAGGAATATACATAGAATAATAGTCCAATAATAAGTCCCGTAAGTTATCCGTACTTAATTCTTCCCTAGTATATAACAGTTAATATATACTAACTAAAACAATTAACTGCTTCGGTGAAATGTAAAAATGCTTTTTGGGAAGGTAAGACTGGTTGTTGCAGTGTCAGTCAGTCAGTTACATCGTAGAACTTCGTACGTACGTACATCAGTTCGAGTTGCCATACCACATTAGCACAGAGATGCAGCTGTCAATTCAAATTCCATAGTGGTAGTAGTAGTAAGAGTATAAGCATTATGTGAAAGATTATGGTTTGAAGATGTTATTCAAGGTGTATAATTCAGTGAAATAAATTTGAAAAGAGAAAAAGGAAATCGCGAATATACTTACTTTCATGTCAGCTTCACGTATTTTATGAATACAATGCATAACATTTTCAGTGGATTCTAAGTGAAAAGTATATTGACTTGCACCAGCAGCTTTCATATTTTCAACCCACTTTAAATATTAAAGTACAATAGGAAAGTAGTATACATATGAAACTGATGTATTAGGAATATAAATTGGATATTTTCAATGACAAAACACAATACTTTAATCAGAACAATTTAAGTGAAGTTCAACAATAACAGTTTTACACGAGAATGTGGCAATCTTCTTAGAGATGATATCAACTGACCTATATTGGTAGATGCAGGTTGTCTGGTTGGATAGGAGTGATAATCATGTCCAATGGTTAGAGATGCTACGACGACTCGAAATTGGTGGCCCGGACACTTTAAATCTTTGTTTATCTCTAGGTATTGAGTTTCAAAAATTATTCTATACATAAATTCAATTAGCATTGTTTGTTTGAATCTTCCCATTAATGTTTAGGACTGCAACTAGTCAGTCTCTAATTAGCATATGTGGATATTGTGCGTATTGCCTCGATATAGCCTTAATTCACAAGCATTGTAAGCAAAGATGGATAGCGGCTAGCAGTGGAACCCAAGATGCGCGTTTCGTCCTATTTTGGACTCGTCAGCTGGATGTACCTGCATCTCAGAGTTGATGTTCACTCTGGGACTCGAACCCAGTACCTTTCGCTATATCGAGGCGATACGCACAGTATGCACAGATGCCAGTTAGAGAATGATCAGTTGCAGTCCTAAACATCAATGGGAAGATTCAAACAAACAATACTAATTGAATTTAAACTTCACTCCATTGCACAAGCAAGTGGCTATCAGGAATTATTATTATTATTATTATTAATGGCCTTATTCAATATTATAATCTGATACAATATAGAATTCTCAGCAGGAATCAGTAACTGAGTGGATAACGCAATGGCGTTTGGAGCGAAAGGTACTGGGTTAGAGTCCCAGAGTGAACATCAACTCTGAGATGTAGGTACATCCAGCTGACGAGTCCCAAATAGGACGAAACGCGCGCCGTGGCTGGATTCCACTGCTAGCCACTATCCATCTTTGCTTACTATTCTATACATACTTTGAACAGATTCATTCTTTCTTCTCGAATCACATTCACTGTTCCTAGTCGTTTTTCTCTATCACTGATATTGCTATTTCTACTTTGGTATTCATCAAGATAATTTAATCTTGTGTTGACTCCATGTTGCTCTAACGATGCTGATGCTAATAAAGTATCGATTCTACTTAACTTTGTATATCTTCTATCGACTGATTACGTTAATACAACGTAGAAAATAAGAGTAGAATACTTATTATGTCTTCCGATATTAATATTTCATAAATACACATGAAGATCATAGGAACTTTAAGAGAGCATCGAACATGAAAGTCGGTATTCTAGCTAAAATCAATGAATAAGGGATGACTTAGTCTGTATATAAGGCAATAATGCATAAACTGCGGAACCAATTAGAATATAGAATACTGATATACACGTAGGCTAAGCACACACATGCACAAAACCCTCAACGTTACAAGTGAATGTTTAATAGGGATAAATACATGAGTGCACAGAATAAATTCACGTAGGGGTCGCAAAGAGTTTAGACAAGCAACCATATCCATACTTTGCTTATGTCGAACAAATTATTGCTAATTAAATCCATTCCCTATGAACACATTTATACACTTACCTCAGTTCCAGATTGTTCATTTGAGTACTAGTCATACTACCCAGCTGCCTAAATGGTTGATGGTGTGGTATAGTGCCAGAAAACCACCAACAACCTATTGCTTGATATTACTATTACAAAATATGGGAACTGTAAGTAGGTGAAGTGTTCCTCGAACATATGGTCCGCTGGGCGAAAACCGATTGCTTCAGCAAAGCAAAATGATGATAATTTTGTATAAAAATTTCTAGTTGTGTAACAATAAGTGGGTAGTTTGTATGTTCTTATACGTAAACTGTTTATTATTTATTCTATAACCCATATTAACAGTAGATATCTTCATAAGGAAGATATTAAGATAGGATCTACACCAAAACTGCATTACATTGATTTAAAATCAATACCAGTAACCTAAAGCGTATAGGATTGAACAGATTGAGACTGTTAAGGATCAGCTTTGTTGAAACCACTGATTCTGAAGCAGTTATCTACCGCAATTTGGTCATTTTCTGAAATTTGTTAATCTTGAGTCATTTCGGACTCATCAAAATCATTAATTGAAATAAAATCAAATTAATTAATTGTGTAAAGGATTCAGAGTAATATACTGAAGTCGATAATCTAAAATCACTTGGATTTCAGTAGTTTATCAGTTAGCTTTAGATTACAATGTAAAAAAAATCAAATTACGCAAGAAATTTTTTTTAAGGTTCTTGGAATGATAATTTATTTTGTGGAGAATCTATAGTAATATATCACAGCAGACTACCTTTTCAGGATCAGAAACCATCATGTGAAGATCTAAAAAAGCCTTGGATGGAAGATGTTTTTTCAAAGACGCTACAACAGGATGTCCAATTGTAATATTAGGTACAAAATGTCCATCCATAACATCGAGGTGTAAGTAGTCAGCGCCAGAGTTAAGTAGATGATCACAAACATCGGCTAGTTTGGATAAATCCGCATTTAAAATTGATGGTCCAATAAGTATAGGTTTAGAGCAAATATGAGTCATTTCAACTGAAAATAAGAGAATATAATGCACAAACATCCATATAAAGCACAATAATTTCTTCAAAACTAAGCTAGTAAAAGAAAAGTGGGTTTAACCTAATTGTAGTTAAATTACTGATGTTTGTGAATAATGATTCATATTGCAGAGGCTGTTATTGGTATTCTGGACTTAACTGGCTGGGCTAGGCAGATAGCAGGACTGACAAGCACTCTAGACTGCTCGTATGGTTTTCGTGTATCACTGTCCCAATCGACAATTAGCTGTCCTCTGATTGGCAGTTTATCACGTCATTCACACGGCCAAAAGATACAACAGGATTAGTATACGCCTAAGAAAAACTAAACGAAGACCTCAGTCTTCGTACTGATCATAATTTTGCTTGTCCTCGAAGTTATAATCTCGTACAGTAAGTTATGAGCTAGACAGTGAAATTAAATTGATGAATACATGTTAGTACTTTTTCAAACAAACTAAAAGTAGCTTCGCAGGAAAGATTTAATAGAAAGAAGAAATGAATGAAAATGTCGAGCAGAATAATACATAGAAGACTTGAGTTTTTCTATGTTTGAATTAGAAAAAAAGACGTGGTGTCAGGACAGGAAGATCATCATGGTTGGCCAAAGCAGTGTCCAAAAGTGAAGATTACCTGCTTTAACTCCGGACAGAAATCATATTCAATGGTTGGAGACATTATATGAAAAATTATGCAAACTCACGTACATTTTAATATTCCATAAATTTTGAGATTAAATATTGTTTCTTAACTTTTATTAGGAGTATTCATCCGCCTTTGAAGTTATGTTTAGTCCACTTTATAATGGTAGGTATTACTACAGTGTCGGCTTCTTTGCTGTTCATCTGGTCGATTTGCTTTCGCTGAGCTGGTGGCAATTTAAGTCAATGTACTTACGTCAGGTTCAACGCTATTTATAGTTGAAGACTAAATCCAAGAGATCATTATCTACATAAGACTATGGCTTAGCACCTTCAATAAACTAATTACTGTTTCAAGCACTATGCCGACACCTGTTTAATTACGTGGTTAGTACATACATCATTCAAGAGACGCAAACCCATGCCAAATGCAATGACTTGTACTTGGCTGAAAAAACCCATCATTTTCTGGCCGTCAAGAACATATCAAATGACTGGTGCGAGTGGTGCTAGTTGAAGGAAGCTGAAAGTATTTTTCTTTCCAGTGTCGATTTTCTGTTGGTCACTTAACAATGGGGCTTATGAAATTTAAGTGGCCAGTGCATATTTCCATCCAACAGAGATACGTCACTGATAAACATGATGTAAATGAAAATGTCTCTGTATGGAAGATTAATCTATAAGTTTTTGGACAAAGAAAAACCATTTTGAAACCAAATGAAAGCAGGGAAATCGATAGTCTTAAAAAAGCAACTAGTTAACCAATTACGACTGTGGCTAACTGGAGTGAGCAAAACCATAAGACATATTAACACCTAAATCGTAATTAAAGACACGAAGTGCCAATATAAGGTCACTTCGCGTCCTACGATACGACAAGAGGAAAAGGTTTAGGCGTTTTAAGCGCACGTCATAAGGAAGTTTAGAAAGACCCTTCACTAATTTTGTTCCCACACGCTGAACACTGTCAAGTGAGTTAATATCGTCATTATGACATGGGTCGGATGTTTGGACACAATACTCTAAGAGTGGTCTTACATAGGCAGCACATAAAATTCATCAAAGCATTTGAATGTTCGGGGAAGTGACCATAACGCACGACCAAAATGATCAGTCTCATTACTTATCGTTCTCAAGATTTTGGAGTCATACGCAAACAATAATGTCGACGACTTGAGCAATACGGTAATTCATTGACGTAAAGAGGGAAAAGTAGGGGACATAAAATGGTGTCTTGGAGTACACCACTTTTAATCGGCTTTCGTTCAGATACCGTCCTACTGATCCTCACTGTCTGTTTGCGACCACATAAAAAGTATCTTACCTTTTCCTGTACAGCACCTGTTATTCCGAAGCGCGAGAGTTTCTGCATGAGACTTAAGTGTGGAACCTTGTAAAACGCTTTGCTAAAGTCTATGAATATCACATCAACAGACAGACCGTCATCTAGGGCTGCTGTCCAATCCTCTCTCGCAACAAGTAAGTTGGGCAAGCAAGAATGCTTGTTTCGAAACCCGGGTTGCTCGGAAGTTAACAGATTGTACGATTCTATATGACTTAGTAACTTAACCCGCATTATCGTTCCAAGTAACTTAACGACTACGCTAATTAGACTGACAAGCCGGTAGTTAGATACGACCTGTTTCTAACTATCTCTAAACATAGGACTGACTATAGCATTTTTCCAATCTCTAGGGAGTTGAATGTAGGGATTTATTTATTTAATCACACACATATTGGTACAAAGGGCACCGGATACATATGCGCCACACTTGTGTGAGGGCTGTGATAACGCCCGGGTGCCCAAACCGAAACAGGTGGTTTTCTTAGAGGACCACACCCGGAGCCTTTGACCTAAAGGTCTAACCCACAAGGCAGTGGAGCATCGTGAGGAGATGCAGTCACATGGTAGCCGGTCACCAACAGTTGGTTCGTGCACCATTCGTTCCTTCAGGATCCTGGAGCCCATGTGCACCATTGGTTTGGAATGAGGGTTCTCCAACCCCCCTAGGGGGACACTCCACATCCACCAATTCGATTAAAGCGCCGGACATTCGCTTTTCATCCTCTCACTTTCGTAAACAACACCCGTGGTGCGAGAAGGCAGTGAGTAGGACTTCCCTGGCAGGGGCTAAATACGCGTGGCCATGTGAGAGCATTTGGGGGCTGAATGTAGGGAAGAGACATGTTGAAGAGCATCGTGAGTGGTCTTGAAATAGCGTCCACCAGAGATGACAGCAATCGGGGATGTAACCCATTAGGGTCCGGTATCTTACAAGGTTAGAGGTTAGTGATCAGTTGGACAGTTTCCTCAGTTAAAAGTACAGGTCCGGTAGCTGGTATCTCAGTGGTGTGATTAGGGCAAGTATTTTTAACGATACACATAGACTTCGCTAAAATAGTCTCAGCTTTTGCCAGATTTGATTCAGCTAGTATATTCGAATCTTCGTGTAACAGTAATAGGGAAATACCATCACTACGTTTTGTTTTACGTTTGACGTGCGAAAACAGTCGTTTCGGGAAAGTACGGCTATCATATGCCAACTGTCTTTCACAAAGAGTACAGCATATAGCTATGATCTTCTTACATATATTTCGGATTTCTCGGTATTTACATTTAAATAATTCGTGTCCCGTTAACAAGAATAAGTCCCAGAAGTGTTCAGTTACGTTTTCTTTTATACCATGCCTAGTATCACGTAAACCAAATAACTATCCACCATGGATAACTAAACAAGAAACTTCTTAGACGTAGGACAAAGCATTGGAATATGTTCATTTCTACAAGCTGAGAGGTATTAATCCAGCCATTGTAAGCCTAGGAATGCTTGTAAAGAGTCGATAATTAAGACTAGACATTCACATGAAAAACAATTGGTTACGGATTGTAGAAACAGTTCGAAAAGGTTATTCTCGTATACAAAGGGGCAAACTCAAAAGTTATGGAACTCCACCAGTTTCAGTGCAAAAACATTTGTTGATATTAGTAAGAGATGATGTTTAGAACGCCGAAGATGTATCTGAATATTTTTGTGATGTTTCCTACCGGCAATGAGGAACGACCAACAATAAGTCGTGGTCACCACGCTTGTCGATGGATCCTGTAATTATTGAGAAAGGAACTGTCTTAAGACTACTTCGACACCCCAAACCAGATACGTCTAGTGGTTCTGACGATATTCATACTGTGATTGTGGAAGTCCTGTCAGATTCAATTGCTGAACCTATATCAATGCGGCAAGACTAAAGAACATGGACGAGTCAATCAGAAGCTTTCGTGGGTTTTCAAGGTCACGGCGCTAAGTTCGGTACCTGATGCTTACGGTCGGTCGGTTTACAACGGATTTTAGGGAAAACATGATAATTAAGCGTCTACAAGATATGTTATCATAAGATTTTGGCGCAAAACTCAATTATACATTTGGACAGAGTTTTGGCATTATAGTTGATGTCAGTTCGTGATGAAAACCGTAAGTATAATTCCTAACCTTAACCATGAACTGTAAATCATAATTTGAATTCTTCACACGGGTTTATGACTCTCATTTAGTCTTAGTTATTACGTTTACACTCTCAGATTCACTCTAGCGTCGCTCAAATGTCGTCCATAATTCATAGTCTCATCTTTAACCCTAAACCGTAACCCTAAACTTTAAACCTAATCTTAAACCTTAAACCATACCAACATACCGACAACACTGAAACTATGTGGTCGAGGCTGAAAGAATTTTCGGGACTTTATCATGGTTTCAGAGGTCGGCTACTATGGTGCCACCGGGATGAGTTCCTGTGCCGGATGCACTATGATTTTAGAACTTCTGAACCTATATCTAACCTTGATAAGTTTTTGATTCATGTAAAAGAACACTATCCCCTTTAATTTTTGAGTTTTATATAATATATTTTTACTGTATGCTAACTGTCTTCTGACTGGCTAATATTTCTCAAGGTCATTTAAGATTCGTTCAAAGGTCGTCCATGTTCTTTAGTCTCGCCATCAATGCTATGGCAGTTCAGAACTTAACCCTATCCAGATGAGAGACCATGTCAAAGGTTTTACCTAAGTCTATGAAAATTAAGTCTACCGGGAAGTGTCTGTCTTTTACTGCAGTTCAATTTTCACTTGGAATCAGCAGATAGCCCTTTCCTGTCGTTCTCAAATGTTAGTATTATCGCGACATCAAGTACTATTTAACAAAAGATCTCACTATTTCGTCGACCCTATGAGTTCCGTAACGAGCCTATGTGATCGAAGTTTAACACTGTAGTCAGTTCTCTTACCTATTCCTGTCAATTTTTTGACCTGAGCTCCTGCCGGGTCATATGGTAAGACGTACGTAAGATGATGCTCCGGCGTTTTTAAATCATGCGCGCGTCTAATTTTTTGCATCAAGGTCGTCTGATTCAGTCTCCAGTCTTCAGAAATAAGGATAGTAGGTTGATGAACCTGTGTTAATCCTGACAGATTTCCTTCCAGTGAAGGTCCAGCTTCTTCTTGAAAATGTTCACTGATGGTGCTGATACCACTTGTTCTGGTAAAGCGTTCCAGTCATTGACCACTCGATGAGAAAAACGGGACCCCACCTTTAGTTTATTAGATCGCGGTTTCAGAACCTTCTTGCTATGACCTCGGAGATTATTAGTGCTGGAGGGAGCAAAAAGATAAAACATATTAACACCCAGATCATAATTAAAGATACGAAATGCCAGTATAAGGTCATCTCGTGTCCTACGATAAGATAAGGGGAAAAGGTTTAGACGTTTTAAACGCTCATCGTAAGGGAGTTTAGAAAGACCCTCTACTAATTTTGTCCCTACACACTGGACATGCTCAAGCGATTTAGTATCTTTTATCAGACAAGGGTTATCTGCTTGGCAGCTGTTCAATCCTCTCTCGCAATGAGTAAGTTAGTCAAGCATGAATGCTTGTTACGAAATCCATGTTGCTCAGAAGTTAACAGATTGTACGAATCTATGTGACTCAGTAGCTTAGCCCGAATTAATTTTTCAAGTAACTTAACCAATATGCTGGTCAGGCTAACAGGCCGGTAGTTAGATACGATCCGTCTCTGACCATCCTTAAATATAGGACTAACTATGGCGCCTTTCCAGTCTCTAGGTAGTTGAGCCTGTGAAAGGGACATGTTGAAGAGCATCGTGAGCGGTCTTGAAATAATGTCCGCAAGCGATGACAGTAAACGTGGGTGTAACCCACCGGGGCCCGGTATCTTACAAGGATTTAGGTTAGTTATCAAAGGAAGAACAATATCCTCTGTCACGTGTAAAGGTCCTATGGCTAGTATCTCATTGTGAACGGGACAAGTAGTTGTAACACTACACGTAGAGTAGACATCACTGAAATAGTTAACAAATATCTCCGCTTTCGCTAGATCAGATTCAGCCAATAAAGCTGAATTTTCGCTTAACAGTAACGAGGGGATACCATCACTACGTTTCGTCCGTACGAAAACAGTCGCTTCGGACAGGTACGGCTATCGTATGCCAACTGTCATTCGTAAGCCGTGCGGGATTTAGCTATGGTCTTTTTACATATATTCCGGATTTTTTATATTCGCACTTAAATGACGCCTGACCTGTTGACAAGAATAAGTCCCAGAAGTGTTTCCTACGCTTCAACAGCTTCCGGGTTTTCTTATTAATCCATGGAGGGCAATATGATAGTTTACGTGCTGACCATGAGATAAACGGTTGAGTTACGGAATCGAACGTAGACTTAAACCTACTCCATGCATCGTCAATCGATCCACCAGCATCGACCGACCAGTCAATCGAGATAGCATAGTCCCTTATTGCCGGAATATTAGCTCTCCAGATATTAGGACGGGGTGGAGCAGATGCAAATTCTATACCATGTATCCGGAACTTAAAGGAAAGTACGATATAATCACTATTCACCAGTGGGGTAAGGTGTTGAATGTCAACGATATCTTCACAGTGGTGTGTGAGGACAAGGTCTATCAATGATGGATTATGTTCCAAGTCTACATGCGTCGGCTTAACGATACATTGTACAGGTGCACATTGAATAATTGATGACAGAAAGACGCTATCGAAACCCCCACCTGGAGCTGTGAGATCTATCCAGTTTATATGTGTTGCATTGAAGTCTCCAACGATCAGACAACATTCTGCCTTACTCCAAGAACAGACGTGTCTTAGGACAAAGTCGTCAGCGAGACAACACGGACTACGATATATTCCTCCTATCGTCACTAACCTGTTCCTAGACCCAATTGTACAACATACTACCTCACGCGTACCACTTACATGCGCCTCCGATATGATCGAGTTTATGCGGAAGTGGTCCCTAATATATAATATTATGCCTCCTCCCTTGCGACTTCTAACTCTATCACTTCTGATACAGATGTAGCCTGAAATGACTGGAGAACAGTCTATATCTACAGTGAGCCAAGTTTCAGTGATAACAATTATATCCGGATTTAAGTCGTCTACCATCAAACTTAGTTCAGACATCTTATTCCGAAGACTACGAGCATTCGTATAACACACATTTAGGGTGTTTTTGGAGACATGCGTTCTACCCACACAGGTCTCGGAAGCATTGGCTTCCAAGACCTGACTACCCGAAAACCCTTAATCGTAAGGTTCGCTTCACCGTTTAGCCTTCGAGTTTTTAACTCTGTTAGGGCATTCTTCCACTTGATCCGATCCTCAAGTGGCCAGTTAGGTCGAATACGAATGTTTGAGTCACGAGTTTTGCGTGCGTTATTTAGTAATACGTCCCTTTCCTCAAAATTTCCGAGTACTAATTTAAGGATCCTTCTCTGTTGGGTTTCGCCTCCAACATACTTACCAAGTCTGATGGCTTTCGAGATATGTACCCCTGGGACCTCCTCTGGCAGTATATTTCTGATGAGAGATCCGACTAACTGCAGGTCGTGGGCATGTCTCTTAGAGGGATCGGTGTCTTTCGATTCTGCCAAGTTCCAGATGATTACACTAGGCATCTGTTTAACTGCCTTAAACGTCGTGTTCACGGCCTTTGACCGTGATGTCAGATCCTGCCGGTTAGCTACCGGCTTCTTGCTATTAGCTTTCTTTATGACAGTGTCATGTGGGTCAAGCGAGTTACTCCCAACAACATTTGGTGAAGTTAGACTATTTCCATCCACAACAGTATTAATTATTTCCTTACGTATGGACTTGAGCGGAGTTGCCTGATGCTCAGGACGTGAGTCCAACGATGACTTACCGACTATACGCGCGCTTTCTTTGGGTATTTTTCCTTCTCTTTTACGTTTCCTCGTAATCCGTTTCCCACTGGTCTCAGCATCCAGATTGGAACTACTCTGGACGATAGTGGTTTTAGCCAGGTCATCAGTCGCTGCTAAAGCAACTTGTCCCTCAGTACTTAATGGCGCGTCTTTCATTGGTTGTATCGGAGTAGAAATTTCTGTTTCGTGTTCGAAATTGAGTGTCTGATACCTGCCATGTCAGAATTTACGAAAATGATACAATCTTCGTTATCAGTATCCATGTTGCCGACACGGCCTACGTCGACCTTTTTAGCTAACGCTAGAAGGCTAATGGCTTCCTGAATGAGTCTTGCTGAATGTCTTGCTTGAGCAACAAAACATACGGAGCCAATCAGAATTGGGTTTCGAACACCTTTTATAGGCTGCAGGGTTTAAGCGGGTGCACATTTTAAAAAACCAATTCTTACATTCGTCACATTGCATTCCTTCTTCCACGGGGAATAAGCAATATGACTGTCCACACTTGTGTGCAGAGCCGACCATCTTAGAATGAAGCAAAAAAATAGGCAAGGTAGATATGTAAGACAACCCTAACACAACCGTAATCAAATAATTAGGCCGCAGTCGACCAAGAATGCTTTGATGCAGTAAATACACAAAAGCAAGTTCAAAACACACAAATACAATGTCACGTTAACTGAAATGAATTCAATTAAAGTGTGAACAGTAGTTTTGATACGTAATTTATGATCAAAACAGTGAATTTAACTCAACGAGAAACAATACCACTGTCCTTTCAAATCTCGCAAATTACTCACAGTAATGTTCGATGAAATTAAGCTAATTCTAACCACACTATAGGGGAGCTCCGTTTCACTTTCGGACCTTGGAAATGTATTTCGCGACGTGGAACAGGGGTCTACCAGACACTTATCAACCGAGTTGTTGCAGGTGGTGGGTTTTTACTTTATTTTCGTTGTGTCCTCAGAGTCGTTCATTTACCGTTACTGAGAACAACCACATCAAAGCCTTGCAGATCGGTGGTTCTCAGGTTTGTGTCACATACCTGTTTCGACTTACTATGGCATTCCTCCAGATTTTTAGTAATCTATCTTAGGTTGCATCTGCTTAGTGGATTTGCGGTGAAATTTGCTAAATAATTTGGTAGTATAGAATGCGTTTCATTAGGTCTTATATATTTATTATTGTCAAGCTCGTTGAGAAGATCAAAAACATCCATTTCTTTAATGACCACAGTGTTCAGAGTGAGCATGGGAGGGCATCTATACGATACCTACAGTGCATAAGTAATTTGAGGACATGTCGACTTTACTATAACCGTCTCTCATCAGTGATTTACTACCGTTTCTCAATAATGATGAGATCTCTCTAATCTTAACCTTTTGGTTTATGTATGTATTCTGTGCACTCTTTAAAAAGCTTTTCTTCACGCAATCTTCTTGACTTGCGAAGCTTTGAGATACGAATATTTCGGGTTTGCGGATATTGAGTTTCTGTTCCATCAGTTAGTAGTGACCTGAATCTTCCCGACATCTTTTTGTATGGCACGGCTTCCGAGAACTACGATGGAGCCTCCAGAAGCCCAAGAAAGGTTGAAGAGTTCCATCCGATCAGAGCGTAATAAAGCTTTCTAGAATGGCAACGTGACCTGTTACTATTGGCCAGTAGCATAATATACCTCTTCGCGGACTGGCTGAATTATGATTTTAATGTAATAAACGCTAATATCTATAAATATCTATGATTTTCTGTACATTTTGAATCTTACCCAACAAGCAGTTCTCCAATCTTCTTCTGTCTTCTGATTTGTAACTGTGGGGCCCTAGCGTTCGAGGCTCGGGTTATATGCGGTGTATTAGGAATCTAAGCTCTATATATAACATTTTCTCTTACGGAGAAGGGAGAGAACCTGTTTACTCCACCACGGTGGAGAGTTTTTCGGACCACTTGGTGTAGTCCGAAGAATGTGCAGCTGATTAGCTTCTATGAAAAAATTTCCATACCTCCCAAGCATTTTTGAAAAAGGATTGTGGTTACATTTTACAACTCACTGAGAATGCTTAGTTTGTGATTACTTACATATTTACTTATCGGAAGTGTGGTCTAGCTTGGGCTGATTCATCAGTGTTGACGACAATTTTGAAATCAGAAACTAGAACTTTATGGGCACTCTTACTTTTGAAAGACACGAAATCAATGTCCATGACACCATCCTCAGTATGGGTCAATATGAGATCTAGTAAGGATGATTCCGATCCCAATACGTACCTAGTTACCCTTCACATGTTGCACCAGAGTATATGTGAACACAGAGTCAACACGTTTTAGATGACTCAGTTATCAAATCCTTCCAGTATACAATATGGCCATTAAAATATTCAAAGTTAAAACCACTTGAAGATCCAGTGTTGTAACCACCTAGCAAAACCCCATTCACTTCACAGTTTAACTGCAATAGACCAAAACGACTAACAGGTTTTGTTGTTTGGATTATAGGCTATAATCAAGCAATCCTCTTGTTCCACTTCCGAGGGATACGTTATCGATAACAGTAAAGGAGGTAGTATTTTTGATGAGTATAGCTAATCCTCCTTCCCTATGTTTCTGAGCTCTGTTGGCTCTTAATAATATAGAAACTTCACAATCGACTTCCGCACTGCTTACAAACTGCGTCAGTCGAATTTCCGTGATGATTATATTCGGCTTCGTAGATCAGCCCCAAATTTCTCAAGTACTATTTGGAAGACTTGCTTTCCTCCAAAGACATAAGGTAGTCTCTTATTTATTTACTTCTACTCAATCATCAGCTTTCTCAGAAAAAGCAACCTTAGTCACTTATATGCACTGCAAGATTCTTAATTGTTGTCGATGACTTCGGTAGTCAGGTCGCTGCTTTTTCAGGCATAATTAAACCTGATGTTACGATAAGGCTTTCTAGGCGCTTCCTGCTTTCCGCTATTTAGAGGGTGAGAGACAGAGCAAGCCCTTTTTATTAAGTCTCCATTTCCAACAGACCTCTTTAAAGTAAATTCTTCATCCTTTGGTCCGTACAAATGGATGAATTCTGAGTTTATTTGGAAGGGCGTTACATGGATTTTTCTACCAACAGGGCGTGGATTGCACGTTTGCCAATAAGCCTCCTAGAAGCTTTCAATGCTAGACTGGCTTCGGATAGGAAGCTCTTTGTGTCCCTACAGCGTTTCTGACACAACTGCATGCGTACAATTTTACCGAACATTTTGAGAGCCACGTGAGTAAGTTAGATTCGTGCTAACGTCATGATTCCATCGTTTGCATTCATCGCATTGAATGCTATATTCCAAGGGCTATCAGCAGTTTAATTTGACACCAAATGAAAAGAATGGATGAAAATGACAGGAAAATAAATCTGCGATTTAACTCAGTACATTTCCAGGCAAAAACCGCTAGTGAGATAACGATTGTGAGAAGTTAAATACAGGTTGAATTGAATGAATTCTTCTCAAGCACTGGCTTACTCAGACAGACAAGGTGAGTGAATTAAGTTGATTTCACCAAGTTTGACTTAATATTTAGAGCTGGATAAAAATAGGCTAGAGACGTATGATGAATAGGGTAAGCGATACACACACACGCTCATGTAAAAACAGTCGAGGTTAATAAGCGAACAACTGATAAGATCAAAATGTGACTCAGGACGAACGAATAAATTGTTCTTACCGGTACCTAGAACAACCCATGTGGGCCTGTGATAGTACTAAACACTAAAATAACTGGGGTGTTGAAGATTGCTTCTGTTGCACTGTTCAGCCATCAAACAAAATTCTTCCAACAAACCAGACACAAAAACACGCGGGGAAAAAGTGGTGGCCGTGAATAAGTGAAACTGCTACATTCAAAAGCACAGCGAAAGCAAACTACTGTACACAACAGAGGCACAAGTGCAAAAATACGTGAAAGAAACGATACTTTTGGCATTACTTTGCCTGAAATTAATTCAGCTGGACTGAAAATAATGATCTTGATTTGCAAAAGACGATCAGAAATGTAAATTTAACCCAGTGATGAAAGACATCTCTGTCCTTATAAATAGCACGAAGGCTATCTCAACAACAATTTGAAGGTGTTGTAGAATTGTGGTTTTTTTCGTTATTGGTGCTGCCCTAAAAATAGACGTAATCCTAAAAATGTGGGTTCGTTATGATGTACCTGATCGATCTTTAAGATCTTACTTGGAAGTCACAACATTGTCTACACTGACTCATCGCATCGTAACAATCACTAATATATGATGGACCACACATTCAGGCTGGAGATGGAACAATATATTTAATAGGAATAAAAGATATAGGCTGCACGATAATGACCACGCCTGAAAGGCCGGGCCATTCCACTCGATGAATTTGAATCAATTGAATCCATTCTTCCCGCCTTCTCCATCGTTGGGCTTTTCTCCGCGTCAATTGTTGGATATCTACTTTTCCAGGTATGAGACAGGTATGAGACACAAACCTGAGAACCATCGATCTGCAAGCCTAACCAGCGTGGTTTTTGAAGTTTTAGAAAAGATGTTTTGGAAGGATTTGTTTACGTATCTAGACGAGAACCGGATGTCTTCTGAACATCATCATGGATTTAGAACAGGATATTCATGTCTCACTAACGTATTACTGGTCCGTGAAAATTGGTGCACTCCTAAATATCAAGTTGCCTGTAAATGTAGCCTACATTAACTCTAGTAAGGCTTTTGACAAAGTTCCTCACAACAGGCTGGTATATAAATTAATAAATATCGTTATTGGAGACGATCTATTACAGTGGATAAACAACTTTCAAGTCGGGTGTCAACAAAATGTGTGGGTGAATGTGTAGTTGTCTAGCCGAGAAATTGTGCCTGGCGGAGTGCCCCAGGTTACAGTTTTGGGGCCGGCGTTGCTCCTTCCATGTGTATATGATCTTTGTAGGTCTCTATCATCATGGGTTTTGTTATATGCTCATGATGCAAAGATATGGAGATAAAAAGTAAATGTGATATTTTGGACCCTCAAAATGACCTGAAGAAATTATCTGAGTGACCGAAAATTTTGCGTACTAGTCATCAAGGTGCTGATACATACACGGTGAATATCAGTGAGCTGCCTATTGTTCAGAAACACAATGACTTAGTAGTCATCGTTATCCAAGACTTAAAAACTAATGACATGGGGTGGCTGCCAAAGGTTTTATGACACTATGGTCAATACATTGAGCCTTTAGTCATGTCGATACTGAACCGTTTTGACTTTGTATACAGTATTCGTTCGACCTAAACTCGAGTACTGTATACAGTTGGCTATTCCCTTCCTAAACAGAGACAGCGAGCTGTTGTAAATGTTCAGAGAACCGCAACCAAGATGATTCCCGGAATAGCATAGTTCCTATGTGATGTTCGACTGGCTAAACAAAGCCAGAGGGGTCACGATTCTCAAAGTACTTAGTGATGAATTTGCATCTAATATGGCATCAGTCTCCTGTCTGCCTGTATAGAGAATTTGTGAAGACACACTAAAAATGTTCATCAACTCAGAACAAATTAATTGCCAGCTGACTATCGACTTTCTAATTGAATCATTGCCGAGTGGAATTCATTACAATAACATATAATTGAAACTCTATCTGCTGTCTCTTTCAAAAGAGAGTTGGATCAACTAAGATATATGCCCTGACAGAATTATTACAGACCACCTAACCTCCTATCCTTACTAGACTGAAAGTGAAACTATATTCTGCAACCTTCAATTACGTGCGCTATTGAAATCTTTATTTACATTAGAGATATTCGGTTCTGTACAGTTGACAATTTAGACCTCTCAAAAAGAATGAAATATCAAGATATGGTTATAAAGAAGAATGATATTGAATTTGAGAAGTTAGCGCAATGGAAAAAGTACTCGGACTACTTAAACAACTCAACTGTGAGAACCGAGAAGGAAAAACAGTGGTCATCGAACAAGTACCTAATAGATAGGTAAACTGAACTCTCTGCGAATTTACTTTTTATAAGTTCAAAGGATTTCTTCAGAAAGAACAGCGATCATTCACAGAAAAGTTTGCAAGCTAGAAGAAAAAAGCTGCTTCAGCTGCTGGAAAATGATGCAGAAAATGAATGCGTAAAGCCGTTCATTCCCTAACTGAGCTGTTTAGAATCTATTAAAAGCATACAGTGAATGTTCCAAATCCAAGTCAGCTATGTTAATTCGATCCACTGCACTAAAGAAAGAACGTGATTCAGAAAAAGCAAAGGTTATCTATATTTTAGAAATACAATATTATCTAGATGGCTGAAACCCTTTTGATGGAACATTTCAAGAAAAATAACTCGGATGTGAGGGATATGTTGCGTGCAGCCGACCAAAATGATATTGTTGATCACTGGAATAACCAACTAAATGAGCGCAATAAAGTAAGTCAAAATGCATTGTTATGGGGTAAGTAAACTTCCCCACACTCTTATGCAGCCTCGTCAGTTCAACTACAAGGCATTTTGATGACTAAATACGTCTTAGGTTTAGTTTCTGTTGATGGCTTTTTGATTAACAAAATAATTTTACCTTTTGAGTTTTCGAGGACCCATACATGTAAAGTTTCCCGATATTCATTTCATTCTTAAAGGCCTGATATCTAATAGTTCATGTCTTTGCACTAGCTAAAGTATACGAAACAACTAAGCATCAAAAGGTCAAACTAGCTGTGGAATCTATTGAAATATTTAGGTCATGAAGAACAGTTAAAAGTAAAATTAATTGTAATTTAAAAGGTTATTGCTTCCTGAACTGGCCATTTTCTTCTTCTTCTTGGTGTAATTTTAACTAGAATAAAGTTAAGCGATGCATTTATTGAAACAAAATATATGGTGAACAATTTGTGTCTATATATTTAGATAAAATTCATTGGCTTTTATTATTTTCAGTGAGAATCATATCCTTCTCATGAAAATACGTATTAGGATGCTTCCACGATAATTTGAAGCATTCGAATTATTGTATTAACTAGGAATTCTCGAAAAAGTGCAATTTACGACAAGCGGAACTAGATGAGCGCAAATGAAAGTATTGTATTTAGAATTCCAAATCAGACACACATCAGGTGCAAAAGAATCATTAGTTTATATAAATACCACATCCTTCACAGCTTAAATGCAAATCCGATTATCTGTAATCGATTGTATTTCTCATAAGGTTCGCCATATGTCTTTCTGATTGTGTATTGAATGTAGACTCCATATCATCTGAAATGTGCTTATTAGTATTGGAATTAACAATCAAACGTGGAACAGACTCAAACGGTTCTTGGAATTGTATTTGATCAACATGTTAGTTGTGTCTAGGATTCGAACCAGAGATTTTTCAACATTCTTCACCACAATCCCTGTGGCTAGTCGAAGATCATTCCCAAGATAATATATAACTTCTGTACACTCTAAACACTTCATATTAGAACGAAGAATTCTTCCTTTTAATAGCTATGATGAAGTATCTTTCGTTACGGAATGTCTAGCCTTTCGATATCGCAGCAGCAATCTATCAATTCGCCTCTCCAGTTCTTCAAATATCGAGGTAGCAATGAAACTAATAGCAGTTTTCAATGTCGTGACGAAATTTTCTGCCTGAACATGTGCACAAAGGTACTTACGAGCAGTGAAAATTTGTATGTACCCTGTACCATCCAATATGTATTGACTGCGTCTACTGCAAAATGAAAGCCATCATCGTGCACTAATATCATAGAAACCACCTCGCGACTAAATATGTTTCTTAACGCTTGGATTGTGAAGTCAGAATTTGGTGAAATTATGATAAAAACTTAAGGTCATTTGGAAAAAATGTCAATAACTACAAGTGCATAGTATTTGCCGAGAAATAGACCACAATAACCTTTATGAATTATCTGCCCAACCTCAGATGATACTGGCAATGGAATCCACTTTAGACGATAAAATTAAGACTTATGACATTTTTTCTTGTAATGATTATCGAGAAATGTAGGCAGGATATTAAATTTGTTTGGCGCTTTTGTACCGAACCTTATAGGTATAGGGATTTAATGCAATACTACATTGATGAACCACAGCAGACGAGGAACGTGCTAACGGTTTTCCAGAATGATAAATGAGCTCTAAAGCTTCGTGATCAGTAACAATGGTGAATTTCTTTCCAACTAAATATTCATGAAGTCGCTTAACAGCTAAAAACACAGCTAATTCTACTCGCTGTGTTTGTGAATAGCCTTGTTCAGTAACAATAAGTTTGCGTGAAACACAGATAATTGGTCTACCTTTCTGCTCCAAAACTGCACCAATGCTCACAGGTGATGCATCAATAATAAGTGTGGAATGTACACCAGTGAAGTGAGTTCGAAGAACAGCATCACTTTGAAGAAACTTTATTAGACTTCATAAACATGACTCTTGTTCCTCACCTTATGTGAATGAATCGGATGTCAAAATATTCAATAAAAATTATCACGACAAGAAAAATTAGTAATAAAATAGGAATAGTATTGAAGAGCACCTACTAGTGAGTGCAGTTCTGTAATATGTTTTGGGGACGGTGCATTTTTCATATCTGGTCTAAAACTATAACCATCAATAAGGTATCCAAGACATTCGTAACTAGATACACAAAATAAACACTTATTTGGATTCACCGTAACATTCTTCTCAACTACATGACTAAATAAAGCAATAGTTCTTTGGTCATGAACTACCTTATCAGTACCATGAATAATAGGATCATCTTGATGAACTTCAACACCTTCAAGATCACCGACTACATCACCTATCACTTCTTGAAATATGGCTGGAGAACAACTTAGACCAAGTGGAGGGAAGTTGTATTTTGAAAGACTAAAAGGAGTGTTAATTGTTGTCAAAATAAATGAAGATTGATGTGAATGGATTTGAAGATTTGCATTTTTCAATTCAACTTTAGAGAACACATTAGAACCATGAAGTCGATTTAGAATATCTTCAGCTTCCCTTGCCATACACGTTTGTTTCAAATAACGGGAATCCAGTGTTAATCCATAGTCACCACATACGCTGATTTCAAGAACCGTCAAGTTGTATCTCCTCATTTCTGCAGCTGTTTGATTGGTCCTCTTGGTCTTCCATATTGTTCGGACATTCCATGTACCTATAAAATTGTTGCTTTGGTAGTTAGAAGAGGCATCGGCTTCGTGACTGGCCAAGAATCTCTACTTTCATCATGAGGCGACATAATTCTTCTTTCAACTCTCAGGAAAAAGTTTAAGTGGTTTAATTTATTTAATCTGGTTGGTAAATTTTTAGAAAGTTTTTCTACGGGATGGGTTTGCCGACCCCATGCCCAACTCTCCTTCATTGCCCGTGCTTGAGACCGGCAGTAACTCTAAATGAACTACAGGCAGAGTTTGAATCTATAATCACTATGTATTCTAGAGGTCTTGCCATTCGACTTCAAGGGTGCAACAATAGGAGTACCTCATGCTGAACACTAGATCGGTTCGGTTATACGTTTCGTACACAAATCGTCCAATGTCTTTAAGTACTGTTTCTCGAAGACCATAAGGAATTATTCATCTTCTAGGAAACACTGAATCACCCTGTACTTGAAGTTTTGCAAACTGAATTCTCATACCTCCACTGCACTTAGCACACGCAGCCAACAAAGCTTCGAGTGAAGCATCAGAATCTTCTTTAGAAACTATTAAAGACAACCCCACTTTAAGCTTTTTCAAATTTTTGAGCCCATTATTGACGGTTCTTTTTCACGCAATACAGGGCATATATGAATAATTATCATCTCATATTGGCAATTCACAGAATCCTCGTATGGACAGCCTGTGTTTGGTAATCTCCAATACTGAGACTTCAGTGAGTCGTACTACAACATTAGAATCTAAAGATTTCAGGTTACTGTATGAAATAATGAACTCTATACTACCTGTGTCCACAATAAAGTCATGAAATGAACCAAGTGAGGTAAATAATCGCTTCCGAACATGGAAATTACCTTTTGAAACGGTGGTTAAAGATAATCATTGGAAACACTCAACTCGATTGAATCCGAACTACAGGGTTTATCTTCACTAGTGGCAAAACATAAGTGAAATTTACCACAGGATAAACATTTATCAAACCTATGCTTGCATTCATAACCTGCTTTACAAATCTTTGTTGGATCACTGTTTAGATTTCAAGGACAGTAGGAACCCTTGGTGAATGAACGCGAGCTTGAGTGACTCTGAGAGTGTAGTTCGTCACGACGACTAGGCAAAGTATTAGAAATCTTCACTGACTAAAATTCAACCTCATTCACTGCTTTATAGTTAATATATGTTGTTTGAATTTTTTGGAATGAACTTTTGGGTTTCTAAATTAATTAATTTTCTAAATTCGGGATATTTATACCAGCAATCAAGCGATCACGAAGTTGAGTTTCCAATGGTTCTCCGATATTAAACTGCGCGGGCTGTTTCTGTAGTTCAAGTTTAAAGTCTTTGACTTTCTGACCATTTTGTCGTATCATTTTTCTAAAACTTCGGTCTCTCTCTGCATTCAAAGCTAGCACACTTCACATAGCTAAGTAGTAACCCCTTACGAGACTCATATAACAATAAAATTGGTTCCTAGGGAAAAGCTAGATTCTTTATTACGTTATGAGCTTCTTTGCCGATGAACGTCAGGAGCGAGCTATGAATTGATCATCTTTAATATGTTTTCTAGTTATGCACCATATTTTGAACTGCTCCATGTAGTCTTTTAAGTCGTCTTCTCTTGAATTAATATACAACTGTCCAAGGTTTAACTCCATCGCGACTCCAATATGAAAATTAGAAGTATTCGAATTACTATATTAATTAGGAGTTCCCGAAATAATGCATTTTGAGACGGGTAGAACTAGATGAACTCAAATGAACGCATTATGTTTGGAATTCGTGATCAACAGGCAATCAATTACAAAATAATCATTAGTTCGTACAAATACTACACTCTTTCTATTAGGCTTTGAAAATAATCATCTTTCTGAAGAGATCGTTTTCAATATGCCTCTCTGACACTTTTAAAAAGCTTGGTTTTATCTTTGAACAATAATGGCCTTAACTTTAATGTCTCACGTTTGGTCCGAAAGTTGAAACATGAGGAAACGAAATTAGATGTAGTTTTCAATGTCAATATGAAAACCTATATAATATATGGACTAAGGAAAAAATTAATATCGAACTCTCTCCTTAGATACCGAAATGCGATATATATATATATATATATATACCAATGGTTAACTAAATAAACTTAACGGCAAAGAAATTGACTATTTTAAAAAGGATAGTTGGCTTAGGCTGTAATAATCACGGTTTTAATCATCATCTGAACATACTCAGTTTGATTAAATGAATTGAGTTAGTTTGTTTTGTTATTTATTTCACACAAAACAAACGGGATTATTATGATAGTTACTATTGTTGTTGATAACATATTTAAAAGGGTTTTTTGTGTAGATTTCAGTATTTTCACAGTTGAAATCATGAGTCAGTTGAAACTAGACAACCAAGGAAAACCTGGAAGCACTGGACGTCCGTTTCGTCCTATTGTGGGACTCCTCAGCAAATCACTCGGTTTTCATATTCTCTAATTATTAAACGTTAAATAGTATAGGTATCAATACGAAGGTTTGACTTGATAGTTTCAAAATAAATTGAGCATTGAGTAGAGAGTTAATAATAAATATATTTTTGTTATATCTTAATGAGTAGAAAGCTTGTATTTCTGATGTTTCGTGAATTCATGTAAGTCACTTCTTCAGAGTAATTTCGGTCGTTTGCTCACTCTGAAGAAGTGACTTACATTAATTCACGAAACATCGGAAATACAATCTTCCTACTCATTAAGATATATTAAAAATATATTTATTACTGTAAATGGCACTTTCAAAAATCTTCTCTTGACAATTATCTATCTTCTACACATATGTCGTGATAAAATCTGTGTTCCTTGATTGTTCTGTAATTTCACATAAGATCAGTGTATGGTTGATAATGTCGAGATGACTTAAGTTATTTAAGATTGGATAAATTATTTAGTTATGATTATCACTTAATGAGCCAGATGATACCAATCTGGTTTAGATACCATGAATAGAACTTATACAGTATTCAATGACTCTTCAACTACTAAACGTTAACGAATGAGGATAAAATTCTGTACAAATCATAGAGATGAAACTTGTTAAATATTGAATTTTTATTTTATCTATTTTTCATAGTTGAAATCATGATTCAATTGAAGCTAGACCACCGTGGAAAACCTGGAAGCACTGGATGCGCACTGCTGAGGAGTCCCATAATAGAACGAAACGGCCGTCCACGACGAGTTGGCCATCCAGTGCTTTCAGGTTTTCCATAGTGGTCTGGCTTCAATTGACTCATGATTTCAACTATGAGAAATACTGAAATCTCTACAAATCCACTTCTGATTATAATCATATGCTCACTAGTGACTGACTTCAAGATGTATGTTCAGGAGTTCTAGTGGGAAGCAGTGACCAGTGGAGTTCAACCAAGTCTGTTGTAGAGATATCAACTCACTGAAGACAATTAGTGAACGGTTGCTCAAACTTCGTGGATTGGTTGAAGTCAGATATTAGCACCGTTTGATGTCGACCAGCTCAGTGGTCTATCGGTTAGGTGCTCTGGCGCGAGACTGGTAGGTCTTGTGTTCGAATCTCGCGAGTACGGATTCATGAATGAGCACTGCTGAGGAGTCACACAATGGGACGAAACGGACGTCCAGTGCTTACAGATTTTCCATGGTGGTCTAGCTTCAATTGACTCATGATTTCAACTATGAAAAATACTAAAATCTCCATAAACCCCCTTCTGATTTATACGAATATTCGTCAAGATTAGAACGAATAGTTTGACAATAATTGGGCGCCGAGTATAGAGAATTCATTATATGTGAAAAAATTATATTTGAAATAGTCTCAGCGATTGAAATTTAAATAATTCCAACGTTTCGTCCAGCTAACTTGTCTGGACTTCTTCAGGGAAATAATCAAGATCAAAATCATCAAAGAAATATATAGTGCTTTTACAATCATATCAAAATCTCTACTACTTTTTAATCCAATCATATTTGGATGTCGAAGTTTTTGTACAACAGGATAATATGAGTCAGTTGAATGAGAATCAAGTGAAAAGTTCAACGATGTGAATTAAAGGAGACTGCATAAATTGTGTGTATGTATGTATGTGTAAGATGAGTTATTAATGATGAATGATATTCAGTGTTGATATGTTTCTATGTGAAGTAAAATAGGAATAAACGTGCATAATGAAGGTTGAAAAGTTTTTCTCCTTTCTGAATCATCGAAGTTGATTGTCTATTTTTTTATATCAAGTTAAAACAATCCGAAGATATTGGTCAGATCGTCATGAAAGAAATGGAATCAGATGTTAAAATGTATGAAGATAAACAAAATGCAGAAATAGAACTAAAGCGTTTACAAGCTAAAGAAGAACATTTGGCATACCTTCAAAAACAATTACGTGAATTAAACAATCGAGAAAATGAAGTGAGTTAACTACAAACTATCTAAATTGACATGAGTATAAATATGAGTGGGATACGGAATTCTAGTAAGGTTTTAACTCCTCATAATCTTTTTTTTTGTCAGACTGATGTGAGTACTATCCAATTGTTATGTGTTTCTAAGGTGACCACAGTTTTTCATTGTTTGTCAGGTAAACATTCAGAGAATATTAACGTAGATGTATTGGATGATGAGAAAGGAAATCCGATTTGAATGTTTTTCTGTTTGTTATTTCTATATGTTTCATTGATCGATTATTATAGACAGTGTTATAATTGTTTCTGCTAATAAACGACCCAACTACTCCTATTGCTTAGTATACTTATACGAATGACACTCGACAAGACCCTCAAAAATCAGAACATGTTGAACAGGAACGAAATTGTATTCAAAATAACAAAGGTAAGGTAAACAGCAATCAATTGTTAGAAAAACGTTCATATATTTATAATATATATACATATGAAGCTTCTAGATGTTTCTCCAGTAATTTGCTAGAGCTGGTTGATTTAGAATTAGCCAATCAGCGTGCGTCGTCACGATCATGCATATAACATGCCTTAATTCGGTTTATTTCCCGCTAACAGACAGACAATAGGAGACGAGAATCAGAGATGAGACATATTAGTCAGAATATTACTCGTTACGACCCGTTTATAATAGTGTGATCAAAGAGACATAATGGATAAGATAATTAATTGTACAGATGTACATAAGCACACATGTAATCCACAAATATAGAATCAAAAAGATGTGCACATAAGAGGTATATGTTTTTAAAGTTAAAATTATTTTTTTATATAGTTGAAATCATGAGTCAATTGAAGCTAGACCACCATAGAAAACCTGGAAGCACTGGAAGACCGTTTCGTCCTGTTGTGGAACTCTTTAGCAGTGCGCACTAACCAGTGGAGTTCAACCAGGTCTGTCGTGAGATATCAACTCACTGAAGACAATTGGTGAACGGTTTCTCAAAATCGTGGATTGGTTGAAGTTAGACATGAACACCGTTGGATGCCGGCTCGGTGGTCTAGTGGTTAAGCGCTCACGCTCGGGACTGATAGATCCTGGGTTCGAATCTCACGAGGTGGGATCGTGGATACGCATTGCTGAAGAGTCCTATACTGGGGTGAAACGACCATCCAGTGCTTCCAGGTTTTCTATGGTGGTCTAGCTTCAATTGACTCATGATTTTAAGTATATAATTAGTATAATATACACAAAAAACCCTTCTATTATCTTTCTATCATTATATATTGCATTAAAACATTTTTTAGGCAAAACAATTGGCTGAAAAAGAGAAAGATTTAATGAAAGAATTAGCTAGAATTGATCAATTAGAACAAGAACGATATAGAATTGAAGAAAAATGTAAACGTGAACTATATGGACGTGCTTTATTACATCAACATCAAACAGCGTTACGTAAACGTTCATTATTTATACAAAATGAATTAAAAGATGATTTAAATTGGTTAAATCAATTAACTAAACAAGAAACTCTTGATTATGGCGCTGATATTGAACGTAAACAAAAGGAGAAAGAAAATCTTTTAGCAATACAAAAATTAATTGAATATGAATTAGAAAAAGAACAAATAAGAGAATTAGAATTGAATGAATTAGAAGTGTAAGTTTGAAGGTTTTTAAATATGTTATCTTCATAGTTGAAATCATGAGTCAATTGAAGCTACACCATTATGGAAAACCTGGAAGCACTGCAAGGTCGTTTCGTCCTATTATGGGACTCCTCAGCAGTGAGCATCCACGATCCCGCAGTCGCGAGATTCGAAAACAGGACCTAACAGTCTCGCGCGCGATCGCTTAACCACTAGACCACTGAGCCGGCCGGCATCTAACGTTGTTAATGTCTAACTTCAACCAATCCACGATGTTTGAGCAACCGTTCACCGATGTCTTCAGTGAATTGATATCTCACAACAGACCTGGTTGAACTCTACTGGTTAATGCGCACTGCTTAGGAGTGCCACAATAAGACGGGTTGGCCGTCCAGTGCTTCCAGGTTTTCCATGGTAGTCTAACTTCAAATGACTCATGATTTCAACTATATAAAAATTACTAGAGTCGCCACAACCCCCCCCCTTTTAATGCTACGAAGAATTGGTTCTTTTCATATATCTTCCTTTGAAATTTTAAGGGAAACTAGGTAACTCATTGTGTCATTGAAGAAAAGGGCAGTTTAATGAGGAGAATTTCCCTTTCTCCCGACTATATCATATCGTATTTATAGTGATTTTATAACCATATGAGTCTGATGTGTTTTGGAATAAAATTAAATCACAAAGTGTCTGGAGATTCCATGTATTGAAAGACAGTTATTTAACGATCTAGAAGTTAGCGAAATATAGAAACGTTAGATGTAAAAAGCGAACACTATTTTATTATTTGTCTGCTCGCTGTAATTTAGTCATTTCATCCACTATGTGAATTTTTGTGCCGGTCTCATTGAACGCATATCTGCATATCAATCTTTATCTATTCACTCATTGGTTGTAAACATAAACAATCAATAATGTATCCACAATCGATTAATATACAAATATACATGGATTTTTAACACTCACTGGTTTCCCCATGTGGTTGCTATTTGGGCGCTTACGGATTATTACTAGTCATTAACAATAAATTATCTCAACAATTCGTGTTCGAGCTTTGGAATAGTCTCGAGTAAATTCATGGTACTACTAGGAGATTTAATCTGCGTAAATACTCAATTAACGGGATACTATGTATTGGAGTCAGATATAGAAGAAATTAGCCTCTATACGCTTTCTAAGTGGATCTCAAAACATTAATCGGTATAGATTTAACAGAATACAAAACAATTACTACTCGAATACTGAAACATTCCATCAATTCTAGGTACATTTCCTCATCAGAATCATCCTTCAAAATCATTAACACTGTAGGATCGAATGGAGGTCAAATCGAAAACTCGTACATCTTGGTAATTCACCAACCCAAGCATGAGCTCTGTATGTGAGAACAACATGTAAAACCTATATTACTTACAAAGCCTTTACACCTTCTCCACTATGCTTTTTTTCGTTTTTGTTGTTGTATTTTACTTCCTAAATAGGTATTCAGTTAGTTTTACTCTCTCAATTATTATTAATACATTTACAGTTTTCATTTCTCCTTCATATCTGTCAAGTAGAGAAATATCTTTATTATCAGAAGGGGTTTTATAGTATTTTCATAGTTGAAGGCGTGAGTCAATTGAAGCCAGCACTGCTGAGGAGTCCCATAATAGGACGAAACGGCCGTCCAGTGCTTCCAGATTTCCCCTGATGGTCTAGCTTCAATTGACTCACGCTTTCAACCAAAAAGTATCTTTGTTATTTATGACTCATTAATAATTGTCATCTTTCTATATTTCACTAACTTCTAGATCGTTACGTAACCGTCTTTCAATACTTGAAATCTCCGGACACTTTGTGATTTTTAATTTCATTCCACAATATATCAGACTCATATGTTTGTTTGATCACTAATAATATGATATGTTATGGTTGAGAAGATAATTTTCTTTGTCGGTAAGAGGTTGTGGGGATTGTTGACTTTCACCAAAATCATGAATCAAGTTAGACTACCTTTGAAAACCTTGGAGTAGTAAACGCCTGTATCGAGTGTTAGGCAGTTACCCGCCAAACGCAATAGAAGATGGTTGCACAATGTCATGGATTGATTATACTTAATCCCTCTAGATGCCGGCTCAGTAGACTAGAGGTTAGACGTTCACATGCGAAACCGAAGATTCTGGGTTCGCGAATGCACACTGCTGAATGGCTCCATGTAAGGAAGAAACGGCCGCACAGTACTTTCAGATTTTAAAAGGTAGTTTAACTTAGATCTGTTCATGATTCCAATGATACTTTTCTCTACTGAACGGCTTCAAATCTTCAGATTCATTACCAATCACAGGTAGAATGGTTACAAAGTATGATTTTTTGTGCGACGCACCAATTATTTCATTTTACTAGTAGAGGTTAATGATAATTACTTTTCAGAATTATACAGGTTCAGTTATAGATATATCACAATGAGTTTTAGAACTTCTCGATTACCCGTCAAAATCCTAGTTGTTCACACTTTTAGACTGCATTCAATTCATGATTACAGCCTGATCATCTTTCGATGTCGTCGAATGAAATTCACTGTGACCTTCACCTTTCAACAAAAATTATGAAGGGGTAACTGCCGTTCAATACCTCGGTTTAGTTTGTAAATGATTAATTCCTCTATATCTGACTCCAATAAATAAATAATATCCCGCTAACTGATTATTTACTGCAGGCTAAATCTCCTGGTAGAATTACGGGTTTACTCGAGATTATTCAAAAGCCTGAACACCAGTTATAGAGATAGTTTATTGATGAAGCTCGGTAAAAATCCACAAGCGTACAGATAGCAAGCACACCGGGAAAACAAGTGTGTGTGTATGTGTGTGTGAGTGTTAAAAATCCATATATATTTTTGAGTGTTAATGGATTGTGGATAAATTATTGATTGTCTTTGTTTACAACCAATGAGAGAACAGATTAAGGATTGATGTGCAGACATATGCGTTCAATCAGACTCACATAAATTTACAAAGTGGATTAATGCTAAGATTACAGAGAGCACATAAAAAATACAGTAGTTGAATGGGCTTGCTACAAGTTAAATACAATCTTATCTACTGTTCAAAGCATGAAAAGTAGTTGAATAAAGGTAAATCACTAATTAGTCGTTAACTATGATCCTTCTAATCTCCAACTATCAGTCCTACATTATGTTTATAAGCATAGTAACTGAACACTTAACTTTAATGAACTTCATTATTTGTAAATTTTCATTATTTACTTGCTTATAATTTAATCAAATGACTCTTTAAGTGAAAGTTAACATTAATCAAAATTGATAATGATTTATCTAGCTATGAAGCATCAAAATTATGGTCTAAACGTGAAGAGGAATGGAGAAATGAAACAGCCAATAGACAAAAACTTTTACATGAAGTGAGTTGAGTTAATATCTAAGTTTAAAGTTGAACATCTATAATTTTAGTCTGTTCATTGTAAATTAATAGATTTAAATTATTGGTATTGTATTTCTAAAGTTTTGTGACTTAATGTGAGCCACTTCTTCAGAGTAAATAAATTGTGATGTAATCGATCTACCTACCCCACAATTAGTTTCTCTCGGTTGATGTTTTCCTATAATTATTCAAACTGAATTCCAAGTGTTCGGTTAATGATCTCGGAGATGGTCAATATCAGTATAAATTGAAAGAGGTATATATTTATTGTTAAATAAATTTACAGTCATGGTCTTTAAAACTGACTAACTTTATCTTGACCTACGTTCATCTATATCTTCTCATTTTTGTAGCTATTTCACTGGTCCTCTCGGACGTTTTATGTACTTATAAAAATTGTTGCTTTGGTAGTTAGAAGAGGTATCGGCTTCGTGACTTGCAAAGAATCTCTACTTTCACCATGAGGCGTCATAATGCTTCTAAATAAATACGTTAAAATTCTCTAAGCAGAATTTAAATAGTTTAATTTGATTGTCCTGGTTATCGTTTTTTATCAGGGTTATTTTCTTACCTCATACCTAACCCTCTTCGTTTACCCGAGCTTGGGACCAGCAATAATTTTAGAAGATCTACCTACAGGCGGGATTAAGTCCTGCTCAGTTTATAGATGAACTATTTCAAAGTAAATTTATAAACGAAAATGTCTTTATGTCGATTAGCTACAAATAACATAGAAAGTGGGATATACATGCATCGGTTAAAGATAGTACAGAAATAAATCTAGCTCCTAAATGAACTGAAATAAAACCTACTACTACGACTAATAATAATAATACTACTGTAGTGAACAGAACACCAGTTGGGGACAATCGAATGTATTTAAGCAAACATTACAGACTGTCTCGGTAAATTCTGATAACCAAACAATGAATAGTCAATTTGCAAATTAACAACCAATTGTTTCAATGTTCACTGTTTCTTCTCTAATTCCATTGTTCATGCATTTTCCAAACGATTGCGCTTCATTTCAGTTCTTTGTTCACCGGTCTACTGCCAAAATACATTCTATGTCTGACCCACACCATATACTACTTATATAGATATAAGTAGACTACACCACACTACTACTGATCCTATTTTGAATCTGCTTTCAAATTTTAGGTTATTGAAGATCGTCGTAAACAAATCTCAGATCAACTAACTTCAATTCAACATCTTCAACAAGAAGAATTAATTTCCACTGAAGAATTATTAGAACAAATTGAAACAATGAATATAAATAATAAATTTGAAGAAATTAAACGTCATCATCATAATATAGAACAATCAACTGAATTAACTAATCAAATCATAGAAAAAACTAAATTGAATCAATTAGCTAAAAATGAAATAGATGCAGATAAAGAAGCACAAATGAATACTGAATTAGCCTATGAAGAAATGTTAAGAAAAGAAGCGGAAAATTTAAATTTAAAAGAGAAACAATTAAAAAATTTAATGTTTTATAAAACAAATCAGGGTTATTTAAATAAAAAAAATTAATTGGGAAATTTTTTTAAAAACTATTTTAAAATAAACTACTTAAATGAATGACATTAACACAGTTGGATGCTGTCTCAATAGTCTATCGGTTAAGTGCTCTGGCACGAGACTGGTAGGTCCTGGGTTTGAATCTTGTGGGATGATGTCGTGGATACGCACTGCTGAGACGTCTCACAATAGGGCGAAACAGTCGTTCTATATCAATTAAAAAAAGTATATTAAAACATTTCAGCTATTTTTTTAAAATTTAATTGTTGAGATCATGAGTCAATTGATGGTAGACCACCATGGAAAATATGGAAGGCTGTTTTGTCCTGTTGTGGGACTCCTTAGCAGTGGGTATCCATGATGGCCTAGCTTTAATTGACTCATGATCTCAACTATAAGATTACTAAAATCTCCACAAAACCCCCTTCTGTTAATATTCATAGTATGTTAACTAGTGACTGGCTTCAAGAGGTATTTCTTGTAGTTCTAGGGAGAAACAGTGACCAATGGGGTTCAACCGGGCCTGTTATGGGATATCAACTCACTGAAGACAATGGCGGATTTGTCTCTCAATTCCGTGGATTGGTTGAAGTTGGACATAAACACCGTTGGATTCCGGCCAGCTCAGTGGCTCTAGAGGTTAAGTGCTCACGCGCGAGACTCAAATGTCCTGAGTTCGAATCTCGCGAAGCAGGATCGTGGATGTGCACTGCTGAGGGGTCCCACAATAGGACGAAACGGCCATCCAGTTATTCCAGGTTTTGCATGGTGATCTAGCTTCATTTGACTCATGATTTCAACTATGAAAATACTGAAATCTCTACAAAAACCCCTTCTGATATTTTTTTTATTTGGCAAATAAAGAAAGACAGAATCGAGCGGAGAAATTTGGTTTTCAAATATTTTTTCACCGTGGCTGTATACTATTAATGAAATAACACTCTCCGAGTAGATACGTTACGTAATAATTACATAGTAATTAAGAATTCTGTTCTCGCTCACCTCATGGATACAGATCATCAAGTTGAAGCGAATTAAGGTTATCTACCAATATTCAATTAAATTTGCCGCATGTGTTCACGAGTTCGTCTTTTACACATTGCTGAAGTCATCACAATCCATGTTCATAAACCAAACCTTTATATCCACAAAAAGTTTGTACAATTACTCTTACTACATTGGCCATCGGTATAGCATAGTCTATAGCAGAATTTCGGTAAACAATTTTCGTATTCCTTCCGTTTTTTTATGGTATTTTTGTATTTTATTTATTCTTAACATTTGTCTCTTAATTCTTACATAACTAATATATTACTACTATATAACTTGTGGCCGAGTGGATGATTTGTTAAATGCATAATGTGATAAAACCATCAATCAGAGAGCAGCGAATTATAGATCGGACCAATGACACACGAAATCAGTGCGAGAAGTCAAGAGTACTTATCGGTCCTGTTTTCTGCCTAGCCTAACTAGTTAAGTTCAGAACACCAATAACAGCGTCTGCAATATGAATCATTATTTTCAAACATACTGAGCTTATATACAAATCAAATAGACCACATCATACCATAAATTACATAACACCATTTGTACGAGATTTGGCCAAATGTGGCTGTGAATGTGGGAGACTGTATTTAATAGACTGGACATAACTCAGGAATAGTAAATCGTACAGTAATAGTCTACGGGTCAAAATAAAGCTCATAATGAAAGGAACATGAACATGAATAGTTGAGTTACTTAGCAATTATAAAATAGGAAATATACATATCACATTGGTCCATATATAGTTCTCAAAAGTTACCATTCATAATTCTCCACGGGATATAACATTGAATTAATCACTCAGTTATATAATTTAACAGTACAACATATGCTCTCTAGTGACTGGCTTCAATAAGTATTTCCTGGAGTTCTAGTGAGCAGGTAACATTACAAGTTATGGGATGTCTTTTATGAAGAGTATTGATTAATTGATTCTGTAAAACACTGAAGTAAATCTACTTCAAATATGAGTATGTTGAGAATGATCATGTATATAGTTAATTATTTAGTAGTGATTTAAGTGGTTGTAAGATTGGTGCTAATCTGATAGATAAGATGAAATCTATTCAATCATATTATTGTATTATATAACTATACACAGAAGAATGTTTAGAATGATCATTCTGAAACACTTGAACTGACTAAAATGTAACTAACATCGTTAAGCTTTATAAACAATGATGGATAGTGGTTAGCAATGGAATCCATCATTGCTTATAAAGCTTGTGACTTCAGTCAATATCGAAGCAGTCCGCTCAGGATGCACATGCGCTAACAAGAGATTGATCAATTGACGTCCTAAATAACAATGGGAAGATACAAGTAAACAACAACAACAAGTGAATATAACATCGCTTATATTTGAATGAAATATCAATAATGACTATTGGATGCAATGTGATTCATTCCAAATATCATTCACTGAAAATCATAACGCTGTTATTACATCTAAAGAAGGTAATAGTGATAAACCAGTTACTAATGATTTCATTGTATCCGAGTTTCAAAACTGACTTCACTTTCAATATTCAATTATAATTTAGCATACAACAGATCACTAGTTATCAAAGTTAATACTGTTGAACATCAGCTTAAATGGCTGTATCTTGACGCTTATTACTAATAGTACCTTAAAAGCTTGAATTCCACAACGATATTATCTGTCAATACTTACAGTAGAATGCGCACATATTTCTTCTATCATTTATTCACAAATACTAGGTAGAGTTTAGCTCAGTTTCCCCCCCTAATTCTTGGTAATTACTTAGATATATCGCTTTTACAAATAGTCAAAATCACTTGTTGTTAAGGTTGAGATTTTATATCACAACCACTTATTGATATACGACAAAAAAGAATCGAATTGAATCAACATTTTAGTTAATGCATATTAAATATTCGATTGTCCCTACCAAGTGTTTTGTTCACTACATTTATTGTCGCTGCCAACCAGGAAGAGGAAGGTTGCTGTTCTGTGGACGCCGCTGCCGGCTTGGAGTCGAGTTGCTGGTTGGGGCAGTCTGGTGTGGAGAGGTGACGTCGAGTGGAGTGTTCTGGAAGGGCGGTGTTGTCTGTAGCAAACGCTGTCAACGGAGAGAAGCAGTGGGACGTTCGGCTGCTGGGTGAATATCGGACGTAGATGGCTCAACAGGCCGGTGGAGTACGGGTGTTGAACGTCCCAGGTGTCGGGTCAATGTCGGGTGTTAGTCCGCGGCAGGTCGATGGAGCTATAGAGGTCAGCGCGCCGCAGACTCGACATTTTGACAAGGAGCTTCGAACAGACTGTAGTACAAGAAGAATGTGTGTACGGCGAGCAGAACCACCGCATGAACGACTGCTTTAAAGGGGGAACGAGTGTAGTGTGGTCTACTTATATCCATATAAGTAGAATATGGTGTTGGTCAGACATATAATGTATTTTGGCAGAAGATCGATAAGGAACGAACAGGAACGAAGCGCAATCGGCATGAACGATGAAATTAGAGAAGATTAACTGATATTTACAGAGGGAACAGTAAAGATTGAGACAATGGGTTGTTATTTTACAAATTAACTGTTTACTGTATGGTTATCAGAATGTAGTGAAATAGTCTGTAATTTGTGTCTAAATACATTCGATTGTCCCCAATCAGTGTTCTGTTCACTACATTAACGTTTGAACCCATATACACAGTGAATATGTATGTATTTCAACTCTAGTAGAAACATCCTTATTATATTTATCAAATTAAGAAATGTAGACTCTTTTCAGTTCTACTTTGTCCTCTTGCTTAATTAATAACTCATAGATATAAATTACCACTCTAAACAGATCGGAAATGAACATTGCTAGTCTGTAACTGAACAATGCAATGGTGGAGCACTGATCACATTGAATAGTGTTACCGATTACAAACTAAAGAGGTTTTCCAAATGTAACCTGAATATTAAAATAAGCAAGTGATATTGTAGTGAAGGTGATGATAACCGACTCTTTTACAGAATTACTTAAGAAAACATGGACAGACCATACTCTAAATTCACTTGTTTGTTTGAATCTTCCTATTGATGTTTAGGACTGCAACTGGTTAGTCTCTTATTGCACAAGCAAGTGGATATCAGAACTCAGCAGCTGAGTGGATAAAGCGATGGAGTTTGAAGCGAATGATACTGGGTTCGAGTCCCACAGTGAACATGAACTCTGAGATTCAAGTACATCTAGTTGACGAGTCCGAAATAGGACGAAAAGCTGCTTGTCCTGGATTCCACTTCTAACCATTATCCATCTTTGCTTATCAACCATACTCTAATACTTAGTTTTTTAAATGTCCATTAATTGTCTCAAACTTCATTATTCCTGCATTTCCATACCAATTGTTTTCTGTTTCCGTTCATTTCTTCTCAATCTTCTACTGCCAGACATTCTATTTCTGACTCACGACGTATACTACTTATGTCGACATAAGTAGTCCACACCACAATATGGCCAAATCTTATAAACAAAGCGTGGATAAAGTTATAGCTTAATGATTGATATTTCATATATGTATTAATAATAGTGCAGTTATTGAATATAACCTTCAGTATTCCTAAAATTTCCTTGACTTATAGACTACCATTTCCTTAGACCACTTTGTATTAAAATTAAACTGCTGCTTTATTTTCTTGGATGAAACTAACAATATAATGTTCATGAGTCAATTGAAGCTATACCGCCAAGGAAAACCTGGAAGCACTGAACGGTCGTTCCGTCCTATTATGGAACTCCTCAGTAGTACACATTCACGACCTCTCCATCCAGTGCTTCCAGGTTTTCTTTGATGGTCTAGCTGCAATTGACTCACGCTTTCAACTAAGAAAATACTAAATTGTTAAGTCGGTTTCCAGAGAACTCCAACAGAGCCTCCAGAGGCTCAAAAAGAGCTCCAACCAATCAGAGCACGACAGAACATTCTGGAGTTCCAACGTAGCATGCTACCATTGGTCAGTAGCAATATATGTCGTTTATTGGATTGGCTGAATTAGGATGTTGATTTAACTTAAGCAAACATCTATAAATACTTACGATTTTTCTGTACAAATCTGAACCTTGCAATAAAGTATCTTCTCGCTACTCGTGTCTTCTCTCTGGTCTTCAAGTTGCTGAGTAGTGCTAGCCTGGGGTTGTCCGAATAGCTTAGGATCTGAATATAGCGTTCAACCTATAAGACATATCATAAATCTCCACAAAATCCCTTCTGACAATGTTTTTCAAAATAACTATCGAACAACTATCTTAAATTTTTTTCTCTGAGCTGGATGGTTTGGTCGTGGAGCTTCCATCGTTCTTCTAAACGACATTCTCAGCACAAACTTCACGTCCAAACTATCTACCTCAAAGAACAAAACTCCATGAAAATCATCCACTTGTGCTACAAATCTTCTCCACTATTTCAAAACTAACCTAAAGGAATTCAATACCACAAAATGCATCCTTTGCATAATATAATCATTCATTTAGATTCATTAATACAATATATGCAACCCATTCGTTATAAGTAGTCAATACAGTAATAATATAAACAAATGTATCTATTTTGAAATCATAAGATCAATATATATATAGAGAGAGAATGACTGATTTGAATGTCGACTTGAATAACAGAAGACGTCTCATTTGTCAATGTTTATGTCCATGTTCAATTGATAGAACACTAAACGATGTTAGAGACGAAAATGTTTACTACTCAGAAGAAGATAAAGAAGCAGAAGAGGAAGAAGAAGAAGGAATATTCTTAACTTCCAAAGCTAAAGCTTTATCAAACCTTTTATTTTTAAAAGATGATATATTCGAGTTGGAAACATTAAATTTATACAATAAGAAAGCAATTACAATACAATTATGGAATAGTGAACATCATTTAAACAATCGATATTGGGAAGAATTTCAATCACAACCTCAAGTCATAAAAAGATATTTACAAAATGAAGCTAAACAAATGAATCGTTATGCCTTGATAACAATGTTGTCTAACGTTAGTGGGCCTATAGTACAGATATAACCGGCCTACTTCTTATGAGTAGACAGTTTGATTCCAGAACCATTAAACTGAAGTTCTGTATTCAACAATTTCCCTATGATCATCAAATGTAGTTTCCATGTATACTATCAAATCAATATGACATTGCTTTCTGTTATTTAAATCTCTACATGAATTACCATAGTGATTAAACAGTTACTAGAATATGGTAATTGAATAATTTAGTTAGTATTCATTTATTTACTAAAATTTGTGTTCTATTTACTAATGCCATTTAATTATAGTTTACAACTGAATTTGACATTGTATTTTTCCATCAGAGTAAAATATATTATTGGCTTATGGTAATTTCCCAAAAACAAATAGTGCTGTACAGCCGAGAGTGGGGAGAGCCCCCTTCCTCTCTCTCTCTCGAAATCCTCTCACACGGCTACACGTATACAGCCTCTGACAGGGAAGTCCTATTCACTGCCCTGTCGTGACGGGGGTGTTGTTCAAGAAATTCAAAGGGTGAAAAGTCAATGTCCGGCGCTTTAACTGGGCCTGTGGACACAGTGATTCTACCTAGGGGAGTTGGAAAACCCTCATTCCAAACCAATTGTGTACATGGACTCCAGTAACCTGAGCGAAAAAAATGGCATATGAATCAATCGTTGGTCACCGGCTACCATGGGACTGCATCTCCTTACGATGCTCCACTGCTTTGTGGACCAGATATATATATATATATATGTATATATATATATATATTCGTACTCCTTTCACTTGACATATTGGGTATTGTGATACGATTTACCATTTTTAACTTATTCCCAATTTAATAGTTACAGTCTCTCACACTCACAGCCACTTTGGGCTTGATCTCGTGTAATTGTTATTTTTTATATTATGGCATGATGCAGTCAGATTTACCTGTATTTAAACCGCGGATGTCTGAAGTACATGATTCACAAAGTGAAAGATGAGATTATGTTCTGGACTCAACAGGCAGGGCTAGGTAAGATGAACCAATAGGGAGTTGACTCCAGGTCTCATAAGTCAGTGTTCTAATTGGCGATTTAGTCTACAGGACGTAACAAATACAAAAACAGTTATTCACCCTTTAAATTATAGACGCACCCACTTTTATCTTAAGTTTGTGTCTCACCTGGAAATACCCTTAAATTTTATTGTTTCGCTCCCCCTTTCAGTAAGTTATTTTCTGACGTTTTTCAAGGATATTTTGTGTTGTATGTATAAGCATGCAGTGCGTGTTTGTTCGTTCTTACGGGCTGCTTGTGGAATATATATATATTTTTTTTTCCCGGATGAATCTTGTTTTTTCCCTCTAGTTAGCAGGACTACAGAGTAGTGAGATAGCTTTGCTTGTCCTGTTGCTGATCCTAAGTGATATCGTAACCCCCTCGAACACATCAGAGCCGACTAGGCTGGTGCAAGTATGGATCCTACGAATGTAGAAGTATCGATAGAGAAGTAGCAGCTTAAATTTATCTAGATGTTACCATATATGAAAACTACTCCTACTTTCGAACCTGGCACATCTATCTCTGCTACCGTATAGTCAATTGATGGAATCGCAAACAATATTGACGAATTTAACTACGACCCCGATGCTAATACTACGTTTAACATGTGGTTACGGAGTTATGAAGATTAATTTAAATTTGATTTTGACGATCATTATGATGCTTAGAGAGTTTGGTTGCTACTTCGAAAATTTGGTCCAAGTCAATTAGATATGTATAGTAATTTGATTTGTGCCACAAAACCGCTCATTTGTTAACATCGTTTAGTCAACAGTTTGAAGATAAACTGTTATAATTGTATTGCTTATAAACAACCCAGCTACTCCTATTGCTTAGTATTTTTATACGATGACACCCGACAAGACCCCAAAATCAGAACACGTTGAACAGAACGAAACTGTATTCAAAAATAACTATGGTATGTGAACAGGAATCACTAGTTTAAATAACGTTCATATATTTCTAGTATATACATAAGAAGCTTCTAGATTTTTCTGCAATAATATGCCCTAGCTGATCGGTTTAGAATTAGCCAATCAGCGCGCAGCGACACCATCATGCATGAAAAATGCTTTAATCCGGTTTATTTCCGACTAACATAAACCCTCGTTACTTCATGCACGTTATCGATGTTAGAAAATGATTATGAACGAGGACACCAACTTTTCTACGCATGTGGGTGTCATTAACCACCAATACGAAAGCTTCAGACTGACAATTTTGACTGAAGATCAGTTTAAAGCCCTTATTCGCAAATCACAAAGGTTCATTGACATTAGAACGCGGTTACCAAGAAACCAAAACTGACTTTTGGCAACGTTGAGAATGAATACCAACATCTAATTAATCTTTAGCGCGATACTACAATAGTTCAGTGTGATGATTCCGAACGCCCTGAAGCTCAAGTAATCCAGTAGCTATCCAACCCTGCTATACCTAGCCCATCTTACCCGATCTTAGTTCAACGAACGAAGAATAGTTCTTAAGTTTCCTGCTGGTACTGTGATGCGTAGGATTTTCTAAGAGTCCCTACATTCTTGTTGGTTAGGGTTACGTTAAGTATTAGTTTTAATCATGAAGTGACATAAACTTCAATGTAAAGAAATTTGAATGAATTTCCAGCAAAAACTCAAGTTGTTCATAAAATATAACGTCGCTGAACTAATGTCTGTTTCAGCATTAGTTCAGGGCCGATTCACTTGTTATACACAATCTCCAGAGGGGAATTGAGCTCTTGACAAATATAAGATTATCATATTAGCGAACGCGGACAAAAATTAGTTTTTAGTCATCACTTCAGATATTCTAAGCTGTAAAGGAACGTATTTCCGCTTTTCGTCAGTAGTCAGCTACAACGTAGAACCAGGCACACATATGCATCGGTCCCAGTTGCCATACCTCACTCATTAGCACAACAAGATGAACACTGAATTCATAGAAATAGTTAATTTAGTGGTGGTAGTATATAAAAGATAGGTTGTATGTAAGGATATAGTACAGGAAGAAAGACAGACATGAAGCAATTTTAATCTCAACGTTTAAGGGAAGATAAAGAGTGTATACACATATGCCATTGTGATCGATTCTGAGCCATGTCACTCACAGTCTCCAACCATTGGTTACGATAGTCACGAGGACCCCAACCAAGTAGTTTGCATCTAACAACATGTCTCAGACTAGAAGTTAGTGACTTCAAGCACTGATGCCACGTTTTGGTTTGGCCGCCCCTAACTCTTTTTCAACCATCCCCTACACTAGTCAACATAGTGCGTCGTGTTTATCGGTCTTCAGGCATACGTAACACATGGCCTAACCATCTCAGTCGTCATACGTAACATTAGATTCTTACGCAAAAGACTAAAAAGTCCTGATTAGCTCATTCCAATACTACAACATAATAATCAGAACTAAGATGTTTTGTAATACATTTGTTGAGTAAATATAATGTACATTCATATACACAGTGAGAGCACAGGCACACATATACATATATGAACAGTAGAAGAACAGAAAGGAATCTTTTTTTAAGAGTTTTTCACTTTCTCATGACATAGCCCAATCAATGTTATAACAAATTCATAAAACAAATATAAGGCGATTAAACACATTACATATAACAATGGTGAACTTATTCCAAACAAAAAATAACTAAATATATACAAGAATAAAAGGCGTAATAATACGTAGTAATTTGCCAAAAGACGAAATGATATTCGGGGATTATTAGTCATCGAAGAACTTTGGGATTCATGTTGTTTAGGATATGATGATAATGATGGAAGTAATATTTGACGTGCAAATCTTCCTCGAATATCAGACAATGAACACCAATGAATAAAGTGTTGTTTCATCTGAAAAAAAAGGAAACAATCGAATAACAAAACCACCAGAGACTACTAGTAATCTGTTGCGGATTAGCTTTTATAAGGTGATTGACTGATAATATGCAATAATGCAGTGTAACCGAGTAGTAACTTCTCGTCAGACTGATATATTGATGTCAGCTCCGAATTGGACTGATTTTAAAAGATACCTACTCCGTAGATTAGACTCTTCGCCTAATAAAATAATCTTTTGCAAGGGAAATAGAAACGGAAAAAAATGTAGATGGCAGGAATTTCAAATGAACGAGATTGTTAGTTCAGGTGAATATTATTAAGTTTCTAAGCTTCCATTATCATTATGAAAAAGTGAGGCAGTTACACACTGAAGTTAATGGAGGACGGTCGCGAAATATCGTGGATTGGTTGAAGTTAGACATTAACACCGTTGGATACTGGTATAGTGGTCTAGAGCCCCCAAATGCCCTGGCACGGCCAAGAGTGGGGAGAGTCCACTCTCCCTCTCCAAATGCTCTCACATTGCCACGCGTATATAGCCTCCACAAGGGAAGTCCTACTCATTGCCTTACAGTGACATTACTGTTGTTTATGAAATTGAGAGGACGAAAAGCGAATGTCCGACGCTTTAACCGGGTTGGTGGACACCGAAAGTTCACCTAGGGGAGTTGGAAAACCCTCATTCCAAATCAATGTTGCACATGAGCTCCAGTATCCTGAGGGAACAAATAGCGTATGAATCAATCGTTGGTCACCGGCTACCATGTGACTGCATCTCCTCACGATGCTCCACTGACATGTGGGTTAGACCTTTAGGTCAAAGGCTCCGGGTGTGGCCCCTAAGAAAAGCACCTGTGCAGTATCAAAGCCCTTACACAAATCAAATAAGATTTGTGTGTCGCTAATATATCTGGTACCCCTTGTACCAATATTTACGTGTTTAAATAAATAATAAATAAAGTGGTTTAAAAGTTAAGCGTTTCAGCGCGACACCGAAAGTTCTGGGTTCGAGTCCTGAGTTCGGGGTCGTGGATGCGCACTGCTCACCAATCCCATACTAAGACGAAACGGCTGTTTAGTGCTTCCATGTTTTCAATAGTGATCTAACATTATTCAGCCCATAATCTCAGTTAAAAATATTCTATCCTCACAAGGTAATACACACAAAATCGTAAGCAACTATCCCAACAACCAATACAGTAGGTATTTTTCTTACCTTTTCATTAAATTTATCTTCTAAATAGTTGCATAATGTAAGTATATAACGATTTTCATATGATGTATTCATGGTTGGTGCATATTTATTACTATTTATTAATTGTTGACAAACATATGGACGTTTTACACCCATTATAATCTAAAAATTACAGTGAGAAATATGAATGGAAACATTGATGTAAACTTTGGAAATATAAGAAATTCTATAAATAATCAATAAATTTATTTGCCCTACTTAGGTGAGGCACAGTGTTCATCATCTGACTGGTCCCAATCACTGATTGTGCCAGTCTATAAGAAAGGATAAAAGTCCTCTTGTGACAATCACAAAGGAATCAGTTTGACTAATATATTGTCTAAAAGATTAACTTCAATAATACTTCGACGCCTAACCAAAGCTCATGAAGAGCAGACTAGAGAAAACCAAGCTGGTTTTCGATTTGGACGTGGTTGTATAGACCAGATATTCACTCTACGTCAGGTCCTAGAACAATGACACGCATTCAGACGTCCCACAATGGTAGTATTTCTCGACCCTAAGGCGGCATTTGACTCCGTTGATCATGAGGTTATATGGCTATATATATATGATTAGTCAGTCAGTCAGCTACAACGTAGGACCAGGCACACATATGCATTGGCCCAAGTTGCCATACCTCACTCATTAGCAAAACAAGATGAACACCGAATTCAGAGAAGTAGTTAATTTAGTGGTTGTATTATATAAAAGAAATGTTGTATATAAGGATATAGTACAGGAAGAAAGAAAGATATGAAGCAATTTTAATCTCATAGTTTAAGGGAAGATAAAGAGTGCATACACATACGCCATTGTGATCGATTCTCAGTCATGTCACCCACAGTCTCCAACCATTGGTTACGATAGTCACGCGGAACCCAACCAGGTAGTCTGCATCTACCAACATGGCTCAGACTAGAGGTTAGTGACTTTGTGGACTGATGCCACGTTTTGGTTTGGCCGCCTCTAACTCTCTTCCAACCATCCCCTACACCAGTCAGCATAGCGCGTCGTGTTAATCGGTGTTCAGGCATACGTAACACGTGGCCCAACCATCTCAGTCAATGTAGATTCATGACCTCATCAACTGATTTACCATCATTCTCTAATACCCTGCATCTAACCGCACTATTACTTACACGATGTTTAGCTGTAGAACAAGTAACTCAACTTAATCCATGATAAAGAAAGTAAACTATGATGAACAATAAATGTTTGGTGTTCATCGAAACTCTGTGACCTGTAAACAATGAACATCGAAAATCTAAAGACAATATTATAAGATACTGTCTGATGAGAGTCTGAATTAGTTCTGGACACACTGGTTTCTAATGTACTTTTGACTAATGTTCAGTTTGTGATTAAAAACTATTTAGGTTTAGTTCAGAAAATTAAAACTGGTGAACGTATCGAGATAGATTTAAACTAATAATATTTAAAAATTATATTATACGAATTTCGTACCTGGTAGCACAGTAACGTATTTACAATCAGTCAGTCAGCTACAATGTCGGACCAGGCACATTTATGTATCGGTCCAAGTTGCCATATTTACAGTTAGTATCAATAAGCTATTAGTATGGCAACTAGTAAGACGATGTTTCTTAGGTTTCTAAGAATATAGTTTTAGACTATGGTGTATAAATCGTTACATAATAACTTTGGGACACAAGAAGCATCAAAACCCTGTTCCTTTTTAGGATGGAAAAAGATAGTATAAATGAACACCCAATTAGAAACTTGAACTATTCACCTGGAAACGATCCAACGGTGTGAGCTTTGTATTATATCTTGATAAATCCTGGCTATTTACGGATATTTTCGGTATATTCCGAAATGAATACGAAGAATCACTAGGAGATAAATTATCCACATAAGGATGTTTAATACTCGGAGATTTAGGCGAGGTTGACAAAGATTTAAAGTGAGGTCGTGTGATTATCGGACTAGCTGATAAATCGTCCCACTGTATACAACCATTCGGTGGTGGTTTCAAGGATAAATCATGCACAGTTTCGAAAGTCTGAAGGAGAAAAAACGATTTTATAGAAAATTCAAAACGAGATTACATTGAACGTTTTTAGGAATGTAGCTAAAACAATGTTAATGAAAATTAAATTGCACGATCTCCGCAACCGTATACTGATAAGTATCATATGAACACTAGTTACCAGCTTCGAGAAAGAATTCTCAGAATTTTATTTAGAAGATGTGACCAGTGAAGTTTAACTATGTCCGGTATGAGGTAGACACTAATAGAAGATAATGGAAGACGGTCACATATTATCTAGAATTGGTTGAAATTAGTCTCAAGTGCCGGATTGCGGATGTGCATTGCTAAAGACGAAGCGGTTGCTAAGTGCTACTAAATTTCCAACGATGGTCTAAAATTGAAAGGTCCATGATATCTACTAGATTCAATCAATTTATCTAGCTCAGTCAACTAGCTACGACATAGGACCAGGCACATATATGCATCTGTTCAAGTTGCAATAACTCATTAGCACAGCAAGATGAACCACGAATTCATAGAAGTAGTTAATTAAATGGTGGTAATATATAGAAGAAAGACTATAAATAAATTAATATATTTGCAACATCCCAATGAGTAGAAAAATTAGATTTTCTGACGTTTCGTGACTCAGTGTAAGCCACTCGATGACTGTTGTACTTTGCTGAAAAGTAGTCTGTCCAAGAAAAACGCGACAATGTATCCTTAATTATCGGTTAATTCCTCATGCTTAATTTGATTACTATGACAGATTATTCCTAAATCCCACATGTAGTACATAATGCCTATAGTTTATGAAGTGCAAAATGATAAGATGTATGAGATGAAGACTGGAGAATAGGGTTTATAAGAACATCCGAGGATATACTAAAACGTGGAAAGGTTGACAAAAGTGTTCTGTCGCAGTTCAAGAGTATCTTCAAGATGATTGATTTGATGAATATTGAACTTCTTGAAATGAGGAGTTTACCACCCCAGATCCACAGTTTAACGTTGTATAGAACAGTACGTTCCACTTTGTTCGACGGATAATTAACATACATTCATCGGTATACAGTTTTGAATGGAAAACGTTGATCACAATCCAAATTATAATTACCTGAATCCGCTTATATTATTCAATATGTACACCAATATCCTAACATTTGACAACAGATGCACCTTCATTGATTCGACGAACCTTTAGTTCTCATCCACACAGTCTCTTATTGGTGCACCAACAACCAGTAATATCTTAACACATAACTTCCCATTGCCTTTACGAATCTTGTTTTCAATGTTCAGTCTTTTCCATCGCCATTACCACTATGTCATTCCGATTTGTTTTACTACTCATCCTGCTAATTCCATTTTGTTGTGGTAATTTGGTATGGGAACTTGGACAAACACAAATCTGTGCAAGGCTATACATTAATGATGACTGACTGAATAAGCTGTTGCTCAGTGGTTAGACCGTTCAACCTTGAGTCGCTAGGTCACAGGTTTAGACTCCTTTCCATATACCCCAGTTTGGGTACTCATTTAGTGTCACATTTAGAGTGTGGCTTGAATTGAAGTCAAGTATATGAGTCTGTTCCTGGTAGAAAATCAATACTGTAAACAAACTGAAGTTGCTTAATGTAGATCAATGAATTCCACATAAACTGATAGATTGTGTCGTGTCGCTGTATTAGGTGAAGAATGTATCCAAACTTTAAAGTAACTGTCTGCTGCTATTTAGTTGATTATTTTGGCTAACCCTAGCCTGTTACGAAGACAGTCCTGCACATGTAATAAAAGGGATTAAAATATGGGTAATGATTGTTGAGATATTAACTTCAAACAATTAAGTAAGCTTGTTGACTACTTTTTGATGATAACTGCTTATTATCCAATACTAGCTAAAAAGGAATGAGTATGGGTAATCAATGAGCTTGTCCAACTATCTACTTACTCATGGAGCAATGTAATGATGTTTTAAGTGTTAATTTTGTTGACAATATGGGATTCAATAGAGTATATTAAATAGAAGCAGCTTGGATTTGTTTTCATCAACCAGTTTTACCCTGCACTCAAAGTGGTAACTTAAGGTCAATGATGCAGTTAATCACAAAACACTTGTTTTCATATAAGCCCCCAAATGCCCTGGTACGGCCGAGAGCCGGGAGAGTCCGCTCTCACTCTCCAAATGCTCTCACATGGCCACGCGCATATATCCTCTCCCAGGAAAGTCCTACTTATTGCCTTCTCGTGGCGGGGGTGTCGTTTACGAAATAGAAAGGAAGAAAAGCGAATATCCGGCGCTTTAACCGTGTCGGTGGACACGGATGATCCACCTAGAGGAGTTGGAGAATCCTGATTCCAAACCAATGGTGTACATGGGCTCCAGTATCCTGAGGGAAAAAATGGCGTATGAATCAATCGCTGGTCACCGGCTACCATGGAATTGCATTTCCTCACGATGCTCCACTGCCTTGTGGCTCAGGGTGTGGCCACCTAAGAAAACCACCTGTTTCAGTTTGGCCACCTAGGCAGTATCACAGCATATATATCTGGTGCCCCTCTGTACCAATATTCATGTATTTAAATAAATAAATAAAGTAATAAACATTTAAAAGATCAAGTTAGATTATCACATTTAAATGAAAGACATACTTCTTGAATAGCAAAGAATTCACGTAATGAATGTATTCCTTCCGTTAAATAAAATATACATTTGTTAACATTCTCATCAGAGTTATCCATATCAAATATTAAGAAACTACATAACCATTTAGTAAATTTATCAAACCATCCTTGAGAATCTGATGAAAATTTATCCATCTTTTGTATTAATTGAGATTGCAAACTAGAAATAATCAATCAAAATTGATAAGGTAGGTTTTATTGAATATTATGTTTTATATATATATATAAATTAATATATATAAATTAAAAGAAGCTACTGTGGAAAACAATCGGGAAGGGATCAAAAAAGTACTAACTTCAAAGTGCCTAGATAGCGCTGGGCCGCAAGAAGCATCATCATAAGGAATGAAATTTTATCGAAATCTTGGACAGGATTCAAAGAAGGAAGAACAAGAAGACAGTAATTAACAACAGTCGAACAAGAGCAGAGAAAGTCAATGCACAAGCTTAATAAGAAAACAAACAAGTGAAGAGGAGCATTAGAGCTGGCAAGCACAGATGCGAGGATGAGCTAGAAACGACAGAAGGAAAAGCTGTAAGAGAAGGAAATATAAAACAACCATATGACACGAAGAAGAAACTAGTAGGGAAATATAGTAAACCAGAGCGAACAATCAAGGACGAAGGAAGTAAGTTAATCACAGAGAATCAAGGACTGATGAAAAGATGGGTGGGACATACTTCGAAGAACTCTTTAATAAACTAGCTCCATTGAATCCACTAATTACAGAAGCAGCACACACAGACCTCCCTATAGATCTCACTCCGCCAACGATCAAACAAATCAGGATTGCCATCAGACAAACCAAGAGTGGTAAAGCAGCATGACCTGACAATATACCAGCCGATGCACTCAAATCAGAGTAACTGCAAACATGCTCCACATTCTATTCAGGAATATTTGGGAGGAAGAACAAGTACCGACAGGTTGGAGAGAAAAATACCTCATCAAGATACCAAAGAGAAGAGATCTTAACAAGTGTTAAAACTACAGAGGCACCACACCGCTATCAGTAGTGTTGTTGAACAGGAGGGAAGATTCAGTAGATGCTTAATTTCAAGATAAACAGGCTGCATTCCGAATCACTAAAATACGACTCATCTTTGAACAATCAATTGAATGGAACTCGTCACTATGCATTACCACCCCTGACTGTGAATAGGAGAACACTATGAAACCTTCTTCGACACTATGGTGTACCTGAAATCGTCAACATCATATAACGGACTACATTGCGAAATCGTGCATAAAGTGCAAGTCAAAGATCCATTCTGAATGAAGACTGGTATCAAACAAGGCTTGTTACTCTTTCAGAAACAAGCTGCTATGGCAGAGAATAAACCAGATTCCAACTGATGGGAAAATTAGGGAGAAAAGGTGGGGGTGAAGAGAACATGAATCAACGAAACCACCAAATTGCGTCGAGGCAAGCCTTAATTTGAAATCCTAAAGGCCAAAGGAAAAGAGCCAGATCAAAGAAAACATTGCATCAGGAATAAGAAGCATACATCCAAAGGACGAATAGTACTTAGCAGATACTGGAAAGTAGTGTCTAGGACAGAGCTGGTTGGAGAATCCTGCTTGGTGGCTTGTGCAACACGAAGGGTAACAGGTGTAAGTAAGTGATATATATTTGTAATTTACTTCAACAATACATAGAACACTTATGCATTGAAATAACTTTAATGTGAAATGATGCATCCGATGAGAAATCTTAACGAATCAAGGAACATCACCAATTTAACTTTGAAGTTGCTAAACTTCTTGAGAACAGAACAGCTCACGAAGTAGTGGCTGAGGCCATGAAAACAATGTCATCTGAGGTGAGAATCCGTTATCTAAAAATCCCGATTGTTACCACTCTTATTAAACTTTATCACTGACATAATAAATTTTATGCCAGTATTTAAGATGTATTGGTTTTCTGTTCTTTTGTTGACGCTAAATGTTCTATTAATCATTGTTTTTCTTTCTTTTGTTGCGCCTCTTAGAAGGTCCATAAATTATTTCATCACGACGATGTGGGAATGATCATAATTCATAACCCTGCGTTTTCTTACAACCCGTCAACTAACTTTTAATTAAAATACCCTATCCTTTTCCTACTTTAAGATTCCCTAAACATCTTGAATTAATAGTCAGAAGCTTCAAATCACTCCTGACGATACTTTAGTCAGCTTTTTATTTAACTATTGAAGTGAATGATATCAAATATACGTGGAATGATTGTAATCATGAAAATCTATTACGTTAGCTTACATCCTGACTTATTTGTGAATGATAGTTTTAGTATTTTTGATTGCCCCCCCCCTGGTACGGCCGAGAGTGGGGAGATTCCGCTCTTCCTCTCGAAATGCTCTCACATTCCCACACGTATATAGCCTCCACAAGGGAAGTCCAACACTCACTGCCTTCTCGTGGCATTACTCTTGTTTACGAAATTGAGAGGACGAAAACCGAATGTCCGGCGCTCTAACCGGGTTAGTGGACACGGGAAGTTTACATAGGGGAATTGGAAAACCCTCATTCTAAATCAATGGTGTACATAGGCTCCAGTATCCTGAGGGAACAAATGGCGTATGAATCAATCGTTGGTCACTGGCTACCATGGGACTGCATCTCCTCATGATGCTCCACTGCCATAAGGATCAAATCTTTAGGTCAAAGGCTCGGAGTGTGGCCCCCTAAGAAAACCACCTACTTCAGTTTGGGCATCTGGTAGTATCACAGCCCTCACACAAATCAAATGAGATTTGTGTGGCGCATATATATTTGGTTCCTCTTGTACCAAGTTTACGTTTCTTATATCATTTATTAATGACTTATGTAGTTAATTAATATACTAGAGCAGGGATAACTTTCGATCATAGTCATTACAATATTATGTAGGAATGGAGTGAACGGGGCAGATTCCCAAACACTAGATTCCATTTCAGTAATTTATTGAGTGCCCGGGCAGTATCCCATCTCTCACACAAATCAAATAATTTGTGTGGCGCATATATATTTGGTGCCTCCTTGAACCAATGTTTGTGTTTAAATTAGAGAAAACCTCCCAGAGAGTTCTGAAATCTAGCAGTTTCCATCTGAGTGTGGTTGATGATGGAACTAAGCTTGGATATGACACAAATAGTCTTTAACCGATATGAAAGACTAACAAAAATTATAAACTTACTTTCCTTTTGTAACCATCATACAATTTAAAACTCTTACAACTGTACTAATTATTACAGGATTCCAGAGGCCACTTTGTTCTGTTTGATATTCAGATGCTATTGTAGTGGGCAACGTACCATCGTGCTGATGTTGTTGTTCGGATAAAATTTCTATCAGTGAAAATCGAAACGAATGATAAACATTACACTGAAAATCAGATACTTATATGAGTGTTTACCACGAATAAACTCATAAGTTGAAAGGTTAAGATATTGTATAGAATATAACAATATTGAGTTTCCAAAACATTAATAGATCTAGCGGAGTCTTTAATACCTACAATAAGTGTTATGTTTATTGAATTAAACTTCGTCCACAAATGGTTTGAGTATTCGTCAGTTATTTTCAAAAGAATTGCGACTCATTTCATTGTAAGACAGTTCTTACTGAAGTGTTTATTATTTCTCGCTCAACTATTTTTCTTAAGAATAGTTAATCTAATCATCTTTCTGTTTATAATGAAAGAATAGTGATCTCATTACTTTCAGTGAAAAGAAGGAATCTTCGCATACATATACATAGATTATCTTATTGTTTAGAGATTGGTATCAATGTTTTATGTAAGGATGGCTCGTTAACAAACTCAAGGAACCCTGAAGAAGCCCAGAAAAAGCCGAAGACATTCCATCCAATCACCGCTAGAGGAACATTCTAGAATGTCGACGTGTAGCTCCCTTGTTGGATGAATAAGAAGGCCCCCCTATGTGCCTATTGGCTGTCCCTAGACTGTTCCATAAGTAAGCAGACAGTTGGACAAGCTCATTGATTACCCATACTCATTCCTTTTTAGCTAGTAATGGATAATAAGCAGTTATCATCAAAAAGTAGTCAACAAGCTTACTTAATTGTTTGAAGTTAATATCTCAACAATCATTACCCATATTTTAATCCCTTTTATTACATGTGCAGGACTGTCTTCGTAACAGGCTAGGGTTAGCCAAAATAATCAACTAAATAGCAGCAGACAGTTACTTTAAAGTTTGGATACATTCTTCACCTAATACAGCGACACGACACAATCTATCAGTTTATGTGGAATTCATTGATCTACATTAAGCAACTTCAGTTTGTTTACAGTATTGATTTTCTACCAGGAACAGACTCATATACTTGACTTCAATTCAAGCCACACTCTAAATGTGACACTAAATGAGTACCCAAACTGGGGTATATGGAAAGGAATCCAAACCTGCGACCTAGCGACTGAAAGTTGGACGATCTAACCATTGAGCAACAGCTGATTCAGTCAGTCATCATTAATGTATAGCCTTGCACAGATGTGTGTTGATCCGAATTCTCATACCATATTACCATAACAAAATGGAATTCACAAGATGAGTAGTCAAACACATCGGAATGAATTAGTGACAATGGCGACGAAAGAGACTGAACATTGAAAACAAGATTCGTAAAGGCAATGGGAAGTTATGTGTTAAGATATTACTGGTTGTTGGTGCACCAATAAGAGACTATGTGGATGAGAACTAAAGGTTCGTCGAATCAATGAAGGTGCATCTGTTAGGATATTGGTGTACATATGGAATAATATAAGCAGGTTCAGGTAATTATAATCTGGATTGTGATCAACGTTTTCCATTCAAAACTGTTTACCGATGAATGTATGTTAATTATCCGTCGAACAAAGTGGAACGTACTGTTCCACACAACGTTAAACTGTGGATCTGGGGTGGTAAACTCTTCATTTCAAGAAGTTCAATATTCATCAAATCAATCATCTTGAAGATACTCTTGAACTGCGACAGAACACTTTTGTCAACCTTTCCACGTTTTAGTATATCCTCGGATGTTCTTATAAACCCTATTCTCCAGTCTTCATCTCATACATCTTATCATTTTGCACTTCATAAACTATAGGCATTATGTACTACATGTGGGATTTAGGAATAATCTGTCATAGTAATCAAATTAAGCATGAGGAACTCGCCGATAATTAAGGGTACATTGTCGCGTTTTTCTTGGACAGACTACTTTTCAGCAAAGTACAACAGTCATCGAGCGGTAGGTAAATAATGATCACGAAATTTAGACTGACGCAAAATGTAAGACGATGCAGTATTGTGCGATGAGTTGTTTTTTAGTTACGTATATAATTAACAACCTTAGTAGATATACTGACGTATTTATTGAATATGCTATGTATAACCCAATAACTCAATCTTTAAGAACCCTAGTACAACGTTTAATGAATTTTGTCTGTTGTGACGAGTCAAGTGTCCAGAATACTCGAGTTGAGTTTCATTAATACAAATGGTACGTTCCGCCGCGTTCAGTTCATGATGAATGTACAAAGTAAACTATACTGTCTACGTGTTTCAAAGACCATGTATCATCATAACGTAATGCAGAGCGGACAATTGCACGGTGTATATATGGCCTTTGGCTGTCAGGCGGGAATGTTGCTTATGTCATAAAAGGCACAATTTGGCGAAGGTTAACCGCGTTTCTGAATATTTGTCGAGATTTCATCACACATGAACCCTTCAAGAGCAACATTTTCCTTTTACAAAGAGGGAAGAGCATAACAAACATGTTTGTATTGTTCCTTATAACGATCAAAATATTGTATTTCGTCATTTTATGACGATGTCATAAGACTTATTGCGAACCTTTTGTTACAAGAACACCTTCCTGTAGATTTATGTGGAAAAGTGTTATTCCTAGAAAAACATCTAAAACAAAACCGAACAAAAACGAGGTAACTATGTAGCGTCGACGAACACCACTTGCCACTTACATTTCTATTGGTGCTTCGAGATAAGCCGTGTCCTGGTTGATAGTGTCTGTGTAGAAAGCCTGCACAAGGCTAATGTACCACTGTGGTACGCTCTTTAATGACAAATGCTTCCACAAAACTCTCGGTCAAGAGAGTTGGCGTCGGTACTTACCCTCATATTTCAAAACCTCATGAAGATTGAATATTCGATATACACACCCACGTCCAAATCTGAAATCACCCTGATTAATTTCCGAGCATTACTTTACCATCGAATGACTATTGAGATCAATTTTTTAGACAACTTATTGGTCGAACTGATTTCTATCCTTACTTAAAATGTGGAACGACCAAAGATGGAGATGAGTGAAGCGAGATCAAATCCTGTTCCCAGATTCTAGCTAATACCTCAGTCGATCTAACAGCTAAAACTGGACCAGTATTCAAAGACCTCCGAGACCAACTAATCTAGGCTTGGTGTTATTTTGTCTTCGGATTAGCCATAGCCTTTTCAACTATATTCGGAGTCAAAGCTCTTATTTCCGTCTTCCATTCTGGTTGTTTGCGGAAAATGGGTAACTCGTGGCATATAGAGGCCAGTCGAACTGTCGCCCGCTGAAGTGTTTTATGGCGGATTTTATTTATTTATGCGTAATTCTGGATGGCTTCAAAGAATGCTGTATGTAAATATGAATGAAAACTGCAATCTATATTTCAGTAAATCATTGCTTAAACTGTAATGAATATCGTTTTAAACAGTCTTAGATAAAAGTAAGCAGAATAAATTCTTACAAACATTTATAACTAACTTTCAGTGTTCAGTAGTAGCATTTTAAATCCATCTTGAGAAAATACTTTTGTTACACGATAAACCATATGAGCATTTCGATATACATGTAAATCAATTTTAGTAACTCTTTGTAGAAATAATAAGAATAAACCAACATAAAGGCTGTAGTGACGGACAACAAATGTCAACCTAAAGGTGAAAAAACGATTACTGTAATTGGAATAGATGAAATTCAACCAAGAATATGATTAGTTAACTTTTTACTGCACTAAACATAACTAACTTACGGTTATATAGTGAAAGTGTTAGTAATTTTTTTATGAATTAATCATACCATAGTTAAAATCATAAGTCAATTGAAGCTAGACCACCAGGGAAAACCTGGAAGCACTGGAAGACCGTTTCGTCCTATTATGGGACTCCTCAGCAGTGTGCATCCACGATCCCGCATTCGCGAGATTCGAACCCAGGACCTACCGGTCTAGCTTAAATTGACTCATGATTTCAACTATGAAAAATACTAAAATCTCCACAAAACCCCTTCTGATTTTGATCATACCAAATATGTGAAAATTGTGTGAGATCTATTAATTGAAACTGAATAGATGCTCAGATGCCTTGAAATGTGTTAGGGATATCCTGAGGGATGAACAAAACCAGACAAGTAATTAAAAGTATACAACGATAATTTGCACCTTCATACTGAACGGTGTTAATTTTTCTATAGTATGCTTCAGTACATATCTGAATTGCAAAGAGAATGACAGGTATCATAACAAAGAAGGCTGTTCTGAAAGCTGGTCCTAATCCATTTGGTAATTCGACTTTTGCTATCTGACCTACAGCCAGAAAAATAAAGCTGGTCAGTCGAACTAATTCCCTCTAACTGTACGCGTTAGTACTTTTACACTTGTTGATTTAACAAAGTTATTACCGTTTTAGATAAAACCATTCTTGTGTTGCACCTAAAATATTTATTTCTTTAAACACAAATATTGGTACAATGATGCACAAAATACTATGGGCCACACAGTTATCATTAATTTGTATAGGGGCTGTGATACTGTCCTGGTGGCCAAACTCAAGCAGGTGGTTCCCATAGGGAAGCATCACACCCGGAGCCTTTAACCTACAGGTCTGATCTACAAGCCAGTAGAGCAACGTTGGAAGATCCAGTCCCATGGCAGCCAGTGACAAACATTAGGTTCGTACGCCTTCTGTTTCCCTAAGATCGTGGAGTTCATGTGCACCATTGATTTGGGGTCAGGGTTTTCCGCTCTTCTTAGGTGGATCCACCAACTCAGTTAAAGTCTCAGACACTCGCTTTTCGTCCTTTCAGTTCCGTAAACACTCCCGCCGCTAGAAGGCAGTGGGTAGAACTTCCCTAGTAGTGGTTGTGTGCACGTGGTCATGTGAGAGCATTTCGTGAAGAAGAGCTGACTCTCCGCACACTCGACCATACCAGGGCATTTGGGGGCCGCACCTAAAATGCAATTTATTGTAATATAAATAAAAGATTATTTCTTTGATCAATCATTGTTCCATTTAACTAAACAGTAACTTTAAAAACACGAAGTTTAGCGACGGGATGTCTTTTCACTGTATCAACTATCAACCAGTACAGTTATATATATATATATATATAAGCATGCAATTTGAAGACTTAAGTCATAAGACATCAGATCTCGTCCCAATTAATTTGGAGCCTGATGACAAATTATTGAAAAGAATATTCTTCGTTTATGTTATTATGCTTTAATATAATGGGAATTTTTCAGCAATTATATGTCTCCTGAACAGTAACGATGATCGTCGTGAATTTAGTCGACCAATGGTTAGTCTAAAAAGACTGTAAAAGGACACGATTTATTTATTTATTTATTTAAACACATAAATATTGGTACAAAAAAGCACCAGATAGATATGCGCCTCACAAATCTCATTTGATTTGTGTGAGGGCTGTGATACTGCCCAGGTGCCCAGACTGAAGCAGGAAAAGGACATGATATGTAACACGAAACAAAATCTTTATGGTACTTGATAGATACAATAGTTTTATTCTCTAAGTTTAATTATTTATAAACCCAGATTCCGATATTCGGTTAGATAACAGAATAATTTTCAAAAGTAATGTGATTCTCAGAACTAATCAACCTGACAGGTCTAACATAATTTCCCTATGCACTTAAAAGTATTACATTCAGTTGTAATCCGTTTCATGAATAAAACAGAAAATGTAATAAATGAATGAACATTAAAATCATAATATGTTACAATCTTACCACTCAGAATAATTCTCACTATTATCAATTTTTAAATTTAATGGTGCATCCGATGATATAGATGAAAAACGAGTATTAGTATGTAGCTGCGGAGATCCTGCGTAACGCCAAGGTTGAATACTAGACAGCCAAGTCTCAAGTACCACTTCAAAACTTAAATCAAAAGGCCAATGTTGAAAACAGTATACAATAAACCGTGAAAACCGATTCATAATATTGTGATGCGGTATAGATGATTCTGGCGACACTATCACTCCTTGATTATTGTATAAATATCTGTAGAAGACAAAATGTGATCAACTGTAGAAAAAACAATTTTGAGTTTAGGATAAGTTGAAAATCTACTATGCTACCTAATGAGACACATCTGATATATCGGAGTTTGAATCCATGATATGATGACTTGAAATTCAAAGCCTAACCAAATGGATAGCGGACAGAAATAGCTAGGACTTAATAAGCTGCTGAAAAATGAACGAACAATATAGAGTGGATAAACAACAATACGTCTCACCCCAAGAATAGACAAATTAGAACTACTGGCTATAGAGATTGCTACTAGTTATAAATGTGTTTTGGTAACTGACAAGAATGTAACTAAACAATCAAGTTTGACAAATATACTTTGATAGTGACTAGCAGAAAATAAATGGCCATATTTTTTATACACAAGCTTCCAGTCACTGTGTTCATCGTTATAATGATGAAAATATATATTCCGGAAATTTTTTACGGATCTCAGACCATATTACGAGCCTAGTCGAAATGACAACCAGGCATCTTTGTGCTTAGTAGGTGCTAATAACAGTATCGCTTAAAAATACTTAGGGCGAGGTCTGAAATGGCGACTATATGCAAAGTCGTTCCATGTAAACCAAATGATGTTGATTCAGCTTAGTTACATATACACTTGGTCAATAACTTTTGGCGGGTGACTTGTGCCTTAAGTTAACAAGTACAGATAACTATGTAGAAGTTCTCTTCTCATCGAACTGAAGACCCCTATTTATGCGAAATAATTCATATGATTCGAATATGAGAGTCAACTGCTGTAATAGTTCTGTTGTTCAACTTGTCTTCTTGTACAGACCAATAGCAATAAGTTAAGACAATGTATAAACTATCTTTCATAGTTGAAATCATGAGTAAATTGAAGCCCGACCACCATGGAAAACCTGAAAGCACTGGACGGCCAACTCGTCCTATTATGTGACTCCTCAGCAGTGCACATCCACGATACCGTACTCGCGAGATTTGAACCCAGGACCTATTAGTCTCGCGCCAGAGCACTTAACCGATAGACCACTGAGCCGGCATCCAACGGTGTTAATGTCTAATTTCAACCAATCCACGAAGTTTGGGCAACCATTCACTAATTGTCTTCAGTGAGTTGTTATCTCACAACAGATGTGGTTTGAACTCCACTGGTCACTGCTTCCCACTAGAACTCAAGGAAACATCCCTTCAAGTCAGTCACTAGTGAGCATATGATTATAATCAGAAGGGGTTTTGTGGCGCGAGACTGGTAGGTCCTGGGTTCGAATCTCACGAGGCGGGATCGTGGATGCTCACTGCTGAGGAGTTCCACAATAAAACGAAACGGCCGTCCAGTGCTTCCAGGTTTTTCATGATGATCTAGCTTCAATTTACTCATGACTTCAACTATGAAAAATACAGAAATCTTCACAAAACCCCTTCTGATTATAAACTATCTTAATTTGTACAAAACCAATTGCACTAGTTAATAAAATGATCATAAATAAGTAAAAAATAACCAGGAAATCAACTAATTTATGATCTACTTATGCCTCTACTAACTAGACTGTCCTTACTTTCGATAATTAAGAAATTTGTTCCATATTATCTGTTGCTGTAATATTTGGAAACAGTTTGAATTTGCATTATTGAACAATGTAAAGTAGAAATATTTGAGGAAACACCTCACTAGAAATATTTGACATACAGTAGGTCTAGTTGAGAACTGATAAACCAAAAGAAAACATCAAATAAGAATATTGATTATAATAAAATGGATACAAGCATAGATAAACAATATACTACAAAAATGGTAGTGAAATTAACTGATCCAAATTACAAGTATGTTAAACTACTGTTAATCTGTAAAATACAACAACAAAAAAGTTTGATCAGTTTTGCTTTTCTCTTTAAAAAGTTATTGAGGCTGAGAAAACTTGACGAACAAAGTTGAATAGCTAAATCAAAAGCACAGTGGAATTTATTTAGTTGAAGTGTCTTAGGACAGGCTGGAAAATTGCTTTATGTACCGAGGAATTTAAACAAATCTACTTTCTTTAATAGCATTATCAACTAGTCACAAGATGCCCCCAAATGAACTGGTACGGCCGAGAGGGAGGAGAGTCTGCTCTCCTACAAATGCTCTCACATCACCACGCGTATATAGCCTCTGTCAGGGAAGTCCTACTCACTGCTTTCTCGTGGCATTACTCTTGTTTACGAAATTGAGAGGACGAAAACCGAATGTCCGACACTTTAACCGGGTTAGTGGACACGGCGAGTCCACCGAGGGGAGTTGGTAAACCCTGATTCCAAACCAATGGTACACAAAGGATCCAGTATCCTGACGGAACAAATGGCGTATAAATGAATCGTTAGTAACCGGCTACCATGTGACTGCATCTCATCACGATGCTCCACTGCTTTGTGGATCAGACCTTTAGGTCAAAGGCTCCGGGTGTGGCCCCCTAAGAAAGCCACCTTCAGTTTGGGCACCTGTATCTGGTGCTTCCTTGTACTAATATTTATGTGTTTAAATAAATAAATAGATAGTCACGAGATGCTGAGATACATCAATACCCAAAATATTATGAGCGAAAACCAGAAAGCCGGAAAAGTATTTAAAACAGAAAAGCATTAGATAGTTATTTGTTCCTAATCCCAGACTCTTTAACTGTACGTATGTTTATTCCCAATGAACAAATCATCCTCGGGTATTTAAGAGAGCATGACACCTTGATGAAAATGATTCTTAAATTGTTAGAAACGTGGAATTGTTTCATCGATTAATTCTCCTCGTATTGATGCGAAATACAAGCAATTGGCTAACATGTCATTTGTTTGCTAACACAAATAATGAAATACAAACTAATTACGATAAAACTATTCTGTAAAAGATCTATTAGGGATTAGAATAACATTTGTGAAATATTTATTTAAAAATGAAGAATATTTGAGTGAACAATTGTTTTCAATAACTTCATCATCACGCTCTACAGTTATAAGTCCATATTCAGTGTGATATTTTACAAAGGCCAAAATAAGGCATGTAATTATGAATTTGACAACGTTATATGTTAAAAAATGGTGAACGTTTGCATCTGCTACGACATACATGCAAAGAAAGTTATATGAATAAAATGCATAGTAGGAGGACTCCATATCGTCAATTGAGATAATAATAATAATATCGTTGTGTGAATATAATATGTAATAAGAGGGATTTTGTCAAGGCAATTACGACAAGCGAATTGGGTATGATGGATATGAAGATTAAGATAGAAGTAGTAAAAAAATAAAAAGGGGGTAAGAGGTGATCCAGTCGCAGGCCAAGGTAAACATCAGGGCTTGATATACCTTTTCTGGATACATAAGTTTGGTTTTCTGGAGATGTTGGTCCTTGTGCCAGTGTCAAATGAATTCAATGCGAATAAGTTTAATTGTAGTATGAATCCAACTCAGTTTTTTCAGTTCAAATTTATAACAATATGGGTCCATTTATTACTATTAAGGATGTTATTTAGTTTAGTTGCCTAAATATCGACTGAGGAACACGGTTATTTCATTTATTGTTGCACACACTCGTCATAGGTTGAGTTAAAAGTAACGTACTTAACAAGCCTATACTTCATGAAGTCATGAACTGAAAAACGATCATAAGCATCAAATAAATCTCTGTTTTACCTAAGACATATAATAATAACAAACCTCAGCATGATTTAATGGGGGAGATAACGCAATCATAGCAGATGGATTTTTAGGTAAATCGGTAATCCCAATAGAATTATCAGTTGTTCTCCACGAAAGAAGAAATTCGCAAACGGCCTATGGTCGAAAATTATTTATTGTACATTTTACTTGTAATACTGCCTCTGTTTGCCAAAATAAACGGAAGTCGGGAAAGCAAGCATCCGTAGATCCGTTCATATACTCCCCAACAAACTCACTGGAATAATTCCTGAGAAATTCGCAAGAAATGACTACTTACTTCTGGTAAACAGGTATCTGCGAACCAGATCTTAAAATGTTAATTTTGGAAGCCATTACATTTACTGTGGTTGGATCAGTATATAGGTAAAAACCTAAGTAATCATCAAATAAGGTACGGTATAGACTGTTTTCTAAATCGCATAATGCAAGTTCCTGCAGAGATTAATTGGCCAAATGTATATTCACCTGTTTCCATTTAGGGTACGATGCATAACACATGAAAGCGAACATATAGTAGGTAAATGCATCTGAACAGTCAACTTCAAGCTGACAAACTCACTTAACGACAAAGGCGTTCGTGGCTGTTTGCAATCACCTGACCAAGCTGAGTTTTGTGAATCTGTCTAAAACAGAATACAAACATAAATAAATGTTTACTGATAACAGCCAAAGTGGAAAATCATGATAGATTGATGGAAATTCAAGGGTTAATCTGCTGGACAAAACTTCCAGAAATCTCCCGTTGGGCGAAAGGAACTCTCGAATAGAACCAAACAAGTGTGGTTCATCAGCTTCGTTGACAGCATGTAAAGCCCAGCCTTCACCACCTGAATAACCGAATATATTGTCGACAACCAGAACAACCGAGTTATGGAGTTCCTACGAAATATAGATATGCATATATGGCAAAGACCTGGAGATTTCCACGAGCGAAAATATTACTAAGTTCCTTCACCCTGTCAATAAGTGGTAGAGATAAACAGACATCAACCGGCATCTCTAGCACGGTAAAAAAAAGTTGGATTCTTTTAAAGTCGCCCGCCGTTTTGTTTCAACGACCTTGAACGGTCAAGTTTCCTCTTGAAGGACTCTTCGGAAGTCGTTTGGACTAGCTCAGTCGGCATCGAATTCCCACATTTAATAACTCTTAAGGAGTAGAAGTTGTGTCTACAGTCTGTTCTGCTATGTTGGGTCTCCAGTTTCTGGGTGTTACCTCTTAGGTTAGTGTTATGACTAAGCTGAAGATGTTTCAGAGGATACTGTAAGTCATAAGGTCACCTCTAGGACGCCTGTACTCTAACGGGTAAAAGTTAAGTGATTGGAGGCGCTCTTCGTAAAGTTTGAATTTGAGTCCCCGAACTGACTTCGTGACTCGACGTTGGATACGTTCCAGAGTGCCCTTATCCTTTTGGAGGAAGGGAGGAAATACTATGTTTCCATACTCTAAATGGGGACGAATAAAACTGTTGAATATTACTTAGCAATTTTACACCATCAAACTGACCAAAAATGCGCTTCAATGTTACCAGTACAAAGTTTGCTTTAAATGCGTTTTTGTCACAGTTAGCGTACGATTTCAAGTCAAAGGGTACCAACACTCCTAAATCTTTTTCGACTTGGGAAACTTCTAGAGAGGAGTTTTCTAAGTTGTACCTATAATCTGCAACATGTCGCAGATGGACTACTTTACACTTTTAAGTGTTGAAGGTAAGTTCGCCGTCGTCTGCCCAACTTTGAAGTCGAGTTAGATCCTCCTGAAGTGCTAATATATCCTTTTGGTTACGTACCTCTCTCCAAAATTTCACATCATCAGCAAAAAGTTATAAGTCAGATGAAACTTGTTAAGGAAGTTTGTCAATGTAAATCAAGAAGAGAAGACGTCCTGGTATTGAGTCCTTGGGGACTCCGCTAGGACATTCGTATATTAGAGACTCCATAATTTTAGAAGGTATGGACAGAAGGGTCACTGGTCGGTAGCTTAAGGGTTCATTGAGTCGACGTCTTTTGAAAATTGGGGTGATGTGAACCGGCTTCCAAATTTCCGGCACTTTACCTCGGCTTAAAGAGTGTGAAAAAATCACGCTAAGTGATGTTGCCAGGATTGAAGCTCCTTCCCTCAGTATAGCAGAATAAACCATATCCGGACAGGGAGAAATGTCTTTTCTTATGTGCTACAGTTTACGGAGCACCAGGTCAGCACTCAGATTCACTTTGGAAAGTCCTGTGCAGGTGAAGGTGAGGCTTTCATCAGTATAGTTGATGTGGGTTGATTGAAATGTCTGAGAGTATTGTTCAGCCAAATGGTTGGCAGCATCATCGTCATTATTGGTCTGACCATTAGTACCTAGCAGTTGGGAAACTCCAGTTTTGCTTTGTCGAAGAGGAGCTGAGTAACGGAATAAGCTATTCCGATTGGAGACAAATTTATCGATAAGCTTGGTCTGGTACTGAAGTCTGACTTCTCAATTGCCTTTGTGCATACATTCCCTATATATTTGTATTGCCTGTAGGCGCCCTTGTTATCAGTTCGTTTATATTCGGCCCAAGAGTGCATTTTTCGGCTTAGCGAACGACGAGTGCGGTTCTTGATGATTACAGGTTGTTTGTAACATTTTGGGACCGTTTGAGGAACTGAAAGCTTAGTAGCACATAAAGGCGTGTGCAGTAAGAAATTCCAATGAGCATCCACTTCAAGTTGAAGGTGAACATCCCAATCCACCTGTTACAGATAGTCATGTAGAGCTAGCACTTTCAACCGTTTGAAACTCCAGCGTCTGTTGTCGGCGGGATATCTTAGCTCAGTTTTGCTGACAAAATTGAGAGTTCGTCGACTAGGAATTCTTCATTTGTGAATATCCAGTCTAAGCGCGACGCCGCCTGAATATTTCTCCAACGAGTTGCCGACTTCACATTTTCGAATAATCCAAGATCATTAATGAGGTTGAAGAACCGAACTTCAGTAGAGTTGTCACCTCCCGTGTAGGTATGTTCCACGAAGTTGATTCTAGGAAGATTGAAGTCCCCTAAAATCAGGATATGTGAGAATCCAAGACGCGTAGGGCGGGTTAAACGATCCAGCGAACGACTGTCATATTCGATGTCAGTAGTGGGCTTCCTGTAGATGACACAGACTAGATACTTTGAGGTGGTAGACAATCTTATTGAGCACCATATGGATTCATCAAATTTGAGAAACTCTTGGTTGTGAAGTTGGTGCGCCTCCAGACATGATCGTATGTATAATGCCACCCCCCAATCCAATTTTTCTGTCGTTGCGAAATAAACAAATTCCAGGTACTGCTAACTCCTGGTCCGTAAACTGAAACGATATCCAAGTTTCGGATATTCCTATCAGATGAGCATCATTAGCGTTGCTAAGATGACATAGCTCATCCATTTTGTTTGGCAAACTCGCGGCGTTCATGTTTGGTTTGTTCTCTGAGCTGGATGGTTTGGTCGTGGAGCTTTCATCGTCCTTCCGAACGACAACATCAGCACAAACTTCGGGTATGAGTGACGTGTTCGAATTTCTCCACATGTGATTCACAGCTTGTCCTCTGCACCTCGATGTTGATTGGTTCTTATTGACCTTAAATCTGTCATTGTTTATTTCTTTGTTTTGGTTGTATCTCCTATTGGTTTGATTTTCGTTCCTATGTTCCTGCATAATTTTCTTGATTGGTTGATAGATTGGATTGATTTCAGTATGTTTGTTTATTGCTGATTGACCTGAGTGCCAAACTTCTACAAATTCTCTGGTATTTTTGGAATTGCCTCTGTCCAAAATCTGCACATTTTCCCAGTCCAATGTATGTCCGTAGTTGTTCACATGTATTGATATGAGTGAAGAAATGTCGTGGCGTTTGACTGCTAATTGGTGTTCATGTAGGCGAAGATGCAGGGGGCGTCCGCTTTGTCCAATATAGTGTTTGTTGCAGTTGGTACAATCTATCTTGTAGATGATATTTGTTTTGTCCTCTTTTGCTATTTCATCTTTTGGTTTGCAAAGTTTTTGGGATGTTCAGCTTAGGCGGTGACGCTTGGTCCTTTTTGCCCCTGTTAACGTGTATCTGACCACCCACAGGGTTTTTGGGAACCACTGTTTCATTCAAGGACTCTTCCCTGGGAGACCCAAGTTTACTGAGGGAGTTGATGACCGTCCACGTTAAGATGGTGCTGAGTTTCAGTATGTCATCACTCGTGCTTTTACCTGCATCTTTGATAGTCGACCTGTCGATATCCCTTTTCTTGTTTGCACCATGGATTCCTGTTTTGTTATCTGTTGTGTTACTGTCATTTGCCAAGTTTTTAGACAACTTGTCCCTCAGACCTGTTAGTAGGGTAATGATGGTACCCAGAATAACTGCAGTATCAGTGTTGCACGTAACACAAGCCTACCTACGATCATACTTGCTGAGCCTGCTATAAGCTGTTGCTTTTAGATCCGTGCACGCTTCGTTAAACCAACCTTTGCAGCTGTCACATGCCAGATGTAACAGCAAAACGGAAACCAGGTCTTTTGCATGAATTTCACATGACTGATGATATAAACTGTCTTATAAATACAAGCAGTAAGTCCAGGACCGTTAAAATAAACACGGAAAACATAAACGGAAAAAAGTGGATAAAAACGGGTTACGATAAGCTAAAAACCAGCCTTTGCGTGAAAACTAAAAAAACCGATAGTGAGCTGAGGCAAAACCACAGTTAACCATTAAGTTGAGTGAAACTAAAAAAAGTAATCTACCGAACGTTTAGTTCAGAATAGATTTTTTGGATCAGAAATGGTACTTTTGTTGCGTGAGAACACAGCAAAAGTTTGAGAAATGCAAATCACGTTAGGACTAAACTTCCCGTTCTAAAAGCGTGCGTCAAGAAAGATTGCTCTTATTACAAATCATTACAAAACTTGCTTCTTATACTTACGCTTCAGAAGAGGTGAAACAACTGGAATAATTAATCACGCGATAAATTTCACGTTAAAAGTGACCTATCCATCATCAAAAAGATGGGAAACGAACTGCTTGCCCAAACATACTAAAATCAACAGGTCCTATTTTCTCAGTGTCTCCAAATGCATTTGCCAATTTACTTGCGCGTGCTCGAGCATATACATAGGATGAACCGAGGGAACAGTATATGTTCGCATTTTCGAGCATGTTCAAAAGACATTGAGACTGCGAGGAGCAAGGGCTCTTAACAGTGCAGTAGCTCGGCATTCACTCGACAACATACATACCATTACATCATTAAACCATTCATTGCCTTTACAATTATCAAACAACTTATCATACCTCTCTGCGAGCTTCACCCAATTATTAAGTCCCCCACCCCTCAGTGTTTTTGATTCCAAGACTAAATGACCACCAACCTGTTCTTGCACACATACATATACAATGACATTATATATTTCTGCCAGGGCAGGTACACGCCATTTTTACAAACATGTTCTACAAGCTACACCATTTACTGTTCCACAGTATGTATCCCAAACACTGTTGCCCAGTAAATATAATCTATAAAAGTGAATATCAGTTCATTCGTTCAGATATACTTTGTAGTCTTCAAAATATTTTCCAGAGACATTCGGTCCACGTTACATACCAGATCCAATCACCGCAAATTTGTGTTAGGATTTTGGTCGTGCCAAGTATTTGTGCAAGGCAACTTTTAAAGTTTGTCATTGTTATAAAGTAGACTTGTGGAGCGCTTGGTGTGGACAATGACCTTGATAAAACGCGTACGTCAGGCTTGTTCATGATGTCAGAAGTTCATCAACTTTGCGCTCAGATCAAGATTCTGAAAAAAGAGAAACCGAGTAGAAGCAAGACATTCGGATATGAACGATAAACAATACTTAATCTTTAGCGGTGGAACAGACAATGTAATGATAAACTATTAGATTATATTCATACTAGGTCTTGTTGCCAGAGTGAAATGTGATCAGGGGCTCCAGATGAAAGAAGGCAGTAATAAAGAACAATGAGATGTCATATTTATCAGGGCGGAGTAATTTCAAATGCAGGAAGGGAAGTCAATGTTGGAATAAAGAAGGCTGTTCATTAGAACAGAGAGTGCATATAGAGAGTAAAGTGTTAAGAAAACTAATAACTATATCCATTACTCTGTTTTTCCTTTCTTTTTTTCCATTCGATGCCTGCCACACGGTTTAAATGTAAAAGTCCGAATTAGCGTGTTATAAGTTGTCTTAGTAGAATAGCTAATCCTGCATAAATTTACAAACATAAGTTTGAATGATGAACGTAGGAGAGCAATCTCAGCATCGCGGATTGATTGAATTGTTCTCAATCATAAAGAGCCTGATACAGACGAAATATCTGCCCCACAAATATGGATGGATTACAGTCAATGCCCTCACCATCATTGCTTGCTGGTCAGTAACTCTACCCTCCCTCATTTTGCTATGTTAGGCTCACTTAAGCTTTTTTTGGATATATATCTTACCTCACACAAAGCTCTATATTTCACATCCTGTTGGAAAACACTATTTCTATAAGTATCACTTTGCAAGCTTATTAGACAGTTACAAATTATGGGCTGTGGGTAAGGCTTCAATGCAATGCTTTAAATGACTATAGTGTGAAGTATAGGTCTTCAATCAGAGTATAGGCATTAAGTGCGGTGTAATGTAGGATAGTTGATTACCTAAGTAGGCGGAAAAGTGGAGAAATATATTAGTTACAAATGAGGTAACGAGTGGTAAAATAATATCGATGACAAGGCGACATAATGTAAAAGAGGTTAAAAAGCTGATAAAGAATAGACAAGAAGGAACTCACACTAAATTCGTGCTGGTGTTATTTTTTTCTATCCTAACCGGTTGATGGGTGACAGGTTCCATAGATATAAGAACACTGGCAGTAAACAGGCGATTGTGCAGTTCTTTTAACCTTTTAGGGTATTAGTGAGCGTGTCTTAGCGACCGAGTATTGATAGGTCCGGTGAGTTGCATGTTTAATTCAAGTATCTAATACAACTACAACGTAGAGAAATAAGGCAATTTAGTCTACATATGTAGAGAGTTTATAATGTATACATGTGACGCCGATGTGTTCGTTTGTGCTAGATCCGTGCAAGTGAGGGCTTGATCAATAAGTCTTACAAACTTATGTAATTTATCTGCCGTGTGAATTTCAGAGGGAAGACTGTTTCATATTAATGCGTACTGGAGCGTATCTAAATATACGCCGATGCGAACTGATTTAGTAATGAAATTATAGTTTAAGTCGTTTTTAGTTGACTTACTAGATTCTAAGTCCTTATACAAATAACAGTTATCCGCCATAGAGTATGAGCCAAGGTGTTCAAATTCACGTAAGCTAAAAAAAAATAGCGAAAGTTTAACATAAATCCGCGAATTATCAAATACAAGATGCCCATAACATGTTACTTGCGCGAGGAAACGTACAATGCCATTTTTCACCGTGTGTGTGTCTCACTACAACGACAAAGTGAACCACAAGTCTACATTTCACTGAAACACGACATAATACTTAATCCTCTAGTATTTCATTATTTATCTTAAGATAACATTTTCAACATTGTAACGATTAGCAGAAAAATTTACGCATAGGGTTCTAATGATCTGATAAAACACAGGATCGTGATTGTTTAGACGTATAAATTATTTATCCTAAGTATGTTCTAGTTACTTAGATATAAAGGTCATAAGTAAACCCCGGGCAATATGACTTGGCCTCTATGGAGCTTTCAAAGGAATAGAAAGAGATTCAAATATTTACTAGAAAATTTATTAAGGAACTCCGTTTCAGGGTATTTTATTTCAGCTTAAATTATATATCATTTAGCGGCCAGTGCATAATTGTTCCAATGTGTTTTCATGAGGTAGAAGTAGTACAACTTATTTGAATTCTTAAAGCATGCATTGAACAGGCTCACGACGGAAGGTTTAAGTCACAGATCTTTTTCCATGGTTAAGTTTGACGTGTTTAATGCGATCCACTTTGAGGACAAGTAAGTATACTTAAAATTCTTACTTCCCAGTCAGTTCACAGTGTTTTGCAAGGATACGTCAGGGCAAATAATAATGCTTCCAAAGCTGTAAGACATTCGATTAAATATTTTTCAGATTGCCTACTTCTTGTAAAGATAGTGAGGCTGTAAAATTGAGAGAACTGCCCTTGGACGTTTGTCTTCCGCACGATAACAATCGCAACTCAACAAACTTCACCATGATTTTTTTAAGAAGCATAGATGAAGAAAATAGATACTACCACAATTATCTTAAAAATATTATTTTTCAAGTAAGATTTAGTACATAAGTTTATTGTCTCAAAGTTTAAGTTATATAACCAAATGTGAACAATAGTAAAATGTTCTTATTACTTTGAGTTGCACCTTTTGATTTGGGAGTACCTTGTACAAGGTTTTATTCGGAGTTAAAGTGTACAAAAAATGTAAAATGTGTTTTAAAAATGCTCTCTGGTGATTAGAAGCATGTAATTAAAGGATTGCTGAGATGAAGTGTGCTTTGAAGAATCTCCGATTTCCTTATCAGTAATTTTTTTGTAGTTAAATGCCAACTATCAGTATACTTTAGATTTTCAAACTAGATCTCGGAACATTTTGTTCACAAACGTCTTAAAACATCTTTAAGCGTATGCAAATACGTAAGAGATAGGAGGCTCAACTTAAAGATGAACATGTTTGTATCAATGACATGCAAGAATAGGGTTTACAGCCACAATGCACCCTGTTAGCTCAAGAAATAAAAGATAAAGACGTTAAATAAGACTAGTAGTTGTTTAAAAATGGCATCCCGTACTCAATATAATTAGTCAAACATAGTATTTTCCTAGCTAGAAACGACAGAACCACACGACCCTAAAAGTAATATTGTCAAACCCGTTTACAGAACAAAAGATAAGGTGACGTTAGAGTTCAACATTTTTTAATGTTGTACTTTAAATTACAATTTAAGATGTATCATTTAAATTTTAAACATATGTAGCGTCTCACTTGTATTTTTAAAGGAATATAGTTGGTTTTAGGAGTGAAAAAATGAGCGGATAGAAATTTCATCAATTTTAGCAAGTTTGTTCATTCAACGTTTTAGATGTACACTAATTTATCAGACTGCTCCCTAAATTTACTTCCGACAGAGTCTACCTGTTTCTTCATCAGTGAAGCATTTTAAAACATCCGTTTCATTGGAAATCTTGAGCAGTTAATATACAAATAAGATACTAGAATAGACATTCAAGAGAAGACAATGTAGCGTGAGGTAAATAGTCATCCAGTTGGCATTTCCAATCATCAGCAGTTGTTTTAAAATAGAAATAACACCGGTCATAGGATAACCATCAATTTTATTCCAGTGAAATGAATCAGTGTTAGACTAGTCTAATATGCATTTTATTGAAATAGATCATAATTGTTCAGAGTCCCAGTTTTTCAGTATCATAAGTACTTATCCGTCAATATGATTAATAGATAGATGGTCAGTCAAGTAAAGGAATACTGGAAAGATTCACACATAAATCATTTGAATTAATTAGGCAGTTGAATACAAGTTAACCAACGGAATTGAATTAATGCATCTGACAGTTATACATGCTTGGTCAGATGTATTATGTTCATTTAACATGTCTGCGTTTAATACCATAAAACTATATGATGAATAAGTGGGCATAATAGAACCATAAAAGTAATTCTAATAAAAAAAGCCTAGTTAAAATATGATTGGAAAGCATATCATGGTTTCAAGATTCACAAACTGACTAGAAAAACTCAATTCAATGATATCTCAGTAACATCAATAAATAGCCAGGCTTATCTACCCATCGTTAAGCAAATGTACGACGTTTCTTAAACTTATTTTGAAATTAGTTTATTTTAAATACCTAAAATAATACTGAGTTTATTGAATAATTACACATAGCTAGTACTAGATTAAGCTGCAGGATGAGTCTGAAAAACGTCAGAAGTTCTCTATTTCCTCGGCTTCGAAAGTCTGTGATACCTTATCGTCAGTTATTCAAAGTTAAAAACGTGAACCGTTGGACGAAGACACAATGGCCTGGAGTCTAAGCACACACCTTAAGGACTGATAGTCATCAGTACTGTCCCCAGTGATGTCTTGGGTGAATGTAGTTGAGGATTACTATACTAGAATGGATCAGCTTTTTAATGAAGTAACAAACTAAAACATAAAGTTCTAATTTTACTTTAGTTTGCTTGCTTGGGTACATCTACTTAGCTTTGTTTCATTAACTTAGTGTTTTATGTGCCATAACTTTACTAGTTTCGTTGTCTACTTGCGAAATTCGTTTTCTCATGATGGCAGTTTCATAACCATTTTATTTCATGCAACACACTTATCACATATATAGTTGTGTATTCGGCTTCGACCTACACATTTTGTATAAGAGCTAATCATACGATCTTGATGCCCAGAGTGAAGTAGGTGGAGCGTGCCTTGTACCTAAGACCTAATGGTTAAAAAACGAGTACTGTAACCGCTATGACCGATTTAGTTAATTACTTACTAGCAACATAATCCACTCCATGTACAAGTACCAACTGAAAGGTACCCATTACTCAAAAATTTATTGACTGATTGTTTACCTAAAAATGACTCCTTTTAACCAATTTTGTCATAAAGATATTGATCATTCTTATTAACTTATCAAATAAGGCTAAGATATTTGATACATTTGAGATCATGAGTCAATTGAAGCTAGACCACCATGGAAAACCTGAAAGCACTGGACGGCCAACTCGTCCTATTATGAGACTCCTCAGTAGTGCGCATCCACGATCCCGCCTCTCGAGATTCGAACCCAGGACCTACTAGTCTCGCGCCGGAGCACTTAACCTATAGACCATTGAGCATCCAACGGTGTTAATGTTTAACCTCAACCAATTCACGAAATTGCGCCACCAATTTCCATTGTACCGAGGTAGATACCTCTCTCTGCCTGACATGGATTAGCTCCACTGGTCACGACTTTTCACCTAGAATTCCAATAATTACCTCGTAGAGCCAGTCACTAATGAGCATTTGATCATTATCAGAAGGAGGTTTCGTGGAATGTGCACTGCTGACGAGTCGCACAATAGGACGAAACGGCCGTCCAGTACTTCTAGGTTTTCCTTGGTGGTCTAGCTTCAATTGATTCAAAATCTCAACCATATAACAATTACTAAAATCTCCACGAAACCCTCTTCTGATAAGGCTAAGATAATTGAATTACAATGAATGAATTGATATTACTAATCATATTTCACTCAAATTTATTTTTTTCTTCAGGAAACTGTTCAATGTTATGAACGTGGTAAACTTTTAGCTGATATTAGAATGATTTATAAAAAATTTATTGAATCATTACCAATCAAATTCTCAAAGTAAATATTGAAATATTAATTCAATGGAATTACCTTTATAGTATATTTACCGAATTATTCTGTCAAGAAATACTATGTCAAGAAGCTTTACACTTGAATGAAAAGTATGTTAATGAAACGATGAATATTTTTCGGTAAGTTAACTATAGTAAAATGAAACAAATTGAGTGAGATTTTTAAGGAAAGATGGATAGTGACTAGAAGTGGAATCCAACTGGATGCGTGTTTCGTCCTATTTGGGGCTCGTCAGTCGGATGTAAACCTGCATATCAGAGTTTATGTTCACTCCAGGATTCGAACCCAGTACAGTTCACTTCAAACGCCATTATGTCATCCGCTTAACTACTGAGTCCTCATAGCCACCTGCCTGTGTAATGGGGTGAAGTTTAAATCCACTTGGTGTTGTTTACTTGAATCTTCCCATTGTTATTTAGGACTTCAGTTGATCAGTCTCTCTCTTGTTGGTACATGTTCATCGTGTGCGGACTGCCTAGATACTGCCTGAAGTCACAAGCTTTATAAGAAAAGGTAGATAGTGGATAGCAGTAGAATCCAGTTGGATATCTGTTTATTGCTATTTTGAACTCATCAACTGGATGTACACCTGCATCTCAAAGTTGATGTTTACCCAGGATTGGAACCCAGTACAATTCGCTTCAAACTGCATTATGTCATCCACTTAGGCTATTGAATCTTCATAGTCATTTACTTGTGCAATCACTTTAAATTGAATGAATGTTATTTCAATATACCTTTTTAAAATTCTTATTATTATTATTCTAATATAAAGGAGAATGAAAATCATAACTGAAACTAATGAAGCCTATGCAATTGGACAAAAAGCAATGGAAATTAAGGTATGAACTACTTATTTTGTTTGATAGTAGCTAAACTATATTAATAAAATGTTTTCCCTTTCAGCTCAAATCTAAATTAAGTGAAGTATCAATGAAAGAATATTTCTTAAATGAATTTAAACAATATTATACAAATCAAAGGAATCATTCTAAGGATAGATTAGATATAATGAAAAATGATTATAAATTATGGAATATGTTATTGAAAGTTCTTAATTATCATGTAAGTTATTGTTTTGTTTTTTTGGTTCATCGAACTTATAATCAGAAGGGGTTTTTTGTGGAGATTAAGTATTTGCATCGTTGAAAGCATGAATCAATTGAAGCTAGACCACCATGGAAAACCTGGAAGCACTGGACGACCGTTTCGAATCTCACGAGGCGAGGTCGTGGATGCGCACTGTTGAGAAGTACTACAATAGGACGAAACGGCCATCCAGTGCTTCCAGGTTTTCCTTGGTGGTCGGGCTTCAATTGATTCATGATTTAAACTATGAACTTATTATACTTAATTTACTAACGTTGAATAAGTTTAGAATGTCACTTCCTTTGTCGATTACGTAACTACTGATAATCATTTAATTTTATAGTTGAGATCATGAATCAATTGATGTTAGACTACCATTTGAAACCTGGAAGCACTGGACGGCCAACTCATCCTATTGTGGAACTCCTCAACAAAGCGCATCCACGATCCCTCCTCTCGAGATTCGAACCCAGGACCTACCAGTCTCGCGCGTGAGCACTTAACCACTAGACCACTGAGCTGGCCGGCATCCAATCCATAAAATCACTCAATTCTTAAAATCACTTACATGTCAGTTAATGAGTACTTAAATTAATATATGAAATAAGATATTCAATCACCCTAAATATTTTACTAGCAATAAAAAAGACTTTATGTAGGAATAGGATCTAAAATACAATTCAGAAACATTCTAACCAGGACACATTGTTATAACTTATGGCCGAGTGTATGCCATCTTAACATATGACATGATAATACAGCCAATTAGAGAGCAGTGAATTATTGATCGGACTAAATGACACCCGGAAACCGTACGAGCAGTCTAGAGTACTTATCAGTCCTGCTTTCTGCTTAGCTCAGCCAGTTAAGTCCAGAACACCAATAACAGCCTCTGCGATATGAATCATTATATTTCAAACATACTGAGTTTACATACCAATCAAACAGATCACATCGTACCATAAAATAAGAAACAACTTTTGTACAAGATTTAGCCAAATTTGGCTGTGAATATGGGAGGCAGTAATTAATAGACTGGCGAAGCTGGTTTGTTCTCTCCAATAAAACGCTGTTGCTGATAGTATCCGGTCAGTGAATGTTGAGGATTTTGCGTTAACAACTATTTATAAATACTTGTACCTTCTTGACGATGAATGTAATAGTTCTCCACGTTTCAGATCCTTACAGTAGGACTGATTATCTTAACGTTCGTATTAAAGATTCTCACTTTGAAATTAGTTAACGGTTGTTTTGAATTCCATATATTCTTCAATTGTTTGTTCTTTCACCTTCCTCTTCTCCACTTCCCTTCAGGGATTTCACTTACTACGATTGCATAACAACGGAAAAATACATAATCTTGTTTTGTAAGCAAAGATGGATAGTGGCTAGCAGTGAAATCCAGTTAGACACGCGTTTCGTCTTATCTGGGACTCATCAGCTTGATGTACCTGAATCTCAGAGTTGATGTTCACTCCGGGACTCGAACCGAGTACCTTTCACTTCAAACGCAATTGCGTTATCCACTCGGTCACTGAGTCCTGACTGACCAGGACTGACCAGTTACAGTCCTAAAATATCAATGAGAAGATTCAAACAAAACAATACTAAGTGAATAATCTTGTTTTGTTTTTGTTTTTCTTACTTGTTAATTTTTGAAATGACCATTACAATTTACTGTCCTTTATAGGTTTATAATCAATTATCAAATATTGAACAGTCCAATGTGTCAAATTTAGCCACTGTTTGTTTTAATTTACAACAAACGATTGAAATTTGGGGATTTATTGGTAAATGGTTAATAGACATTTTTAAATTATACGATCTAACCATACTGAATCAAATTGACAAAGTCATCTTGAAGGATTGGTATATACTTTATGAATCTATGGAAAAGGATCTTTATATTCAAAATGATGAATGTAAAGAATATTTGGAAAAGCTAGATTCAATGTTAAAGAGTTTAGATGTCTATTTTAAACATGACAGGTTAGATATTGTTATAATATATTTTGATGATCTTATGTTTGTTATGATCAAATCTTTAAACTGATTTAACCGATCTTGACAAGATCAAACAATTGAAGGAATTTTCATAGTTGAAATCATGAGTCAATTGAAGATAGATCACCATGGAAACCTGGAAGCACTGGACGGTCGTTCTGTTCTATTATGGGACTCCTCAGTGACAGTGCGCATCCACAATCCCGCACTCGCGAGATTCGAATTCAGGACCTATTAGTCTCGCACCAGAGCAATTAACCGATAGACCACTGAGAAAGCCGGCATCCAACAGTGTTAATGTCTAACTTCATCTAATCCACGAAGTTTGAGCAACGGTTCACCAGTTGTCTTCGGTGAGTTGATATCTCTACAACAGACTTAGTTGAACTCCTCTAGTCACTGCTTCCCACTAGAACTCAAGGGCTGATATACTGTCCGGATGCCCAAACCAAGGCAGGTAGTTTCCGTGGGAAGTCACACTCGGAGCCTTTGATGTAAAGGTCTAATCTACAATGCAGTAGAGCAGCGTCAAGAGATGCAGTCCCATGGTAGCCGGTGACCAAAGATTGATTCATACGCTATTTGTTCCCTCAGAATACTAGAGCCAATGTGCACCATTGATTTGGAATCAGGGTTTTCCGACTCACCTAGGTGAACTTTCCGTGTGCACCAACCCGGTTGAAGAGCAGGACATTCGCTTTTCATCCTCTTCATCTCGTAAACAACACCCCCATCACAAGAAGGCAGTGAGTAGGATTTCCCTGGTAGTGGTTGCATATGTGTAACCATATGAGAGCATTATGAGATGGGGAACTGACTGTTGTCACTCTCGGCCGTACCAGAGCACTCGGAGGTATGTTTTAATAATCACTTCAATGGAGTATATATACATGCTAAACAGTCGTTCATAGTTTTATTTTTTGATTCAATCAACATGGTTTCATTGTTCCACGTTTATTTACAATTTCACGCAAACAATCTATTTTTTTTTGTATTTCTCGTTCACAGATTGATAAATACACAGAACAGTTTAGATGGTCCATTAGATTTACTGCAAAATTTATTAAAAGTAAGAAGTTAATCCTTTATGATTTTCTAGTTTTCAAGTAAAGCTTTTCTCTCTATTCAAATGTTTCATATTATTTATTATATAATTAGTGTTATTTAAATAAACACTAAATGCAAACATGGATAGTGGCTAGCAGTGGAATCCAGAACAGGGTGCGCGTGTCGCCAGATGTACACCTGCATCTCAGAGATGATGTCTAGTCTGGGGCTCGAACTTAGTATCATTCGCTTCAAACGCCATCGTCTTAACTACTTAACTACTGAGTCCTGATAGCCTCGTGATTGTGCAATGAGGTGAAGTTTAGGTTCATTTGGTATTGTTTATTTGAATCTTTCCATTGATGTTTAGGGCTGCAGTTGATCAGTCTCTTATTGGCATTCTGTGCATACTGTGCGTAATGTCTTGATATAGCCTTAACTCACAAGCTTTATAAGCAAAGATGGATAGTGACTAGCAGTGGAATCCAGGACAAAGCGTGTTTCATCCTACTTGAGACTGGGTTCGAGTCCCAGAGTGAATATCAACTCTGAGATGTAGATACATCCATCTGACCAGTCCCAAATAGGAAGAAACTCGCGTCCTGGATTCCACTGCTAGCCACTATCCATCTTGACTTATAGGGTATGTGAATTAAGGCTATATCGAGGCAATATACACAGTATGCACATATGCAAATAAGTGAGATACTGATCAATTGCAGTCCTAAACATCAATGGGCAGATTCAAACAAACAATACAAAGTGAATTTAAACATTAAATGGTTTTAGATTTAGGTATAATGTGACTTCATCTGTTTTTGATTTCAAATAAATTTCAGCTAGTAAACAGATGTGTTGCATCCTTTCATTTTTATTGCTCTTCAACTGACACATTTCAATTCGGCTCCTCAAGGTAAAGAACATGAATAACCTTAGTGCAATAAATATTTTTGGGCAGAACCAGTGTGCATGGAGTCAAAAACACTGGTACGGCCTAGAGTGTAGAGAGAGTCAGTTCTCTCTCTCGAAATGCTCTCACATGGTCACACGTATATAACCACTACTAGGGAAATCCGACTCACTGCCTTCTACTGCTATTACTGTTGTTCAGGAAATTGAGAGGACGAAAAGCGAATGTCTGCGCTTTAATCAGGTTGGAGGATATGGAGGATCCACCTAAGGGAGTTGGAAAATCTGATTCCAAACCAATGGTGCATATGGGCTCCAGGATCCTGATAGAACAAATGGCGTATGAACCTATTGTTGGTCACCGGCTACCATGGGGCTGCATCTCCTCACGATGCTCCACTGCTTTGTGGATCAGACCTTTAGGTCGAAGGCTCTGGTTGTGGCTCCCCAAGAAGACCACCTGTTTCAATTTAGGCACCCGGGCAGTAACATAGCCCTCACACAAATCAAATGAGACTTGTGTAGAGCATTTGTATCTGTTTACTATTTGTACCAATATCTATGTGCTTAAATAAATAAATACATAAACCTAACTCGTCAGTTGATTTCATCATTATGGTAACAATAATCAACTAATCACAAATCAAATGAAGCTAGATCATCATGAAAAACTTGAAAGCACTGGACGACCGTTTCTTCCCACAGTGAGACTCCTCAACAGTGCATATCCACGATCCCGCCTCGCGAGATCCGAACTTAAGACTTATCAGTCTCACGCGCGAACGCTTAACCTCTAGACTACTGATATTTGATATTCTATTCATATATATTCATTAGTATTACTACTTTAAATTATAGAATATTTAAGTAGTATATTTCATATTTTTTTCTAAATTTATCCTTTGTCAAGGTCAGTAATGAATGCTTAGATTTATTCAATGGTGAACATGTATTAAATATTGAAGAAAAACTTCAAAAACTTGATCAAATTCAAATTGATTGGTTTGAATTATTTTATCAATCATCTCATTTTAATGAATTAATGCTTGATAATCCTATGAATTATGAAAAAGAAATAACTATACAATTACAAAAAGTAATATATATAACTTTTCTATTTTAACAAATGAGATAATGAATCCATTGAAGCTAGATCACCATGGAAATCTGGAAGACACTTCAGCACTGTTGAGGAGTCCCACAATAGGACGAAACGGCCATACAGTGCTTCCAGGTTTTCCATAGTGTTGAAAGCGTGAGTCAGTTGAAGCTAGACCACCATGGAAAACCTGGGAGCACTGAATGGCCGTTTCGTCCTATTGTAGGACGCCTCAGCAGTGCGCATCCACAACCTCGCCTCTCGAGATTCGGACCCAGGACTTAACCGATAGACCTCTTAGAAAGCCGGCATCCGATGTTGTTTATGTCTAACTCCAATCAATCCAACCTCGAGAGACGAGGTCATGGATGCACACTGCTGAGGAGTTCCACATTAGGACGAAACGGCCGTCAAATAGTGCTTCCAGGTTTTCCATGGTGGTATGTCTTCAATTGACTCACGCTTTCAACTATGAAAATACTGAAATCTCCACAAAACCCCTTTTTCCATAGCAGTCTAGCTTCAATTGATTAATAATCTCAATTATGTAAATATTCTGTGTCATAACTTCTAGAATCGTTTTCTAGTGGTCATTATTTTTTAACGTCACAATGTAAAGCTTACTGTATATGTGTACGAAAGTGAAAGGACGAAAAGCGAATGTCCGGCGCTTTAACCGGGTTGGTGGACACGGAGGGTCCACCTAGGGGAGTTGGAAAACCCTGATTCCAAACCAATGGTGCACATGGGCTCCAGTATTCTGATGGAACGAATAGCGGACGAACCTGTCATTGGTCAACGGCTACCATGGGACTGCATCTCCTCACGATGCTCCACTGCCTTGTGGATCAGACCTTTTGGTCAAAGGCTCGGGGTGTGGCCCCCTAAGAAAACCACCTGCTTCGGTTTGGGCACCCGGGCAGTATCACAGCCCACACACACAAATAGTGTGGCGCATATGTACCTGGTGCCCTTTTGTACCAATATATATGTGTTTAAATAAATAAATAATAAATAGTATATGTGTATCCATTTTTATGTCCATAATTTACACATACATAGTAAAGAAATGTATCAAAATGAGAAACAAGCACTACCACTAGTCAGAATCTATCCTCCACTTCCTTGGAACTGAAATCATTTATCAACGGTAGCTTAATGTTTGTTTTGCTCAGTTTAATTTACAGCAAGAGTGCAACTATATCATTCCTTATTCATAAAACTACACTTTATTATAATATGTGATATAGGATGTCTTAAGGTAAATGCCAAATCTTGAATCCATCATTGTGAGGTACTAAAAATGTTTAGTTATCAACATGTTATAATGAGTTTAGTAATAAGAACACTCTGTAACAATAAATAAATCCCCTAGCTCTGTAATTCTTCGATATTTGATGCTGACCACATTAGTTTTAATGGACTCATTTAGCTGAAAGTGCTCGGTCATGCATCCGCACCAGATCACGAGTGGAAACGCCGTGCTCAACTTCTGCAACCACACTACTTGGTTTAGATCTTTCACTTCTCAATATATTGATAACTTATCAAATATATCTTCGATCCTCCTCGCTTCTGACTAGTGATTTCACTAGATGCGTAGGATTCATTAGTAGGTGTCATTGGTTAAACCGTTGTCAAAATCCAAATATATGTGACATCTTCAACTTACACAGCTATCTGCTGTAATGAATGAAAATATTCGGCCAGATCCTCGTTTGGCAGTTGGTAGTGGTAAGGAATTGTATAGCTTTTGTTCAGTGTCCTCTGACACAGGAAACCACTAGTCCATAATCTCCCAGTTATGGGCTGATCGACTGACTGCCACGGGTTCATGGCTGTTGCCCGTCTAGATGTTTCATCATCCAAGCACGATTGCAGATGGTAGTAGTGGTCTCCGATTGGTACGTAGGTACGACGTTGTGATCAGTTTCTACATAGAGTAATCTGATTTAGTTTCCAACAATAGCGTTTTCCGAAGAGTTATGTCATGAAAAATTGAAACTCGTCAGAGAACTTGAAGTTGACAGTATCATAATCGGATAGTGATGGAGAGAAATAATACTAAATCTTACAAGATGAACAAAAACAGCGATCATCATTTGCATAAATAGATCAACTGACAGCGTCTGATCTCGTGAATGTGGAAAATTACATGGCACTGACCTCCACTCCAATGTTCATAAAAGTGAACCAGTCAGAAAGCAGACAGAGGTCTGGCGCGAATTACAACTGATAACCTCATTTGGTTTAGATGATTTCGCTTCTCTCACTCTTGTGTTGTCGATTTCTTCCATTATTAAATGTAATTTCAATCTATGTGGTTGTTGATCTGACTCAATTTTTCTGTTGTTACCTTCTATAACTCTCTATGATTATGCACTGCATTCCACCAGCATTCAAATTACTTTCAGGTTAGACACGAGCCGTCATACATACATATAGATATGTAATTTTTAGGAGGGATTGTATGTATGTAATTAAGTGATGATATTCAAACGCAATCTATAAATGGCTGTTTATCATTCCTTCTTTGAAATGATCCGTAATATGATAAAGTCAGTCTATATACATCCTCTATTCTCTGTTATTGTACTAGAAAGCAGCTTTGATTGATGAATTTAAGTTACTCAATATACATATATAAGACTGTTTAAAAGGAAATTTGATCATAAAATACACATTTAGTTACAGTATTGTGGTGTGGGTTACTTATATCCACATAAGTAGTATATATTGATGGTCGGACGTTGAATGTATTTCAGTAGTAGATCAATAAGGAAAGGACAGAAACGAAACGCAATTAGTATGAAAATACATGAATAATAATAATCCGAGACGATAAACTGATATTTGAAGAAAGGATGGTCAAGATTGAGACAATTGATTGATAGTTTGCAAATGAACTGTTTACTGGATGGTAAGCAAATATGGATAGTGGGTAGCAGTGTAATCCAGTTTGACGCGCGTTTCGCCCTATTTGAGACTCGTCAGCCGGATGTACCTGCATCTCAGAGTTGATGTTCACTCTGGGACTTGAACCCAGTACCTTTCGCTTCAAACCATGCTTGTGAATTAAGGCTATATCGAGGCAATACGTACAGTGTGCACATATGCCAATTAGAGACTGACCATTTGCAGTCCTAAAAACATCAATGGGAAGACCTAAACAAACAATACTAAGTAAATGTTTACTGGATGATTGTTAGATTTTAGTGAGATAGTTTATAATCTTCCTATCGAATACATTCAATTGTTCCCATTCGTCTATCTTATTCATCACAGTATTACCTCATTTCCACGCTTTTCATACTTTAGGATCTCAAAAATATGATCTCTAATCGTCGAATTCAATTACAAGGTGAAAATGGGATCATACAACTCTTAACTAAACTTGTAAGAAATATAGATTTCATCCAATTTATTCAATCAAATACTATAAATGATGAAAATTCAAAGAATCATTTAACAGTAAGATTAGATCATCCAAATAGAATTACTAATGAATTTGAAGTATATAATAAAAAGTTTTGGCAACAATATCAGAATTGGACTGAAACTATTAAAAATATTCTCGATTGTAAATGGCAAACAGATAACAATGAATTATCATTGAAACAAATGAGTATACCGGATTCAATCAATGAAATAGATAGTATTAATAGTAGCAGTAGTAGTAGTAGTAGTAGATTTAGTCAACCTACAGTTGCATTTGAAGAGTAAGTTTAGAAACAATGAATTTTTCTTTTTTGTATGTTTCTTAAACTTAGGTTTATACTGAGATTATGGAATCAATTGAAGCTAGACCACCATGGAAAACTTGGAAGAACTGGATAGTCGTTTCGTCCTATTGTGGTCTCATCAGCAGTGCACGTCCACGAAACCGCCTAGTGAGATTCCAACCCAAACCTATCAGTCTCGCACGCGAGCACTTAATCTCTACACAACTAAGCTAACCGGCATCCAACGGTGTTAATGTCTAACTTCAACCGATCTATGAAATTGAGCAACACATTCACCATTGTCTTCAATTAGTTGATATCTCACAACAGACCTGGTTGAACTCCATTAGTCATTGCTTCTCACTAGAACTACAAGAGTTACCTCTTGAATCCAGTCACTAGTGAGCATATGTTAATTAATATCAGAAGAGTTTCTGTGGATATTATAGTAATTTTAATAATTTTCCATTGTGGTCTAGCTTCCATTGACTAATGATGTCAACTAATAAAACATAAATTAACAATCAGATTCATTAGAATAACAGTTACATTCAATACAATAACATACCTAAGGTTTCATCTAAGTCACACACAAAAAAACTATCTTGGTTACTCGAAAATATTTTTATGAATATTTAAATCTATATAATGTGTTTATTCAAAGGGATGAAACAATAATAACAGTCAATTGTAAAGCAATCTGATAAGTCTTACTAATTGAACTATGTATTCGGATCCTAAGCTAATCTCGTAACTCACAAGCTAAATCTACACATTGACTTGAACAGGAGATAAAAGACGCAAAATATACGTAAAGCATTTTACTCTAAAGGTTCGTTTATGTACAGTAAAAATATAGGGTTTTTATAGTATTTTAGAATTCCTTGGGTTTTTCTGAAAATTCTAGAATACTACTAAACATAGTAGCAATGTAGCAACCAATTAATTAGAACCTTTACATGTGACTATTCACTTTCATAATGTTTCTGGCAAAACGTCTAATCAAACGCTGATTGGATTAAATGCTTCTTTATGTTTCCTGAGCTTGTCATGTCTATTGCGAGAATTTTCCAGAATCGCCTTAACACAATCAAGTGTAAAATATGACCGGGTTCAAAATGGTTGTCGTAACAAAATATGTTTCAACTAATAAGAGCATAAGAACATTCAAAATCCGTTCCATATTTGTAATAATGAACCATTTTAGTACAGAATACTGGTGTGCGGCCTATGCTCCTCCACGAGGGGTAACAGGCGTAAGTAAGCAAGTAAGTATTGGTATACAAGAAAATATTAAAAACAAAGAATTTTATATCGTGATTACCTATCAGTTTACTTTGTATTGTTTGTTTGAATCTGCCCATTGATGTTTAGGACTGCAATTGATCAGTATCTCACTTATTTGCATATGTGCATACTGTGTATATTGCCTCGATATAGCCTTAATTCACATGCCCTATAAGTAAAGATGGATAGTTGCTAGCAGTGGAATCCAGGACGCGAGTTTCTTCCTATTTGGGACTGGTCAGATGGATGTATCTACATCTCAGAGTTGATGTTCACTCTGAGACTCGAACTCAGTATCGTTCGTTTCAAACGCTATCATATCATTCACTTAATTATTGAGTCGTGATAGACACTTACTTGTGCAATCAGGTGAATTTTAAATTCACTTGACATTCATTTAGTATTGTTTGGTTGAATGGTACTGTGTTCGAGTCCCAGAATGATCATCAACTCTAAGCTGTAGATACATCCATCGGACAAGTCCCAAATAGGATGAAACACGTGTCCAACTGGATTTCACAGCTAATCACTATCCATCTTTACTTCTAATCACTTGATATTGTTTCTCTTGGATCTCCCCATTGATGTTTAAGACTCTAATTGATCATCCTGTACTCATCGCCTTAATTGACAAGACCTTCTACACAACGATGAGTGGTCATTATATATTTCCTAATTTGATTTTCTGTTCTGAAATCTTTCAGATGGAATCCAATTCATCATCATAATGAAAATAAAAATGTTCTAAATTATCTACAAAATATAAAAAAATGGTTGGAATTAATGAAAAATAGAATAGAAACTATATATGAAATGAGAAATAAACAAATTACATATGAACAAATTACTATCATACAACAATTGAATAGACAAATGAGAAATGATCAACAAAATGTTCCCATGGCAACTAATTCAACTAGACAGAAGAGTTTCAATGAATTGACAGAATTATTATATAAGTAAATTATTGAATTCATCTTTGTTATTCATTGAATATTGGTTGTTTGAATTGTCTCATTGATGTTTAAGAGTGCCAAGGAAATCCTACTCCTCACTGCCTTCTCGTGACGGGTGTGTTGTTTACGAAATTGAGGGAATGAAAAGTGGATGCCCGGCACTTTAACGGGGTTGATGGACATGGAAAGTACTGTGAATATTGCCTCGATATAGCCTTTGTAATTGTTTAGATATGATTTGTGTATATGAATAAATTTTTAAGTAACATTGTATATTAACAATGAATAGTAAGAAACTATAAATTACTCTAGGAGTATCTATATAATAGAAATGAAACTTAATTCAGTGATTTAAATTGAACTAAGAGTCCTAATAAAATCAGGCATGGTCGTTGACAATGAATAAAAGGTGTAATAAATAACCATTTTATTCAACCCATTGCGGCGGAGGGGAGGGGACGAGTTGCTGCTTGATTTTTGGAACTTTTAATTAGAAACTATAATGCAAACTCATCGATAATATAGAGTTAGATTCTGACTGTTCTATACAAGTGAATAAAGTTTGAAAATCTGAATCGTATAGTTATGATTTGATAACTGGAAATAATCAAATGATCTAAATGTTCACAATTCTGTAGAAGATGAAAAAAAAACCTGCAAAAACTGATTTAGAAAAAAGATAAAAAATGTTAAGTCTTCTCCAATTGAAATTGGTCTTATATTTAAATTTAGGGATACTATCCCTAACTCAGGATATGGAAAGTCGGAAAAATTGAAAGTTTCGTAAATGAGATAAAAATGATCTTGGTGGTCTTGTATTAGTATTCCGACACCAGATTGTGGATTTTAAGCGTTCTTTCAAATCTAACGCTTCAGGCTGGGCTGTTTCGCTTACTACCCTATATGTGTGTGGTATACAGTACAAGCTATATGGCCATGTAGAGCTGAAGGTCTCACATGAGACTGGAGGTTCGCCATTGATATTGTGGATGGTTCGACTTTACTTAGACAAGTTTTGCTGACTGTTCATACGCGAAATTTGTTGGCTGGTTAACCAATTTCATTCATACTGGTGGTTGCTACTCAGTGTTCTCAAGGACCATTGTCATTGGAACATTGTAAGACATATCACCATTGCTAACATTGATGAGTTTGACTGTCGTGTAAACGGAATGTTTCCATTTTAACCTGTTCATACTGTGCATAATTGATTTACGCGATCACTGATCAGAATATTTATACATGTGATGTAAATGTGCATATGAATGGTGTGAATGGTCCACTAGGGTGCTTGGTACCTGTGTGATTGCGCCACAGTATTTAGCTGTACTGCTCTGATTGTAGCATTGAAGACCATATAGTGTCTGGTTCTCTTGTGGGGCGAGATTGAGCTGTACTGTTCGGGTTGTCACTTGAATGTCTGCATGGTTTCTGATTCTCCTGAAAATAAATGTAATATTACCCTGGCCTACAAGGGTATATTACATATAACTTTATTTAAAGTTAATCCATGATGAGAAGCAATACCAAGATAGATTTAATAATTATTTATCTTCAATAGTGTTTCATTGAATTTCTATCCTTTCTCAACTGTTTCTATCATTTTCAGATTAGCTACACGAATGATGAAACATTTAGATGAAAAGAATATTTCTATTTGTTATAATCATAAAACAATATTATCCCGATTGAATTCATTCAAAGTTAGTCAATTCAGCTTCTATGTATAACCTTATTTGTTTTAACTTTCTTTTACATTCTTAATCTGTTTACCCACTTTCGCGCCGAGTATAACTTGTCTAATGTAGACTAAGACCTTGACGTAATAGACTGATTGACTTAACCTTGAGGCTAGTATGCGTGGGTTCGAAGTGAGAGTAGAGAGACGATTGGCTGACAAGCACGCGCGCGAGAGAGAAGACAAGACAACTGGAATACTACTCACTTTATTCCCAAATCCGATCTGGTACTCGAATTCCGAATTCAGATTAGTGTAAAAAGCTACATGAATAATATAGATAACTAACCCGACCATAACGTACAATAATTAGGAAAATACAATGATGTCCAAAACTGGAGTATTAGAGTATAAAATAGAGTACAAACGGTTACGTCTAAATTACAATAGCTTTGGAACAGAAAAGACTATGACAGTAAATCATACATCAAACGAAAACTTATGATCTGTGGAATAGACTAGGGACAAAAGTAAATGTTACTCTTGTACAAGCTTTGAATTAAATGAAATAACGTCTCCAAAAACAGCTTCCGTAGTTTGTCAAGGCTTCTTGTTTCTCTGTTCACATCACTTTCCTTCTTTACTTGTTTATATTTTACTAAATGATTCAGTAAGATAGGATACAAAATGTGTGGGTAAAATTCCTAGTTCCTTATATTATTGACATTTTATTGTGATATATCAAGGCTCTATGCCTGAACTGTCAACTTAAAGAACTGTTTTTCTTTAAGTTCAAAATAATTTAGCTCATATACTTTTGTATTTTGTTATCTACTGAATGCTCACTGTTGAGGAGTCTCACAAAGGGATGAATCGGCCGTCCAGTGCTTTCAGGTTTTTTATGGTAGTCTATATTCAATTGGCTCATGACTGACCAGTTGCGGTCCTAAAGGTCAATGGGAAGATTTAAACAAACAATACTAAGTGCATTTAAAAACTTCACCCCATTGCACAAGTAAGTGGTTATCAGGACGCGATGGCGTTTGAAGGGAAAGGTGTTGGGTTCGAGTCCCAGAGTGAACATCAACTGTGAGATGCAGGTACATCCAGCTGGCTAGTCCCAAACAGGACGAAAAGCGCCTTGTTCTGAATTCCACTGCTAGCCACTATCCATTTTTGCTTACAATGTTTTCCTTTCAGTTCAGAATAATTTAGCTCATATACTTTTGTATTTTGTTATCAACATGATGTTTGATATTTTTTAAGAAAAATAAGAAAAATATTTTTTTTCTCTATCTACTGGATGTGCACTGCTGAAGAGTCCCATAATAGAACGAAACGGTCGTCCAGTACTTCCAGGTTTTCCATAGTGGTTTATCTTCAATTGACTCATGAATTCAACTATAAAAAATGGTAGTTAACAAGTTTATATTTTCATTCAATAATCTGTATCTGATTATTGAGAACACCGGCAAAATTTATTGTTGCCTGTAATTAGCATTACTATATATAGATGATTGATGGTATCGTATTTCCAGTTAGCGAAATTGTTTACACTACACTTTGCAGTAAAAGAAAAAAAGCGGAGCTATTCAGTAATGACTGTTTCACTCAAAAAATCACAGGAGAGCCAGACACTGTCCTTTGGCTTAACCCGAGCAGTGCAGTTCAACCCTGTGGTGCAACCACACAAGGACTAACCACCCTGGTGGACCATTCGCACCGTTCATATACACATTCACAACATATGTATAATTATTCCGATCAATGATCGTGTAAATCACTTATGTACAGCATGAACAGACCAAAGTTGACCTATTCCACTTACACGACAGTCAAACTCACTAATGTTAGCAATGGCGACATGCCTTATAATGTTCCATTGACAATGGTTCTTGAGAACACTGAAAAGCAACCATCATTATGAATGAAATCAGTTAGCCAGCAAACCAATTTTGGACATGATTAGTAAGCAAAACTTACCAAAGCAAAGCTGATCCATCCGCAATATGAATGGCGAACCTCCAGTCTCACATAAGATCTTTAGCTTTACATGGCAGCCTGAAAGAAATTTTTCACCGTTTATCATCAGGGGGTTTTGAACAGCTAATTTTAGAAATTTGTTTTTATCATCCGAAAGGTGATTTTGTAGAGATTTTAATAATATTATGGTTGAATTCATGAGTCAATTTAAACTAGACCACTATGAAAAACCTGCAAACACTGCACGGTCTGGGTTCAAATATCGCGGAGCAGAATCAGAGATGTGCACTGCTAAGAAATAACACAATAGGACGAAATGGCCATCCAGTGCTTCCAGATTTTCCACGGTGATCTAGCTTCAATTGATTCATGATCTCAACTATTAAAATTAGTAAAATCTCCACAAAACTCCTTCTGATATTCATTAATGTTTAAACGAAAAATTTCTATTCTAATCTAGTTCTATGCAGAAAGATGGAATGAATATTTGAATAAAATAGAAGATCTTGATGCTACACAAACATTTAAAAATGTGGTATGTTTTATTGTAAAACAAAATGTGATATACTACTTTTAATATCCCATTTCAGAAGGACTATTTAAATGTTCAGTAAGTGGTTGATTCAGCTTTTTTTTTGTTTTTATCCATTTTCCTTGTTAGACAAATTCTGAAACTTGAAAAGATTCCCATACATTTACTTTACTTACGCCTGTTGCTCCCTAAGGAATACAGGCCGCTGGCCATCATTCTCCAACCCACTCTACCCTAGGCCTTCCTTTCTAGTTCTATCTAATTTTTGTTCATTCTTTTCATGTCTGTTTCCATTTCTTGGCGTAATGTGTTCTTTGGTCTTCCTCTTTTCCTTAGATATTGAGGTTTAGAATAACATATAATTGAACAATATTGTTTTCGATTAGATCCTTATCAGGTTTGACTCTAATATACACAAGATTTCTTGAATAAACACTTGCGTGTGACAAACAAGAAAGCAGCGACATCAACGGCTAGTAAGAGATCTTCTTTCCTGAAGCTGTCATTCAATAGAGATGTAGCTGATGATTTGCTATGTGATAGACTGACTAAAGCAGTTGAGAGAACGTTTAATGTAGCTAACCTTTGTCTATCGTACTAAACCCGATCTATTGTGGTTCCTCAACTAAAAAATAAATCACCTGGTTATGACACTTCCATGTGTATCTACAAATTCAGCTGCTCCTGTAAAGAAAGCTATATTGGGTGCATTACCATATAACTGAGCCAACGAGTCAGTGAACACCTCCCTTCGTGGTTAGGGAAAAGTACTGTCAAGACAATACGCAACTCAGTTCTATCATTCCTCATCGATAGTGGTCATGTAGTAGACAGAAGTAGGTCATTTATCGTATTCCTACTAGTTTTCCTTATGGTGTTCGATCTCATCTCTTACAAATAGTAGAAGCTATAGGAATTCAAGCTAACAATTCAAGTCTTTGTGTTCATAAGAAGTTTGTAACACTTTTATCTTTCACGTGGCCTTAATAAATTATTTTATTTATTATTATTTTCCATACTCTTTCTTCGTTTATTTTTCTTCAACCCCCCTACCAATTATTTATTTTCATTGTTGAAATCCTGATTCAATTGAAGCTAGACCACCATAGAAAACCTGGAAGCACTGGATGGCCGTTTCGTCCTACTATGGGACTCCTCAGCAGTGCACATCCACGATCTCGTACTCGCGAGATTCGAACCCAGGACCTACCAGTCTCGCGCCAGAGCACTTATTTGTTTATTTTTCAAATATTCGCTTCACGGTCCAATTATCTGAACACTTCTTTTAACATAATCTTATAATTTTTATGAATGTTATTTCAGTGTCTATATTTTTTCGAATCATTGACATATTTCCCATTATGTAACATTCATTTAAGCCTTTTATTATTCTTATCACAACTAGTGCACCTGGGACCACACTGCCTATTTGTACTTTTCACTTATTATGTAATCCATTACACTGTTATCTTTAACTCATAAACTGCCTTGATTGGTTTAAAAATTTCGTATATGAATATAAATATTACTGTATATTAGAGTATCTTGACCGTAGCTGCTACCTGGACTTAGTGGTGGTCGGGCTTGCCTATTGTGATGACCCAACCGAGCTATATTGGCTGGAACACATGTTCCTGTAGGTTCTACCATGCCAGGCAGGTCGATTGGAGAACGGTAAAACTAAAAGCAGCAACTCAAAGTCTGAGGAAGAAGTTGTACTGCTGACTTTAGAGGGCTGTGACAGCAGTAAGGTGTTGACCTCGGACAACCAGCATCTGCAATGATGCGACCTTCTCACAAGGAAGGAAGTTCTACGTTGTGACTGACTCATATTAGAGTATAGCTTGATGAGGATCTAATGGACAGCAATATTGTTCGCTTATATATGTTGTTCTGAATTGTGAAATACTGCTCAAATTGTTACAATTTATGCAGGTAGTTATGTTTTTGATAAGTACATAATAACAAGATTTATTATGCTTACATTAATTAAATCCTTGTTATTATAGTTTCAAAATATAATATAACATTAACACCGTTGGATGCCAGCTCAGTGGTTTATCGGTTAAGGGCTCCGACTCGAGACTGTTAGGTCCTGGGTTGGAATCTCGCTCGCTAGGCGGGATCGTGTATGAGCACTGCTGAGGAGTCCCATAATAGGACGAAACGGCCATCCAGTGCTTCCAGGTTTCCCATGGTGGTCTAGCTTCAATTGACCCATGATTTCAACTATAAAAATACTAAATTCTCCAAAAAACCCCCTCTGAAAAATATAATCCACAAAGCGTGCATAACGGTTACTTATAATTACTAATATACATCTACAGACTTCAGTAGTTTTACGTGAATCATCTCTATCCATCCAGTTTTCATGTATACCACACATCAGTGAACTAAGAGAGGAATATTTTAAAATGTTTTCGTCAGTACAACAAGTAGATGACGTTATTCAAAGTTGCCTAGTTATGCAAAATAAAGAAAAAAAGTATTTACAATTGATTGATTACTGGGTGGTAATTAATGTCATGTATGTCAGATCCTTCTTAATACAAATCGAATCCTATCGACCAAGTTGCAATTCGGTCACCAATCTAGATGATGCCATATTGCGTGCACTATGGTGAGATAAAATGGTGGTTGGAGGTAGTCAACAGAAATCCCTGGGTCTAGCATCAGTTCCCTCAAGATTACAGGTACACCTTGCTGACGAGTGCCAAGTAGCACGAAACCTGAGTCCAGAGTCTCCTGTTAACTACCTCCAACCACCATCTTAAATATAAAAAAACGTATATTTATGTTAAACGTTTATGAAGTTTAGCTTCTTATATTTCGTATTGACATTTTCCCAGTTATTTAAAGTGGATAGCCCTGAAAATAATGTTTCAAATTGATAAACAACTATATTTAAAAAACAAAATATTAGTCTATAGTTATATGAGTAACAAAGCTCTAGTGAGAAGCAGTGACCAATAGAATTCAATCAGGTCTGTTGTGAGATATCAACTCATTGAAGACAATCGTGGATGTGTCACTCAACTTCGTGGATTAGTTGAAGTTAGACATTAACACCGTTGGATGCTGGCCAGATCAGTGATCTAGAGATTAAGTCCTGGGTTGGAATATCGCGAGGCGGGGTCGTGGATGTGCACTGCTGAGGAGTCCCACAATAAGACGAAACAGCCATCTAGTTCTTTCAAGTCTTCCATGGTGGTTTAGCTCAATAATATTGATTATCAATGTTGTATTGACAGTTGAAGATTTCATAGTATCTTAGCAACTGTTTTCTTTACTTTTTTGTATTATTAATAATTGTTCTACTTATTATAGATCAGGAAATGAAAAATTGATAGGTGTATACAATCAAAGTATAATACGATATTTACAATCAACCGATGGGACTATAAGAGAAAGTTTATTAGCTAATATACTTAATGGTCAACCAGTTGAAACTATCAATGATACTGAATCTACTATTGAATTACCAAGGCACTTATTAGATACAAATTTAGCATATTTAGCCTTATTAAAACAAAATGAATATTCCCAACTTGTTCCTAAAACTGAAACTATGTCAATGGAATATGATAAAGAAACCGCAATTATAGAACAACAATGGATAAATCTATGTCATACTACTGAATGTTTAGAACATCAATTAAGTATGAAACAAGATGAATTGAAAAGATTGACAGATATATTACAAATAAAAATGGAAGTTTTAGATGAACAATGATTACGTAATTGATAAAGTTTATATATATATATATATATAATAGTGAATATACTTAATTATTTTTATACTACTTATAAACTACTTATAAACTTATGTAACTACATAATGATGGCACACAGAATGATGTACGATAAAAACAGTATTCGAATAAGTGAATGATAATAAAATGAAAGTTAGGCGAGACTATAATTTATGGATGAGCCAATCAGAAGCGTCTGAAGGGTTTCAGGGTTATAGCGCTCGAGCGCGAAACTAATAGACCCTGGGTTGGAATCTTGGGAGGTGGGATCGTGAGTACGCACTGATGAGGTATTCCATACTAGAACAAAACGACCGTCTAGTGATTTCAGGTTTTTTATGGTGGTCTGACTTCAATTGATTCATGAATTCAAATATTAAAATTTAAATTGTTGTAACTTGTGAATTGCTTACTAGGAGGATATCAAATAAAGACAACAGTCCACTACTTGGCACCGAATGATATGGTCATAAGAATTTATCTCTAATTAAAAAAATTGACTTATATCTCAGGCTGATGCAACTTAATGTACCCATACTTTACCACTTGTCTTCCTCAGGATCCTCTCGACTCTCAAAGGAAATAACGGTTGCACATCAGCTGATCTAGTTAACACTTGGCGCAGGTGTATACACTCTTTATCTTCCCTTAAACCTTAAGATTAAAATTGCTTCATATCTGTCTGCCTTCCTATACGATATCCTTATATACAATCTTCCTTTTATATATTACCATCATTAAATTAACTACTTCTATGAATCCCGTGTTCATCTTGTTGTGCTAACGAGGTATGGTAACTTCGACCGATGCATATATGTGCCTAGTCCTATGTTGTGACTGACTGAACTAGTTAACAGCACAGCTCTGATTTCACTGGAGCGGTTGGTCAGCTTTAATGAAAAAACATCAATGAATCCAATAAGTTTTGAAAATTGTTTACTGCAAACTACACAGCAGCTTCAACTCGTCGTCTAATAAAGACCTTACAAAAGAATGAAAACGATCAAATCATAAAAAAGCTACTGATCATCTAGTTACGGTAAAAAGTCCATTTAGCATACAAAATGAGTAAACAATCGACATCCACAATCAATAGTTTGCCTATTTGATTATGTATTGGATATTTTCAGAAACATACCTTCGTCTCAACGAAGATGTCGTGGGCCGCTGACGATGCCCTTTCATTCTGCACACACATTTGATATGAAAATTGCTCTCTTTGCAATAGTTATTCTTTATAATTAAATGATAGGAAGCTTGATTCCCAAAATCTATGAATTATCTGGTTAACTTTTCATCAGTTGAAAATCCACCGTCAACAAATATCTCTCAAAATACATTCTTCGCTTTCCTGTTCGATATAGACATGCTCGTCAATCAAATTTGTGAAGCGTTTTAAATTAAACCCCATAAAAGTCAACTGTGTTGTGGGTAACAGGTAACATATGATTAGTTCTAATTCTGAGCATTTAGCATATGTATGTATGGGTGTAATTTCGTTGTGTATTAGAATCATATTGACTTTTTAAAACCACACAATTCTGTGATAGACACTAAAGTTCATAAGCTTCTGACTGTTGAGTGAAACCTCCCCTTTACAGTTGATTTCAAGGGTGGTTCACCTTTCTATAAGTTGGGTTACTGTACTTGCTATCGCCCATACGCAAGTTAAAACTCATGAAGAATTTCTGAAACTCAATGAACAGCCTATTAACCTAGTACAAAATGTCTTGTTGAAAGATTGCTTTCATATCACTGTTTCCCTAAATGATATATGTCCGTTTATCAATTAAAGAACGAGTATATTGCGCAGCAGTTCTCACTGTTCTACTTTACGGCTGTGAAACATGGCCATTAAGGGTAGAAGATACTCGTAAGTTACTAGTATTTGACCACAGATGCCTTGGAAATATTGCTCGCACCTGCTGGGATAACCGGGTAAGTAATAGTGAGGTTAGACGTAGAGTATTAGGAAATGATGATGAATCAGTTGAGATGGTTGTCGATCATCGTCGACTGAGATGGTTAAGTCACGTGTTACATATGCCTGCACACTGATTACCAAGACGCGCAAAGCTAACTAGTATTGGCGAAGGTTGGAAGAGAAGTAGGGTTAGCCAAACGAAAGCATGGTATCTGATTGAAATCACTAACTCATAGTCTGAGCCTTGTTGGTAGATGCAGACTACTTGGTTGGGGTCCACGTGACTATCCTAACCAATGGTTGAAGACATGTGGCTAGTGATTTGTTCTAATTCTGAGTATTTATCATATGTATTTTTCCAATTAACAATCAAACGGGCTTACAAATCAAGATATTAATGGGTGTAATTTCGGCTAGTGAATTAAGGCAATATCAATCCATTCCGCACAAGATGAGCATATACCAACAGGAGACTGATCAATTGCAGTCCTAAACAATAATAGGAAGATAAAAGTAAACAACACCAAGTGAATTTAAACTTCACCCCAATGCACAAGCAAGTGGTTATCAGGACTCAGTATCTAGGTGGTTGACGCGATGGCGTTTGAAGCGAAATGCACTGGTTTTCAGTCACAGAATGAACATCAACTCTGACATGCAGGTGTATATTCAGCTGACGAGTCCCAAATAAGACGACGGAATCCAGGACAAAGAGCGTTTCGTTCTATTCGGAGCTCGTCAGTTAGATGTACTAGATCTCAGAGTTGATGTCTACTCTTGGACTCGAACTCAGTATAGCTCGCTTCAAATGCTATCGCGTCATCCACTCAGTTACTGAGTCCTGATAGCCACTTGTTTGTGCAATAGGGTGAAGTTTAAGTTCATTTGGTATTGTTTGTTTGAATCTCCCTATGGATGTTTAGGACTGCAATTGATCAGTTTCTCTCTCATTGGTGTATGTGTATGCTTCATACACGCATCCTGGATTCCACTGCTAGCCATTATCCATCTTTGTTTATAAAGCTTGTGACTTGAGGCAATATCTAGGCAGTCCATACAAGATGCACATATACCAACAAGAGACTGATCAATTTCAGTTCTAAATAACAATGCGAAGATACAAGTAAACAACACCAACTGAATGGAACAAAGATGAGATCAATTATTCAGTTAACAGGTAACTAGATAAAGGAAAGAAAAACAACAAGTTATAAAGAACTAATTACTGGTTAAAGTTATATTTGTCCATAACTTGATTAGTAATGTCAATTTCAAAAAGAAAAAACAAAAACAGAGAAACATGCACAATGAAATAGATAACTTTCCGATGGATAACTAGGCTATAGTTTGTATTCAGTTTAAAAATTATATAAATATTCTTATATTACTTATATGTTTGTAAGTAGTATTTTTATGTATGTTTTAATTTTGTAAACATATTTATGCCATACATATTCAATCCATTATTAATGTTTTGCCTTCATCATTCTATAATTATGATTTATTCGATGTAATTCATGAAGATGATGATGAATAGATTGATGAAGCTGCATTTCTAACTAATGATGTACCTTGTGCTTTAATTCCAACAATATTATCAGCCATACAAATATATTCACCTTCATATTCTAATGTAAAGCTTGTTATTTGTAAATAAGAGATTGTATGTGTCTCTTCAGTTCCACCACGAACACTTACTGTGACATCTTTGTAATTACCTTTGAAATAGAAAAGAATAATAATAGAATAATAAATTCTCCTCCGCCCAACAAAAGAACTATAAATTTATGACCAATAATTAGATTTATTGTTAAGGATACATGTTACATCGTTAGTGTTTTTTAGCGAGTTGGTTTTCTATGGGGTGGGGGTCGCTAACCCCATGTCCAACCTTCATCCTTAATCCGGGCTTGAGACCGGCAGTAGCCAAGCCGGAGGGGCTACAGGCGGGTCGGAGAATGCTGGTTGGAGGCCTATGCTCCATTAGGAGTAACAGGCGTAAGTAAGTAAGTTCATGCATGTTAAAATTATGATAGATTCAGGTAGTTTTAAACTAAATATTTATGTTGTGTCTGCTATTTTTGATATTTCACATTCTGTAATCGCGGTAGTCAAGAAATCAACAATTTGTTATGTTACGAACATTTCAATGAGTATCCCTGTAATTTTATGCTCAAATACATTCGATAGTTCCTCACTCGTGTTCTCATTCACTGCAACACTGGTAGAAATCAATATAATTTACATTAAAGATAATTGAATGCTCGAATCGGTAAGGTAGGTTTTTCAACTATCACATATTTCAAGTCTCATATATATCCATCTAATTGGGTTAAATATACACTTCATTAAGTGCGACTAAATCCGTTTACAATGTTATATATCTGAGTTTCCACTTTTGTCTATTACGGATAATAATAAATGAATGTGATGTGAACATCGAAACAACATGCCTTGACAAACTACGGAAGCTATTTTTTGAGACGTTATTTCATACGATTCAAAGCTTGTAAAACTGTAACATTTACTTTTGTCCCTTCTATAGATCATAAGCTTTCGTTTGATTCACTGCCATAGCTTTTTCTGTTCCAAAGCTATTGTAATTTAGACGTAACCTTTTGTACTCTATTTTCTACTCTAATCCCTCAGTTTTGTACGTTGTGGTAAGGTTAGTCATCTATTTATTCATATATCTTTTTACACTAATCTGAATTCGGGTATCAGATCGGGATTGGAATAAAGCGAGTAGTATTCCAGTTGTCTTGTCTTCTCTCTCTCGCATGCCTGCCAGCCAATCAGGTGATAGAATAGTTTTCGTCTCTCTACCCCACTTCGAACTCACGCATCGTTGCCTCAAGGTTAAACCAGTTAGCCTATTGCATCAAGGTCTTAGTCTACATTAGACAAGTTATCCTCGGCACTAAAGTGGGTAGACAGATCAAGGACGTAACAGAATGCGTTATACATTATGTATTTCGACCACTTCCTAAAAATTTAAGTCAACTGATTTAGTTTTCAGTTGGTAAGATGTACCACTGTTCGTTTTTTGTAGATCCATTCCTCATCATCATTGGAGTGGCAGAAAGAAAGAGTGTGATTCTTATACAGGGTAATATTTTAGAGTACTATTGTAGTGAACGAGAACACAAGATTACAAAATCTCTTAGTAAAATCTGAGAATCATACTTGCAAAATGTCTATCAATCGTCTCAGAATTCACTGATCCTTCATTTCCATAATAATTGCTCTCTTTTCCTGTTCTTTCCTTCTCGATCTTCTTGACCTTCTGCTGCCACTTTTTCTATTGCTAACTAGCAGTAGTACTACTTATATCGATATAAGTAGCGCACACTACACTATGACATCATCAATATGAAAATATTTTCAAATGTATGAGAGATTTAGCTTATAGCAGTCCACATACAATTGAGTTTGTTTACATCTAATTTGGCTAAGCCCTTTTGTTAAGTTATTTAACGGAAAGTCATTCGTACAACAACAACAACAACCTATCTATACTATTGTACCTTTATTACGTGCGCTTGAACATTGCTTACTACCTACGCATGTATTCATTCTGCTAGCCTTACTATTAAACGCTTAATTGATTCGACGGTTCATGCTTTTTCATTTGTATATATATGTACATCTTAATCATGTTCACTGCACTGCACTGTACTCGCTCATTCGACCTGCACGCTCACTCGCCTACTTTACGGCACTACTCTTTCATGCTTGATTAACGTGTCTACAATTTTGGATATCTGTGTGTGGTTCAATAATAAACGAAATCAACCCTTCGTCTTAGCCTTCTGATTTATACACCGTTAGGAGGTTATCGAGTAACGGGGCGAGATTACAGTTTATGGACGACCTTTGAACGAATCTTAAGTGACCTTGAGAAATGTTAGCCAATCAGTAAACAGTCAGTATAGAGTAAAAATATATTGTACAAAACCACCTGATTAAAGTGGATACACTTCTTTTATATGGTCCAAAAACTTGTCAATGTTAGAAAAAGGTCCAAAGGTTCCAAAATCGTAATGCATAAGGTAGAGGAACTCATCCATATGGCTCGATAATAGTTGGTCTCTGGAGCCGTGATAAGGTCATAAAAACCCTCTCAACCTCGACCACATAGCTTCATTATTTTTGGTTTGTACTCCGGTTGTGTAAGTTTATCCTTTTTATTATAGATATCCCCCAAAAATACTCATACTACTGCATAGCCGAAGCTTCAGTAACATCTGCGATTATTGCAGCCAATGTTACTGGTGCTATTATGATACAGTTGACGATAATTATTATAATATGCCGTAGTTTCAATCTGGATCGAGCGATAAGGGTTCTTATTCTAGCAAACCTCTTCCTTTAACATATATTACATCGAAAGACAACATCACGGTAGTCTGCACAAGGTCTACAAGTCATTTAATACTCGTAATTACAAATACAGGAACTTCTTAGTAGTTTCATTTGTTGTAGCCGCTTAATTGTCAAGTCTTCTCTATAATTCTCTGTGAACCGATCGTACATGAGCATCAGGCACTGAAATAGGCGCCGTAAACTTGGAATCCCTCAGACGCTTCTGATTGTTAGTCTCACCAGTAATAGTTATCAGGACGAATAATATAGGAAGTTTAAAGATAATATCGAATATCGACTACCACAATCTAAATAAAAAAAGCAAAAAAATAATAATAAAAGTCTCAATAGTTATGATTACGTACCTGGCATTTGAATTTTATCTTGTTTTTGATTTGGTTTATTAAAATACCAATTAATAGTTGGAATTGGATAACCACGTGCTTCACATATCAAAGTAACATTAGTACCTTCAATAACAGTTTGATTTAATACAGTTAATTTGACCGAAGGTACTTGAAGTAAGAGAGAAAGAAATAAGAATATAGTGTAAGGTTAATAAATTATACAAACTCTGAGAAAATAGCACACCAAAAATTCACCATGATACCTACCTAACGATATTTATAACGTCTGTCTGTTTTCTATAATGTTGGCCAAACGCTATCAGCAACAATCTATTGTGGGAGAGAACAAACCAGATTCTATCCAGCGGAGGAAGAAGCACTGGAAGTGGAAAGGATATTGATATACTTGAAATAAGTCGATTTCGCGATAACGAATGAAGGCCAATGACACGATAAGCTAATCTAATCTGTTGTCCAAGGCCCCGCTAACTAGATGAAGAAATCCAAGGCAAAGTGGTGAAATATGTATTCCCTAAGCTGCCGAGTACAAGCAAGTCATAAGAGGAAAAACTCAAACGTATATATACAGCAACTAATTGTCCTTGGGCATCATTATAAAATAGCACACTCAAGAAACAATGGATCAATAGCGTTTAAGATAGTTTACAAGTGGGAATTATGATGTGAAGGTAAAATAGCGCTTTTGGCGCGAAAACAGCTAAATTCAATTTTTCAAGATAAAATTACAAAATTAAACCATTTATCAAGTAAGTTCTGGGGATTTGACATCCCCAACAGATACACATTGAAGAAATCACCCAACTCGGTCACAAGACAAGCCCTCACATGGAATTCTGAAGGCCAAAGAAGGAGAGGAAAACCAAGAACACATTACGCCGAGAAATGGAGACAGGTATGCGAAGAATGAACAATAATTGGATAGAACTGGGAAGGAAGGTCCAGGACAGAGTGGGTTGGAGAATGCTGGTTGGCGGCTTATGCTCCATTGGGGGCAACAGGTGTAAGTAAGTAAGTAAAGCCACATGATATTTTTCGATGACTTATATGATTAGTCAGTTTAAGTAATTACAAAGGTATATCACCTAATCAAACCTTAAAGCGTGTAGTTCAACAATCAAATTAGAATTGTCGTGAATGTACTCTCAAGACTACAATTACCCAAGATCGAGTTCATTTCAGTAGTGAATATCGGAATTCTACGAAGCCTGTAATTTATATCAGTTACTTAACATATTTTAATTGTTATTGCAAGTGACATTTATCTAGGATCAAACAGTTGGTCAATCCATAATCTCCACAATACAGTCATCATCTATACTAATTCTTAATACCCTTTAGTGTTATTAATTTTCCAACTAATCTAATTCATCTACTAAGTATATGTTTACTGTACTCAACTCTAGATCACAGTTTCTGTTCTATATTCTATCTCTCAAAGGGTTATTCGTATCCTAGGTGAAACAAACGTCTATGACACCTGAAATGCTAAAAACATTTCTTTATGATGTTAGTTCACAGAGTTCCAGATGTTCTTCAATTGTGGAAATGCTGTCCTTGCTTTGTCAATCCTCGCCTTCAAATATGCATCCGATCCTCCTTGTTTATCAACGATGCTTCCCAGGTACGTGAATGTTTCCACCTCTTCCAGAGTTTCGCCATCAAGTGTGATTGGGTTGGTGTTCTCCGTGTTGTATTTGAGAATCTTGCTTTCTCCTTTGTGAATTTGAAGTCCTATCGATGCAGAGGCTGCTGCCACATATGCTGTCCTCAACTGTATTTGTTCGTGTGTATGAGATTGGAGGGCTAGGTCATCTGCGAAGTCCAAATCATCTAGTTGCTTCTGAGAAGTCCATTGTATTCCGTATTTCACATAAGATGTCGAAGTCTTCATAATCCAGTCAATCACCAGAAGGAAGAGGAATATTTTCCAATTAGTCTTTAGTTAATATTTCGTCAATCGCATAGGTTTTATGCCTTACTGTAATCTCTTCGTAAATATTTGGGGTTCTCTTTTTAGTGTTAGTTAATAAATATAAATCCAAGTTTCAAAAATAAGAACAAACTTATCACAATGAATTCTTATTATTTACTTGGAAAGGCAATAGCTAATCCAATACAAGATAGAGGAACCAGGCCTGATAAATTAGAACCGGAGATCTTCAAAGATGGTGGTTCGGTCTTAGAAGTCATACCGACTGAAGATTAACTAGAATCCAGAAATTGGATGTAATCTCATATGACTGGCCTCGTTAATCGATTGCTAAAAATTTAGAAGGATGGTCAGGAATCCCTTGGTTATAAATACAGAAAAATCAGTTTGACTCATATAATGAATAAGTTTTGTACAAATAATTCTCTTGATCATTTAGAGGCGATCAAGAGTGATCGAGTTATTGAATATGATGAGCTGTACAGGATTATTAGCTTGACTTCAAACTGCATCGGCATGATGTAGTGTTCAGTCATGCACTGACTATCCTTACAACTTTAGATTAAAAAAGGAATGAAGATTGACTTTATATTGAGTTTAGCTACAATCGGCTTTTCCTTAGCTTTTATATATTTATTAGTGAATTTTTTATACTTAGTAGCTGTCTTTTAAGACATTTCAATTATTTCAACGTGCAAATATTTCATTTCTCTTCTATGCAGTGTGCCCCCAAACGCCCTGGTACGGCCGAGAGTGGGGAGAGTCAACTCTCCCTCTCCAAATGCTCTCATATGGCCACGCGTATATCTAGCCTCTGCCACGAAAGTCCTACTCACTGCCTTCTCGTGGCATCACTGTTGCTTACGAAATTGAGAGGACGAAAAGCGAATGTCCGGTGCTTTAACCGGTTTGGTGGATACAGAATGTTCACTTAGGGGAGTTGGAAAACCCTGATTCCAAACCAATGGTGTACATGGGCTCCATGATCGTGAGGGAACAAATGGTGTATGAATCAATAGTTGGTCACCAGCTACGATGGGACTGCATCTCCTCACGATGCTCCACTGCCTTTTGGATCAGACCTTTAGGTCAAAGGCTCCGAGTGTGGCCCCCTAAGAAAACCACCTGCTTCAGTTTTGGCACCTGGACAGTATCACAGCCCTCACACAAATCGAATGAGATTTGTGCGACGCATATGTATTCGGTGCCCCTTTGTACCAATGTTTATGTGTTCAAATAAATAAATAAATAAACTATGTAATGTAATGCTTCGCTAATCTTTCACCTCGATAACCGTTATAATACAAATATCTTAACGGTGCATGAAATCAGAAGACAAAGCGAAGATGCAACTACAGTTTCATTATCGAATAATGCAGGTGACAAAGCTATAAGCACATGAGTAAGTATCAGTGAGCAACAAGCGCAAGCAATTACATAGGCAAATTTATAGTCAAATTGTATGAGGGCCCAGCAAGGCAAAACAAAAGCTAATAATAGGATTTGAGTGCATACATATATGGAGAGGAAGATAAATCATTGAATGATACTTAAGTAATCAACGTTTTGGCTGGAGTCTGTGTCATGTGCTCTAGTGATCATAACAGTACAAAGATATATGCAAATTGTTACTATCCCAATGACAATGTCTATTAAGTAAGATAACAAAAAGGGCTTCATAGATGAAAGCATGAGTCAATTGAAGCTAGACCACCGAGGAAAATCTGGAAACACTGAACGGCCGTTTCGTCCTATTATGGGACTCCTCAGTAGTGCGCATCCACGAACCCGCTCTCGCGAGCGAGATTCGAACCCAGGACCTACCAGTCTCGAGCCGAAGCCCTTAACCGATAGACCACTGAGCTGGCATCCAACGGTGTTTCCAGTGTTTCCAGGTTTTCCTCGGTGGTCTAGCTTCAATTGACTCATGCTTTCATCTATGAAACATACCAAATCTCCACAAAAACCCCTTCTAATAATTAATATAATCATATGCTCACTAGTGACTTCGGGAAGTACATCCAGGAGCTCTAGTGAGAAGCAGTGACCAGTGGAGTGCAAACCACGTCCGTCGTGAGATAGGAACTCACTGATGACAATTGGTGAATGGTTGCTCAACTTCGTGGATCAGTTGAAGTTAGACATTAACACCGTTGGATGCCAGCTCAGTGGTCTATCGGTTAAGGGCTTCGGCTCGAGACTGGTAGGTCCTGGGTTCGAATCTCGCTCGCGAGAGCGGGTTCGTGGATGCGCACTGCTGAGGAGTCCCATAATAGGACGAAACGGCCGCCCAGTATTTCCAGGTTTTCCTCGGTGGTCTAGCTTCAATTGACTCATGCTTTCATCTATGAAACATACCAAATCTCCACAAAAAAACCCCTTCTAATAATTAAAAAGGGCTTCACCAAAATTAACCATAATGGAAATTGGGTGTAAGGATAGTTGCTATATCTACTCTATAAAATCGTGTTTTGAATAGTGCTTAGTTCTAACGTATGACACAAAAACTAACGTAACTCAAGTATCAGCTATTCTATTCCAAACGTGTAAAGCCTGATACAAATGTTCACTAACATCAATAAACATATCAAATTAATATAGTAATTGAGACAAAGTAATGTAATAGCAATGATAATGAAGAATTGCAGGCCTAAACATCAATGGGAATATTCAAACAAAGCAATACTAAGTGAATTCCAATATCACAAATAGATTGAAATATCAAAATTTAAACCAGTAGTGATATAATACTATATTGGTTTCAAAAACTGAATCTTTTAGATTCCATGCTTTTTAGAGTCGGCAGTTACACCTTACAGGATGAAGTTGGAAACTAAACAAAAGTTGTTTATTTGGACTCCTACTGGTGTTGTAGTAAAACAGAAGCACAGATAGTAACTGATAATTTTATATAGTTAAGATCATGAGTCTATCAGTGGACGATTATTCTATATATATATATATTGTGACTATCAGGACTCAGAAGCCGAGTGGATAACGCGATGGCGTTTGAAGCGAGGGTACTGGGTTCGAGTCCCAGAGTGAATATCAACTCTGAGATGCAGGTGCATCCAGCTGACGAGTCCCGAATAGGACGAAACGCGCGTCCTGGATTCCACTGCTAGCCACTATCCGTCTCTGCTTAACATATATTGTTATTGTTTAACTATTGAGTAATTAGATTGTATATATCTATATTCATATTATTATAAGCTTCATTTGGATCTATGAATTATTATTATGCGATTTACTGTCCCTAAATTATATTCAGTTTATTGTTTACTGTCTCCCACATTCACAGTCACATTTTGACTTGATCCTTCTATTTTATGATGGGATGCGGTCTGTTTAGCTGGTATATAAACCGAATATGCTTGAAATAAATGATCCGCACAGCAGAAGCTGTTATTGGTGTTTTTGGACTCAATTGGAAGGTCTAGGCGGACAAGGGACGAATGAGGACGCTAGACTCCTCATACTAGTCGAACGTCATTGATTTGGCACAGTGTTAAGATTGGAAAAGTCATATTTCGATTGGTGGATAAATCACGTGATAAAAGCCAGGCATAAAATTACAACAAATTGGCATAGGGCCTTCTTTTTAAAATTCATAACAAACTTAATGCTTTTAAGTTAGCTTAATTAATTAAGAAGCATCATGTAAGTGTCTTACGAGTCATAGTAGGATTTTTTCATGAATTACCCAATTATCGAACTTTTGTTCATTCTTCTCATGTCTGTCTCTATTTCTCGGAGTAATGTGTTCTTTAGTCTTCCTCTTCTCATCTGGCCTTGAGAATTTTGGGTGGGGGCTTGTCTTGTGATACAGTTGGGTGATTTCCTCAATGTGTCCTATCCACTTCCACCGCTTCTACCTGATTTCTTCCTCCACTGAAATCCAGTTTGTTCTCTCTCACAATAACTTGTTGCTGATAGTGTCTGGTCAACGGATCCAAAGTATTTTGTGTAGACAACTATTGATAAACACCTATAACTTGTAAGTGGTAGCCTTCGTTGTTCTTCACGTTTCCGCCGCCATACTTTCATAAATTATATTTTTACATACTTATTAACATTCATTTAAATAATCACCATTATATAAACCTTTCGAAAGCAGTAACTTACCAGTTTGACATGGTCCTTCACTAATTGGTATCACTTTACCATTTGATGAAATAATAGTTGCATTCATTTTACATTTTGAATATGTTATCCCATCGGAACCGCATACTTTACCTGATTTAACACAATAACATATACTTTGTGATTCAATTAATTTTGAATCAATATCTGTACGTTTACGACATTCTAAATCGGTACCACATATACCATACCATGTAATTCCTTGTTTTAATATACCATTTATAAAATCATTTGGTATATTACATAATTGTGCTTCTTCTAATGCACATATATCACAACAACCACATTTATCACGTACTATACCAACATTACATTGTATAATAGGTGAACATTTTTTACGATCACATTTATCACATTCATCTTCTATCTGTTTTAGGAAAGTTGGAGATTGTATACTTTTGGAAGGTTCATAATAATGATGATGATGATCATCATCATTATCATATTGACTACTATGAGTAGTGTGAATGAAGATGATATGAGTAAAAAATAAAAAAAATAATTGAATGGACATATTCGATTTTGTTACTATGGTAACTATTTATTATAATAATTAGTGAAGAACGGTGTTCTGGGTATAAATGTATTATGATGTTAGTTATCTTAATGTAATATAGATTTGTACCTTTAATTATATTGATTTTAGCACAAAATAAAAAAATGAATATGAACCAATAAGAAAGGGAAGGGAAAATGTGATTGAACAAATCGAATTCCCCCCCAAAAAAATGTATCTACACAACTAGTTGAATGGTGCACACTAAATGAATAATATTCGTTAAAAAGAAAGACATGTGTGTTAATAGTTTAACCAATCATAAATTAGTGTTGTGTTACCTATGTAAGAATATATTTCAATTCAAGATAGTTATTATTGAAATGAATTATAGTATAATCATTACAAGCAAAGATGGATAGTGGGTAGAAGTGGAATCCAATTGGACATGTGTTTTGTCCTATTTGGGACTCGTCAGCTGGATATATACCTTTATCTCAGAGTTGATGTTGAATCCGAGACTCGAACTCAGTACCGATCACTTCAAACTCCATCACGTTTTACACTTAGCTACTGAGTCCTGATAGCCACTTGATTGTGTAATGCGGTGAAGTTTTAAATTCACTTGGTATTATTTGTTTCAATCTTCCCATTAATATTTGGGACTGCAGTTGATCAGTCTCTTATTGGCATCCTGTGCATGCTGTGCGTATTGCATTGATATAACCTTAATTCACAAGCATTGTAAGCAAAAATGGATAGTAGGTAGAAGTGAAATCCAGTTGAACACGTGTTTCGTTCTATTTCGGACTCGTCAGCTGGATGTAAACCTGCATATCAGAGTTGATGTTCACTTTGGGATTCGAACCTGATACAATTCGCTTTAGACGCCATCACGTTATACACTTAGCTACTGAATCCTGATAGCCAATTGCTTGTGCGATACGGTGAAGCTTAAATTCACTTGGTATTGATTACTTGTATCTTCCCATTGTTATTTAGGACTAAAATTGATCCTTATAGAAAATTTATAATTGTAGCTTGATTTATAACTAAGTGTGGTAGGAAAACAAAGTTAATTCATGATCATTATACATTAGTGATTTAGAAATATCAATATGAAATAAGACAGATTTAGATATTACTATCCAACTATTATTCACTAAGATTAATTTCTTAGTAGCTGAAGATATTTAATTTTAATTGGATTTTAGGAAGACATCCATATGGAATTTCTCAAAACTGAATAAATATCCTTGTATTGACCATAATTTTACTTACTTATGACTGTTATCCCTCGTGGAGGAGCATAAGCCGCCGACCACCACTTTTCATCCAACTCTGTCATGAGCAATAATTTCTAGTTAACATTCATCCTTTTCATATCTGATTCTATTTCCCAACGTAATGTGTTCTTTGGCCTTCCTCTTTTCCGCTACCCTTCAAGATTCCATGTTGAGGCTTGCCGTGCAGTTTGGTGATTTCCGTAATGTATGTCTAATCTACTTCCAACGTCTCTTCTTAATTTTGAAGATACGACCACTATTCTAGTCTGACAACTATTAACCAGTAACACCTATATCCGAATTTACCCCCCCCCCAATCAATTAAAACCAGAAGTCAGATGAGAAGAGGTAGGAAAGATATATTTGATACGTTATCAATATATGGAGAAGCGGTTGCTCTAATCTGGCTAGTGAACGTAGTGTGGTGTGGCCTACTTATATCCATATAAGTAGTATATGGTGTGGGTCAGACATAGAATGTATTTTGGCAGAAGACCGATGACGAAAGAACTGGAATTAAGCGCAATCGTCTGGAAAACGCATGAGCAATGGAATTAGAGAAGAAACAGTGAAGATTGAAACAATTGGTTGTTAATTTGCAAATTGACTGTTCATTGTTTGGTAATCAGAATTTATTGAGATAGTCTGTAATCTTTGCTTAAATACATTCGATTGTCCCCAACTAGTGTTCTGTTCACAACAGTAGGAGCTGTTTCTCACGCTGAGTCATAACATTATCTGCTGCGGATGCATGAACGAGCGCCTTCACTTAAACAAGTCCACTAGAAACAATGTGGTCAGCACCCAATGTCGAACACTTGAAGATCTATTGATTTTGGGGAATTATTTACAGCTACAATTTCCTCTTCAGTTGAAAGCTGGTTTGTCTACTCCCATAAAACGCTGTTGCTGATAGTATCTGGTCAATGAATGTTGAGTATTTTGCGTAGACAACTGTTTATAAATACTTGCACCTTCTTGACGATGGTTGTGGTTGTTCTTCATGTTTCAGCTACGTACAGTAGGACTGTCTTAACGTTCGTATAGAAGATTCTCACTTTGAAATTAGTTGACAGTTGTTTTGAGTTGCATATGTTCTTTAATTGTAGAAATGCTGTCCTTGTTTTGCCAATCGTCGCCTTTATATCTGCATCAGGTCATTCTTGTTCATCAATGATGTTTCCCAATTACTTGAATGTTTCCACTTCTTCCAGAGTTTCTCCATTAAGTGTGACTGAGTTAGTGTTCTCTGTGTTGTATTTGAGAATCTTAAATTTTCCTTTGTGTATGTTGATGCCTGTCGATGCAAAGGCTGCTATTAACTGATCATAATAATTTGATGATTTTAAAATTATCCTGTAAGCTTAGTTGTGAATTTTAAAAGTAATCTTTACCACAAAGTCAATCATTTATTTTCACTTCAACAAATTTACACTTAAATATCAATGAACAGTGATTCGAAGATGTTAAGATTAATTGAAACTAGATTGACAAAGGTTAACATTATGTTACCTTGAAATATTGATTTTGTGGTGTATATTACTTATATCTGTCAACATAAGTAGTATGTAACATCAATCAGAATTGAGATGTTTGACAGAAAAAGGTTGAGAAGATTCAACTGAAGAGTACAGAAATGTAAACAAACAGTAATTGTAATAACAATCGAGTTCGTAAGAGGCAATTGTTGGGAGATGTGTAAATGAAATATTTAGTATATGATTTTTTTGTATTTTACAACTCCGCATGTAGCTCTTCTAGACTTACTGCCGGTCCCAAGCCCGGGTAAAGGAGGAGGGTTGGCCATGAGGTTAACGACTCCATTCCGTAGAAAACTAACTCGCTAAAAAACGCTGAGAAAGTTTGTAATTTATTATTCACTAACAAATTTGTCTTCTGCACTTTGTTCACTACACTTTCAAAACAGGCTGATAGCATCTGTGGTATTTAGCAACTGATTCCTTGTCTTTCAAGCCTTTGTCAAAAAACACCTGTATAGCTTTGTTTTGAGGTAAACATGTAGTCCATAAAATTTGCACCACTAAATTAACCACCTAATCGTTAGTTATCATTACCGAATTGAAGGAAACACAAAACAACTTTCATATATTAAAGTTCAGCACACCTAAGTGACTCATTATGTAAACCAGAGAGTAAGGAGATAATAATAGTGAACAGATAATAAGAATGTTTATGGAAAAGTTTATTTTATAGTTGAAATCATGAGTCAATTGAAGCTAGACTAACATGGAAAACCTGAAAGCACTGAATGATCGTTTCGTTCTAATATGGGACTCCTCAAAAGTACACATCCACGATCTCGCCTCGCGAGTGAGATTCCAACCCAAGACCTATCGGTCTCGCGCGCGAGCGCTTAACCAATAGACCACTAAGCTGGCCGGCATCCGATGGTGTTAATGTTTAATTTCAACCGATCCACGAAGTTGAGCAACCGTTCATCATTGTCCTCAGTGAGTTACTATCTCACAACAGACCTGGTTGAATTCCACTGATCACTGCTTCTCATTAGAACTTCAGGAAATACCTCATGGAGCTAGTCACTAATGAGCATATGATAATTATTAGGAGGTTTTGTGGAGATTTAAACTATAAAATTACTGAAATCTCCACAAAAGCCCCTTCTGGAAAAGTTTATGTAAATGCATGAAGTATCTAAACTGAAAATCAACATTTCACTTTGATGATAAATAAAATAGAGATGTCCCCTATTCAACTTTGGGCTTATTTCTTAAAGACATAGATAATACTTATAGTCAGTTTCTCGTGCTTTTGAATCATGCACCGTCAAATTCCTCACCATCTTGCTATCATCTTTTTGGCCTGTCAATAAACGGTTTTTGATCAGCTTATAGCATTTAGTACAATATCACGCTCATATGTCGTCTTATTCTAGATTTTGAACAGACTAGTTTATCAATTCCTTAAGAGACATTATCCACACATACATTTGATCTTGTCAATTATTCACCAGTAAATTCACATAGTATTGTTTACTTGTATCTTCCCAGTTGACGAGTCCCAAATAGGACGAAACGTGCCTTGTCCTGGATTCCACTGCTAGCCACTATCCATCTTTATTCACCTGTAACTTAAATTATTTCTATGTATGAGTGCATGTGTTTATAACTTACTTTATTCGTCATATGTCTTTAGCTTGCTTTATTCCATCTAACTATAAATAATCAGTCATGCTTTAATAAAAAGAGTTGGCAAGTCAACCATCTCCTGTCTACCTCTTTTCTCTTATTATTTGTTTATGTCAGTACATGTATGGAATGTATTTATCCAATAACAATTCTCGTATTTAACTTGTTTTATTCTGTTGTTCACTAAAGCGAATGTTATTTATTTATTTGAACACATAAATATTGGTAAAAAGAGGCACCAGATATATATGCGCCACACAAATCTCATTTGATTTGTGTGAGGGCTGTGATACTGACCAAGTGCCCAAACCGACGCAGGTGGTTTTCTTAAAGGGGCCATACTCGGAGCCTTTGATCTAAAGATCTGATCCAAAAGGCATTGGAGCATCGTGAGGAGATGAAGTCTCATGGTAGCCGGTGTCCAACGATAGATTCAAACGCCATTGTTCTTTCAGGATACTGGAGCCCATGTGCACCATTGATTTGAAATGAGGGTTTTCCAACTCCCCTAGGTGCACTATCCGTGTCCACTAACACAGTTAGAGCGTCGGATATTCGCTTTTCGTCCTCTCGATTTCGTGAACAACACCCCGCCACAAGAAGAACTTCCCTGTCAGAGGCTATATCTGCGTGGCCATGTGAGAGCATTTGTAGAGGGAGAGTGGACTCTCCCCACTCTTGACCGTACCAGGTTATTTAGATACATATATTGCCTTAATAACATAGTTAACATTATCATTTATTTATATAGATTCAGAAAACGGGCTAATAAACAGTATAAAGACTCATCCATCAGTCAGGTGCAATCCTTTAGTAGGATGATCGGGTTTTATGCTGTGCAGGAGATCCTCGTGATCTTGTTGGGTAACTCAGAAGATTTCATTCGTTGTCTTGGAGCAGTTAACAAAAGGATAAAGCCTATTCTATGCACACTATATCAATTATTATCTACATTCTTTACTAAGATGCCAACTTTCAACGTTTATTAATGAACCCTGAATGCTTAACATACAGTAAACGAAAGTTTATTAAAAAAGTAGATTTCCACATTCATTATATACGAAGAACAATCTAAAGTATTGAGTAGATATAAGCTTATCTACTTAAACACTGGGAATTAACGCAAATACAAAAATGGATACAACAAGATTTTTAAAATATGTTTTATAAACTCCAGAGAGAATCTATAAACAAAAATGGATAGTGGCTAGCAGTGGAATCCAGGACAAGAAGCGTTTCGTCTTATTTAAGACTCAACAGCTAAGTGGATAACACGATGGCCTTTTAAGCGAACGGTACTGGGTTCGAGTCTCAGGATGAACATCAACTCTGACATGCAGGTATACATCCATCTGACAAGTCCCAAATGAAACGCTCGTCCAACTGGATTCCACAGCTAGCCACTACTACTGTTGGTCATCAACGTTGATAATCTCTGTCGAATGATTGGAGGCCTACTTGAATTAGATGGGAACGGTGTGATGAACCAGCTAATTTCGAAGTCACACCTCGCGGTCAGCATCTAACATGGATTACCCCTTCGCCTTATCATAGTATTATGGCTGTTTTGAAGACCGTATAACACAAAGGACGTTTTTATGGAAATATATTAGTAAGAATGAGTATAGAAAAGACAGTGAGACCATCACCTCATGCACCAGTCCATGACATACGATTAACTGATGCGCGTCGGCTGTCCTTGATCTTGAAGGGAACGGATAACCTGTTCGATATATAGTGACCCAACTGCCTGTTGATTTGGCTAGGGCTCGGTAACATTTCACTAGCCTTACACTATCATATCTGATTCAATACCCTAATACTAGTAAACAAGTCTTAGGAAAATTAAACAATTTATCAGTAAAGTGAAAAATAATTTTCTTTATCATTTTAATATTTGAGATCATGAGTCAATTGAAGCTAGACCACCATGGAAAACCTGAAAACATTAAACGGCCGTTTCGTCCTATTGTGAGACTCCTCGGCAGTGCGCATCTCCGATCCCGCCTCTCGAAATTCAAACCCGAGTCTGTTGTGAGATAGTAACTCATTGAAGACAATGGTGGATGTATCACTCAATTTTGTCGATTAGTTGGAGTAAGACATTAACACCATTGGATGCCAGCCAGCTTAGTAGTCTGGAGGTTAAGCGTTCGCGCGCGAGACCGACAGGCCCTGCTGAGGAGTCCCACAATAGGACGAAATGGCCATAGAGTGCTTCCAGGTTCGCCATAAAAACAACAAACTATTTTATCTTCGAACATTCTACATGTTTATTTTCGATGGTAGATTATTGATCGTTATAAGCAACAAAAATACAAACTTTGTTGTTGTATTTAAGAAAAAGTTGACCTACTAAACTATTCAATCGAATTCATTTTTCATTCGTTTAAATGGGATTCATTGAACATGTTTACTACGGTTCATTTAGCCTAATGTTTAGTTAGTTAAAAGTACATGATTGTAATTTCTATCCCACATAAAATTTATTGTGCTTGTACCAACCAATTCGATTGAATGTATTAAATAAGAATTCCCGAAATGGTGTAATTTAAAACAGGCAGAACTAGATGGGCAAAAAATGAATGCATTGTATTTGTAATCAGCGAGATTCAAGTACCTAACTTGGAATCCGTAAGGGAAGTAGAAAAGAGGAAGGCTAAAGAATACATTGCGTCGGAAAATAGAAAGAGATATTACAAGGATGAAGTTTAACTGGAAATAACTGGAAAGGATTGCCTAGGACAGGATTGAACGGAGAAAACTGGTGTGCGGCCTAACCTCTTCCACGAGGGGTAACAGGTGTAAGTAAGTAAGCAAGTAAGAATCAAGTACAAAAGAATTATTAGTTCGTACAAATACCATAACTAATCATATTAATGTGAAAGAATAAGGATAACCTTTAGTATTGTTTGTTTGAATCTTCCCATCGATATGTTAGGACTGCAACTGGTCAGTCTCTAATTGGCATGTGTGCATACTGTACGTATTGCCTAGATATAGCCTTAATTCCCAAGCATCAAAAGTAAAGTGGATAGTGGCTGGCAGTGGAATCCAGGACGCGTGTTTCGTTCTATTTGAGACTCGTCAGCTGGATGTGCCTGCATCACAGAGTTGATGTTCACTCTGGGACTCAAACGCAGTACCATCACCCCATCGCACAAGCACGTTGCTATCAGGACTCAGTGGCTAAGTGGATAACACGATGGCGTTTGAAGTGAAAGTTACTGGGTTCGAGTCCCAGAGTGAACATCAACTCTGAGATGCAGGTACATCCAGCTGACGAGTCCCGTATAGGACGAAACGCACGTCAAACTGGATTCCACTGCTAGCCACTATCCATCTTTGCTTACAATATGGATAATCACTTTATTTAGGGAAAATAAATTGTTCGTCAACAGAATGCATGTTTGGAAAATCCAATTTGAACACACAGAGTGTTTAACTTGACATATATTCTAATAGGTAAAGTCTAAGATATAAACGATTAAATTCAATGCTACTTATAAATATTTGTAAGTAGTTACGGTATATACATAAATATAAGCTAACTCATTTTCTTCATGCTATTTCAATTTTCCACCATACATTTGCCTTATTTTCCTACATAATAATACTTACAAATATGATATAATAATTTTGATAGTTTGTATTAGATAGATGAAGAATTTTCAGTAAAACTGGCTCAATGGGGTATTTCCTGGAGTTCCAGTAAGAAGCAGTAACCAGTAGAGTTACACCACGTCTGTTGAGAGATATCAATTCACTGAAGACAATGGTGAATGGTTGCTCAAACATCTTGGATTGGTTGAAGTTAGACATTAACATCATTGGATACCGGCCAGCTCAGTGGTCTGTCGGTTAAGTGCTCTGGCGCGAGACTGGTAGGTCCTGGGTTGGAATCTCACTCGCTAGGCGGGATCATGGATGCGCACTACTGAGGAGTCCCATAATAGGACGGGTTGGCCATCCAGTGCTTTCAGGTTTTCCATGTTAGTCTAGCTTCAATTGACTCATGATTTCAACTATATAAAAAATGAAATACATTCAAACAGGTATTTGTAAATAGAAAATCCTGAATAACCGGTTATTGTTCCAACCTTTAAAGTCATACATTCAATTCAAAGTACCTTATTGAGTATGAATTCATATACTACACAAAATAACACGACAAATGATCACTTCTTAGTTCGGAGATATATGATTAGCCGGTAAATGATTTATTTACAATATGAAACATCAATTACTTTGAGAAGGAATGTCATTTTTTGTACACTAAAACTTGGTTATTTCGAGAATACTAATGTTTCGTTGTTGATGATCAATCTTTAGTATTAAACAATTGAGTTTAAGTATTTATTAATATAATGATCTTGAGTAGTCTTTCGAAAACAGTGATACGCTTGGAAAGACAGAGTTAACTTAAAACAAAGTTTTATTCTTGAACACTGAAGTCAAGGAAGATACGACAACCAAGATATTCAAGAACAAACTATCCATATCCTTGTGAAAGACGTTCTATTCAGCAGAGTTCTGAACTATTTTCTCCAGCAGAAACTTCGGCTACGGAAGAGTCAAGGATAAACTGGTGCTTTGGGCACCTCACTGTTTAGTTATTAGTTTATTTACTCATGTGAAGCAGGCTATATTGGCCATACAAAGCTTGGACTTGGTAAGCTAATATTTGGGCGTGACTTTGTAGTGACCTACTATTGTGACGAGAACACGATTGGTATAATGGAAACAATTATTATTATAACCACTTGTACCACTGATTGTTTTACTGTACGTGTTTGTTTAAGTGTACCAAAGACACACTTTCTTGCGTTGCCTGTGACCTTGCACGAACTCGCATACGCTCGGTAGTTCCGCTTGTAAACTTTGGCACGTCTCGGTATTCTTTGGATACCACGAGATCGCCAACAACTATATATCTTATTTCAACCGTCAATAGCCTTCTGGTTTTTGGCTTATCGAGGGATCCAACTCGATACCTGGCACGTAATCTTCTTGTAATGTTGATCATAGTCAATCACGACTCGACGCCATCTGCAACTTCATATGGCTATCTAAAGGGCAATATGGACCAATCAACAGCTCAGTCCTTGAATACATGGTAAACTCGGGCCAAACTTCACCACCTGAATCGTAGTTCAAAATGAAGACAGGTGGAAAGAACTGGTTCAAAAACGTTTGAATGAGGAATTAGTGCACAGCATAGGCTGTATCAACTCACCATTTCAAATCCGAACTCTGTATACTGTTGGGATGACCCTGCAACTTTCTCGCAAGCGACATGACAAGCTCGTGAGTCATCAAGGAGCATTTCAACCAATCAGCGATTAATTAGAAGTTATGTGAAGTTATATTACTAAAATAACGAGAATTAAAAAGTCACATGTGGAGATCCTGATTGGCTGATTTATACACTGCTACTATGTTTAGCAGTATTCTAGAACTTTCGGTAAAACTCAAGGACTCTTAAATTATTATAAAATTCCTGTATTTTCTGTACATAAATGAACCCTGTTGTAAAGTGCTTCCCACACACTTTGTGCCTTTTCTCTGGTCTTCAAGTCGCTGAGTAGTTCTAACTCGGGGGTTACGGAACTAGCTTAGGGAAGCAAAATATAGCGTTCAATCGGCCAGACGTAACATATACACAAGTCACTTCTAATTCCTTATCTTCCTAGTCTTAAAAACCCTTTGAATTTCACAAATTTCAAGTGCTGATTATTGTTATTATCTTACTCTTCACCGTCTTCCCTTTATAAATTGAATGGTTATTCTTAACTTTTATTCTATAGATTATTACTTCTTATTACTCCGAAAACTGATACATGAACTAGGCTCTTGGTGGTTTTCAATTAGAATGGGTTTTGTGGAGATTTCAATATTTTTCATAGTTGGAATCATGAGTCAATTGAAGCTAGACCACCATGGAAAATCTGAAAGCACTGGACGGCCAACTCGTCCTATTGTGGGACTCCTCAGAATGGCGCATCCACAATGCCGAATCGCGAAATTCGAACTCAGGACCTACCAGTCTCGCGCACGAGTGCTTAACCACTAGACAACTGAGCCGGCATCCAACGGTGTTAATGTCTAACGTCAACCAATCCACGAAGATTGAGCAACCATTCACTATTGTCTTCAATGAGTTGTTATCTCACAAGAGACGTGGTGTAACTCCACTGGTCACTGCTTCCCACTAGAACTCCAGGACATGTATCTTGAAGTCAGTCACTAGTGAGCATATGATTATAATCAATTACTTTGCTGAATGATCCAACCCTTTTTTATTCAATAACTAAAAAACTTCAAATGCGTTGAAATAACATCCTACTATTTTTGAATGATCAAATCCAATGCTTGTAGCTCTTTCATAGTCTTGACAATTTTGTGATAATTCTGTGAAACTCCCCTATTTCACTATTAACTCCTACATGGAAAAATTACTTGTAAATAGGACTGTATAACTTCAAATAATGATATTATCGCAAAGAGAACTTTCTCCGCTGAAATATTCCCATTCTTTTGAAAGGAAGAAGTGTTTTTGCAGGTTTACAGTTAAGCTAAGATCATTTTATAAATCAAACAGTTGATAATGATGTGATTCCGCAAACCTATGAAACAGTCAAAACACTAAGCCGCTTCAATATTTATTTATTCGTATCAATTGAAATTAACTTTCAATTCACCAAGGGCAAAGAGCATGTAAAACATAGCTACAAACATGTTGAATATTCTTGGGCTCCTCACGGAAATATTAATTGAGTCAACCTCTAGGTTACTGTTCTCCAGTAGACCTATCTTCGTCGATATTTATTTATTTAAACAAATAAACATTGGTACAAGGGGACACCAAATACATACACGCCACACATTAACAATGAGGTTGTGAAGAGATAGAGAATGTAAAATGGGCATAAGAAGAAGGACAACAACAACGAACAGAAATTAATGTATGAGAGTAAAATAGTAATGATGGGTGAGACATTTCATTTAGCAAAAATACAACCAGAAAGAATTCTTTCAGTTAAAGAAGTTATGTCCATCTCTAATGAAAAAATTAAAAGAAAGTTACAGCAGGATCGCCACTGGCTTCTATTCTGAGCCATGTCTGATAACGTCTCCATCTACTGTGTTGCATCGTCTCTAGGACCCCAAATAGGGAGTCGCGAAATACCAACAGAAGCCAGTCTTGTACAGCTTTCCTTTATACCACCAAGCTTTATCATACACTGACCACCTCTCCGCTTTTTCCAACAAGTCACAGCTCCGGCAAGTAATACACAACGTGGAATTCTCTGAGACCACAAACATAGGACATGTCCAGGCCATAGAAGTCGACGTTCCAAGTTAGTTACAATATTTGAATTATCGTCGCTGTGCCCGAACACACGATGCCTGCATTACTAACATGGTGTTACGATTAGATCTTAGCAATCCTTCGGACAATGATGATTAAACACATAAAGTCGTCTAACATCCTCAACTTAAAGAGGTCAAGTCTCACAAACATAGAGCAAAACTGCTCTCACTGACTCTTTGTAGATCCGACCGTTTACAGTCAGATTAACATCACGAAGGCGCTAAAGATCGCCCAGATTGAAATAAGCCGCTCTGGCTTTCACTATACGTGAATTGATCTCATCGCCCACGCCACCATCAGCACTTATGCAGCTACCTGGAGACACGAACCTCTCGACTAATTCAATCTGCTCACTACCCAGAGTGATTACATGATTAGGGTCTTGTCAGTCTTGGAAAAGTACTTCGCGCTTCCAAGGTGCACAGCACATACCATTCCTAAGGACACTGATTGCCAACTGATAAAGTGTGGATTGAATAGCTTGGGTATTATCGCATAGTAAGACAATATCATCCGCATACTCAAGGTCGAAAAGTCTTTCTCCATGCAAATGTTCCACACCACCATTAACTACATCCATCTGATTTGTTTCCAGAACGTCATCGATAGCAAAGTTGAAGACGAATGGTGAGATTAGGCAACCCTGTCTAACCACACTGCACAAATGGAACAATGGGGAAAGGTGGATGTGTGGGGAGTAGTGTAACGTCGTGTACTATATTACACCTACATGGCTTATTCTAGTTTCTGGACAAGCCAATTCACCTATGACGTTATGAGTCATATTTTGATCGTGTTAATTATTCGCTTATTGACCTTGACTATTTTTTATATGAGCGCATATGTATGCACACTTTGTATCTTAGAGTAACATTAGGATCACGTCGATTTTTTTTAATAAATTTTTTTTGTTATAATTGGTTATGTAATTCTTGAAATTCGTATAAAAGCTCTTTACTTATCGGTATAGATAATTTTCTTCACAATATGGACGTCAGTAACGTGCAAATTAGAGGCTCTGTTGTTCCTGACGTAGTCACAGAAACGGAAAATGCATTTCTGAATGCATTGTATCTGGTAGCGTTTCCATCACTGGAAGCGTTAAGGAGCGCCATTAGAACTTATGAAATAGCAACGTACTACCATTATGCGGTGAGAGATTCTCATTTCCATGGAGATCGGAAGCCGTATATTAAATTTGTATGTTGGAGAAAGAGCTATAAAACACCAATCGGTTCTTCGCAGCCGATTGGACGAAGGAGGTTATTTGATTAGTGTTATTATATTGTTCATTGAGGACTTCAATGGACACACAATGTCCGGCCTTCATCTTTTGTAAGTTTCTTGAAGGTTATTGGACTGTTGTTCGTGGGAATGTGCATCACAATCACGAGTGTAATTCCCTGAGGTACGACTGTAACACATGGATGCGCCGATTAACGGGAGCGGAATTGGAATCAGTGAAGCCACTGCTGATATCTGGAACATCAGCATTCAATGTGATACACTACGCTTACCAATCATATGGGAAACGTCTTACAGCTCAAGATGTTTTCAATATGCGTTACAAAGTGTTCTCACAGGCCAACCTTCCTGGTAAGCAATGTGCATATTTATACTATTAACTGTAGGTGATTACGGTAAGTTGAAAAATCACATCACGTCACTTGGTGGCCTTTGTGATTATCAATTGGATGCAGATCATAGTCTGTTGTACTTCTTCTTCGCTACAGCAGACCAGATCAATCTGTGTAACAGGTTTTTAGATGTTGTTGGTTTTGATGGGACATACAAAACCAATAATGAAAACATGTTTCTTTATCACGTGGTGGCTCTGGACATGAATTTCATGGCAATACCTGTTTGTATTGCATTTATAAGTCACGAAACATCGACTTTGCTGTCCAGTTTCCTCTCGTTTTTCCGCCAAATGAGTAACAATAGAGAGGTTATCGGTATTGTTACCGATGATTCACCTGCTATAGCTGCTGCCATAACGCAGGTGTATCCTAATTCACACCACCTTTTGTGCCGCGTGCGCCTTCTTCGAAATGTCATCAAGAGAGTAAGCTTTCCTTTCTTTACAATTAACCCATTCATCGTATTCGTAGAGGCTACGATCTGATTTTCTTCAAATGTTCTACCGTCTTATGCTAACAAGAAATGTGGAAAGGTAAATCGAAATATGCTTTACAATGTATTGTAGCTTCCAACGGTATGTGTCATTTATCGAAGCAGCAGACGGGAATTTCTATCAATATTTGAGAGATCAGTTATTATCCAAAAAGCACAAGTGGTCGAACGCTTTTAGACCAGCTGCAATGCTTCTAGATCAAAGCAATACAAATTTCGTTGAGACGACCCATCGAATTTTAAAGTTGCATAAGCTGAACAGAAAAACACCCGTGTTCAGATCGATATTTAGTGTTCTGCTTCGCACTGGATATTGGATAGAAGCTAGAGTTCAAAAGTACTCCACTGAATGCCGTAGCAGGGCTGTGCTGGGTCGCGAGCCTCAACTACGTCGTCTTCAGGAAACACTTACACCTGCTGCATGTAAACTGCTTAAGCGGCACATGCGTGTTCCTGTTACTGACTACGTATTGTCGGGGGAGTTTTTCACGGCCGTTGATACTACAGGAACTTACACAGTCTCCAAAAATCCTATTAGTTGTTCCTGTTTCTTTTATGTAGAACACAGAGTCGTATGTCGTCACATCTTGGCATATTGTTCGCACGATAATGTCGAAGTTCACAGAGAAAGCATTGGTGACAGATGGCTGCATTCCAACAGCTTCGTAACCACAGTAACGATTGCCAATGAGTTACCGGTACAAGTCGGGCAGACAAACGTCCAAACATCGATTCACTACTTGTGTCGGCGTATGTCTGCTGAACAGCATACCGCTCTACTTAACTATGCTCATCAGTTGCTTAACGATGGATTACCTACTACCATCACAATGCCCGTCGTCCGAAATACCACAGGCACCAACCGTCAACAGAACGTAGATTTGGATGCTACCTTAAATGATGACGAGATTGAAGTAATATCTATGAACTCAGAAGAGTTTACGGACCGAGACAATGAAGAAGATGAACGTGCGCACAATGACCGACTGTGTGATATTTGCCATCTATGTCAGCCGCCCAGTGAACTAGCTGATGGAAGTGCTTGGATTTTTTGTCCATGCAACGCTATGTTTCATTCGTTCTGTGCCTACGACCCAACAGAAGTATCACCTGGGTTCAACTGTCCCATGTGCGGCGCTGTCACGGACTCATAGTGGAGTCATCGATCAGGATCGAAGAGCTGTGTAGAGACCGAGTAAAGGCCGTTTTCAGGGCCACCCACAATTTGATTTAAATTTTGTTTGAATTTCTTGTTTCCATTTTAAGGAGGAGTCATGAAACCATCAATAATTCATTTCACATTCATATGATTTGGTTACTAGGTACAGTAGAGAAATGTAGTAAGATCAGTTCACTAGTACAACAAGATCATTTCTATTGCTAAGGTCAAGTGAACAGACACTGATCGGTCATCATAATTCCATAGTAATTAAGCTGTAGATTAATAATTATCATCGCTCACTTTATTACCATGCCAACAACTTTCCAGGTTTTTCAAATTTAAGGTTTCAGTGAACGATTCCGCACAGAAAACAACATCATATAATGAAGACTTACATATCTAACAAGTCATTAATAATAATAATGGAACATACGAAATGTAATAATAATGTTTCATATGAGATTTATCACTACATTGCAAAAATTCGATACAGTGATAAATGTCATTTAGGCATTTGATAAATGAATGTACAGTTTAACTTAACAGATTCAAATACGATATTCTAAATACATAATGGTTACTTGATACAATTGACCTTATTCCACATTAAGTCATATCATTGAAATAGAAATTTATTTCACTAGACATAGGCTTGTTCATTGACACTTCATTCAACCTATTTTACAACACATATGCTTGTCAAAGAAGGTTACTTTTTTCAACATTCAGCGATTTACTGTTTGACAGTTTAAGAGGAGTAATTATTTTCCCTTTTGACGGAAAATCTACATACAGTTTTTCATTGTTCGTCTAGTATGTTTAAAAAAGGGAACTGTTGGATTTGGAAATATAAATCTAGACTTTCTAATTAATTAACATTTACAATGTTATTTACAAAGAAAAATATAAAATTCAGATCATTCATTTGAAAGGCTGTGCACTTAAAAACCATTGGCTGTTAACATTACCTGCCAAAATATGTTATGCCCACCCCACAAATACAATTACCGTATTACATGACTGAGTACACTAACATGTATTTTCGGTGATCATTAATAAGTGATCAACTACAAATAATCTACAGGTCAGCATATTTTATGCTTTGAATGGATTTACAAAAAAACCTTCACAACCTTGATATTGCGTTCATTTTCAAAACCTTTTCATAGCTAAACTAATCAACTTTTTGGTATTAAGAATAACGATTTGCAAAATAACTGAATTATAAAGATTATTTGCTTTTTTCTCAGACATTATTACTAATTTCAGACAGCGTAAAAGTTGCTTCATTTACACATCTTTTACGGTTAGTGTGACTTCGGCATGCCCCCATTCACCCTTCTCTTCATCATTTACACGAATATAACGTTTATTAAATGAGCAAACTATGTGTTAAATTAACTTATGGGAATACTTAAATGAAAATCTGTTCACTAATTGTGTATTAAACATTTGAGACTACCCTTTGCAAATTCAATAATCACCATTATATCAACTATTATGTAACAGCTGTCAGTTTTTTTCAAAAATTAACTTTCAATGATCTACACATTATTATTACTACTCTTGCCACGACGATAACAGATAACTTTAGTTGCATTTGTACTTCATAAAAAGAAATTACATTCACTAACAGGAGTATAGCAGGGTAATGAAAAGAATTTTTTAAGTTAAGTTAAATTTTTTTACAAATCTCAGATGGAACAATGCGAAAATAGTTCATTATTGTAAATAATAATCGAATGGAAAAATGTCAATTCTTACATCCAATAAAAGCACTTTATTCTAGTTTGATTTGAAGTATGATGGAATTCAGTAGTTTGGATGCAATCGGAAATAGTCTTATCCCCCAATAGTTGTTACAGAAACGACGTGAACCCTTCTTAAAGATAGGGACAACTATCGACTCATTTCATGATATTGGAACCCGCTAATTACCAGACCATTATAAACAACTCTGTCAGTCCCTTAACCAGAAATTCAAAGGTAAGTCTTCTGGCCCGGTGATTTTTAGCACTTCAAGAATTGGAGTTCCTTGCAGATTTCCGCCTCGTTAGGTGGATCAGTAGTCACAGGCCATGGAGGGCAGGATAGTCTAATCGATGTTGCCCGGTCAGAAGACCAGTTGAACTGCTCCTCAAAAAACTCTGTTCATCGCCCAAGACATTGAAAGGCGTTAGTGATTGGCACTCGTCATCTTCACAGATTGTTTGAGTCACACCAAACTTAACGCTGCCAGTGATTCGCATGAGACTATAGCAACTATCCTACACTCAGTATCGACTATGGTTAATTTTGGTTAAGCCCTTTTATTAACTCACTTAACAGACATTGTCATTTGAATAGTAACAATTCGCATATTTCTTTGTATTGTTATGATCACTAGAGCACATGACACAGACTCTAGCCAAAACGTTGATTGCTTAAATACCATTCGACGACTCATCCTCCTCCTCATATATGTATGCACTCAAATCTTATTATTAGCTTTTGCTTTGCCTTGCTGTGCCCTTATACAACTTGACTATAAATTTGCCTATGTAATTGCTCGTGCTTGCTCGCTGATACTTACTCATGTGCTTATAGCTTTGAGGCCTGCGTTATTTGATAAAAAAACTGTAGTTGCATCTTCTCTTTGCCTTCTGATTTCATGCACCGTTAAGATTGGTATTATAACGGTTATCGAGGTGAAAGATTAGAATAGCATTGCACTACAAGTCGAAAGAGCTTTCAGCAGTTACCAGATGCAATTTTTGCTTCCAACTCATTAGCACACTCTGACTACCAAGCCTCTCGGTCCTTACGTAATCTTTGCCCAATTTCATTACGCAACGGTCTTCTTCTGTGGCCAAAATCAACGTCACACGGAGTAGACCGACGGCCTTCAACGAATTGCAAGGAACCTGAAAAGACCCAGTGCTTATAAGCGGGGTGTTTCGCAAGACCGCAAGCGAACTTACTGGCCATTTTCATGGCGTCATGCAACTGCAACAAATGTTCTCCCATACTTTCAGTGGAATGGTAACTAGTCCTGAACCTAGCTCGGTTTGATATTTAGTTGCAACAGAAGCTGTAACAAATTTACTGACATCGAACCGTTTAGGACAATTAATTTCTTAGCCAGTGAAAAATAAAGATCATCACAAACACGGGCATGATCGGAGTCCGGATAGGTACCCCAAAAGGAGCGGCAGTCTTGTAAGCAACCACGCCAGTAGTAGCTGATCGCGATGTGATCAATCTGCGTCCAGGCTTGAGATGCTGAGGGAGGACTCCAGGTAGCACATTGATGACTGTGCCGATAGTTAGTGCTAGTCAGAAACAGGTTGTGGTCTACGCACAGTTGCAGTAGATGGTCACCGTTATCTGACCTACGACCAACAAGTCCCCATCGGCCACCTAAACGACTCTTGTCTGTGCTTAGAAACTTGATGTGTGTTTAAGTCTGCGATTAGTACTACAATATCTGTCGAACACAGTTTCTGTAGAACTGTTAACCGGTGGTAAAACTCTTCCTCAATCACATCCGGGCTGTAATCTGTCGTGGCGTAGGTGAAGATGACGAAAACACATCGTTTGCCACGCCGATCTCTCCATACTTTGATGGAGCTTTCTAACCTAAAGTCGCCTCAGCTGTAACGCTTAGTGAAACACTAATCCCAGCAAAACCAGACGATGTCCCGTGGTCCCCAGATAAACGCACGTGAAACAAGCATTTCCAAATAACAGATGGACAGCGAATTTTTTGTGCTTCATTAAATCTTGAATAAGGGTCTCGGAGAGCTAAAAGACGTCGATGGTGAGACTTTCTAAGGACATAAGCAAACCTTATCTGTTTTCCGATCAACATTAGTGTGCGAACGTTGAAAAAGACCAGCTTGAATCGCATAGGTGGTTTCAGTTTTCGTAGCTGGTGGTAGCATTCAACCTTCGACCAGTCAGTGACTTGAGACCGTTTAGATAGGAAAGGGTTTCCATCACAGGCGAGCTACTGTACAAGTTGGGAAATAAAGTACGTAAAATGAGAATAAAGGGTAATACATAAGTGACGTAGTATAAAAGAAATAAAAACGATTGTCATCATATGATGGTGAATAAGATTTGTCTGAGAGAGCGTTGTAGCAGGAGACATTTTCCCAGTCGTAGTTGCCACTGTTTTGTGTGAGGGCCGTTCATTGACAACACAGAACATAAGCCCCTGCATCTGACCCCTTGTATGTCCATAATAAATCCACCTGCCAATGTGTGATTATATATTTAGGTCGGTTGATCACTCATTGGATAATATTATCAAATAGGCTTGAAACAAGTAACTAATACACAAAGTTTCATAATACAACAATAGCCATTCCTATGAGTGACATGACTCATTGCGTAGGTATTTACACTTTTTGTCTTCTCTTAAACTGTGAGATTAAAATTACTTTATACCCTTCTTTCTACGAACTAATTCTCTTTCATGTATTATATCCTAATATGCTACCTTTCTTTTATACATTAATACCCTTGAAGTAACTACTTCTATGGATTTGGTATTCGCCTTGTTGTGTTAATGAAGTGTGGCAACTTCAACAGATGCATATGTGCCTGGTCCTATGTTTTAGCTGACTGACAAGAGTCATTCGACCAAAGTTTATTTGGCCTTTTCTTCTATCATGGTTCTAGTTCTTGTTTTCATGTCCTTCTCAGTTATAAATCATTTTAATTCAAAAACTTAACATTTTTAGAAAATTTCACTGACAATTCTTTATTTAACTTCTTGATAAAAATTGGAATTATGTTATCAGTCCAGCATCCAGAGAAGTGTGTTAAGACACTCGAAAATATAATCCATCTCAAACAGAGTAACGGAAGCAGAATAGTTTTCTTGGATTTGGTATGTTAACGGATACATTGTATAAACATTCAAAGTATTCGGCACAGCGCTCAAATGCTCTTTAAAGATGTCTAATTGATGTACTGTCAGCCTAGGATTGTTTGATTGGAAGTGAGGTTTAATTGGTTTGTAAGATTTGGAATAGCTATCGCAAGTTACTATATACGGTTGCTGTGACTAACTGGTTAGTTTAACTTAACCACCACGTTTCACGGACCGCCAAAATGCGGAATAATTTAAGCACATAGTAGGATATTATCAGAGTCCAAATAAGTGCTTCAAAAGGAGTAACAGTCCTGAATAAACACTTCCTATAGATATCTATTTAAAGTATGAACTATCAGAGTCTAACCTGATGTTCCATAGACGGGATGCGAAGTAGCATACTGGAAAAAGGAGTCACATTATAGTGAACAAGAACACGAGTGATGACAATTGAATGTAATTGACACGAAAATTACAGACTATCTCACTAAAACCTGACAACCATACAGTAAACAGTTCATTTGCAAACTATCAATCAATTGTCTCAATTTTGACCGTTCCTTCTGCAAATACCAGTCCATCGTCTTCGATTATTATTGTCCATGCAATTTCATACCAATTGCGTTTCGTTTCTGTTCTGTGCTTGTCGATCTTCTACTGAAATATATTCTCTGTCTGAACCATCGTAATACACTACTTATGTGGATATAAGCAACCTACACCACAGTGTCATCACAAAATCATTACATCTACGAACAATCAAAATTTACTTGATGGTTCTATCCATGTAAAAGTTGATTACACAGAAGAGTAATGTTATCATATAACATTCTTTTATAGTATTTTCGTAGCGATTTAATACTCATAAAATAAAGTTTCATTTTCAAAAATGATAACAAACATTAGATTCAATTCAAGGCAAGTTCTACTAACTGCCTTCTCGTGGCATTACTGTTGTTTACGAAATTGAGAGAACGAAAAGTAAATGTCCGGAGCTTTAACCAGGTTGGTGGACACAGAGAGTCAGCCTAGGGGAGTTGGAAAACCCTGATTACAAACCAATAGTGCACATGGGCTGGCTCAAGTATCCTGAAGGAACAAATGGCGTATGAACCAATCGTCGGTCACTGGCTACCACGGGACTGTATCTCCTCACGATTCTCCACTGCCTTGTGGATCAGACCTTTAGTTCGAAGGCTCTAGTTGTGGCCCCCTAAAAAAACCACCTGCTTCGGTATGGACACTCGGACAGTATCATAGCTCACACACAAATCAAGTGACTTGTGTGGCGCATATGTATATGGTGCCTCCTTGTACCAATATTTATGTGACCAAATAAAATAAATAAACTTAGGAAGTGAATATTTCTGGTTAATTGTACTGACCCGGAGCCCTAACATTGTAAGACACCAAAGTATGTGAATTTGACAGTAACTCGCTAGAATTTATTCTAAACTTTTCTTGAATTCAAAGAATAAAGGATTGAGACAGCAAAGAATAGGTTGGCGTAAAAACAAAAGTTTTGCAGATTTGTAGGTGAAAACACTAATATATCAATTTGCTTTCCTTTACTTTGAATGTTATATCCCGATAACAATAGTGAATAGTAACTTTGGGAGCCATTTATGGACCAATATTATGCATATATTTTTTATCGTATAATTGCAAAATAACTATTCATATTCGTATCCCCCTTATTATAAGCTTTATTTTGAACTGTAGACTATTATTATAGGATTTACCATTCTTGATTTACCCCTAGTCTACTAATTGCTGTCTCCCACATTCACAGCCACATTTGGCTGAATCTTGTACAAATGTTATTTCCTATTTTATTGGTACGATGTGGTCAGTCTGTTTGGTATATACACTCAGCATGCTTGAAATAAATGATTCATACCACAGAGACTTTTATTGGTGTTCTGGACTTAACTGGCTGGGCTAGGCAGAAAGTAGGACTGATAAGCACTCTAAAGTGTTCGTGCGATTTTCGTGTGTCACTGTTCCAATTGATAATTCACTGCTCTCTGATTGGCGGTCTTATCACGTCATACGTTAGCAAGGCATCCACTCGGCCACAAGATATAGCATTGAAATAACGGTGATAGACGATCAATAAAAGAATACGCTTATATCGATAAGAGCTGCATGGTACTGGTGATTAACTTATCAATCAAGGGACGATCGTAAAAAATCTTACATTTTCCGATAGACTTTATGGCAACAAATGTGGTGGTGTATGTTAACTACAATAAACTTTCCTTAATATCCACGTTTCTATGTAAATAATAAATCATAGAAGTCGCCTGCAAAATAATTGCCACTAAAGATCTACAACATTACATTAGGTCTACAAGCCAAGACAACAATATTAACAATAATCAGATAGTGAATGGTTTTTTATACATTTAATTCTTTATCAACAGAATTCTGTAGAGTTTTATTCAATTTGCGCATTTTTTGACTACGTATATGACGTTGAGTTACATTGTGTTGATGTAATTGTTTATTTGATTCATACGCTTGTATCATTGAGCTATTATCTGTACACTTGAAGAATAATTTTAAAAGTTCCGTTCGGGGACTTGGAACTGAAGAATATTAAACAAACAAACAAAAAGAAAACAACTGATTTCTCATATTGCAACGAGATAGACGAAAGCAAAAGTGAATAATCATTGAGTGTCAAATTTCTTTTTATATCTTAATAATCATCGGTTAAACCGGAACGTACTTCATAATCATCGTTTTCTTATACAATCCTTTGTAAATAAATCACATTTTGAATTTTAATTATCTGGCGAAACCTAAACAAACTTTCTGAACCTCTGTTGAGATTTTACTAAACACTAACAACATGGCCCCTCAATGCCGTGGTACAGCCCAGAGTGGGGAGGGCCCGCCCTCTCTCTCGGCATGCTCTCACACGGTCACAGCCTCTGCCACACAAGTCCTACTCACTGCCTTCTCACAGTGGCATTACTGTTGTTTACAAAATTGAGAAGACGAAAAGCGAATGTCCGGCGCTTTAACCGGTTTGGTGGACACGGTGAATCCACCTAGGGGAGTTGGAAAACCCTGATTACAAACCAATGATGCACATGGCCTCCAGTATCCTGAGGGAACAAATGGTGTATGAATCAATAGTTGGTAACCAGCTACCATGGGACTGCATCTCCTTACAATGCTCCACTGCCTTGTGGATCAGACCTTTAGGTCAAAGGCTCCGAGTGTGGCCACCTAAGAAAACCACCTGCTTCAGTTTGGGCACCTGGACAGTATCACAGCCCTCACACAAATCAAATGAGATTTGTGTGGAGCATATGTATCTGGTGCTTCCTTGTACCAATATTTATGTGTTCAAATAATAATAATAATAATAATAATAATCAACATACCACAACTTATGAGACCTTTATGATAAGTAAAGTGAATGATACACTCAACTTCTTTACACCTCAGCATTAAAAATCACCCGATACGATAACTATGACAGAGCATTTAGCTCTTTCAAGGTCAGAGGGCATTTTGTGAAACCCATCATTTTATTTATCCAAACAGTAACCGGTGATAGGATTAAAAAACAGACGACAAACAGATATTAACTTGTACTTTAAAACTGTAGATTTCTTAAAATCCCCTTAGTCAGACAGAACATAAGTGACTGTTCACCGCGATTTAGCACATAAAAGCCTGTTCTCCTTTCGAAATTGGTGCTATACTCACATTAGCAAGACCACGAGAAGTTTTAGTCCCTCGTTCGATTGTTGTTAATTACTGTCTCCTCGTTCTTCCTTTTATGGACATTTCTCTATGATCGACTGCAGCGTCTCATAAAACTGATCTTTATCGTCTTTATTGCTATCATTGGTGGGTGAATAACATAGTACGATGTGGTCTGTCTGATTGGTATATAAACCCAGTATATTTGAAATAAATGATTCATATTGCAGAGACTGTTATTGGTGTTCTAGACTTAACTGGCTGGGTTAGGCAGAAAACAGAACTGACAAGTACTCTAGACTACTCGTACGGGTTTCGTGTCATTGGTCCGATCGATAATTCACTGCTCTTTAATTGGCGGCATCGTCACGTCATATATTAACTCGGCACGCAGGCAGGTTACAAGTTATAACAGATTTTGACTCCGTGAGATCCCCATCCTATAAGTACTTTTCGTGCTTCTTTGGACAGCATCGGAGCAACTCCCTATGTCTACGGAGTATTTTTTTCTTTGCGACCAGAGTGCAACAGCATCTCTCCTGGATCTAACCTTTCCTGTCTAGCTTGGAGGCAATGGGTTTCGCTGATTCCGAGTATTGTCAAGTTGTACCTCCTCATTCTCGTAGCTATTTGACTGGTCTTCCCAGTCTTCCACATTGTCCGGACATTCCATATACCAGTGTTAATTGTTGTTCTGGTTGTCACAAAGGGAATCGGATTCGTGATTTCTGAAGAATCTCGGCTTTCATCTAAGGTATCATAATTCTTCTGAATGAAGTTCCTTCAACTCGCAGAGCAGATTGTAAATTGTCCAAATTGTTTATTCTGCTTATCCAAGCAAGGCTGTTTTTTATGGGACACCTCATACCCAACTCTTTTCCTTTACCCAGTCTTGGGACCGTCTGTAAACCAAGAAGGGCTGCAGGCGGAGTTTATGATTATTTAACCTATTACAATTTATTTTACAACCAAAATTATGATAGTTTATTGGCCAAGCGTATTTAAGATGCACTAATTATGTAAGTAAAACATCCATAGTTTTGACAGTACATATAAGACATAAAACTACTTACCTGGAACTTGTAGAAGGAAGTTGTCTGATATGCAATCAACAATTTGAGGCTATTTAATAAAAAGGATAAAACTTTATCATTTGGATCTTTCTTGAAATTACATATAATAAGCGTTAAACAGTAATACCTTAACTATGGAGCGAAACAACTTTGGTGAAAATGAGTAGGCAGTCTGCTTAAACATCTGGGCTACCTGTTTCTGTCATCTACATATTTCAACAACTTATGTAATTTTGTTTGTTTCAATACATCATTACGGCTATTAATCGCACAACCTATTCAGGTGCGTTTCTGAAAAGTGTAAGACCTTTCGCTGTAAAGGTTACAAAAGGTCCAACCAGAGATATCATGGTTGCTGGCAATACGCAGCAAAAAGAATGTACATTATTCAGATATCTATTTATTGGACTGACAACTTCTAACTGGTGGTCACTCAATATTTAGCGTCAGGACTGACCAAGAAGTAAGAAACGCAAACTTACTGAAATACTTTGTGCTGAGAATTCTATATTGTACCAAAAATATAATATTGAATAAAGCCAGTAATAATAATAATACAGATCCACGTTCTGCACTACTACATATACTACGATCGGATCGGTCTGGAAGACAATAATTAAACTCCAGATTGGACTCATCACTTTCAACTGAAATTTTAGACTAAAACTATGTAATGGAAGACAGTCAATAAAAGAAATGAATCCAATTTATTTTGTTATGATTGTTATTCGGCTTTATTGAGGGGAAAAGTTACTACACTGTTGTCATCAGTCAATCACTTATTAATCAGCATTATATATACCACTTCAACAACCATAACGTCTTCACAACAAACCCTGAAGCATAACAAATGTATTGTACAAATCCTATTGCACAGTCAATTGTATGTGGAATGAAATATGTCACTATGGGCTCAATATTCATAATTACATTACATTCTGATATGGCTTAAAATTGTGCTCATTGGTGACTGTGTGAAAAACAAATTCTTTCCTGTTGCTTTAATACAATCTTCACTTCTTTCCTTCTGTGTCCCCGAATGCCCTGGTACGGCCTAGAGTGGGGAGTCCACTCTCCCTCTACAAATGCTCTCATATGGTCACGCGTATATAGAATCTGCCACACAAGTCCTACTCACTGCCTTCTCGCACCAGGGGTGTTGTTTACGAAACTGAGAGGACGGAAAGCGAATGTCCGGCGCTTTAACCGGTTTGGTGGACACGGAAAGTTCACCTAGGGGAGTAGGAAAACCCTGATTACAAACCAATGATGCACATGGCCTCCAGTATCCTGAGGGAACAAATGGTGTATGAATCAATCATTGGTCACCGGCTACCATGTGACTGCATCTCCTCACGATGCTCCACTGACTTGTGGATCAGATCTTCAGGTCAAAGACTCCGGGTGTGGCACCCTAAGAAAATCACCTGCTTCAGTTTGGGCACCTGTGCAGTATCACAGCCCTCACACAAACCAAATGAGATTTGTGCGGCGTATATATATCTGGTGCTTCCTTGTACCAATATTTATATGTTAAAATAAATAAATAAATATTTTCTTCTGTTATTACATATGCTGCATTTTGCTCTAAACAATGTTGTTTTCCTAGTATTTATCGTATTCTTTTAATTAAATAAGAAAATATTATCTAACACTTACAACATCCCATTTGACAAAGCAAGATGGTTGGCAAGCATCGTATTGAATAATCAATTTCCAGGAGTAGAGACGAACACTAGTCCCAGTAGAACACAATCCAATAATACGATTATCATTTGAACATAAAGCTATATCCGTAAGTGGCATTTTATCTTCTGTGGAAGTAAAAGCTTTCGATCCCCAAGAGACAACTTCATCTTCAGTTATATGAATATGAAACGCCATCAGCACTGGGTTGCTGTAAATAAGATTTTTTCGGCAAGTGAAGTGAAAATAGATTATGTTACTAGCAGTATAGCATCAAGGTTCCCCCTCAAACTTAAAAACAGACAGACATCACCAACAAACAGCCTAGGACAAATGTACGTGAGGCAAGTTATTATACTACGGTAGCACGACGGATTGAAAATAATAAGAGATCTAAATAATGTAGTTCCAATAATAAAAAAGACTACATTTCAAGAATATGGTTTGAAAAGAAAGTATGAATACTGGAATTTAAAAGTGTAAAGAGGATAAAAAGTAAATACATCGTGGACTATTCTGAGTCATATCTCAGTTTCCAATAATTGATCGTAAATATCACGTGGATCACAACCAGATAGTCTGCCAACAAAGTTCACACAAAAAACTTATGCACGTCTTTTACCTTAAAAGACTATGTTGCACAGATATAACATAATGCAGAGCAAACTGTTGAGCACAATATATAGGTCAATCAGCAATAAACAAACACATTGAAATCAATCCAATCTATCAACCAATCAAGAAAATTATGCAGGAACATAGGAACAAAAATCAAAACAATAGGAGAGACAATCAAAACAAAGAAATAAACAATGACAGATTTAAGGTCAATAAGAACCAATCAACATCGAGGTGCAGAGGACAAGCTGTGAATCACTTGTGGAGAAATTCAAACACTTCACTTCTACCTGAAGTTTGTGCTGATGATGTCGTTCAGAAGGACGATGAAAGCTCCACGACCAAACCATCCAGCTCAGAGAACAAACCAACATAACAATATATAGTCCCCTTTGACTGTCAGGAGGGCATGCCAACTCCGCCATAAGTGACGCAAGTTGATAAAGGCTAACTGTGCTTTCCGAATATTTGCCGAGATTTTATCACACACCGACCCTACAAGATTTATGAGGCTTTCAAAATAAGTGATTACTACACTCAACTACTTCAATTTTTATCAGTGGTTCAGGCGTTAAAGCAAACCAATTGTAGAGGAATATTTGACCTTTAGGAGGAGATAAGCGTATGACAAATGTTTGTAATGCTGTGTCATTTCGATCAAAAGACTACATTTTGTCAGCATCACGAAATAAGGCTATATAATCTACATATTCTAAGTCGATAAACAAACTTCCCAGTTTGAGATTGACCCTATGAAAAGTTAGCGGAAGTGTTATTTCTAGGAGAACATTGATGAAAAGATGGATCAAAGTAGTGATAGTGGTGGCTCTGGCGAAAGGTACTTGAGCATAACAGTTCGCTCAGACTGAATCAATAATGTCTGAGTACCAATATTTAAAACTTTATATCAGCAGTCTTAGAAATCAGTGTTATGTGCTTGAAGGCAACCAACGTAACAGAGTTAAATTGTTAGTTTTCATCCATAATATGGTGTGATTACAATAGGGAAAGTTATGTCATCTGTTTCAAACTTGTTTTTAGTGCAATGATTATTCTAATGAGTGAGTTATGATAAACATTTTACTGTTGCCAATTTCCAGTACAGCCGATAGCACGACTCCGCTCTACGATCTTAATAACATACCACCTTTAATCCCTTTAAACGGAAAACTGAAAATACCCAACATAAGATTCCAGATTTTTCGAAGTGATGACTGTTTATTAAATTCGGTGAGACAAAGAGCTGGTTACGTATGTTGATGTAGAATTTTATACAAACGTATGTAGCATGAAGCCTGTACACTTCGTGACAGCACAGAAAAAAGAATAGAAGTGGGAAACTACGAAAACAAATAAAGACGGCACAGGTTTAGAATGGGAAGTGATTCACGAACTACAAAACATTCAGGATCTAATGATAGAATGAGTGGGTTTTTTACTGTTACGCTTCATCTGTCGTATTTAATGCCTAATACAGAAAAATCTGGATCTTCTAAAGGTAAGACCAAGACAAAACCTGTGGAACCCAGTGGCAACTTTGATCTGGACATTTTTAAACTTTACCCAACCTAATCCTAATTCGGCCAGTATCGTACTTTAGAGTTGATGGTGACGCAAAAGAGATTATTGAATAATCGTCAAGAAGTGCACTTTCACCTTGAATTCAATACTAATTCAGTATCCACAAGTTTACTTTGTGAGTTCGGATCCCAATTTAATTCCATTCTTGTCTGGGAATTTGTTTCAAAAAATTAAAATTCCTTTCATCATGGACGGTAACATTGTAAAAGCTATTTAAACTTAGTACAATACATGAGATTTCTGATTGGTATACAACTTGAAAGTGCAGTATTTCATAAGGTTTTGTGTTGGTATCTAACACCTTTATAGACAGCCTAGCAGGTAAGAAAAAAAGATAATCTATCTTAAAAGTTCAACTTACGATAAAAAACAACAAACGACAACATCTTTGATAGCATATAACCTAGAAACAACAGCTTCCGACTTAAAATCGAACTGCAAATCCGTAGAAACTGAAAGAGATGGAAGTTCACTTTTTGAAACATGATACGATGATAGACAATGACCCGACTCACAATTCCAAATACTCATACATCCATCCTAGATTAAGAAGGAAAGTAGACAATGTAAGCCAACAGAAAAATCATAGATTTTTGCACAAATGCGTATCAGTTCAAATTATCTCTGCATTGGTACGGATTATTTTTTGTTGGTGCCCTACTGCAACTAAATTTTCATATTACAAAATGATAAAGACCACTAGCTTAGATAGTTTAATATCGATCACGGCTAGGTTTACGCATTTATTATTTATCATGATGTAGCTTATATACATTTAACCTGAGCTAGTGATATAAATTGAAAATATCAGACGAGCCTCAGAGTTTTATTGACAAATCAGTCATGTTTAGGACTACCAATGAAACATTAAACAAAGCCCTTCCTAACCACTTTACACGAAATTCAACCTTTTCTAATCATGCTTCACCGGAAGAAAGCTTCAAATGATCCCAGACACTAATTTTGAAATTTATAAATGGGACAAGAAACACATGTTCTTAATTGTTCGAACCTATTAACATTGGCACGAAAGGGTACCAAAATATATATGCGCACACACAAAGTAGTTTTAACTATATTTGCGTGAGGTCTGAGATACTGCCCGGGTCATCAAACCGTAAAGGGGTGTTTTTTAGGGAGCCACTCTCCTAACTCCGTATCATTTAAAAGGTTTTGTCTAAATCAAATGCTATGGAAATGATGAATCACAGTAGAAACCTCTTGAGTACCGAGAACCGGGAGCAATTTTGTTGAAGTTTCTGTTTAGCGTTGAACAACTGAGTTCCAGATCGTCACTCGGAAACAACTTGGAGTTTGATGGACTACTTTCATCGAGTATCAGACTAGACTCATTCGTAATGTCTGTCAACTACTACAGCTTATGAAAAACCTAACTTCAATTATCATGAAACTTAGAGAACCAAAAAACACGATAAACAGGCTGAAAATCAATGAACGCAAACTAAGTTGGGACAGCTACATAACTTAAAGGGAGATAATTATTGCAGATTGATGTATTTGATAAGTGGTCATTACTACGGCAGATGTCCTTTGTTCGTAGATGGGCCCATATACATTCAGATTCTACAGGTCTTTCCTGCATCTTCCAGATTTTTTCGTACCGATTTCTAACAAACTGACTTTTTACTATCACGGTGAAAAACCAGAGGAGCTGGAGGATGAAGCGAATTATGCACATAATCAGGATTAGTGAGAAATATTGCGGCTCCTCAATCTAGGATTTTAAAAGTACTATCTGGTTCAACCATCATACTCGTACAATAAAGCCTTCAACTATGACTAATTTGATATATTCGGAAAAATATTCAGCTTTTAGTTGAATTTGTCTGGTTTCTGAACTGTGACTAACTGCTTTTAATTGTACACTATAAATAACTTGTTAAAGTGATTACATGCAAATGTAAAACATGTTGATCAAGATCAGTAGTGAAAAACACCACCAGCATCAAAAGTAAAAATTGTCTGCCAGTCTTAAACTCCATCAAACATAAAATTTGGAAGCCTTGTGAGTGTATTGATGGAATAACACATCGTGAATTACAGTGGCATGGTTATCAGTAAAAATGCTTCACAATTCCAATCCTAAGGATACATATTTTGAGATGACAAAAATTCTATTTACTTTATTGTGTGCAGTTACATATGTTGAGATAATATCATTCGAACCTCAATAGTCAGCTTATTTCTGATAGCTTATGCATTTCGGAAACTATAAGAAATATCTTGGTCGATAAAACGGCAAAAACAATCACACAATAAAAAATTCTGTGGAACTATGACAAAGGATGAGCGACAAATACCAGTCCCAATCTTTTGAGGAAAATATAGAGGTGGAATAAAGAATGAAACCAAATCAAAGTAGTGAGCCATTCAACTTACTCCTCCTGTTGAGATTAAATATCGAGTGTCAGGAATAAATCCAAGCTGAGAAACGAACCTGTCGTTTGTTTTTAAAAGTTAATCCAACACACTAAACATACGATTTATGACCAAGACAAAACGATTGGATAACATAAGGTTCGGAAAATCGACTAATTCGTATCTTTTCATCACGATCACAAGACGCCAAGTACATTTCATCCTCCGAAATAGCCTGATAAGCAACGGGATATACATTATACGTTATCATAATAAAATGCAATATAAACGTTAGTATCACTATCTGACTATAAAAATGCATATAAACGGAAATATTTGTGATACATGAACTAAGATTACCATTACGAACTTGAGGCATGAAATATCATTTGACCGGAAAGTTAGCAATTATAATAACTCATGCCATATGAAGAATGAGAAACCGTAATTAACTACTGAAAGCATTCCACGGAAGTTTTGTAATCAGTTGAAACTCCTACCTAGTTAACCTAATAAATGTACTCGTTAGCCCCTATAAAGTATGAGCCACATTTTAGTAGATAAAGTGACTGATAAGTCACTATTTATACTACAAGTCTTACGAGGAAGATAAGCAAGGAATGAAGGATAAAGCTACTTCAAAAAACAATGTCATATCGTCTCAGAAATACAATAATAATGAGACTTGAATAGCATGAAAACCGAACGAACATACCCTTGTTATTTACAACATATATTTTCAAAAATACTCGTTTTTCGAAAGCTATCTCGATTTCAGTTTAATGTGTGAATTCATTCATTCAGAGAGGCTACTGTGAATGAATTTTGTGTCCACACACTGAGTACCCTCACAATAATATGAACTATTATTTCACACATCCGAGGAATCCAGCAGACTACATTAGCGGACAGTAACGGATGAGCAGTCGCTCTCTTTGGTTAATTTTGCTTTGTTACCTATTTAGAAAGACATAGTCTCATTTGATTCAATCTGTCTAACTATATTACCCTGCTATTTTATTCAGACTGACGCAGCATACTGAAGAAATAAGCACTTACCATGTGACTAAGTAATGAGAGGTGTCCGCAAAGAAGAGTCAAGTCTGTATCGTGAATGGGCTTCCCCAGGCACAAAGGGAGTTTGAAAACATCTCCTGACTTGTCTCCAATAAGTAATGCCTTCTCACTCGGAGAAAAAAGAAGACACGATGCCTGTTTGCGCAGCTTCCTAAACAAATTTAAACGAATATGAGTGCCACTTACAATTGTGAAACCAATAACCAGTGACCATTTTCATTAACATACAGAAACAGCCGCTTTAGGTTATCTGCCGCAGAGAGGTATGAACCCTTCGAAGAAACCGTCAAAAGCGAAATAGTAGGAACCCGTCCGCCAAATTCTGAATCACTAGACCTAATTACTTAAAGTACATAAGACGTACATTACGACATCAGGTAGGCAAGTCTCACTAACAATACCATTTCTGTAAGTGATGCTTCAAAGTTTTTAAAAGACAAACCTTAAATTCCAGCCTACGAACGAGTATTTTAGAGATAAATAAACCTCTCTGCAAGCAGTAAGCATTTGTGGTGCAGTGCTTTCAGTCTATGCTGAAAGTATGTTGAGTTGAGGAAGTAAGCAGAGTAGTGAGAAAATCTGGTAGAAGAGGAACGATATGGAAAGTTAGCAAACGATCTTGTAAGTGCATAGGATGCACTCGAATTCAATAGTGAAAGCAATCGGTAGCAAATGGCGATAGCACATGTCTTACTACCACTTGCACTGTCCATTGGTGGAGGTTACTGAGCTCTTGAAGGTCAACCTGACGTTAAACGATTGGTGCGTCAGTTTTCAGTAATAAGGATCCTGACAGATTTCTTTCCAGTCAAGGTCCAGATTCTCCTTGAAAATGTTCACTGATGAGGTAAGGCTTTCCAGTCATTGACCAGTTGATGAGAAAAACGGGACCTCACCTTTAGTTTATTAGATCGAGGTTTGTGAACCTTCTTGCTATGACCTCGGAGATTATCAGTGTCGGAGGGAGCAAAAGGATAAAACATATTAATTCCCAAATCATAATTAAAGATACGAAATGTTAGTATAAGGTCACCTCTCGTCCTACAAGAAGACAATGGGAAAAGGTTTAGACGTTTCAAACTCTAATCGTAAAGGAGTTTAGAAAGACCCTCCACTAATTTCGTCCCCACACGCTTGGCACTCTCAAGCGAATTGGTATCATTTATCAGACATGGGCTAGCTGCTTGGATACAGTATTCTGTGGCCTTACGTAGGTGGGATATAAAATTCGATAGATCTCGTCAAAGCTCGGCGACTTGACCATGACACACGATAACCTTTGGAAGCAGCTGCGTGGCAGTGCGTAGTAGTTTTTAAGTCGTGACTTATAATTACTCCTAAGTCTTTATGCGCATGAACGCGTGGCAACGATGTACCATTAACGGCATAGTGGTAACTAATATCGTGCCCGATGTGCATGAACACGCTCTTCTTGGAATTAAATTATAAGCCCCAATCATGAGCCCATCTAACTAGTTCGTCTAAATCAGCTTGGTGATGAAAACGATTAGCCTCACTTCTTATTGTTCTCCAGATTTTGACACCATCCGCGAACAATAATGTAGACGACTTAAGCAATAGAGGTAATTCATTAACATACAGAAGGAAAAGTAGAGGGCCTAAGATGGTGCCTTGGGGTACACCACTTTTGACCGGCTTCCATTCCAATAGCGTTCCACTGACTCTCACTCTCTGTCTGCGGTCACATAAAAAGTTTCCTGTCCATCCCTGTATTATAGCACCTGTTATTTCGAAGCTCGAGAGCTTCTGTATAAGACTTAGTTGTGTGAAACCTTGTCAAACGCTTTGCTAAAATTTATGAATATCACATCGACAGACAGGCCGTTATCTAGGGCTGTTGTCCAAACCTCTCTCGCAATAAGTAAGTTAGTCGAGCATGAACGCTTGTTACAAAACCTATGTTGCTCGGTAGTTAACAGATTGTGCGAATCTATGTGATTCAGTGATTTAACCAGAATTATCTTTCCAAGTGATTTAACGACTGCGCTGGTTAGGCTGACAGACCGGTAGTTAAATACGATCCGTCTCTGACCAACCTTAAATATGGGGCTGACTACAGCGTCTTTCCAGTTTCTAGGTAGTTGAGCAAGTGAAAGGGATATATTGAAGAGCGTCGCGAGCGGTCTTGGAATAATGTCCGCAAGCGATGACAGCAAGCGTGTATGTAACCCATCGGGGCCCGGTATCTTACAAGGTTTTATGTTAGTTGTCAATGGAAGAGCAGTCTCCTCAGTCACATTCACAGATCCTATGGCTGGTATCTCGGTGTAAATGGGACAAGTAGTTGTAACACTACACTTAGAGTAGGTTTCACCAAAATAGTTTAAAAAAGTCCCAGCTTTCTTTAGGTCTGATTCAGCCAGTAAATCTGAATTTTCGTGTAACAGTAATACTATCACTACGTTTCGTTCGCCGTTTAACGTACGAAAACAATCTCTTCGGACAAGTACGGCTATCATATGCGCACTGTCGTTCGTAAGTGGTCCAGAATTTAGCTATGGTTTCTTTACATATATCCCGGATTTTATATTCGCACTTAAATTATGCCTGTCCTATTGACAAGAACAAATCCCATGGGATAAAGGGTTGAGTTACGGACTCGAATGTAGCCTTAAACTCATTCCATTCATCTTCGATCGATCCATCAGCATCGACCGACCAGTCAATCGAGACAGCACAGTCTCTGATTGCCGGAATACTACCTCTCCAGATATAAGGACGGGGTGGAGCAGAAGCGAATTCTACACATAGAGAAAAGTACAACGTGGTCACTATTCACTAATGGGAGAAGGTGCTGAATGTCGACGACATCTTCACATTGGTGTGTGAGGACAAAGTCTAGCAATGCCGGATCATGCTCCAGGTCAATATGTGTCGGTTTTACGATACATTGTACAAGTTCACACTGAAAAATTGTTGGTAATAGGTCGCTATCAAAACCCCCAACTGAAGCTGCGAGCTCTATCCAGTTGATATCTGGTGCGTTGAAGTATCCAATGATGAGACAACATTCTGCCTTACTCCAAGAACAGGCATGTCTGAAGATAGTCGTCGGCAAGACAATACAGACTACGATATATTCCTCCTATAGCCACTAACCCGTTTCTAGACATAATTGTACAACATGCTACCTCACATGTTTCACTAACATGCGGCTCCGATATGATCGATTGTACGCGAAAGTTATCCGTAACCCACAACATGCCTCCTCTCTTGCGACTTATAACTCTGTCACTTTTGAAACACATGTAGCCTGAAATGATCGGAGAACAGTCTATATCTACAATGAGCCACGTGACCGGAGTACAGCAGCATCTCTCCTGTACCTAGCCTTTGTTGTCCAGTTTGTGTCCAATGGATTTCGCTGATTCCGAGTACTGCCAAGTTGTATCTCCTCATTTCCATTGCTATTTGACTGGTCTTCACTGTCTCCCACATTGTCCGGACGTTCCATGTACCAATAAAGAATGTTGCTCTGGTTGTTAGAAGGTGCATCAATATCGTGACTTCCGAAAAATTTCGACTTTCATCATGAGGCGTCATAATTTTTCCTTCAACTCCCAGGGCAGAGTTTAAATGGTTTGAATTATTTTTTCTGGTTAGCGTTTTTTAGCGAGCTAGCTCTTCTACGGGATGGGGTCGCTAACCCCATGCCCAACATTCCTCCTTTACCCGGGCATGGGACCGGCAGTAACTCTAGATGAGCTACAGACGGAGTTGCGTTCTGTGATGTAGTGGCGAAAATGCTGCAAAGATTTCACCAGGGTAGGCATTTCCCGGCACGTGTCAGAAGATCCCGTTTCCTTTTTATCCAGCCACCGTCACAAGTTTGTCACGTGTTTCTTCCGTGGCAGATTTCACTCATGTAATTCATGTGTATTTCATAATACTAAATGTTTTAAATGTGGTAAGATTAGTCACATTCAGTCAGTATACTTAACTATTGTCCATTTCTCTGAAAGTAATGTTAAACGTTGTAACTCTCATTCTATTAAAGTGAGTGTTTCCATTGATTATTTATCTTTATCCACGACTTCGAAAAGCAGTATCGAGTCACATAGCAGTAAGAATTAAATGACACTCAGAATCATTGTGAGGCAAAATTTTCTAGTCACTCAACTTCTTATCGGATTTTTCATGTTATTGGACCAGATAACATTTGTTCCAATTATTCGTATATTTCTATTGAAATTTCTTATAAATCTGAGGAATATATGTTGAAAGCATCGGATCATGATTGAAAATCTGAATCAGTTTTCATAGGTGCTGATTTTCCTAATTATCCATGATTCTTCAATAAGATTCCTAATAAATTTGAAGAAAATGTTCCAGATGAATCAGATCCTGATGTCATATCAAATGTTATTTGTCTTCGTAATGTATCTGTTTCTTGTGGGAAACTTGTTCAATACGATACAATAGTCCTAAATGAGCTTAATTTTGGTTACAATTCGGATGTTTTATTTTATTTAAACACATAAATATTGGTACAAACGGCACTAGATATATATGCGCCACACAAAACTCATTTGACGTGTGTGAAGGCTGTGATACTGCCCAGGTGCACAAACTGAAGCAGGTGGTCTTGTTATGGGGCTACACACGGAGCCTTTTACCTGAAATTCTGATCCACAAGGCAGTGGATCATCGTCCGGAGATGCAGTCCCGTAATGGCCGGTGACCAAAGATGATGTAAGATCCAAATCTAAATTCCAATAGGTCTGGATGTAGTTGAATAACTCTAGTAAAAGTTTAGAGACTCGTTTCAATTGAAATCAAAACAAAATGTTTGATGTAGTAACGGTTCTAAATCTCATCATATATACAAATGTACGAAATTACCTAAACAAATATTACTACCCAGTTATTCAACCGACAATTGATACCAAAATATTAAATCTAAATTACAATAAATAGCAAAGTGGTGAGAAATATATGAAAATTACGGAAAACACCAAAAGGTAAGCGTTATTCTATCCTTTCTGGATAGATCAAGTCAAATTCCGTCTGAACAGCTGCTTTATAACACAAAGTGTTTCAATATCTGGGAAAGTGCTCCAAATTACAACCAAAAATGCACGATCCCAGTCAAAATCAAACCACACAACCAAATAGCGAGTAGTCAATATGGCAGACGCTAGAACAATAACAATTAAAACAAACTAGATACAGTTCAGTAAGGAACATAGAGACTCAAAAAAAAGGATAATAAAACCAAGAAAATTAAACGTTACAATCTTAATTAGCATCAAAATGTTAACAACATATACAAATAAAGAAAACGTAAGGAAGAAATCACAAATGTGTGCATGGAGGGATTTTCACTCGCAAAATGGATCCAACAATTGATTCATACGTCATTTGTTTCCTCAAGATACTGGAACCCATGTGCACTATTGGCTTGGAATGAGGATTTACCAGCTACCTTAGGTGGGCACGTCGTGTCCACTAACCCGGTTAAAGCGCCGGACATTCGCCTTCGTACTCTCAATTTCGTAAACAACAATGATGCCACGAGAAGGCAGTTAGTAGAACGTCACTGTGAAAGGCTATATACGCGTGGCAATGTGTGAGCATTTGGAGAGGGAAAGCGGACTCTCCCTACTCTCAGCCGTATCAGGGCATTTAGGGGTAAATAAAGCCGTAGTAAGTCTATGGTTCAAATTCTAGATATTAGTGATTTCAGTACATAACTGAAATGCTGATCATATACAATTCCAGTAACCAGGTGAGTCCAATCCAATTTCAGTTGTTAATCTTAATACTAATGAGTATATTCTCGATCATAATGAGTCTGTATCCAATACATACTCTGACAGAAATACAGTAAACCTAAAAAAAGACATTCGCTTGGTTGCTGAAGCTTAGATTCCAGTTTAAGCTGTGGTGGTTGTGGTACTTGTGTGAATTAAAGATTCCTTTGTACTTGATGTGTGAGCGGTTTTGAGTTCAAACTACAATATGTTCGTCTGTGCTTACTTAAATTCGTTTGGCCTTATTTACGTTGTTTCTGGGAATCCTAGTTCTTCTAATAATTCAAACACGTCTACTCATAGCTCGTAAATCAGAAAGCTTTATTAATCCAGATCAAGTATATTTATTGGCGATCTCGTGGTATCGAAATAATACCGAGACGTGCCAAAGAGTACAGGCAAAATGAGCGGTGCGTGAGCAAGTTCGAAACAAACAAGGCGGAGAGCGAAACAAGAAGTGAAACTGATACAGTTAAACAAATACAGTAAAACAATCTCTGGTACAATTGGTTACAATAATAATAATTGTTTCCGTTATTCCAATCGTGTTCTTATCTAGACTGGCCGGTCACTACAGGAGCCCCCAGCTGGAAAGGGTTTACACTTTCGATACGCAGCGGTTTCATTCGTGGGACTGATCGCGAAACGTGCAATTGTAGGACGAAGGCGTTGGCAGAACAGGAAGTGATCGTTGATCCTCGAGTTGCCACCAAAAGTCTTTGACGTAGAATGGTACCAGAAGGAACGTACTGTATTGATTGCTTGGATTAGCGTGCTACACCAGAGTGGTTTGTATCCAGAATCTGAAGGTTGCGTTCGTAGAGGTCCGGACCAGAAACGCTGCGGACGTAGGACGAAACCAGATTGAGCCAAGGAACCAGATGCGACCAGGATAAACATGTTCGGGACCAAATGTATACTATACATATTTGGAGCCAGAGAGGTAGACTGAGTGCGTTGACCAGAGCGTGGGTGATCAGGCCAGCTTTCGCCAAAGTTGACTGAAGTCGACGATACCGGAACAGCGATGGTCGGAGGCGTAGGCTCGGGGAAAACAAAAAAATGAGAGAAAAAGAGAAAAGTGTAGCATTCGTGTAGTATAGGGGTAAGGTCCTATACTGTATCCACTGCTGGTTATGAGGTTAGTCGCGAAAGCGTACGAGTAGGTGTACTCGGCGACCGGAACGTGAGACTGTAGTCTCGTTCGAACCTCGTGAGCCCAAAATCTCATCCACAGTCAAGGGCGGTGTGATCTGCTGGTCTGGACGTGAGACGGAAGTCTCGTCCGTAGACGGGGCAGATGATACGTGCTGTTGACTGGGATGTGAGAATGAGGTCTCAGGTGCATCTACCGTGGGATCCGAAGTAGATTTAGAGATCCCGCTAGAAGCTTTGATGGGTCTCGACTTATCAGGTAGGGCACTGTCATCGACGTAAGCTGACATGAGACGACCAATGCTGACTACTTCGAAGCGGCCATGTCGATCAACCTTGAAGGTCTTTTCGTGACGGGAAATCACGTGAAAAGGGCCTTCGTAAAGCTGTTTGCTCAGATTGACCGTAAGTTGTCGTGTACCATAGTTAGAAATGACTGAGTCGTCCGCAGCGCATAGTCGAAGCATCGTAGCTTGAGATTTACTGTTACTGATAGGTACGACAGAAACTTGGGCACCCGTATCCACAAGGTACCTAGCGTCAGTGCAATAATCGTGCACGTAAAATAAACGGTCAAACTGAGGTGAGGGGCCGGTGAGAACGGCCGTATTTACTCACCGGCTCGGGAAGTCCCCGCCTTGTATGAGCAGGGAGTTCGACAATGACGGGAACCGGCCCCGAAGGCACGGTGGAACCAGCACCAACTCAGACTCGCTTCCGAAACCGCCTTCTGGCGTGGCTTGGAAGATGCCCGCTTGGGGCGAGTCGTCACGGCTGTTCGAGATCGTGACCTGGGTCGGGGGACGTAGGGGGCTGGCACATTTGAGCGGTCTCGGAAACTGAGACGAGTATGGATACATCTGCCCATATCCCCATGAGCCGAAGGTCGTCTAGCATCGAAATTCATGTTTGAACGAAAGTAGAGGCAACAATATAGTTGTCTTTGGCGCTAGCGCGTGCTAGAATTTTGTCCGCTATGAGGGCCACCTTGTTCAGTAGGGTGTCCTTGAGCAGAGTCATAAGAGTTGGTTGGATACCAGATGGTAATGCTTCGAGCCATAACTCTTTGACTATTTCGGAGTCGGCTGTCCAGTTTCCTGCAAGGGATTGCAGGCGCGTGAGGTGGTGGCTCGGCTTAGCATCACCCATAGGGTGACGTGCTAATAGAGTCCTCAATCGTTCCTCTCTTAATGGGAGGAAGTGTCGAAGGATGGCATCCTTAAGACGGTCGTAAACGTTCGGAACGTTCGGATTGAGGACAACCTCACGGACAGCAGTTAGGTGATCCCCGGGCAATGATTCCAAAGCATATGCGTACTTTTGCCTTTGGTTGGTTATGCGGCGGATCTCAAATTGAGATTCCAGTGCCGCGAACCAGACTTCTGGATCATGAGGGATGAAAGGAACCGGTCGAAAATTAATAGCCTGTACCTTGGAGTCTATAATATTTATACTATTCTTATCGTTATCCACCATAGTAAGTTGCCAAGATATTATATATTGAAAATATCAATACGAATATATGCAACAGAAGTGGATAGATACACAGACTCACCGAATTGATCTGGGTTGGAAAAAATGGCCAAGTTCGAACTGTGCTCGAGGAATTGGGTTACTGTTTGTGGTTCATCAGATGTTGTACGTGTTCCCAATACGGCTCACCAGTTTGTAGTGAGTAGCCCAAATACAGCTCACCAATTTGTAATGGATGTCGAGTCGAAGACGGACTATGATCACCACTACAATTCGTTTACGCGCCCAAAAACGACTTGGTTCCTTTAATAGCTCGTAAATCAGAAAGCTTTATTAATCCAGATCAAGTATATTTATTGGCGATCTCGTGGTATCGAAATAATACCGAGACGTGCCAAAGAGTACAGGCAAAATGAGCGGTGCGTGAGCAAGTTCGAACCAAACAAGGCGGAGAGCGAAACAAGAAGTGAAACTGATACAGTTAAACAAATACAGTAAAACAATCTCTGGTACAATTGGTTACAATAATAATAATTGTTTCCGTTATTCCAATCGTGTTCTTATCGAGACTGGCCGGTCACTGCAATGTGTTTCTATTCCTTTTAGTGTAATGCGATATCTTAGAAAGAGAACACCTTTCTGCAAAAGTCGACATTTAGATTATTCCACCTTCAGTTGTTTCAGATTTTCCCTCGAATAGGCATTGTGTTGTGTCGGGCTTGCTGCCATACATAATAATATCATGAAGTTATATTAGACACTCGTGTAGAACCAGGCAGTCTAAAACTGTCCGCATTATTCGTTTGAAGGTGGCTGGGACATTGTTTATTCCGAAAGATATCACTTGAAATTCGTAGAGCCCATTTGACACAAGTAAAATTTTCTGTCATGAGGTCCTACTTCCACCTGCCAATATCCGGATGCAAGATCTGAAGTCGGAAACCAGCAAGTGATGACGAGAGTAAAACAATCTTGCCCAGCATTTCTTTTATTATGGAGTCCAGCTGTAGTGATAAATAAATACCCAAAGTCTATAGCTCTGTAGGTTTTAAACATTGGATGCTGAACACATTAGTTTTAATGGACTCATTTAGCTGAAAGTGCTCGGTCATGCATCCGCACCAGATCACGAGTGGAAACGCCGTGCTCAACTACTCCTGCAACCACTAGCCGGTTTAGATCAGTCACTTCTGAATATATTGATAACTTATCAAATATATCTTCGATCCTCATCGCTTCTGACTTTTGATTTCACTAGATGCGTAGGATTCATAGTAGTTGTCATTGGTTAAAGCGTTGAAAAAATCCAAATATCTGTGGCATCTTCAACTTACACAGCTATCTGCTGTAATGAATGAAAATATTCGGCCACATCCTCGTTTGGCTGCTGAAAGCGGTGAGGAATTGAGTAGTTTTTGTTCAGTGTCCTCTGGCACAGGAAAACACTCGTCTATAATTTCCAAGTTATGGGCTGGTGGACTGACTGCCACGGATTCATGGCTGTTGCCCGCCTAGCTATTTCATCACCCAAGCATGATCGCAGATGGTAGTAGTGGTCTCCGATTGGGACGTAGGCACGACGTTGTGCTCGGTTTCCATATCAAGTAATCTGATTTAGTTTCCAACAATAACGTTTTCTGAATAGTTATGTCACGACAAGCTGAAACTCGTCAGGGAATTTGAAGTTGGCAGTATCATAATGGGATAGTGATGGAGGGAAATAATACTGAATCTTACAAGATGAATAAAAACAGCGATCATCATTTGCATAAATAGATCAACTGACAGCTTATGATCTCGTGGATGTTGAAAATTACATGGCACTGACCTCCACTCCAATGTTCATAAAAGTGAACCAGTCAGAAAGCAGACAGAGGTCTGGCGCGAAATACAACTGACAACCTCATTCGGTTTAGGTGATTTCGCTTCTCTCACTCTTGTGTTGTCGATTTCTCCCATCATTAAATGTAATTTCAATCTATGTGGTTGTTGATCCGACTTGGTTTTTCTATTGTTATCTTCTACAGCTCTCCATGATTATGCACTGCATTCCACCAGCATTCAAAGTACTTTCAGGTTAGACGCGAGCCGCCATACATACGTATAGACATGTAATTTTTAGGAGGGAATGTGGGTTTACAATGTAGTTTTCATCATCATACTGTTTGAAGGCCTGTGGTTTGCAGAGTTCAAGAGTGTTGACTCACATTGCATGTTGGCTAGAGAAATCATAAATAGATATATTTCCCGCCCCCCTGAACCTAGTAACGCTTGTGTTAAAGCCACATTTTGTTATCTTTAGATCAGGTGGTTAATTTGTGCAGAGGAAACGGCGGATCTGAGTCTATTGACTGCTGTAATGAGGGTCCTCTGAAAAACATTGTGTCTATTGGCGCATTCGAATTCACTAAGCACTGGCGCATATTCTGGCTTAACATAAGTCAGAATTTAAGAGAAGATGCTCATTATCTGAAAGGTTGGTTACATAAAATTAACTAATGATCCAGACTATATGTTAGGGAGTTTGAAACTAACATTGCAAAGTTTCCATCATCTCTTTGTAAACTCATACGGATATAACTATGATCAAAACAAGGATTTCGTTGAGGCATTTTTCCGTGAACTGGAAAGTTACATGCTGGGAAACCGGCAAAATATAGCGTCGTTGGTTGATGACTTTTTCGATGGCCTGTTAATTCGTGCACTCCGTGTAATGCTGTTTGTAAAAACTGAACGGGATAGTATTGTAGCCGACTGCGTTGCATCCAAGTTAAGACCTATGAAGCCATTTGATCAAGCGCCCGAAATAATAAGAGCTATGGCAACTCGCGCATTTCCTCCTTCCAGGATTCTTAGGAATGGTCTTCTTTTAGGAGATCGTGTGGTTCAGGTTTTATCAAAGGTAAGCGACACAAGTCATTCTTGATCTGTTGTTCCAAACTTTTACTTATAGATTGCAATCTATTCATCTAACTTAATGTGCCTGTACCACTTCAGTCTATTTCCTATAGTCAAGGCTCACTTTATATTAATTCATTTTCAACAATCGCGTTTCAAGTTGAAAATTTACTTCTGCGTTGGACCAAAGGGCATCCATAATCTAAACAACATCCATAATCTTGTGCACTTATTCATGCTTGACTACGGAATAGCATTAGTAATTAATTAACAATTAGAAACAACTAAGTTATTTAGAGAAAGTGGTTTTTGCCTCATTCTTAATGTCTTTGCAATACTAGGTACACATTATTTTACTGTGCATTGACGTATAATGTAAACAAATCGCACATTATTAGTTAGGGATCATCTCAAGTATGCCCCTAAAAACCAAGAGAGAACATCACCTTATCTGATTTGGTTTAAGTGAACAGATAGCATCATTGGCTCCCTTAGTGTGGATCAAACTCAACCACTCGGTGTGGGAATTAGGTGTTATTTACTCTGTAAGCTTGGCATTTCCATCCATCCAAATGTAAAATACTTCCATAAGATTAAAAAAGCCTCTGTATTCACCAACTCGTGATTAATAAACAAAACGTTCATGTACCTCGGTATTGGCTTAAGCCCTAATGAGATAACTGTGTACTGGTTTAATCGTCGCATGATCGAAGCCAAAATAAGATGTAGTTTGGTACTGTTTCGGTTCCGTAGCAACGTTTTTCTAATTCTAACGTGTGTTATCAATGTCTCGTCAGAATTTCTGAATTGCTTGGGTATAATCTCCGAGCAAGTAACATTGAGGTTCATTAAATGTTGTTGGTTTAATGTGGTAAAGCAGTTAATGAGGTTAAACACTCATTGATAAGGACAAGCAGCTGTCTGTATGGTGTTTGCAGTCGTGGAATCGATAACGTCGAAATGGAAGATGGTTCAAAAATCCAACGACAGTTTGAATGTCGTTCTATCGGTATGATTTCGCCTTCCTTTCCTTAAATTAAGATTTTTCAGGACGTCTTTACTTTTTGTCTCTTGTCTTCCAAATTTTAAAACGTTAGATAAGTAAAGTATTTTTAAATCTTTTGCTTCCAGGTAGCAGTAAATGATAGTTGTATAAATGAATGGATTAAACTACGTTACTGTAATTTATGTTCAGGAGTAATCCAACCTCTCATTTGTCGACATAGTTGTTTTAGTCGTTTGTCCACATGTTTTTTGTTATGGACTGCTTTTGATAAATACTGGCTATCATTCATTGGTAGGTTGAATATTTCATAAGTTATTTACATAAAAGTATTTTTTTTATGTCTGGATGCTGACTTGCAAACTGTCTGTCCCATTTATTTAGTAAACGAAGTTCCTGTTTTTATCGAAAATAATAGACAACCTATTGAAGAAACCTGACAGATTCACTGTATACTGGTTGCCTTTAGTTTCTGAATATAGCTTGTTTAGTTCCTTCAGTATTGTCTTAGGAGTTAGTTTTTAGTGTTGGTAATATGGTTTTAGTATTAGCTCAGGTGTAAATAATCTATGCATAGTAATGTCCTGAGAAGTTTGATTCCGTCTAGGTCACTGTATGAGCTATGGTAGTTTGGTCACAGGAAGTTGGATGTATGTGCTTGCGTCTATATTTTTAAAACCCAACGTTTGTGTGGTGATTGCGTTTAGCAGTAGCCGCATCGTTGTCCCCAAGGGAATATTTACATCTTGCGGAAGCACCATGCAAGTAATTCACAGTTGAAAATATAGTTTCGTAAGTACTTTCATTATTTCGGCATCAATCTAGCCCACATTTTCATCTGACGTCCAATCGATGTGACTTAAAACCTATTATCTCTTTTTTAAATTTCACTTATCGTCTTGTTGAAACATAGTTTTTGCCAATATCTGTCTTTACTATTCTGTAAATATAGTTAATCTTTAACATTTTGATAAGATTTTTTAATTATTTTATTGGTTAGTATGCAGTCCATTAATTTTATGACAAGTAGTTTCAACTCGTTGATACGGTACACTCTAACATTGTGGTGACACTAAACATTATTCTTTTATATAAGCAAAGGTTCTAGTACAACAAGATGCAAAAAATTTCATATATGAATCGATAATGTGCGAAAATAAAAGTGGGAAGCTTGTTGGTCGGTGAATAGATGAGCGCGGGTAGTATTTGACAAGAGAAACAACCAAGAAAGACTTTTTTGATTTAAGTAAGATAATCCCATTTTAATGAAATCCAACAAGAAGCTACATTAGCGACGTCACTAGCTTCTATTCTGAATCGTATCTTATTACAAGTTAAGTCAGTGTGTGACGAATGAGAACATAGATGGTAACAACCAATATATTTCGATACAAAATTACGGAGCTCTTTCGTAAAATGTGAAAACCATACATTAAATACTTCATTTGCAAATCCTCTATCAACTATCTCAATCTTCATCGTTCTTTTATTACCATCACAATTACTCTCTGTTCCGAGCCATTTAGTCGAACAGCACACGGGCGACTATTAATGGGGATCCATTCTAATAGTGTTTGTTCTGCCCTCGTACTAAGTGCTATGCCTACACCTGCAAGTCCATGAGAACTAGCCATAGGGTCGCCAGATACACGGAGGTTGTATTTCATCGGCTGTCCATTTTGGCGAGGTAAGGTCAAGTGAATGACCACACTAGGATCCTGTATGCGTGTTTCAAAGACACAGCATACATCAATGGTACGAAATTCTAGGGTCTTAGCCAAGGAGGCCTGTTAGCCGATTTGACATAGGGTGCGTACGTTGAAGGCTTCAATGTGTAGTTTGGAGCGAGGTTTTAGTAAACCTGGGAAAGTGTTTTGTGCACTAGAATCGTTGGTCGTTGTGACACTTGAAAAGGAGTTCGAAAGAGGAAGTTTAGTGTTGAAAGTCGAGGTAGGAGGAGTAATAGGGATTGAAGAAGGAGACTGATCATGAGTACAGTGACCTTGATTGTTGTTAGATGTATGAGGGTAGTTACCACTTCCTGGTTGCTCACACCGTGGAAGGATTCTTCTAGAGGTACCTGAAAAGGAAATTGGGTTAGAAGTGGTATTAATGACCTGAGAGCATGACCGCAGTGCCCAAGGGACAACTGCTTGTGGTCGGTCACATACGACCTTTTTGTGGGTGATTCTTGTGTTAGCTCCGTACTTGTTGGGACCTTACCGCGGGAGACGGATGCTTTTGGTATGAGGCGAGGTGTGCATTTTTAGGGTCGACCTTTTCTAACCCCACCCCTCCTTGTGGGAAAGCAGCATCGCTGTCATGCTGGTTGTCTGAAGGAAACACCTTACAGCTTTCACACCTCTGTACAGTCAGCAGTACGACTTCGCCTTCGGACATTGGGTTTGCGGCTTTTAGTCTCACCGCTCTTCAAACGACCTGTCTGGCATGATAGGACCTTGAGGAACGATTGTTCCAGCCAGTATAGCTCGATTGGTTCGTCAAGATAGGCAAGCCCGACCACCACGTCAAGGTAGCAGCAACGGTCGGGGCTGATAGTATCCGATCAACGGACATTGAGTATCTTGTATAAACAAATGCTTATAAATACTTGTGCATATTTGATTATCGTTCTGGTAGTTCTGCAAGTTTTAGCTCCGTACAGTAGGGCTGTCTGGACGTTCGTATTGAAGATTCTTACTTTATTATTGGTTGATAGTTGTTTTGAGTTCCATATGTTCTTCAACTGTAGGAATGCGGCCCTTGCTAGGGTCGCTCAAATCATAACGTATCGTTAGTCTATGAAGTCATTAGCTGCACGCTCGGGCCATGTTGGTGGACATAGATTACTTGATTGGGATCTACGTGATTATGATAACCAACGGTTGGATATATTGTGTAGCAGATGCATGCATTTTTCATCATCCCTCAGATCTGAGGTCCTGAAATTATCTTATACTTTTCCATCCCACAGATTCATTCTTAATTTTCGAGTCATATCCTCTACGTCTTATCTTTTATACTACCATTGATACTGTTACTACGTCTCTCTCTAATATATATATATATATATATATATATATATATATATATATATATATATATCGTCTTGTAGTGTAAATGGTCGATTTTATGTTGAGTCATATTGGCTAACATGGACTTTAGAGTGTTTTGTCAACTTATGCGAATCATCGTTTCATTCCTATTACATACCGCATATTATCTATTAAAAATGTTCCAATAAAACCGTTCTTTCCACAGCACCCTATTTTCAAGTTTAAAGTAAGTGAAATCTACCTTATTTTTCTAGATCAGATTGTTCGTGTTGCTGAACGTTTAAAAAACTCCAAAATTTTCCCCCAGGTTATTCGACCATTACAAATACATATATCTGATGCTATTATGAATCTTCAAACTATACTCTTTCGACTGGATCAATCTGTAAGTTTAAGTGTTATTCAGAGTTTTTTTTCAGTAATTCTATGATATGTTGAAATTAGAGTGGTGATTTCATAAAATAAGCAACTGAATTTTGACCACTAGTCGTGGTCCACTTTCTTCGGTGTAGTATAGGGAGTTTTATCATTAGCCTTCAACGCAATATAGCTCAAATCTGAGTACTTGGACCACTAAATTTAATTCTTGAGGCATATCATTGCATCAATAGTTTTATACCTCTTCAAAATGTGTGTTTTTGAGCTATTAGGTTAATTCATAATTCCTGAGTCTTTGTTCCCCTATATGATTTTCGATCAAACATTATCCCAAAGTTCTTAGAAAGAAGTATTTTTGTTCATCTGCTCACTCTTAACACGTTTATTAATTGACAATTCATCATCCTTTACGTTGTTGTACAGCGTTGTGTAGTTAATCTGAATCAGGTTCTACCAACTTTACTCTCGTTGAAAAAAAACTTTTTGTATCGTTTCTTCAAATAGGCTCTGAGGAACACGACAATTTTTCCATTGTTGATAAAGCAACTCATATATGGCCATGTTATTGATGTCTAAATAACAAATAGGCTTTAAAAAATTTTCGTTGTATCTACTTCTATAGATCAATAATATATGGTTCTATTAAATGTGTCCATGATCAATTGTAAGTCGTTAAGTGAGCTCAAGATGATATTTATTCAAAAATCTATAGTACCATTGTTATGCTCCTACTAAGTTGTATTTAATCTACCAATATACATCATCTTAGTTTGAATAAATTGAAAGCAAGATATTATAAATACTCTAGGTTATTCAATGATGACAACTGTTAATCGACGAGACAGGTCTTAGAAATTGATTAGATAAAATGAAGCTAACCAGGCTATCCGAATATGTCCTTTGCCATTTGAAAAGCGTAAATTTATAAGACTAACTTCTTATGAATCGATTAGTCCTACTAGACTAACATACTCCATTTTCCGTATTAGTACACAATGAAGACGCTGATCATTCTTTGATCCAAACTTAAGTATTCGTTTATCATGTTATATTCAATCTTCCTTTTTTAAATTTTTGTTCTTAATGTATAATGGTTACATTGTTGTGGTATAAAATTCTAGCTGAATCTTTTATTTGTTTGTGGACTAAATTATAATATACTCTGAGTCTTGAGTATCCGACTTCAAACACTACCCATCAAGGTGTTTGTGAAGCAAGGTTATTACAATAGATATAGCTTTTAGTCTAGAACATGAACATGTACACAGTTGTTGACATATTATGTATGTATTTTTAATTACTGTTTGATTTAATACACCTGTCAACATGTGCTCAGCTTTTAGATATAATGTTAAGTGATATCTTTAAATTAACCAGGATAATCAAATTTCCTATACTTCTTATTCCAGTTATGGCCCCCAAATGCCTTGGTACGGCCGAGATTTAGGAGAGTACGCTATTCCTCTCCAAATGCTCTCACATGGCCACGCGTATATAGCCTCTGCCAGGGAGGTCCCACTTACTGCCTTCTCGTGACATTACTGTTGTTTACGAAACTGAGAGGACGAAAAGCGAATGTCCAGCACTTTAACCGGTTTGGTGGACACGGAAAGTTTACCTAGGGGAGTTGGAAAACCCTCATTCCAAACCAATGGTGCACATGGGCTCCAGTATCCTGAAGGAACAAATGGCATATGAATCAATGGTTGGTCACAGGCTACCATGGGACTGCATCTCCTTACAATGCTCCACTACCTTGTGGATCAGACTTTCAGGTCAAAGGCTCTGGTTGTGGCCCCCTAAAAAAACCACCTGTTTCAGTTTGGGCACCTGATCAGTATCACAGCCCTCACACAAATCAAATGAGATTTGTGTGGCTCATGTCTGTCTGGTGCCTCTTTGTACCAATATTTATGTGTTCAAATAAATAAATAAGTCAGTCGTTTATGCATCTCCAATATACGGTTATTGATAAGTCAATTTGTCATGGTAATTCGCTTATGGTGTAATGGACTATATTAACTATTATCAGTTTACTAACTCATAGCCGTTAATCGTTTTTTATCCGAAATACACAGAATATATGGATACTTTAAAAGCTAAACGTATTCTTAGCAACCGGCTTGTTACACTTCAAAGGCATCCAATCTCTTTGCTTTTGTTGTTTGCCACCTAAATTCAACCAATACCTCTAATATATATATATATATATATATATATATATATATATATATATATATATATATATATATATATATAACTTGTACTACGTATTTAATTTTTCTGGGCTTTAAGTGTTTTAGTTTTCAAATTTATACTATTTGTTTAGGATGAATTTTTCAATGACTGTTTATTAGAAAACTCAAAAGAGCATCAGTCATTTCTTCCCAGGACTGATTATAGGCAACGACGACAACAGGAGTTTGTATTTGTTGATCATGATGTCGTAAGTCAGGATTACAAACATCCTTATGTTTATGGCAATTATGATATGCTGAAATCATGGGCGGACAGTATTCATAACAAGGTATGCACATGCACAAATATTTTTTGTATATATGCATATGAAAATGTCTTACGTTTTTTATGGCGTAGATACGAATTAGAAAAAGTGTTTACGATATCATCATCATCATACGGTATTTATGACAATGCTTTGTTCCTGCTTACTAATAAAAGGTTTTGTGATCCTTAGGCTAAACAGAATGAAACCTGATTATACTCTGCTTTGAATGCGATGCTTGGTAGTAACCAACATGTCTTACATCAAGTAGATGTGCTTGCTTGCATTTATCGTCATAGTATGTCTATAATCTTTTATATACTAGTACTTTCTTGCAGTTTGAGATAAGCCCAACTGTTAAGTGGTAAAAAATGATCGGGATTTGTGTATTTTTAATAAATGAAAGCGGGGTCCGCTGGGAGGAGCTTAGTAGCCCTCATATTTGACTCTAGTTTAATCATATGCTGATTGTTATCGAAATATTCATGCTGCCAACCCTCGTGTATTTTTATCGACTCAATTCATGTTAGAGAATGGCGAGATAAAATAAGTCAAATACCAGAATAAATTTTGATTATGTATATTTTATATACTCATTAACCCCAACAGACAATCAGAGAGATAAAGTTAGGGAAACGAAGCAAAATAGCGCGCAGTAGGGAGGGCGAGTAAGCCAAACATTTTGATCAAATGTTACTCAATATTTACATTCAGACAAAAATAAGTTACAGACACGTGATGATTTGAGTAAGCAATTAATATACATACGATCATAAACAAACAGTTAGGATCAATAAGCAGATAATCACCAAGGTCAAAATGTGGCTTGAGAAGAATGAATAAATTGATCTGTCCAGAAGGTAGAATAACCTATGTCTGTTTGACATAGTACGTCACTGTCCACACATGCTGTTTCGGGGATAGTGGGGTTTGAATCCACTACGGGGCATGTTTCTGAATTGGACAGTAGTGAACCACTGGGTGTATATTGAGTGACTGCTGTTTCGTTTAGATTACGGCTTGTCGTGGATTCATAGAGGTTGCAATCATTTTCCAGTTCTGTGTGCAATTCAGAGATCAATCTATCCACTTCCGACGCATATGCAAGGCATTGGTGATTCAGCAGCTGCGTGCGTAAACTGACCATAAACTCCAAGTGTCGCTCGAACAGCAACTGTAATCGATCGGAATAGAGTCCTTTTTTACTGTATGATTAATGGCCAATGTCGTTCTAGGAAAGCAACGACAATTCTGGATGCTGATCGCACGAAATAATTACCTGATTTTCGACCAATTGCAGGCTGACTTCGGTTAGATTTTTTTTACCCCGTCGCCAATTGTTATAACTAATAGGGTACTTGTTATAACGCTAGGGTTTTTTGTTATAACAGTCCTTTCACTTTTTTACGAAACCCTTCTTTCGCAGGAACAGGTATCCATACAACTTTATCAAAGTTGTACACCAGATTGATCATCATCTACCTTTATACCACTGAAAGTCATCAAATGGTCAGTCCCACTTTGTGTGATAAATGTGTCAATGTTCACTGTTGTGTTGCTTATGGAGAAAGTTCTTTGAAACCCGTCATTCACGATTTCCCTCAAATCCCTTTACTTTAGAATAGGAAAAAATGTTCCAGTTCTATGTTATAAGTATAATCAATCCTAACTTCACACATATTTCCATACTTCTATTAAATGAGTAAAACTTGGGTAATAGATATCGAAGATGTAACTTAGATAAACCTACGCTTCTTTACTGAGTTGTAACGTGTTATGTTACATTTTACATCGTAGTATAGTTTAATAGGTTTCTTGAAGCTCATTTGCTTTTTCGTTTTTTGTGTGACCTTTTTCAGTATCTCCCGGTACGCAAACCATTTTCTACCATTATCAAGTATTTTTGTAGTGAGGATCTTCTACGTGTTTCAAAGGAAAATAATGATTATTTATGTTGGACAGGTGATAGATTAATACCTACGTAAGACTTGAAAAAGTTTCAATTTAGTTCACCCTTTTCTTATTTGGCATTTTTCGTTACAAGCTCATCAGAATTGTCAAACTATCTCTTTTTGAGTTCAGACATAATGACTGAACTGTAACACACTTTACACTTGAAAATTCCTGAGTATTTTCTATGACAGTTAGAAAATCTCATTGTAGAAAAGAAGTAACAAGTGAAAACAGAGTGGTAGACACAAAGTTGCTACACTTTGTGATAGTTCAGTAAGAAGAAAATTGTAGAATTAAGTGAATATTAAGAAAAACATCATACATAACTGTAAAATATTGATGAATCAAGAGTAATAAGATTCTCAGAGTCTAGAGGTAAGCAAAGAAAAGCAAACATTTGAGCGGAAAACTGAACATAAGGGATATTGTTTCACAAAACGAATAGAATTCAGAGTAAAAAAAATTGGCACAATATCAAAGTTTCAGATTTAGAGCGGACGGCTGCTCAGTATATATATATATATATATATATATATATATATATATATATATATATATAAACGATCATATGCTCACCAGTGACTGGCTCCGTGAGGTATTTCCTGGAGTTTTAGTGAGAAGCATTGACCAGTGGAGTTCAACCAGGTCTGTTGTGAAATATCAACTCACTGAAGACATTGGTGAATGGTTGCTCAGTTTCGTGGATTAGTTGAAGTTAGACATTAACACAGTTGGATGCCGGCTCAGTGGTCTATTGGTTAAGTGCTCGCGCGCGAGACTGACAGGTCCTGGGTTCGAATCTTGTGAGGCGGGATTGTGGATGCACACTGCTGAAGAGTCCCATTATAGGACGAGTTGGCCGTCCAGTGCTTTCAGGTTTTCCATTGTAATCTAGCTTTAATTGATTCATGATCTCATCTATCAAAGTTTATTATTGTCAAATCTAAAAGGCTATGAGATTAGTAGATTGGACTTCATTTTGAATTATTATCTATGATGGTCGTTATTGTATATGCATCTTTTTAACCCTCATTTCAATTAAACCAGTTTAAATAACTAAGTTGTTATCACAAGGGGGGTTTGTGGATATTTTAGTAATTGTATATAGTTAAGATCATGAGTCAGTTGAAGCTAAACCACCATGGAAAACCTGGAAGCACTGGACGACCAACTCGTCCTGTTGTGGGACTTCTCAGCAGTGCGCATCCACGATCCCGCCTCGCGAGTGAGATTCGAACCCAGGACCTACCAGTCTCGCGCTAGAGCACTTAACTAAGTTGTTGTTAGATCTCAGTTTTATTGCTTTTGGTTGTTGTTATTTTTATATATTAGTCTATTTGTTACTACCGTTTTCCTAAGTGATGTATTAGCTCATTCATATGTATTTATAATTTACTTTACAGATCAAATATAACCGTAAATCTGATCGAAAATGAATCATTTCTTAAAATACATCCTATGGCTGTCCGTGTCATTAAAGATTTACAATACATAACTGAAATTATGCAATCTGTAATTCAAAATAATTCTGATCCTAATTATGTGCCAATTGAAGGGGAAAATAGAATTCAGTCTATAGATAACATAACTGTCTTCCTTCCATTGCCGAGTTATCCGACAACAAACCCAGTAAGTATAATGGTTTGTATATTTTTAGTTACATGACATTCAGAAGAGTTCTTTCTGTACATGTTTATGCTTAACGAGCTGTTTTACTGTCTGCTTAATAAAGTTTAGGGGATATACAAATCGTTATCACACTCGTTTTCACAAGTGAAAGTCATTGCCGACTGTACACAGTTAAACTGACTTAAGAATTGCTTATTGGTGTTCTGATGGATAATGATGATGATGAATGTATCGTCAATAAATCTAGTTTCTCCTAAACCTCGTTAACAACTCCATTTTTTAATTTGACTATAAAGCAACCAGCTAGCATTCTGAAGTTGTACCACAGTCATTTCGTCAATTTGTTTACATCTTTGTTAAAGACTTACATAGTAAATCGTTCCAAGTAGCCTACCGTATGCCCTTTCAGTTTTCCAACGGGGTTCGAGTCTACAATACCGTTCTATGTCTTCATAATAAATTTGTAACCTCCCTGTCCTTTTCCTTAGGCTAATATTACATGATAGACGATTTTGATCATTTTTCCACACCCTAGTTTTGGTTGTTTTTCACCAATTTCTATATCTCTTTACTGCTTACACATATGAACTGATTAGTCGCATATTTTTTACTACACAATTTCTATCGGTTGTTATTTTACCGTTAATGTTCCCAAGTTCCGACTCAAGTCCAATATTAAGACATTCGTCCATCTCTGCTGATAATTTATCCGAGCTGTTAATATTTTTATCATTACTCGTCATTTTACTATCTGTCGGCGATCAACATTAAGACTGTTGATTTTCATTGGCCCAAGTCGCCATACCACATTAGTACAATACGATGAATATAATAAGATAAATAATAAAAAGATCGAAATAATGTACCAGCAACATTAATGAGAAAGAAGAAGGATTGAGAATATATGGTTCGGAAAAGCAGAGTGAAAAGATGGTAAAAGTATGGTATCCTGACGGCCGTATTAGTGTAAAATAAGTCCGGTTCGCCCTGTCTCTCAGCCCTACGACCAATTAGAAAAGTGGTTTTCTAAACGCCTAATGAAGTGTCTACTTTAAACAAATATTGCAGTTCTTCAAATTCGGCAACAAATTGTTATTCTTATTATCGTGGTCACTATCTCGTACGTCTATTTTGAACAGCTTGAGAATAGTCTATATAGAGGGAAGTTTTGAAAATCCTTGAGAAATGTTTGATGAATTTCACGTTGAATAAGTTTTAAGTGCGAACAACATGCCTTTCTTTTGAAATTAAAAAGTCATACTCGGCATTCTTCACCACATATATTCTCAAAAACTTTTACTTCTTTAATTTCCAAAGAAACTTAATTAACTTTTATTCCGTAGATTGTTGACATCTGAGTTGAATTAAGAATGCTTGCAGGCAGCCTATGCTCCTCCGCTAGGGGTCACAGGCGTAGGTGAACTTTCTTCCAACCTACTTAAACACTAGCAAACGTTATACGTGGAGATGGATAGTTGATAGTGTTTTGTATTGTCCCAACCACCTTGATCGATGTAGATTCGCTACATCACCAATCAATTTTCCTCCTTTCCCTGGTACCACTTACCTAACCTCAGCACTTGTACCTTGATAGTTCCGACATACGTGAGTAATGCTTCGAGGTTATCTATGGTCGGATGCCTGCATCCTACACATGTCCTTTTGTTTTCTAGGACCATGTTTCTTAGCTATAATATAGTACATCTTACCATCAACATCTACTTTTTACGTACTACTATTAGTTATGTAATCTATTTCATCATCTCCAACGGTTATATTTGGTCTCATATTTTTGATGTAAATATTCAACTGCATATTATGGTGAAGGATAATAAAAATCTAATTGGAAGCAATGTTTTTCTAAACTACACTTCAATATTTATGATGCCCATTTTCTTGTTTTCTAGTACCATTTAGTTGACTCCAAATGATTCTTAAGAAAAAACAATGGTTTATAGTTCGTCGATTAACTTCGTAGTTATTCACAGCTTTAATGGTTAGTGAACAATGGAATAGTGAATAAAGTACGAAATTTTCAGATCCATGTATGTTATACATCCGTTAATGCAAATAGATAATAAGTGACACCGATCAGAGGTAAATACTGTCTTCTTAAAATAGACAGTGATTAATATGAGCAAAGTGACGGACACTGTGTAAGATAATTAAGTGTATAGATAGATGCACAGACGTTCATAAGACGCACAAGTAGAAATTTGACTAGGATAAAAATAAAATGGGTACACATATTGATGGTCACAATCGCGTTTGAAGTGAATGGAGTTATTAGGATGGTAGTAATGATTCTAGTCAGATGTTATCTAACATATTAACGTCTTTCCTAAAGCCAGAATAAACTCAGGCATCATAACAGAGAAATCGCTACAGGATGCTTAATCGAAAATTAAACTGGATGTTTACAATTCGGTTTTTGAATAAAACAGTGTCGACAGTCTGTTTTTCCACCGCTACTACAGAAAACATTCCGTGAGTGTTAAGTAAATGAAATCCTAATCACAATTGATTGATCACTGGGTGGCGATCAATGTCATGCGTGTCAAGTCCATCTTAGTGCTGATCGAATGCTATCGATCAAGTTGCAATGTGGCCACTAATCGCCACCCAGTGATCAATCAATTGTGATTACATCTCAGTCCTACAGGAGGTCGGTCACGGCACGAATAACTCAATGGTAACGTCTCTGACTGTGAAGTTGGGTGACACGGGATCGAATCTGTCAGGGAGCACCAGTTCCCTCAAGATTATAGGTACACCTTGCTGACGAGTGCCAAGTAGCACGAAACCCGGGTCCAGAGTTTCCTGTTAACCACCTCCAACCAATATATTTAATAAAATCCCAATCCAATCCATTGTTTCAGCAAATTATAAACAGTTTATAGCTATGCTTCTAACCACTTGTACAATTTCGTACACCTTAATTCATGACTTTTGTCTCCAAGATAATTTCTGGATCATAAATTGAAACGTTTTTCTAAAAGTTCATTGTTTTCATTACAATTTGAAGCAAGCTAGTTTACTATGAAATGCGATCTTTCTTTAATTTTAGGGTTCAAACCTAACAACTTTAAGCTATTTAGAATCTCTGAGTAAAATACATTCTCCATCCTTACCAAATCATGTCAAAAAACCATTTCAATTTGATGAAAATCATATTAAAACTTCTCGTTTTTCAATCAGAAAACAAATGAAAACTAATAAAGTAACATATTTTAATCCTCCTCATAATTTATGGTTACCATCAGCTAATATACCATCATTTAATTATCAACGAAAAATTATTTGGACATTTAATTCTAATAGTAATAATATACTAAAGTTCAATTCATCTACTTTGGTTTATATTTCAATTGTATATATGTATTTACTTATTTATTAAATGATCAACTTATAAGTTGACAAGTACTTTACATTTTTACAGTTTCCTTTTATTGTTTAACATTTGATTTAATCTGTTAATGATTATCATCTATCCATTGCATAAAATAATCACCTATTCAGATGAAATAAAGAAACAAAACATACTTCTCTTTCAGTTTAGTAAATAAATCCATCAATGTATTTTTTATACGTTGAAATAAGTCATAGTTTGTGATTAGGTTCTGATGAATGGTTAATATTTTATTGTTCTATTCTTTCAAACTATGCAAGTTATTCATTTTCCTGTAGTCATTGTATGAAATATCATATTATATATATATGAGATATGTTTTGTTAATGTATTTGAGTTTTCTTATATTATAAACTGCCTTATCATCATTATTCTAAACTTATTAATTTAATAAAATACACATTTTAACATTAATGAACACTTATTCCTCCGTTTGATATCAGTCAGTCAGCTGCAACGTAGAACCGGGCACATATATGCCATACCTCATTAACACAACAAGATAAACACGAAATTCATAGAAGTAGTTAATTTAGTGGTGGTAATATATGAAGGAAAGATTGTGTGTAAGGATCTAGTAGAGAACTCCGACTATAGCTCTCCTAGAGTTACTGTCAGTCCCAAGCCTCGGTAAAAATGGAGGGTTAGCAACCCCGTCTCGTAAGAAATATCTGGCTAAAAGACGTCAATTAGATTAAACAAATTTAAACACGGTCCTGGGAGTTGAAGGAAGAATTATGGCACCTCAGAATGAAAGCCAAGATTTTTTGGAAGTCACGAGACCGATGCCCCTTCTAGCAACCAGAACACCTTTTAAGGGTACATGGGATGTCCGGACAATGTGGGAGACCGAGAGGGTTAGTCAAATAACAACCAAAATTAGGAGATACAACTTTGCAGTACTCAAAATCAGCGAAACCTAAGCTGAGCAGCAAAGGTTAGATGTTGCTGTACTCCGGTCACGAAGAGAAAAATGCTTCACATACTCAGGGAGTTGCTCTGATGCTGTTCAGAGAAGCACGAAATGCACTCGTAAGATGAGAGTCTCACAAATCGAGAATCGTCAAAGCATCACTCAAAACAAAGGAGAGGATCACAATGGAGATGACAGCTTCACATCACCATCTGGTTTTTGCCAAGATGAAACTGAAGTTTAAGAAACACTGTACAAACAGCATTAAAAAGGTTCAATTCAGCCATCCTTCGAGATATTGAGAAATTCAAGATAACTCTCAACAACAGGTTCCATGCTCTACAGAAAGAAGAAACTACGAGGACAACTGAAAAGGGCTCAAAGAAGCACTAACTTCAACGTGTCAGGAAGTTCTGGGACGCAAGAAGCATCACAATAAAGAATGTATTTCTATCGGAACCCTGGCCATGATTCAAGAAAGGAAGAACAAGAAGACAGCAATTAGCAACAGTCGAACAAGAACAGTGAAAGTCAAGGCGCATGCTGAATACACAGAAGCAAACACACAAACGAAGAAGAGCATTAGAGCAGAAATATGTGGAAGAGCTAGTAACGACAACGGAAACGGCTGCAAGGGAAATGAATATGAAACAGCCATATGACATGATGAAGAAACTAGTAGGGGAATATAAAAGACCTAGAAAAGAAGACAATTACTGAGATTCGGGAACACATAAACATATGGTTGGGACAATTAGGAGAAATCTTGAGTAGACTAACTCCATTTAATCCACCGGAAATCGAAGCAGCACACACAAACCTTACCACAGATTTCACTTCACCAACGATTGAAGAAATCAGCATGGCTACCAGACAAATGAATAGTGGGTAAGCAGTACGACCAGAAAATCCACCAGCTGATGCGTTCAATACAGACATAGGAGTAACTGCGAACATGCTTCACCTCCCATTCAAGAAGATTTAGGACGAAGAACAAGTGCCACTAACAGACTGGAAAGAATGCTACCTCATCAAGATACCAAAGAAAGGAGATCTGAGCAAATGTGAGAATTACCGAGGCATCACGCTGTTGTCAGTACCAGGAAACGTTTTCTACAGAGTGTTGCTGAACCGAATGAAAGACGCAGTGGACATACAACTTCGAGATCAACAGGCTGGAATCCGTAAGTATCGGTCGTGAATCTTCTTCGACACTACGTAGTACCTGAAAAAACGTCAACATCATCCGGAATTCATACGAATGACTACCCTGCAATGTAATGAATAGACAACAACTGACAAACGCATTCCCAGTAAGGACCGGAGTCAGACAAAGCTGTCTTCCCTTCCCTTTCTTCTGGTGATTGACTAGATTATGAAAATCTCGACATCTGAAGGGATGCGCGAAATACAATGTACAGCTCAGAATCAGACGATTTGGACTTCACAGGTGATCTATCCCATACACGCGAACAAATACAGATGAAAACAACTAGTGTAGCTGCAGCCTCTACACCATTGGGTCTCAACATGCACAAAAGAAAAAGCAAGATTCTAAAACAACACGGAGAACACCGTCGCTATCACACTTTATGGCAAAACTCCGGAAGATGTGCAATCTCTCACGTACCTGAGAAACATCATCTATGAACATTGAGGATCTGATGTTGGCGTAAAGGCGAGAATCGGAAAAGCAAGGGTCGCATTCCTACAACCGAAGAACATATGGGACTCAAAAAGTCTCAATCAATATCAAAGTGAGAATCTTCTATACGAACGTCAAGACAGTTCTGCTGGGTGAGTAGAGACTTTTCTCACAGGAGAAACGTTTAATAAACTTACACTCTGCTTGTCACCCTCTTTCGAATTCCCTAATGAATGGTTATCTTGTTTGCCTACATTTAACAATGGATTAGGATGTCGTATTAATGTAGTGGAATTCTTGATATGTTGATGAATCTTTTTATGAAATTATAAGCAAAGATGGATAGTAGCTAGCAGTGGAATTCAAGACGCGAGTTTCGTCCTATTTGAGACTCGTCAGCTGAATGTACCTGCATCTCAGAGTTGATGCTCACTTTGGAACTCGAACCCAGTACCATTCGATTCAAACGCCATCGCGTTATGCACTCAGCTACTGAGTCCTGATAGCCACTTGCTTGTGCAATGGGGTGAAGTTTGTTTGAATCTTTCCATTGGTGTTTAGGACTTCATCCTGCATTCCACTGTTAGCCACTATCCATCTTTGCTTATAGTGCTTGTGAATTAAGGGAATATCGAGGCGATACGCACAGTATGCACATATGCCAATATGAGACTGATCAATTTATGAAATGTTTCTCCTTTACAGCATAAGAAATTTGTACACATTGCATGGTCTAATGGTAGTTCATTAACAGCTGCATAGGAAAGTGAGATTGGCTTATCTGGAAGTGCCAAACGTTTAAGGAAGTTGCAGACTTTGTAGCAGCAAATAAATCCCCTAAAAATTAATAGCTATTTAAGCCTTCGACATTAGTTTTTGTGTACTCACCTACCTGAAGGCGCCCGGTCATGCTTTCGCACCAGATCACTAGTGAGAACGCCGTCCTCAAAATTTTCTGCGATCGCTAACCAGCTCACATCAGTCACTACGTTGACAACCTGCCAAATATATCTTCGAACTTCCTCGCTTGTGACTTTTAATTTAACTGGAGGGGTACGATTCGTGGTAGAAAGTGTTGCTGGTTAAGGTGTTTTCAAACTACAAATAATCGTAGCATCTTCAACTTCTTTTCTGATGAATGTAGTGGGATAATTACCAAAATTCATATCCTCAACTTTTTCTTTGTTCATGGTCCGGATTTCGAAACTTCCAAAATAGTTCTCAAAGCGTCAAAAAATTTAATGTATTGAAGCCGTACAAATGGTTCTGGATGGAATAGAATTTTGAGCTTAACAGATTTCCGTATTCAGCAGCAATGGATCACTGATGCCTCCAAGCAGAAACCTAGGTATATTGCTGATGTCTCAGACGGACTACTTGACACTTTGAAGTGTTGAAGGTAAGTCCGTCGTTGTCTGCCCTACTCTGAAACCGAGTCAGATCCTCCTTAAATGTCACTTTATCTCCTTGGTTGTAAACTTCTCTCCATAGTTTCTCATCCCTAGCGGAAAGTAATGAATCTTGCGATACCTGGTGTGGAAGATCGTTTATATAAATTAAGAGTAGAAGAGGTCCTAGTACTGAGCCCTGAGTGATACCACTGAAATATTCCATAGCCTGAGAGAAAGTGAAGTTTACTCTGACCTTCAGAAGTTGGTCATTCAAATATGAAGTAGGCCGATCAGTTAGTTGCGATTTGGTGTCTAATCATTTGAGCTTGTTCAAAATACATGTACGGTTGCCCCGATCGAAAGCTTTTGAGAAGTCAAGCTATAGGACGTCAACCTTCTCTTTGCGAACAAGGATATTGTCCATCTGTTCATCAAGGCCAGCTGGTTGGTTATATACGAGTGGTATTTTCTGAAACCATTTTGTTGGGGCGAAGAGAAGTTTATGGATTAAAAGCAGTCGTGTATACCATCTCGTATCAAAGATTCCTAGATTTCTGATAGTAGAGAGAGAAGCGCTACCGGTCGTCAACTTGAAGGTTCGCTGTGCCGACCTCCTTTAAAAACTAGTATGATGTGAGCCGCCTTCCAATTTTCCAATAACATGCCTCGGCTTAGCGAATTTGCTAAGCAGTTTTCATCTCTCTGTGCGGTGCGCAACTGCCCAATCGCAGGCTCGATCGTGTTGCCAATGTAATGATTAGATGTATTATATTCACTATACGAACTAGGAATCCTAGAAATAACAGAATTTAGACCGAAAGGAACAAGATGAGCAAAAAGCGAACGTATGGCAACGCTTTATGGATGATGTCCGTTGGTAGAGGTTTTTGATCACTTCAAGGTCAAACTGTCGTAAACGATTGGTGTGTAGCCTCGACAATAAGGAAGGTTTTTCAGAAGCGGTAAAATCAAAACACTTTTATTTTTCATTGGAATTCAGCCACACTACATCTGATAGAATCCATCGTTCAAGTAAAGAAAGTGACGCCATCGTAATAATGCATTATATAGGAAGAATCTTCAATGAAATTATCTTATCGCTAAGGTTTAACAGATAAGACAACTTCGAGACCAGTTTGAAAAAAGAACATGATGATTATTTTTACAGTATGCGCATACTAAATTTGTCATTTCGATGAGCGAAAAAAACAATGATGATCCAACTATGACGTATATTCTCGTCAGATATATTTATGCTTATGTAAGTACGTCAGACTTAAATTCTTGTTTTTAAGACATTGGTGATGATAGTGATCACCATTACTCCGAAGAGCGTTTACCTCTTTACTCCCTATTACAACCAAGACAAAGAATAATAATAATAATAATTTATTCTCAAATAACAGATTGTTGCATGAGGCATGCCGGTTTACAGGCAAGATCGAATTGTTAAAACAGTTACAATTTTCACTGCAGAAAATTACTCAGCTGGGTTGATATTTCATAAGATATGAATGTAAATGGATTTCGTAAGAAACATATCAATATCACACTTGACGCACTTTATGAAGGTAGCGTTGCAGCATAAAACTGATGGTCGAGAATAGATACATGCGAAGTTGGGGGCTTTTAGAAGTTTCGAACTTATATTCCTCCAGAATATCGGAAGCATTAATAACGGTGTAGGACGAAATCACCCGTGCCATATCTGTTTTCGGTGGAGTATCTGCAGGAGGCTGAAAAAGGTGTAGGAAAAAGGAAAGACGAAAAGCAGAGCACACAATATTCATGGAGGAATAGTTAATGTATAACCATTTAGTCTATTTGTCTGTTACTGAAGTATTTATTAGATAAGAACATACTAATGTGTTAAAGAAAAATAAGTGTGGGCAAGGTATGAGTGGGTAAGGAACTGTATAAATGAAGGTAGTTCAGAAGGAAGTATGGAATTGTGTAATTATGAAATAAAGTGCCGAAAACAGTATTTCGATTCAAATTGCTGTCTCCCTTTTGTTCGAAGCTGTTTGAACTCTTTTTTGTCTTTAGATTTTATAGGGTATAGAGTGGGCTTCGTTTTTAGCCAATTGTCTGGTTTGTTTGTAATAGGATTACTTGGTAGGAAGTGGAACCAATTCAGCTTTTTTAACATGATTCAAAGTGGTATTTTGCATAATTTCGCATCAATACCATTGGTTCGTGACATCCCACTAGACATAAGGAGCCGTAATTAATATGTTCTGCCCCACAGACACGGGTGGATTGAAGTTATCTCCCCACCATCATGTTTGCTGGTCAGTAGCGCCACCCTCCCTCCTTTTATGATGTTAGGCTTTCTTACGTTTGTGGTCAGTATGAATATTGCTTTTATCAAGGAACATATTTGGAATACACTGTCTCTACAAGTTCCATGTTACAAGCAAATCAGATGGTAATAGCATCTGTATTATGGGTTAGATATCCATTTAATATATCGTACTACTATGAAGATAACTAATGGTAAGGGTTAGAAGAGACAAGTCAGATTATATGTGGTTAAGAGATGGTAATGGCTAATAGCAAATCAGAGGATATGATAGTAAATATTGTAAAATTTTCGGGGTAACAAAAAAAGACGTCGGTTGTCTACGTGCGCTTCACGTCAAATGAAATATTACCACTGTCGATTTGGATTTCGGGGCCATGCGTTAAATGGGAGGCAAAAGTCACCTCCATTCAAACCATGCACAAACATACTTGCTAAGAAGAATACATTTCTGTGGATTTTTCGAAACGACAATTTTCTTCGAATGGGCGATTATATCTAAGACCGTTTCTATTGAGTGACAAACCAACTCGTAGCTAACGATATCTGGTCTCTTGGAATTTGCTCGAACAGCTTACTAAAGACAATATTTTTAGGGCATACGTGCCCGGTATATTGAAAACTATTATTTTGCCAGATCGTCTCATTCTTTAAAACACCTCAGTGGCAACAACACCCAGGAAATAATTTGTGTTGTTGATCTGATCAGCAATTTCCCCGAAGTTGATGTCGATAAAATACTCAAACTGATTAAGAACGTTCATGTAATCTTGCAAATTTCTTATGTCATCAGTATAGTTGAAGTGAACACTGCAGTGTTCTTAACTTGTTTGAAATGTGGAAAACTGACATATACTTGTCTTGTTTTCGATGAATCGAGTAGCACGACTAGTCGAAACTGTCAGAAGTCGTGTCGGCAGTAGTGATAGTTTGTGTCTTTTCTCTACATTTGGCTGGACGCATGGAGGTAGGGTCTTTCAAATTTTTCTGAGGCATGATCTTAAAGCGATTAGTGGATAATGGATAGAAGGAAGTGTTGGAATAGAAATGGAGACGAAAACATAAAGGAGAAGGGTTCAAAGTAATTCTGAAATTAAGACCTGTGTTGTAAACAATTGTGAGAGTATTGTGAGCATGCGAGTGTAATGGAAGGAAGATAACGGTAAAGATGCAGTATCAAAGTACATGTAGCAGTAGAATAGTCAGTCAGTCAGCGACAACATAGGACCAGGCTCATATATGCATCGGTCCAAGTTCCCATACCTCGTTAGCACAACAAGATGAACACCGGATTCATAGAAGTAATTAATTTAGTGGTGGTAATATATAAAGAAAGGTTGTATAGAAGGATATAGTATAGGGAGGAAAAAAAGTTATGAAGCAATTTTAATCTCAAGGTTTAAGGGAAGATAAAGAGTGTATACACCTACGCCATTTTGATAGATTCTGAGCCATATCAACCACAGTCTCCAACCATTGGTCACGATAGTCACGCGGACCCCAACCAGGTAGTCTGCATCTACCAACATGGCTCAGACTAGAAGTTAGTGACTTTGTGGACTGATGACATGTTTTGGTTTGGCCGCCCCTAACTCTCTTCCAACAATCACCTACACTAGTCAACATTGCGCGTCGTGGTAATCGGTGTTCAGGCATACGTAACACGTGGCCCAACCATCTCAGTCGATGAAGATTCATCACCTCATCAACTGATTTACCATCGTTCCCTAATACCCTGTGTCTAACCTCACTATTACTTACCCAGTGATCCCAGCAGATGCGAGCAATATTTCTAAGGCATCTGTGGTCAAATACTAGTAACCTATGAGTATCTTCTACTCTTAATGGCCATGTTTCACAGCCATAGAGTAAAACAGAACGAACTGCTGTGCAGTATACTCGTACCTTCATTGATAGACAGATATCTCGTCTTCGCCATAGGTGACGTAAGTTGGCAAAAGTCAAACGAGCTTTTCGAATCCGTGATGACATTTCGTCAGACACCAACCCATTAGGGCTGATCAGACTTCCAAGATAAGTGAAGTTGTCGACGCGTTCGACTACTTCACTCCCTATCCTTAGTTCAGGTGTTGACGCAGGTCAGTCCTGGAGTAACAATTTACATTAGGATGGGGAGAAACGCATCCCAAACATCCTGGCATTATTACTGAGTTCCAACAGAAGACTCTGCATTTTGTCAGCGTCTTCACCAAACAGGATTATGTCATCTGCGTATTCTAAGTCGATAAGTGAACCTCCTGGTGGAAGATCAATTCCTGAAAATTCAGTCGACGAGAGTGTTATTTCCAGCAACAGGTCTATAATGAAGTTAAAGAGAAATGGGGATAGTGGACAGGGTTGGCGGACACCACTTGAGGTTGTAAAATCATCTGACAATTCCCCATAAGCTCTCACTCGACTAATAGTGTTCGAGTAAAGAGCCTTCACAAGGTTTATGTACTTCTCAGGTACACCTTTCAATGACAGACACTGACACAGAACCTCTCGGTCTACAGAGTCAAATGCTGCTTTCAAGTCAAGAAAAACCATCATGTCTGTGCTCTAAAACTTGATGAATGGTGAATATGTGGTCGATACAGCCACGACCAGGTCTGAAGCCAGCCTGATTTTCTCGTGTTTGCAGTTCACGAGTCTTAGTTAGGCGCCCGATAATTATTGAGGCTAGTATTTTAGATACTATGTTAGTCAGACTAATCCCTCTATGGTTATCACAGGATGATTTTGACCCCTTCTTATATATTGGGACAATAAGTGATTGTGACCAGTCAGATGGGATTACGTCTGTCTCCCAGATTTTAGCCAGAATATTAGTCAACCTAATCGCTAAAATTGGACCACCATATTTAAAGACCTCTGGAGCCAATCCATCTGGACCAGCTGCTCTTCCTCGTTTCAGATTACTTATAGCTTTTTGAACTTCAAGTAGGGTCGGGGGGCTTACTTCAATGTTCCATTCAGGTTTTCTGGGAATAGTGGGTAGTTGTGCAGTAGCTGAAGGCCAGCTGAACTGCTATTTAAAGTGTTCCGCCCATCGTCCTAAAAGTTTGGGTTGAGAGTAGATAAGGGTTCCAACTTTTTCCGAGATTGTCTCACTTACACTTGACTTCTTAATTCCGGTTTCTTTTATTAGTCTGAATAGTTGCCTGGTGTTGCCTACAGCCGCTGTCTTTTCCATCTCTTTTGCTTTCGTTGCCCACCACTGCTCACGATCGTTCCTTAGACTTTTAGTTAACCTAGATCTAATTTGCTTACGCTATTCGTCGTGTTCAGAGCCTGGGATGAGTTTACGCGAATCCATCAGTGAAATAGACTTAGAAGAAATCCATTTATTTTTTGGAGCCCTATGGTTTAAATGACTAATAGATATTACTGCTGTTTCCACAGCTGTTCGTATATCTTTCCAAGCAGCATCTGGGTCAGTCTCGTTTAGAGAACTGCTTAGATGTGAACTTAGTTGTTTCTGGAATTCGCATTTGGCTTTCTCGTCCTCCAGTTCAATCCTAATGGGTCTTCTTAGTGTACTTTTCCTGCGTCCATTGAGGCGCAGACAAATGCGCGCTCGTATTAAAGCGTGATCAGAGTCTAAATGAGTAGGGCTCGAGGTCAGACGAGGGTCGCGGAAACTCTGTGCTGGATGCTTCGCGCCCAAGTTGTATATTGGATGTGCAGCACGTACTATTAGCGTTTAATTGGAAGAAGAAGCAATCTTAAACAATAACACAACAGTCAGGACCTGTATATGCCTCTGAAGTAAGAACTCAGCGTACTGGCAAACATACATATTGAGTACCAGGCGGCGTTTTAGTCCTTCAAGGTTTTTGCCTGGAGGTATTGGTGATCCACTGCTACTAGACACGGAAGCCCGTTAAGCGAAAGCTTCTTCTATTCCGTCCTCAACCATTTGAACCATTTGAATACGAGCGACAATCTTCTATTGAGCCTCTCCAACGATGACTGATGACAATATGGTCTATTTGAGTCCATCGTTGGTTTGGTGAAGGTGGTCGCCATGTTAGACGATGTCTCTCCTTATGCTTAAAATTAGTGCTTGCTAAAAAATAAACGATTGTCTGAGCATAGTTGCAACAGACAACCACCATTATTGGTTCGTTGAGCCGGAACACTAAAACACACACCTAAATGTCTTTCTGTTTGATTTAAGCTGCCTACCTGGGCATTAAAGTCACCCGCTACGACTACTATGTCTAGGTGTTTAGCTTTCTGAAGAAGTTCGGAGAGTTTTCTGTAAAAGTGATCTTTTAATTTATCATGGCTTCAGTCAGTGGGAGCGTAGGCAGAAACGACGAAAAGGCAACGACGTGTGTCCCTATCCTTCCGAGTTCTTACGGAGCCATTTAGCCGAACAGCACACAGATGACTGTTAACATGGATCCATTCTAATAGTGCTTGTTCTGCCCTTGTACTAAGTGCTATGCCTACACCTGCAAGTCCAAGAGAACTAGTCATGGGGTCGCCAGATACACGGAGGGTGTATTTTGTTGGCTGTCCATTTTGGCGAGGTGAGGTCAAGTGAATGACCACACTGGGATCCTGTATGCGTGTTTCGGAGACACAGCATACATCAATGGTACGATATTCTAGGGTTTTAGCTAAGGAGGCCTGTTGACCGATTTGACTTAAAGTACGTACGTTGAAGGCTCCAATGTGTAGTTTGGAGCGAGGTTTTAGTAGATCTGAAACAGTGTTTCGCACTCTAGAATCGTTGGCCATGATGACACTTAAGGAAGAAGCCGAAAGAGAAAGTTTAGTGTTGAAAGTCGAGGTTGGAGGAGAATAGGAATTGAAGGAGATTGATTATGAATACAGTGATCTTGAGTGCTGTTAGAGGTATGAGGGCAGTTATCACTTCCCGATTGCCCACACCGTGGAAGGGTTCTTCTAGAGGTACTTGAAAAGGAAATTGGATTAGAAGTCGTCTTAGTGACCTGAGAGCGTGACCGCAGTGCCCAAGGGACAACTGCTTGAGGTCGGTCATGCACGGCCTTTTGTGGGGTATTTTTGACGTGTTAGCTCCGTTCTTCAAAAAACCTTACCGCGGGAGACGGATGTTTTTGGTATGAGGCGAGGTGTGCATTTTTAGGGTCGACCTTTTCTAACCCCACCCCTCCTTGTGGGAAAGCAGCATCGCTGTCATGCTGGTTGTCTGAAGGAAACACCTTACAGCTTTCACACCTCTGTACAGTCAGCAGTACGACTTCGCCTTCGGACATTGGGTTTGCGGCTTTTAGTCTCGCCGCTCTTCAAACGACCTGTCTGGCATGATAGGACCTTGAGGAACGATTGTTCCAGCCAGTATAGCTCGATTGGTTCGTCAAGATAGGCAAGCCCGACCACCACGTCAAGGTAGCAGCAACGGTCGGGGCAGTAGAATAGAGCGAAAAATGTTCAAGTTGGATAGTTTTTAACCTAGAGATTACACAGAAAAATATGCTTTATACAACACACATGCATAAAACTTTTGATATTCTGCATTCAACGACCGAAATAGGTAGTGCATGTGATGCATATTTAAACTGAAGTCTTGTATTAGTTTAAATTGGAGAGTGCAGAAACATGTGGTGTTAAAGAGGATTAATATCATCCAGAATTAACATGGTGTTTTATAGCCAAAATAGAAGAGACGGCTTTGTATGAAAAATACTGATCAAAATGTATAACAGACTCAAGGAATTAAACGGGTTATTAAAGAAAGTGAGTTAAAGCAAACAAATACAACTTAAATTATAGCATATAAATGAGTGTGCAAAGTCTAGACTGTAGTGGCTCATGATGTATAATTATGTAGTTTTGAGTGTGAGATTTAGGTCTGAAATAAACCAGTAAACCCAGAAAGCATGTTGGTTGTAGAATCCAAACACAATATAAGGTACAGTATGCAAAATTTGAAATACAATCTTTCGTCATATATGATTATGATCCTGTTAGATAGTCAAAATGAATATATGATTATATGCATACGATCGTATATGCTATGACTACGGTAGACTGAGATTTTATCCTACCATAAAAAATATATGTAGGTGCTCCTGAATGTAGTCCCCATTCGTAATTACAGGAGAAAACAATCGACCTTACTCTAGGAGAATCTTAGAAAAAATTGGAGGCCTCGGTGTGAGAGTAATGTTCAGTTTGCCACCAAAAACATCGTTTGATTAAAAATTGTTAGAAACTACAATCGTCTGGGTTTAATCCCAGCACTTTGAAGATATCACTACATATGCCTCAACATGCATCCCTGTAGTCCTGAATTTCGTCTTTACTTACTGTAATGATATCAGTATCTTTGACCTTTAGAGAAAAATGACAATGTGGTCTGTGCACGCTGTTCGGACTCGCAGTGATCTAAGGATAACGGTGGACCACGATATTAGAGTCATTACCCACTTCCATGCGGTCCAGAATTAAAAACAATTTAGGACGGAAAATCGACCAAACTGAATTCACGTATGTTAACACAACCTTAGTGAAATCCAAACTCGTAAACTTCGTAATGCTGCAAGACCCTGTTGATAGCGCAACTCATATATCCCAGCTAATGTAAACTTAGCTACATGTACAATTCCAGAATTTTGTGGTCTGCCATAAAATGAACGACTCCAGAATTTAGACTTCAATCCATCTCAACACAGATTGAAAAATGAACTGATTTTGATGTAAAGAATACTATGAAATGATCCTAGAAATGATATATCTCCCCTCTTCCGTCCTATAAGATCAGGACAAATCAGTGGACATGGCAGGCGAGTTTAAGGGTCAAAAGTGAACAGAGCAACTTTTCAAACGTTGTAGTGATATTGGATCCTTAACAAACGATCTTTTAGCTGAGCATTTAATTACAGAGAAGACTTGCATTCAACGTGTAACATCAATAAAGGTCAAAGATGGTGAAGGCGGAGACAGGTGATCGGCATAGTATGGCTCGGCCTATCAGGCGTGTTCGTTCTGTGCAACTCATGTCTTTCCGCATAATATACCATTTTATCCCCAGTCAAAACGTTTTCTTCAAAAATATAAGACGTTATTTTGCTGATTTAACGATAGGACGAGTCAGTATAGACAATAATGTGACTTCCACGCAAGAACTTATAGATTAGGTAGTCACATCATGATAATTAAAGAATTTCGGGACTAGATCTATTACTATGGTAACAAGGATAAGTATACTCACGCAGTAATAGACCAGAAGTATTCAGAGTCACCGAATTTGGAACCTGCTAAGCGAGGAAGTGACATCCACACACTCGACACTTGAAACTCACTAAAGTGTACTTTAAAATAAATAATGCAGGTTGTCCTCCTTCAGTCCTTAATGCTCTAATAAATAGATCTGAAACTGGAATCTGATATTAGAGTTGTTTTATCCCTCTTTTTCAAAAAAAATATTGAACAAGTCATATTTCAATATCTTCAAGAACGTTGTTCTTACACTCTTTCTAAGATATCAAAGGACAAGCGATTCCTTTAGTCTACCAAGCAACGATCAAGCTTTGTAACTTTGAGTATCATAAATATTGTATATTTTTCGAGCCCCAGAAAGTTCAAACTGTGTGCTACTGTGAGTTTTTGCCGAAGTTGCGTAACATGTTGCAAGGTAGACAGGAGTTTAATTACCGAATTTTTACAAAGTACTCTTAGTTCACAATTATTGCGTAGTTTGTTGCCCTGTTGTTCAAGCTTTTTACCTGACATATTGTATAATAAACATACTCTACTGTAGTCTAGACAACAGTAGCTACTGAATGTATAGATATATGTGTACGGGACTAGAAAAATTACCGTTCCTGACCAGACAAAAAGCGGGATTTTCCGGGTATCTTTTTACACCAGTTTGGATTTAATTTTACCTGTTCCTCCTCGGTCTTAACATGTTTGGTGAATTCGTACTCAGCTTAACATTATTCCCATATTTACCAAGTTGTCGCGCTTATCTCAAGTCCGAGAAGTAGTTTCCTGCTAGCTTTCAACTGCTTTAGTGAATTGCTAGTTAGTTTAATCTTGGGATACTTTCTGATTATTACGTTTATTCCGATGTTTAACACCATGGTATTGTTTGCTATTAGCCCATCAAAACTGATATACAATTCCTAACAGTTTACAAATACAAGGCAAAGCAGTTGAATAATCAATACAATACACCAGTCCATTTTCTCCTACAGTCGACCGAAATTTTTGTAGGCTTGAGATAAATTCCGTTGACTTTTTCCTGTAACTAACGGGTCTGCAGCATTACGCGTCTTGTATGTGTATGTGCAAGTTGGTGTGCATGGGAGAATCTTGAGAAAAGAAGTATAAGGAAAAAAGTGACTTGAATTTTCAGTGAGATCTTAAATATGTTGGGTCTTACCCCATCTGCTTTTGAGGCCAGGTGATAATATCCCAAAATTTCCCAAAAAGTTGACTCAGTCGTCTATATGAACCTGTATTTGTCGAGTGAACAAATTTTTGATCCTACATCATCTGTTACATGTGATACATATTTATCTATATGAAAAGTCATGGATGTCTCACAAAATTACAATCTGTCATATCCTATGACAAAAAAATTACTGGACGTAGCATTCAAACAAGTAATTACAAATTCACATCCTTGTGCCCTTGCCTCCTTGTAGTTGATCAGTCAATGGAGTGGCTAATTCGGTCTTAAACCATCATTGATTGAGTTAATTGAATTATGTTACGTGCCTGTAAACATACCCCATTTCTATATGTTATGTTAGCTCGTATACAAACATGCCTGGAATAGACTAACTACAGACGTACTGCTTTACGAACCCATAAATTCAGGAAGTTGTTTTGCATCATCTAAGGAGGTTCTTGCTCCTCGATGAGGTTGGAAATAAGTTCATGAAGTTAAAAAAATCAAAAAGTAGTGCTAGACACTTAACAATACACACCATCTGCATCTTAAAATCCTATGATTTCCCTCTCGTCTAATTCACTTTTATTCTCAAGTCGTTCTGATAATTGTTAATTTGTACATAAGTTAATCTACTTATGGGTTGTTGCCTATATTTATATTGGGAAAAAACTTTCTTAGGTATATATTTTAGTCATTCTTATTTTTCAGTTTTTTATCCTGGTCCTACTCCTGATTCGGATAAAGCGGGTTATTTAGTCCACTTGCAATATGAATTTGAAGGATCTTGTAAGTCATCTAATTTTTGAGGTTACGTACAGTGATTTTTTAAAACCATTAACTTTGAGAATATGATAGTATTTCAGTAGGTTATTAATTTCTTGAAATCGAAACAGTCATCACAGATAACCGAATGAGCAAAAAGTAACCATTGTTCAAGAACACTGTGTGAAATGGTGAATTGCTTGTTTAATATGACACAGAACGCAACTGAAAATTTTCAGTTGTCTCTCAAACATGCTACTAGTTATGTACTAAGGCTTGCGAATTCATGGTCATTCTCGGATGAGGGTTACCTCTGAGAAACCCTAAATAAAGTAATCATTTAATGCACTCTATACCCAAGTATTATTCTCTTATGTTCAACATATCCAGTGATGCTGCCATTCATAAATAATCACACCTCACTTTTCCCTACGGATTCCTGTCACCGGCGAGGAAGTTTTAAAGTGGAGTTGACACATCAGCTTTTTGTTGAAAAACTGTTTTTTGACTGGCGTCGAGTAATTGTATCTTGGACTGTACAGTCACTTTTCTAGGTCTACAATCCATTAATAGCCCGACATTCTTTTCAGTCACCATAAGGAGGAGCGTAATCATCATGTTCATCATCATTGTTCACAGTCTATGGTCCTCCTCATTCTTGGCCGTATCAGGGCGTTTGAGACGAAGTCTCATCCCATCTGGCTCGGAAAATAATAAAGATAAAAGACTTTGGCTGGTGTAAAAATAAGTCGAAAGAAAGCTAGAGGCGGCAAAACCAAGATAGTACTTGTGCACAATGAAGCAGACTGTCGGAATGAGCTATATAGTAGGTGCCTACTACCTGGTTAAGTTCCACGTGATTTTCGTAACCAATGGTGAGAGACTTTATGTGATATGGCTCAAAATTTTTCACAATCGCGCAGGTAGATTCACTCTTCAGCTTTCCTTAGACCCTATGTTTCTAAAATCCTTATAATTTTTTTAATTCCATTAATTTAAAATTTCGTTGCATAACCTTCTCTAGTGGTACGTATACTACTACTATCTCTACTATTAAATTCGCTCCGAATGTTTCATCTTGCTGTGTTGATGAAGTATAGAAAATCGAATCGATGTACACATATCCCAAGTGTGATCACCCCTAATCGGTTGGTGTCTGACGAAATCTCAGTGAGTGAGGAATGGAAACATGGACCAATGCATATATGCGCCTGGTCCTACGTTGTAACTGACTGACTGATCCCAGGTCCTACGTTGCGTATGACTAATTAAAAAAGCTGCAATGATGAGTGGAAAATTTCTTCTAATAGTTCTACTGGTCCCAAGCTACTTTGATATACCCGAATATCCTGAATCAAAGATCGACATAAGCTCCCCGACTTTTAATAAAACTGAAAGGGTTATAACTAACATGAAAAGAGAAAGAGAGCAATTAACCCTGAAAAATCAGCCTCAGAGATGCGTAGGATTCGTAATCTAGTTCTAGCAGCTAGATTAACCAAGATAGTAGCTTGAATCTTGGATCTGGACTTAATCCCACTTGACCGGTCTCAGTCGCAGGTCACTTCAGTCTATAAATAAGGACAGAAATTATCTTAAAAAAATAAAACAGAGAAATCGGTTTAATCAACATTTTATCTAAAATATTAACCTCAATAATCAGCTGACGCCTAATTAAGGTTCGTGGCTTTGGGCTCAAAATAACCAGATTAGTTTCAAGCCTGGACGTGGATGTATTGATCAGATATCAACCCTTTCTCAGGTTCTGGAGCATGCACACACTCATTATCACCTCACAGTAGTGGCATTTCTCGACATGAGAGCAGCGTTCGGTTCAGTTGATGAAAATCTACTATAGCAGTGTTAATCATAGAAAGGCGTTTCAAAGAGCAGCATAAACGTCGTTGGATTTTTCTATTCGAACACTGTTGGTCGAGTCAATGGTTGTGTTATAATTGTATTTTTGCTAATAAATGACTCAGCTATTCCTATTGCTTAGTATTCTTATACAATGACACTCGACAAGAACACTTTGAACAGGAATCAAATTGTATTCAAAATAATAATGATAAGTGAACAGCAATCCCTAGTTTGAATAACGTTCATATATTTATAGTATATACATAAGAAGCTTATAGATTTTTCTGCAATAATATGCCCAGGCTGATCGGTTTAAAAATTAACCAATCGGCGCGCAGCAACACCATCATGCATAAAACATGCTTAATCCAATCTATATCCCACTAACACCTCCCCCTTAAGCAGATTCGTAGGATCTGGTGTTAGGGACAACTGCAACCGCTTTACTGGTTTGTGCTTCCGGTTAGTCCACCTTCTAGGTAATAAGGACGTTGTATCGTCCTTCGTTTGCACCTTGACTGTCCTGTCTGTTTCAGGTGTTTTGATCTCAAAGGTGTCTAGCAGAACATCAAGAGGTAATCTATGCTGCGTTTCGTTGTTGGAAATCGAGGTTGATTTCAGTCGGTTAGCATGACGCACCCAGATTTCTGAACCAACGGACACCTCGTAAACCACATTTCCTTCCTTTTGCACGATCCGACCAGCTATCCATGTAGGATGTTTTCCTCGATAGTCCACAACAAGTACCTTTTGACTCACACTGAACAATCGTTTTTGTGCCCCATGATGACTATTGTACTGTTTCTCCATCATCACGTTTCTTTGCGGCTTAAGAGCTGGAGTCGGACGAATGCTGTCAAAATGTGTACGTACTTTTCCGCCAAGTAACGCTTCCGCTGGAGAGACCCCATTTGTTGTCTGAGGGTTCGGTGTCGAACAGTGTATAAACAAGAACCTCTCTAAGATCTCTTCGGTGTCCCCCTCCCCTCTTGATTTTTTAGAGCATTTTTGAACGTACCAACAAAACGTTCTACCTGACCATTCGATTGCGGATGGAATGGAGGTGTTCTGGTGTGCTTGATTCCGTTCTGCTGACAAAATTCTGAAAAGTCTTTTCTGACTTCATCTGACGACACTTGAGTGTTTCGAATTGCCGCTGCTGCTACACTCCGTATTTCTGGAACCTTTTTACCCGTCTTTTTTGCATATGAGGTGGTGTCTAATGATGGACACGACACGTTACACACGCTGTTGATGGGTATATCCATTAATCCAAGCTTTTCTAACATATCTAGACCAAGTAGATCAAGGTTCGGTCGTTCTGTTAGATAACATACCCCTTTACAGTTATTCCATTGAAGGAAAATTCACACTGTAAATCACCAAGTAGTTTCAGTACACCTCCAGATGCGTTTTTAGCCGTTTTCTTGGATGGCTTCACTAGCGGTTTTCCCAGCAAGTTATACGTCTCTCTAGACACTAGAGTAATATCGGATGCTGTGTCAATTTGAAGACGAGCCGCTATACCATTAATCTGGATCGTAACATACTTTCTCCGAATGTCATAGTCTGTTTGAAAAGCTGCTACCAGAGAAAGAGATTTAGACTCAGCTGATTTCACCACACGTGAAAGTCGTTTATACTTCTTCTTGGGCTGGGACGTATGATTCGGTGGACAATGGCCTTCTTTATGTCCACGTCTATTGCACACCTGACATTTATGCTTCTTAAATGGACAGAACCGTACATAATGCCAATCGCCGCATAACCAACAGGCATCCGTTGGTTTGAATTCACTTAGTATTGTTTGTTTGGATCTTCCCATCGATGTGTTTAGGACTGCAACTGGTCAGTCTCTAATTGGCATATGTGCATACTGTGCGTATTGCCTCGATATACCTTAATTCACAAGCATGGTAAGCAGAGATGGATAGTGGCTAGCAGTGGAATCCAGGACGCGCGTTTCGTCCTATTTGGGACTCGTCAGCTGGATGTACCTGCATCTCAGAGTTGATGTTCACTCTGGGACTCGAACCCAGTACCCTCGCTTCAAACGCCATCGCGTTATCCATCTCTGCTTACCATGCTTGTGAATTAAGGTATATCGAGGCAATACGCACAGTATGCACATATGCCAATTAGAGACTGACCAGTTGCAGTCCTAAACACATCGATGGGAATATCCAAACAAACAATACTAAGTGAATTCAAACTTCACCCCATCGCACAAGCAAGTGGCTATCAGGACTCAGTGGCCGAGTGGATAACGCGATGGCGTTTGAAGCGAGGGTACTGGGTTCGAGTCCCAGAGTGAACATCAACTCTGAGATGCAGGTACATCCAGCTGACGAGTCCCAAATAGGACGAAACGCGCGTCCTGGATTCCACTGCTAGCCACTATCCATCTCTGCTTACCATGCTTGTGAATTAAGGTATATCGAGGCAATACGCACAGTATGCACATATGCCAATTAGAGACTGACCAGTTGCAGTCCTAAACACATCGATGGGAAGATCCAAACAAACAATACTAAGTGAATTCAAACTTCACCCCATCGCACAAGCAAGTGGCTATCAGGACTCAGTGGCCGAGTGGATAACGCGATGGCGTTTGAAGCGAGGGTACTGGGTTCGAGTCCCAGAGTGAACATCAACTCTGAGATGCAGGTACATCCAGCTGACGAGTCCCAAATAGGACGAAACGCGCGTCCTGGATTCCACTGCTAGCCACTATCCATCTCTGCTTACCATCCGTTGGTTTGTTATGAGTTTTATTCGACTTCTGACTTTTTAACCTAGTCATAGCATTTACACTACTGCAGGTTAAATTAGAATTTACCTGTTCAATTAACTGATTGTCGTATCTGATGTTTTGTAGTCGTTTACACTCATCTGTCAATGTCTTGAATGTGACGTTTGGGTCTTGATCCAAACAAGTTAGAAGTCTGGTTCTAATTTCAGCATCTTGTGGTGACTGCAGAGCTTTGATGAATACAAGGCATTTAAATTGATCTGTCAACGAGCGTAACTTGAACCGTTCACACTCTCTGTTGACGACGTCTGCTAGAGCACCATATTCATCGGCTTCACGTTTCACCAAATTCAGACACTGATATCGAATACTAAACAACGAAGAAGATTCACCGAATATCTCTGACAACTGAGATACTGTCTCCCCGAAACTGAGCTCTCGAGGTAACTTTGGCAATATATGGTCAGCATAACGTGCATGTTCATTGCTTCCCAACTTACGCATCAACAACCGAGTCTTACATGCTTCATCTTGTTGACAGAATTCTATTCTAAATGTATCTTCCCAACGCTTGAACCAAGTGAGAAAGGTATTTCCACTTTTGGGATCATAGATGAATTCTGGGATGCTGCTAGCAACTGCATCACAAGAAGTACTTGAAACAGCATGTGAACTCGAGTTTTTGATTCTAAACTGTTGCATCAGAGTCTCCAACAACCGCATTTGTGCATCAAGTTGTGCTTGCTGTTGTTGTAGTATTCGGCTGAGCTGGTCATCTGATATAGGCATTTTGAATGAATTTTCCTTTTTCCTCGTCACCACTGTTATAATTGTGTTTTTGTTATATAAACGACCCAGCTATTCCTATTGCTTAGTATTCTTATATGATAACACTCGACAAGACCCCAAAATCTGAACACGTTGAACAGGAATGAAATTGTATTCAAAATAATAATGATAAGTGAACAGCAATCCCTAGTTTGAATAACGTTCATATATTTATAGTATATACATAAGAAGCTTATAGATTTTTCTGCAATAATATGCCCAGGCTGATCGGTTTAAAAATTAACCAATCGGCGCGCAGCAACACCATCATGCATAAAACATGCTTAATCCAATCTATATCCCACTAACAGGTTGTGACGAACCATCAACTTCAAATAGTGTTCGTCGGCGCTACCGACTTTCCTATTTCCCGTTAAGTTTGTCATGGGAATTCTTTTAGATATATTATCTTTGTCTAGTCCTTCAGGGGTTAATCTTTAACTAGGAGGTTCGCTTATCCACTTAAATTTATTTACTTATTTAAACATAGATATTTATGCAAAAACGCAACAGAATATATATGCCCCACACAGCGTAGTTAATACTCATCTTGCTTGGGAACTGGGATACCCTCCAGGTGCTCAAACCCAAACAGGTGGTTTATTAGGGGTCCAATCCTCTAGGCTTTGGCCCAGAGGTCTTATCTGTAGTGTCTAGCACGATGCCAAACCCACATGGGTAACGCTAGCTTCCGGATAGACCAATTTATTTATTTTTGAGTCACATTTTGACCTTGTCAATTATCCGCTTATTAACCCTGACTATTTCTATATGAGCGTATATATATGTATCGGTTACCTCATTCATCATGTTTTCAGGTTACTTTTGTCTAGTCATAAATATTGAGTCACACTTGCTCAAACGGAGTCGGGATTATTAAGTGTGTGAAGTATACGTATCCAAAATTCATTCTCGTGTTTGACTTACTCCGTTATACTCTAACGCAAATTAAATCGATAATTGTATACGAGGATTGGTAGCATGTTTATCTTATTAACTTCATCATTCAATCAAACTGAAGTCAGATCAACAAACCACGAAAAATCCACAAGGTAATAAAGCGACGATAAGAGATGCGGCCCCATCATAAACAGTGGCCAAGAATGGGTTTACACGCCATTTGTTCCCTCAGGATCCCGGAGCCCATTTGCACCATTGGTTTGAGATTAGGGTTTTCTAACCCCACTAGGTTAACCTTACTTATCCACTGACCTGGTTTAAGCACCGGACCTTCGCTTCTCGTCCTCTCAATTTCGTAAACAACACCCGCGGTGCGAGAAGGCAGTGAGTAGGACTTCCCTGTCAGAGGCTATATACGTGTGGCCATTTGAAAGCATTTCGAGAGGGTGAGTGGACTCTCCCCACTCTTCTCCGTACCAGGGCATTTGGGGGCTTAAGACTGATCTACGTCAATGACTAAACAAATGATGTATAGCGAAGCATTTGAGTGCGTGCACTGCTTCACGTATTTCAATTGGTCTCGTCAGCTCTTGTAGATTATCATCTAATGAAATTTATTTATTATTTAAACACAAATATTGGTACAAAAAAGCACCAGATATATATGCGCCTCACAAAATTGGCTTATGCAAACTTACATTTTTCAGTGTATAATAATTGTATGATTTTACTATAAGTTATTTTAGCAATAAAATCTATCTTGCTTCTAATATTGTTTTAGGCTCCTGAAGAACGTATGAAAATTGCTGCTCTTCTAGCAGAGAAAAAGTAAACTTGTACATCTAAATAAAATTCATCTTTTTTCCCCATTACTAGGAGTACAAATGAGAATTCATGGATGTACGAGAAGCCAAAAGATGATCCTGAAGCATTTTTGTTAGGGAAACAAGTTCAAAGCTTAAACCAAATTCAAGAAATTGGCAAAGGTAAACGAAAAAAAACAATTGGATTTTTCAATTCATTTAGAATATGAAGAATCACCTGCTCAGCGACTTGCTAGATTTGATATGGAAGCTAAGTTTCGTGAAGATCCTCTGACAATTATGAAGTAACTATTGAAATTATATTGAGATATCCTACTCATTTAATTAATAGGCAAAGAGAAGCAGAAAAACGAATGGAACTTCTACAGAATACAGCTAAAGTTAGGAAACTTCGAAGACTTGTAAGATTTATTCAATCATTTGATAATTATTTTTTTAATAGCTAACGGAGCAGAAATTACGCAAAGAAAAACGTAAAAGTAAAAAACATTCAAAACATAAACGTCGGCATAAAAGTTCCGATGAATCAGATCAAGCTAGTTCAGATGATGAATTACTGAATAAGTTCATTAAAATTATTCATCAATCTAATGAATTGGAAGAGGCTAACTCACAGAAATCTATAGATAAATGTAATAAGGAATCATCTTCTACTATTCAAAAACAATCTTCAAGTTCTTATGATCAGGAACATGCACGTTCAAATCAAAAGTATTCAGATGTAAACCGAAAACAATATTCAGAACGTAATCAACCAATGTTATCCAGTTCAGAAAGATCCAACCATCATAAATCATCATCAAATCAACAAAAGTTATCTAAAGAAGAAATTGAAGCTAAACGAGCTCAAATGATTTCGGATGCAAAAGAACATGAAAAAGAACGTTTACATCGTTCCACTACTCATTATACAATGAAAAAGATTGAAGAAGAAAAAGAATTAGCTTCGAAATTTTCGCATGGACCATCATTTATTAGTCATTTAAAAAACAAACATGTTGATATGACTACATTAGAAGAAGGTATTCATCGTAAGGCTAGTAATCGTCAGAGAGGGGAGCTTCATGATAATTTTATCAAACGTTAAATGAAATGTTTTAGTTTTCTGACTATATTGTAAATAAAAAAAACGTTCCTTTTACAAATTGTATAAACGTAATTTGCCGTTCTGATAAAGAGTTTTACTTCCCTACCTGACTTAAACCTCCTACGTAGTTATGTCAATAACATTCATTCCTCCTGGTTAATTTGTTACGGATCAAATTAGATTAAAATCAAACCACCTTGTTAACGTTTGTCTCTCATTAAGCTTACTATTAACTGAATGATCTAATATCGAGTGCTACATCTCCCAGTGTGTCTTAATGCCAAATTATTTATTTTATGTTATACACATAAGCATTCTCTATTTGTTCTCTTAGGATCCTGGAGCCAGTGTTCATCATTGGTTTGAAATCAGGGTTTTCTAACCTCATTAGGTGGATCCTCCACATCCACTAACCTGGTTAAAGCACCGAACACTTACTTTTCGGCCTTTCAACCCCGCCGTGAAAAGGCAGTGAATAGGACTTCCCTAGCAATGTCTGTACGCGCGGCTATGTGAGAGTATGTCGAGAGGACTGTCCCCGCCCTCAGCTGTACCAGGACTTTGAGGGCTATGCTAAATTGAATTCGTCTTGAATCATCAAGATGATAAATAAGTATATTTATAGTAAATTTACTTATCTAAGTTGATATATGATGAAAAACCATTGAAATAATAGAAATTCATTCCATTCTTCAATTTTGTGTGTGTTTCGATTGGTCAAAACTATGAGGTACTTTATTTCTGAAGAATTCCTAATTTCTTCGTACGTAAATGTCACCTCTGTAATTTTGAACTATCTTTCAGACAATATAGGATGATGTCAAGTATCTAATTTATAATACTGATTATTTTCTTAGATCTCTGTCGTTTATAAAGCACATTGTGTTTAAGTGTATCTCGATACATATGTAATGAATATCATCCTAATAACTCCTCTATTGTTTTTTATCTATCGATTCTGGGACATGGTGGAAAAGACGGAAAGGTGACCAATTTATGATATGGTCACGGAGTATGAGAGCTGTGGCGGAATATCCATCACCGCTTCCTAGTTGGGGATAAAAGTCAGTCGTAGTTTTATTTTGCATTCCTCATTAAAGTGAGATAAACGTCTTTAGCAATGACGATGTTTTCCAGTTGTATTTCTCTATTGAACTGTTTCTCATAGTATTTACTAATGTCGTTCATTTACTTTAATTCATTCATTGTCGTTGATTATAATCACCTTACTTAATTCCTCTATCTCTTTATAATCTTATTTGTGTGACCCATCTTTATTTTGGTGGTCTGTCTTGTATTACTGTTTATCTGCCTGTTACCTTTCCTGGAGCACGGATCACCTACCAGCAAACTGCAACCTACGTTGTCCTGGGCTCTACGCTCCACTTGATTCCAAATGCTATCCATTCTTTGGAAATATGCCTCCAATTTCCGGTTTAATGTGTTCTTTGGTCTTCCTCCCTGTCTTCCATTAAATTATGAGATTAAAATTGCTTGATACCTTTTTTACTTTATGCACTATACCCTCATATACAATCTTTCTTTTATATATTTCCACCATTAAATTAACTACTATGAATTTCGTGTTCATTTTGTTGTGCTAATGGAGTATGTCAACTTGGAACGATGCATAAATGTGTCTGGTCCTACGTTGTAGCTGACAAACTGACGGAATACTTTATCTTGTAAGATCAACCGAACAGTTCAGTTTTTTCAGAAGATTCTTCGATTTGCTGCATGTCATTAGACGGTGATTTGGTAAACTATATTCAATATTTTTCCGAAACGACTAGTACTCGTCACAAGTCACTGGATACCACTTGAACTAATCACCAGTATTTTCTAGCCTCACTAAGAGGAAAAGTTGCATTGAGTTGACCTCATTATTTCTTGACACAACCACATCTGAACTGGATAACATCACTACTGATTATCATCTTGGTCATTTTTGACACCTCAACATATGTAACAGACATCAGTGGAACCCTATTAGTTCTGTTAAACCTTAACCAATACTTTGAACTGCTTTTAGTTTCTACAAGTTACAACAGAAAGGAATTTTGAATACAATTAAACAGAGAAAAGCGTTGATTAGTTTTACTCAGAGACTAAATATACCTCACACATAAAACTTTTAAAAGACCACGATAGTCGTCAACGATAAAGGTACATAACTACTCCGAAATTAGCCTTACAAGTAATACGGTATATGTAAGCAAAACAAAAACGATTCTGTCGCCCTTCAAATTCAATTGAATTGTATCGCGTCGAAACATATCGAAGTTAAAAACCTACCAAAGCATCTACGATAATTTTACAAACGTGTTATATACTAGCGAAGACATAAGTACGGGTAACTCCCAGGACCTATTATTCTTATTGTATAACTATTCAGTAACTAGAGTATCTATATTCATCTTATTGTAAGCTTCATTTTGATTATTATTTTATGATTTACTGTTCCTATGTTATACTCAGTTTATTGATTATTGACTCCCACGCTTACAGCCACATTTGGCCTGATATTGTACAAATATTATTTTCTATTTTATGGTGTGATGTGGTCTGCCTGTCTGGTATATAAACAAAGTATGCTTGAAATAAACGATTCATATTGCCGAGGCTGCTATTGATGTTCTGGACTCAAGTGGACGGCTAGGCGGACGAGGGACCAATAAGGACGCAAGATTACTTATACTTATTAGAAGTCCTTGGTTTGTCACAGTGTTAAGGTCGCAAAAGTCATATTCTATTGGCGGATAATTCACGCGAGTTACATCCTTGTTTAATTTGTAAGGTCATAGCAAATTAGCGACGACCTTGATCAAGACATAACAATTGGCGACGGCTAAGTCAAGTCAAAACAAAAGGTCTAACTGTGAACATTTAGTTATAGTTTTTTATCAAATGCCCTCGTACGGCCGAGAGTGTGGAGGGGTCACCCTCCCTCTTGAAATGCTCTCACACGACCACGAGTATACGGCCTCTGCTACAGAAATCCTACTCACTGCCTTCTCGTGGCATTACTGTTCTTCACGAAATTGAGAGGAGGAAAAGCGAATGTACGGCCCTCTAACCAGATCGGTGGACACGGAAAGTTCACCTTAGAGGAGTTGGAAAACCCTGATTCCTAACCAATGGTGCACATGGGCACCAGTATCCTGAGGGAACAAATGGAATAAGAATCAATCGTTGGTCACCGGGTACCATGAGACTGCATCTCCTGACGATGACCCACTGCCTTGTGCATGAGACCTCTAGGTTGAAGGCTCCGGGTGTGGTCGCCTAAGTAAACCACCCGCTTCAGTTTGGGCAGTATCACAGCCCTCACACAAATCAAATGAGACTTGTGTGGCACATTTCTATTTGGTGCTTCTTTCTACCGATAAAATGACACGAAATTAACTAGATAACTTATTTTAACGTGATAAAATGTAAAACTTTTAATCAATATAAACATTTGTGCAAAGGAAGAAAATAATATACTTGACAAATACATAGATAGTAAAGATTAACTCATTCATTAGATTGAAGATACTTATATCCACCAAGACTGACTGAATGAATAAAGGTAACATATATAACACAATGAATAAATAGTATATATATATATATATATTCATGTATTTGTGAAGACGAATAAATTTGTTCTTTATATAGTGAAAGAACAGTGAAAAATACATATTATTACAAGTATCAAGAACTTGGTAGGGAGGGGGGGGTAATAATCATAGTAACAACACTGTCACATTCAAGGAACAAACAAATAAAAAGATAAAAATGGTTTACAGATTGTATACATACAAAGATAAGCTTGATTAAACAGATACTTGTTTTTTTTGCTACAAAATAACTAAATACAATCATAGCTACTGTAGAAAAAGAAATACACAATTGAAAGAGATTACTTAGAAACTAAAAGAAAAGGAGAGGAGGGTTAACATGAACTGAAGATTATTATATGAATAAATTTTTAAAAAAGTGTATAAATACATAGAATTAGTGTATACGATAGATTCATAATTGAATAATCAGATTTACAATAAGATACATTACATTGATTGAATAACACTGATGATGAAGAAGACGTTCATACTGTATAGAAGATAGTTTAGTTGATTAAACCAACATATACCAAGAAGAGAAAGGAGAAAAAAATCAATTGAAGTACACTGTGAATGCAGTAATCCGTCATATCAGTAGTATATATAACATGTTAAGTAATGATATATTAATTAGACAATAGGTTAGGGGTATGATGAAAGAAAAAGGAATCGCAACATTAGAATATATATATATATATAACCTGGACCCATTCATTCATTTACTACGTGATTACAACAAAAAGTTACGTTTTACAAGGAGGTCATACATTTTCTTTGCATTAAAAAACAAGATAAATCAAAGCTTATACATACATATACATATGAAACAATGAAGGTCCGAGTAACTTTAAAAAAATACAAAAAAAAAGAGAAGTAAAGAGAGATTACTACATAAATTCATTTGTGCAAGAAGAACAAAATGGATTAGATAGAGGAAATCTTTCTCTTTTTAAGATAAATATCAATTGCACACAAAGATTTGAAGCTTGATTTTTTTTATAAAAAAAAATTATGGAATATACTACTAATAAGCAATACCTCCTCTTAATGGATGATGATTATAACACTTTTTAAAAAAGAAAAAGATTGAAGAAGAAGAAGAACATAAACAGACAGCAAAAGAGGAAAAAACGGCATAAACAACATGATATTAATGATCATTACCATTAGTTAATAATTCAGTATCAATACTTCTGGACTTATCATTTATATCCAATTCATTTAGTTTAACGTTAGTAGTAGATGTTGGATTATTAACTCCTTCATACAAATGACTAGTACTGCTGTCAGGATTTGATAATTTGACTTTTCCTTTTTTATCATCACAATTCTTATTGGAAGGTTCATTTGTTGTAGTTGATGTTTGATGAGATGATTCTAATTCGGAATTATGTTTTTCACTACCACCATTACTACCACAGAATTCTTCATCAAAACTTCTATGTCCTTCCAATGTCTCTTTAGATGAACTTGTACTATCACACATATATGTAGAATTATTTTGTTTTTCTTCATTTGATGCTTTCTGAGAATTTGAATTATTATTATTATTAGACTCTTTATGTTTGATTCGATGTGATGGTAAACCATTATTACGTGAAAATGAAGATAAATACGATTGATGATGATGTTGATGAGAGATATGATTAGAATAACAATGATGTGAATGAGTGGATCGATTTACTGAAATTGTCTTTGAAGCTCGAATAGCCATATCTGTTGGAGTTAATAATGGTGGAAGTAATGATGCAGCTGAACTGTTGTGTGTACTACCACAACTACGAATAGTTGAATTTAAATTTGGTTGAGTGATGTTTGAAGAAACGTTTACAAGATCTAAAGATGGAGGTGGTGATGGAGAATTTAATCCAACGGCTAAATGTAACTGATTTGTTTTCATGTAATATTTTTCCATCTTATTAATGATATGTTTACCATAAGTATATTTACGTAAAATACCTAAATGTGGACGTATTTGAATCATAAGCTCTTTTCTTATTGGTTGTTCAGCAACATCTAACATTTTCTGAATAACATAATTAGCAAATTGATCTTTCATCATCATAACTAAAACTGAACTTCTTGTTCTAGGTTCATCATCTTCATCGTCATAATCATTTTCACTTAAACTATCGTCTACTCGAAATTCTCTAGATTGATTTTGTCCATTTTGTACAATTTGATTTTCAGTTAACACAGTTTCTTCAAGTATTTCATTAATAAGTAATTGACGTTCAACACGTGAAGCGTTTGCAACAGCTTTTTCTACAACATTACTAGCAAACTTGTGCACACTCAATTTAGCTACACGACCTTTGATGTGTTCTACAATTCGGCTCTTATCTTCCGTCTTTCCATGTTCAAGAACATGCTAGAAAAAAGAAAGAGGAATAGTGTATTTAAAATTAGGTATGTGTGAAAAAATAAACATATGAATTTAAAACGAGATATATATTGGGCGCTCTCTCTTTTAGAAATATCAATAACCTATATCAACTGAATCGCATAATTCTAAAAGTTCGATCATGGTAGCTTAGCCCGATTACGATGTGAAACTTATAGAAAGGTTGTATTATAAATAAACTCCGATTATGGAAGTCCAAATAAAAAGTAGATACTTGTTTACTATATTAAAACAAAACTTCTGTGAATAATATAGAAAATCTCAGAAAATCTCACTATAAAAAAATCAGTGTTCTTAATTATATCACATGACTTCATACATAAGAAACAGTATATCATATTAAGCACACACTTTTCATCATCCATTTGGCCCCCAATGCCCTGGTACGGCCGAGAGTGGGGAAAGTCTGCTCTCCCTCTCCAAATTCTTTCACATGACCACGCGTACATAGCCTCCACAAGGGAAGTTCTACCCTTTGTTTTCTCGTCGCATTACTGCTGTTTACGAAATTGAGAGGATGAATGTCTAGTTCTTTGACCGGGTTGGTGGACAGAGAAAGTCCAACAATGAGCGTTGGAAATCCCTGATTCCAAACCAATGGTGCACATGGGCTGCAGTATCCTGAAGGAACAAATGGCGTATGCACTAATTATTGATCACCGACTACCATGGAACTGCATCTACCCATGATGCTCCATTGTCTCGTGGATCAGACCTTTAGGTCAAAGGCTCCAGGTGTGGCTCCTTAAGAAAACCACCTGCTTCGGTCTTAGCACCTGGACAGTATCACAGCCTTCACACAATTAAATAAAATTACAATTTCGTGTGTCGCATATATATCTGGTGCCCCTTTGTACCAATATTTATGTGTTTATATAAATAAAATAACCTACTTGAATCACATAATTTCCATACTGATCTTTAACAAGCGCATCAGTGTGTTGGTGTAACTCAGAAAGAATTGGAGTAGTTTGTTCAGGTGTACAATGCTCTAATATACGTTGAATAACACGACAACCATACGAATGAGTAGATATGGAATATACCTATGGAAAAAGAAACACATCCACAAACGTCGACGTTGGTTAATATACAGCAAGCAATGCAGTGAAATAAAATAAGCTTATTTTTAGAAATTAAAAGCAATTAGACTGTTAAGTCGGCTTACAAAGAACTCTGACAGAGGCTCATAAAGAGCCCCAACCAATCAGCGATTAGTTAGAAGTTGTGCTACTAAAATAACGAGATCCTGATTGGCTGTTTAACATACTGCTACTATGGAAACTCAAGGTCTCTTAACTACTATAAAACCCCTGTATTTTCTGTACATGAATGAACCCTGTAGTAAAGTATTTCTCTCATACTCGAGTCTTCTCCCTGGTGTTCAAGTCGTTGAATAGTTCTAGCCTGGGGTTATCAGAATAGCTTAGGATCTGAATATAGCGTTTAACTAACGAAATATAACAGTGGTGACGGGGAAAAACTACAATCTAACAAGACATATCAGTGGCGACGAGAAAAAATGACAATGAGTATTTCTTTAGAGCAATTTGAAGCTTATATGGAGCGTCAAGAAAAACGGTTTGAAAAGTCTCAAATCAGAGTCATGGAAGCCCTTATGCAGAAATTGTGTATGTCTCAACAAAACTCTTCTGCTGGTGAATTTCAAGTATCTCATACTGACTCAGTTATTAATGCAATCCATGAATTTAATTTTGATGGTGCAGCAGATGTTACTTTTAACTCTTGGTTTAAGAAGTATGAAGATTTGTTCCGTATTGATCTCTGCAGACTGGATGACGCTTCAAAAGTCAGAATACTTCTAAGAAAGCTTGGGACAACAGAACATGAACGCTATAGTAACTTTATTCTTCCGAAGAATCCACGAGACTTTAGTTTTGATGAAACAATTCAAACCCTGTCTCAAATCTTTGGAGAACAGTCGTCTCTATTTAATATCTGTTAGCAGTGCTTGAAGATAACGAAAGAATCAGGAGATGACTGGGTGAAACATGCAGGTATTGCGAACCGAGAATGCGAGAGGTTCAAATTGTCTTCCATGTCTGAAGACCAGTTTAAATGCTTAGTATTTGTCTGTAGCCTGCGTTCACCTGAGGATGCTGACATCCGAACGAGAATCCTAAGCAAACTTGAGCATTGTCCCAACATGTCCCTGCAGGAAGTAACTGATGAATGTCACACGTTAGTGAATTTGAAGCACGAAACCTCGATGGTAGAAAGCACTAACCAGTTCCCCCACGTTAATGCTGTTGAGAGAAAAGTCGCGCAAGGTTCCAGCATACAGAATTATCGAAATGACAGTGGTAAACCATCATCCCCATGCTGGTTATGTGGAGGTTGGCATTTCAAAAAGTTTTGTCCGTTTAAAAGTCATCGTTGTACTACGTGTTCCAGGAAAGGACACAAAGAAAGTCATTGCAAAACCCGAAAACGCCGTCAACCTAAAGTTTATTCTAAAAGATTCAAGCCACGCACAGCCAAGGTGACGGTAGCTGCTAACAGAATCGGCTCCCATAATCGTAGAAAGTATGTTTCCCTCAAGATTAACGGGTACGATGCCCGCTTACAGCTAGACACAGCCTCCGATATAACGCTTATAAGCAGGAGGACGTCAGAGAGAATTGAGAGGCCGAGAATATTTTCAACCTATCAATCAGCACACGGCGCATCTGGGGGGATTATAAACATTGCTGGTGAGGTTCACTGTAAAATCACAGTCGCAGAGCTTACAAAGAAGGGAGTAATATTTTTGACAGAACGGCCATCACTCGACTTATTGGGGCTTGATTGGATAGAAAAGTTGGAATTATTAGATCGTCCCATAAACTCAATCTGCAACAACGCCAGTATGTCTGAAGTTGGGGACCCAACATTGTTTCGTGGGGGAGGATGAAGTCGGCAAATGCAGTTTGGATACCTATCCCGAATTTTCAAAAAAAGGGGAGGTGTTAAGTCGGCTTACAGAGAACTCTGACAGAGCCTCAACCAATCAGCGATTAGTTAGAAGCTGTGCTACTAAAATAACGAGATCCTGATTGGCTGTTTAACATACTGCTACTATGGAAACTCAAGGTCTCTTAACTACTATAAAACCCCTGTATTTTCTGTACATGAATGAACCCTGTAGTAAAGTATTTCTCTCATACTCGAGTCTTCTCCCTGGTGTTCAAGTCGTTGAATAGTTCTAGCCTGGGGTTATCAGAATAGCTTAGGAAAGCGAATATAGCGTTCACATCGGCCAGTTATAACATAGACCCTTTGATAAATTTGGATAATGTAATAGAAAGAGGAAGATATATTAACGAGTATATATATATATATATATATATATATATATATATATATATATATGATCAGATTGTTCGAAATGTATTGCCTAATATGTCAAATAGTTCTGATAATCTTTGTCTATCTAATACTCTATCCAAATAATAAACTACATTAAATTATGTTAATCAGTGACAAAAAGTGCAGAATTATATTTAAGGTTGAATTTTTTTTAAAAGTAATTTATGATGCAAAACAGTTAGTTCAGTCAGTCAGCTACAACGTAGGACCAGGCATATATATGCATCGGTCCAAACTGCCACACCTCACTCATTAGAACAAGATGAACACCAAATTCACAGAAGTAATCACTTTAATGGTATTAATGCATAGAAGAAAGGTAGCATGTAAGGATATAATACAAGAAGAAATAATTCGTAGAAAGAAGTTTAAGGGAAAACAATTAGTGTATACACCTGCGCCATTATGATCGATTCTGAGCCATGTTACCCACAGTCTCCAACCATTGGTTACGATAGTCACACGGACCCCAACCAAGTAGTCTGCATCTACTAACATGGCTCAGACTAGAAGTTAGTGACTTCGAGCACTGATGCTTTGTTTAGTGTTACTGGGAATCTAGTAACAAAGCTAGTTATTTTTTTACTCTCAACTAGGCTGCCACTTCCATGAAGGAGACTACACTTTACAAGGTTGAATGGCAGGTGCTAATATGCTGGACTATATTTTAAATAAATACAATTAAGAAACACGCGTATTAAATACACATAACACCTACTAGTCAAGCGTAAAAATTATCCAGAAGACTGAGTGAAAGGTGCGGGGAAAAAACATTACAATACACTTTTGAACTGCATTGACATTTAACATGAAGATTCTAAGCTATTAGAACTACATATACGCTGGCATTCAAACGACATAAGGTAAGCATTTATCCTTACTAAGACCGAGTTTGCACTGTGTTATAATTTCCCTTAGTACGACCCAGCTACTTCTATTGCTTAGTATTCTTCGACACTACTTCACCCGATAAGTCTCCAAATCACAACAAGGTTTAACAGGAACGTAATTATATTCCAAATAAAAAGGTTGAATGGAAGTAGAAATCACAATAAGAAAAACGTTAGTATATTTAGTTTCTACGTGAAAAGGTTCCACAATCTTTTCCAAGTATTCATTAGCGGTGATTGGTTAAGAAATAGCCAATCAGCGTACCCCAACACTCCTACACCAAACGCACCTTAATCTAATACATATCCCGCTAACACACTGCATGGTTGATTGTATTATGGAATTCAATTAAAGTAATTGTTCATTTTATTTGAATGAAGTCACAAGACTAGATCGATTTCTTGTACAATGTTATTCAGAAATTTAAAAGTTGGACATAATATTGACGGTGCCATGAATGAAGAAGTTTGCAATTGTATCAGTAACTTCCCAACAAATGATGTAACCTACATGTTCTGATGTTATAAATTCCCTAACAAACAGAAGGCTTTAATCAAGACAATAATTCATTTTCAGTTTAAAATTGTGGAAGTTCGTTGAATTTCATTGAGATCATGAAACGATCTATAGTAGTCTTATATTGATTGGTTTATGATTTCAATGGAATTTTTCCACCCATTCTTTTTAAAAGTAGTGTCAAGTGACCAATTAGGTTGTTGTCATTAATGACCCATTAGGTTAGGAAAACGTGTAGTGTGGTCTACTTATATCCATATGAGTAGTATATGGTGATGATCAGACATAGAATGTTTTTTTGGGCAGAAGACCGATGAGGAAAGAACTGAAATGAAGTGCAATTGGTACGAGAATGCATGAACAATGGAATTAGAGAAGACGAACTGATATTTACAGAAGGAACAGTGGAGATTGAAACAGTTTGTTATTTTGCAAATTAACTGCTTCCTGTATGGTTATCAGAATTTAGTGAGATAGTCTGTAATTTGTGCTTAAATACATTCGATTGTCCCCAACTAGTGTTTTGTTCACTACAAAGGAATTATGATGTATAACAATGCCTTTTGTGTGTGGTCACCAGAGTATGGAAAATTGGTGCAACGAATAAGGATAATGAAAAATATTTACTTTGAATAAAATGTCAGGAGTCAACTTCTTTCTTTTAAAAAAAAAAATGCAAACAATCTGAGTAGCTACAGGTCAACTGGTTATACTGTTCTCAATTTTAAATATTGAAACAATACAAATAAACGATTTGACATTTCTTTAAAGAGCTGAAGACCTTACAAAAATTTATTCACAAACTACTTACATGATCCTTAAAAGCATCTACAATAAACTGTAAATGTTCTGGAGGGACATTTTCTACACATTTCTGTACAACATGATTTCCATTTTGATCTTTTACACATTTGATTACACATCCATCTAATTCTTTAACAATTGATATTTGCATTTCTAATGGAACAGATTCAACAGCTTTTTGTATAACACGACAACCATACATTTGAAGGGATAATGACAAAACTTGTCCACGTATTCTCTGAGCTAGTATCTAGAGGTACAGTAGAAAAATTAGTTAAAAGGATAAAATTAATATGAAGACTGAAACTGCAAACTATTATAACGAAGTTTTACATGTGAATATAAATAGTACAACAAATCAATAACCAGTACCAAGCAAAGAAACAATTGTGCAATGAATATCAAGTGAACTAAAGTGATCAGGCTCATTTTTAATACATTGAACCCAGTGTAGAGAACACGAAACATTGTTTGATTCGTTTTTCATTATATCGCTCAAGTTCTCAATTTTGGTCTTCAGAAGGTCACAAAAGTAAGTGGATAATATAGTAACATTTATAATCGAATCTCTTATAAACGGGTGCAAATCTATGCACTAGCTATTTCATCAAGTAGAATTCTTAAAATTTCACCATTGATACCCAATTTAAACAAGTCGTTAATTGAGAGTGAGTTTAACCTAATCTATTCTTGCAAATGGATGATCTTTAGAAATTTGAAGTCCCCGTAAGTTCTTTAAAAAAACTAAGATACAGAATGCATTCCCAGTTATATCTGTTTAGTATTAAATGAAGTTATTGTAAGTGATAATTACTCTGCCAAGCTTTTGAGATCAAATAGAATCATGTGATGGGTACTAAATATCAGAAATACAACCATCTTGTGTTTCTGCGACTAAGAAATCAAGACCTTGAATAGTTTAAAATTATTCCGGTGAAGACATAACAGGAAAGATTAATGACCACACGATACACTGGATACTAATAAATCAACTTGAAAGCTTGTCAGCGATCTTTTATTCAATTATTTATTTAAACACATAAATATTGGAACAAAGGAGCACCAGATATATATGCGACACACAAATCTCATTCGATTTGTGTGAGGGCTGTGATACTGCAGTGCCCAAACTGAAACAGGTGATTTTCTGAAGAGGCCACAACCGGAGCCTTTGACCTGAAGGTCTAATCCACAAGGCAGTGGATCATCGTCAGGAGATGCAGTCTCATGGTACCCGGTGACCAACAATCGATTCATACTCGATTTTTTCCCTCAGGATACTGGTGCCCATGTGAACCATTGGTTTGGAATCAGGGTTTTCCAACTCCCCTAGGTGAACTTTTCGTGCCCACCAACCCGATTAAAGCGTCGGACATTCGCTTTTCGTCCTCCCAATTTCGTAAACCACACCCCCGTCACGAAAAGGCAGTGAGTAGAACTTCCCTAACAGAGGCTGTATACGCGTGACCATATGAGAGCTTTTCGAGAGGGAAAGCGGACTCTCTCCACTCCCAGCCGTACCAGGGCATTTGGGTGTTCACAAAAGCCTTGGCTAACAATTAATGACATAAGTATTTAAAAAGTTGTAAAAAAGTAACGAATGGATTAAGCTTACTTGTTTTTGTTCTGGTGTTCCCAATTCAAAAAACTTTTGTATTACATAATTTCCAAATACATCAATCATTAGATTGTATGCATGAGGAAGAATTTCACGAAATACACTAGTTTTATCTACAACACTAGCTTGTTCTAATTTCTGTTGAATAAAACGTGAACCATATTGATCTTGAGCAAATTCCACAATATGATTCATTAAATCATGTAATGTTAAACAAGGTAATCGAGAATTACTAAATAGAGAATAGAAATTAAATTAAATAGATTAGCTGAATGGTTTGTACAGAAATGTTGTAAATAACTAGAAGGTAAAAAAAAATTCGCAACAAGATTGAATCTAGCACATTAGATTAATTTAAGTTGCATTAACTTCTAACGTTTAACCAAAAAAATGTTTAAGAAAATATTTACGCCATGGGATTTATAAAAGCTAGGATAAACTTTGTCTGTTATAACTTGTGTCCGAGTGTATGCCTTGTTAACATGTGACGTGATAAGACCGCCAATTAGAGAGCAGCAATTTATCGATTGGAACAGTGACACATGAAACCGTACGAGCAGTTTAGAGTACTAATCAGTCCTGCTTCTGCCTACCCAGTCAGTTAAGTCCAGAGCAGCCTCTGAGGTACGAATCATTGTATTTCAAACATAATGAGTTTATATACCAATCAAACTGACCACATCATACCATAAAATAGAAAATAACACGGGTACATGATTCAGACAAACGTGCCTGTGAATAGGGGAGATAGTAACTACCTGATTTTCGACCAATTGCAGGCTGACTTTGGTTCGATTTTTTTTACTCCGTCGCCAATTGTTATGACTAATGGGATACTTGTTATAACGCTAGGGTTTCTTGTTATAACAGTCCTTTCAATTTTTACACGTATGTGGGACGTTAATTTGCCTTAGATGAATATCTACACTAGATTCCCTCTCAGTGTCCATTCTAAAGGACTTCAACACAACTCACATCAAGAACACGAGATTAGCCTGACTAGAACGTTAATATATTTCCACACCAAAATCCGACACAACCCGACAACAAGAACAGTTAATTAATAATAATAATTAGGATAGGGGAATATATAATACATTTAACTCTTGTCACCCTATCTAATGTCTGACTCAGCAAAATAACCAATCATTATCATTCTCGCCCACACATCATTGTCATTAGTATATTTTCATTAATATGAGAATAAAACCCGAACTAAGGATAGGGAGTGAAGTAGTCGAACGCGTCGACAACTTCACTTATCTTGGAAGTCTGATCAGCCCTAATGGGTTGGCGTCTGACGAAATCTCAGCACGGATTCGAAAAGCTCGTTTGGCTTTTGCCAACTTACGTCAACTATGGCGAAGACGAGATATCCGTCTATCAATTAAAGGACGAGTATACTGCACAGCAGTTCGCTCTGTTCTACTTTACGGTTGTGAAAGATAGCCATTAAGAGTGGAAGATACTCATAGGTTACTAGTATTTGACCACAGATGCCTTAGAAATATTGCTCGCATCTGCTGGGATAACCGGGTAAGTAATAGGGAGGTTAGACACAGGGTATTAGGGAACGATGGTAAATCAATTGATGGGGTGATGAATCTTCATCGACTGAGATGGTTGGGCCATGTGTGTACGTATGCCTGAACACCGATTACCACGACGCGCTATGATGACTAGTACTGAGGATTGTTGGAAGAGAGTTAGGTGCGGCCAAACCAAAACATGGCATCAGTGTTTGATGTCGCTAACTTCTAGTCTGAGCCATGTTGGCAGATGCAGACTACCTGGTTGGGGTCCGCGTGACTATCGTAACCAGTGGTTGGAGACTCTAGGTGACAAGGCTCAGAATCTATCAAAATGGCGTAGGTGTATACACTCTTTATCTTCCCTTAAACCTTGAGATTAAAATTGCTTCATAACCTACTTCCTTCCTACACTATATCCTTATATACAACCTTTCTTTTTATACTACCACCACTAAATTAATTACTTCTATGAATCCGGTGTGATGTAGTCTGTCTGTCTAGTATAAAAACAAATTATGCTTAAAATAAACGATTCGCTTAGATTCGCATAACAGAAGCAGCTATTGGCGTTCTGGACTCAAGTGGACGGCTAGGCGGACGAGGGACCAATAAGGACGCAAGATTACTCATACTGATTGGACGTCCTTGATTGTCACCGTGTTAAGGTCGGAGAAGTCGTATTTCTATTGGTGTATAGTTCACACGAGTTACGCCCTTGCTTAATTTGTAAGGTCATAACAAATTAGCGACGGCCTTGATCAAGACATAACATTAACGAACATGAAGTACATCTGGTAAGTGATAGGATCATATACTTCCTATACCGAGAACAATAAACCCAACTTTTACGGCTTAACCAATTTATGATTTATGAGCAGCTGAATATGTCAGCACGTCATTTTGATAGAAACAAGAATGCAACTTTAAATTCACTAAGAGATTTTTGTGTAAAATATACACCATTTGTTTCAACGGCCGAGAATCTCAGACATACAACCCTACAGGGAGCTATGAAACACTGAAAATGAACCCGACTTTGATTTGGAAATATGCGTTCATATGGTATTATTACATTGTTGGATGATTTTCAAGGACTTTAACTACATTAAAACATATTGGATAACATAACTGACAATATATCAATAAGTTATTACTGACTTTTAGTAGGTGTTTGGATATAAGAAATCCAGTACTTTACACAATAACGTTTTTTCAAATTTATCACAGAAACCTGTGATGACAAATCTAAATCATATGACTGAAGACAAGTAATCTACTTAAGCAAAACTGAGTAGGTGTAATTCGAATCTTTATTGTTTAAACCATAGTTACTAATTTGTATTCTAATAGCGAATGTATTTTCTGTTTCAGCTTGGATTGGTTGAATTTATTTCTGTTTAGCTTCTGATTCAGCATAGGTAAGATAAAAATCAACGGTGGAAAAAATGAAATCAGATGAGGGAAAACATACCGAAACTCTTCCAACAAACGACTACGCTCTGGAGCAGCATCATTAGTCGGTCTTAAGGGCAACATGTTATTAATATGTAACGGTGGATTAGGATGACTAAGATACGAAGAATTTGGTTGTAAAGTGGGAGTTGTAGTTGAATCAGTAGGAAAACCATAGTACGGAGGTTGAAAATGAGAAGCTTGGTCAGACGAATTCCTTATCCCGAGAGTAGAATTTATTCCTGAGCTTTGTTGCTGAGCAGCTGCAAACGTGAGTGTCATCACAGACACAGGAGTGTTAGGTTGATGCAGTGTTGTACAGTGATTGTGATCTTTGGGAAATCTGCTATGAACTGGCTTGTTTCCTGAAGGTGATGTATTATTAAGTGGGCCAGAAGAGCTACTGGTTCCAGGAGGGCGATAGGAATGAGCTGATGGTAGAAATCCAGGTGGCGGAAGAACAGGCGGTGGCTGATGAATATGATGAGGGTAAGGAGGAAGAGGTGGAGGCATGAGTGTCAAATTCAGTTGTGGAAAACTAGTTGGGCCGCGTGAAGGAAAGCGTGGTGTATGCATGGAAGAAAAAGGAGGTGGACCATTATTTTGACAAGTATACATAGTTGAAGTAGCTATTTGAGGTCTCGGTGGGACTGGTGGCACACTAATTCTTGGGCAAATTATTGTGGTCGGAGTTCTAGGAGGTGATTGAGAGTCTGTAACACTCACAGGAATATAAGGCATACGATTGGAAGACAATGGTGGTGTAGGTCTTGCGAAAGTATTGGAAGGTCGAAGCAGACGATCACCCATTGAATTCAGAGGTGACAATCCGGTATAACCTAAACCAGTACGCTGAAACTCCTGAGTAATTACATCAGTTTGTGGGAAAATATTTTGTGAATGAATGGATGATGAGATAGGTGGGAAAGGAGCAGGAACTGTTGAGCACATCGACTTAAAATCCAAGGTGGAATGGGGATGACGGGGACCCGGACTTTCTACGGCATTGACAGGAACACAAGAATTACCCGCATATGCCTAAAAAGAGATTGATTACGAGATAAGAATGGAATATGAATGAAATAATCATCGTTGAAGATACAACGAAAATAGTGAATACTCAAGTTAACTAAGTCCAAAATTGGTGGGAAACGTCCACAAATAAAATGTTTGAAAAACCAGTGTGTTTGACACTAAATCGATTCCGCGGTAACGAACGAAAGCCAATGACACGATAACACGATAAGCTATTCTAATCTGTTGTCCCAGGCCCCGATAACTAGATGAAGAAGTCCAAGGCAAGTAGGGGAATATATATGTATTCCGTAAGCAGCCGAGTACAAGCAATCAAATAAGGGGAAAAGTCAAGCGCATTTATACAGTAACAAATTGTCCTTGAGCATCATTAGTAAATAGCACACATAAAGAAACAATGGACCAATAGCGGTTAAGATAGTTTACAGGTGGGAAATATGACGTGAAGGTAAAAAGAGCGCTTTTGGCGCGAAAACAGCTAAATTCAAATTTTCAAATTAAAACTACAAGATTAAGCCATTTACCAAGTAAGTTCTGGGGATTTGACATTCCCAACACAGTGTCATTGAAGGACATATAGTGATCAATTATCATGGGAGTAGGAAGACAATCTCCATAAGAATCAAGAATGAACAATGGTGGGAGTTAACTCAAGAATGTAGTTGTTAAGATAAAACCTATGAAAACCTTCGGTAACAACTCCAAATCCAGCAGTGGCTTAATGTGCTTCCTTAACCACCGAAATGTTTCCACAGTTACACATTGACTGAAGTCTAAAATTATGGGCTATTTAGGACAACAATAAAATACACTGTATAAGTATATTTTTTGTTATATCCCAATGAGTAGAACAATTGTATTTCTGATGTTTCGCGACTTAATGTAAGCCAATTCTTCAGAGTAAATAAATAACTGAATTAAATTAACACAAGTTTAAGTAGTACTCTTTAGACTTGTGTTAATTCGGTTATTTATCTATTCTGAAGAAGTGGCTCACATTGAGTCACGAAACATCAGAAATACAACTTCTCTACTCACGGGAATATAACAAAAAATATATTTATCATCTTATTTATTTATTTTAACATATAAATATTGGTACAAGGAAGCACTAGATACATATGCGCCGCACAAATCTCATTCGATTTGTGTGAGGGCTGTGATACTTCCCAGGTGCCCAAACTGAAGCAGGTGGTTTTCTTAGGAAGTCACACCCGGAGTCTTGACCTTAAGGTCTGATCCATAAGGCAGTGGAGAATCGTGAGGAGATGCAGTCACATGGTAGCTGGTGACCAACGATTGATTCATACGCCATTTGTTCCTTCAGGATACTAAAGCCCATGTACACCATTGGTTTGGAATCAGGGTTTTCCAACTCCCCTAGGTGAACTTTCTGTGTCCACCACCCTGGTTAAAGCGCCGGACATTCGCTTTTCGTCCTCTTAATTTCGTAAACAACAGTAATGTCACGAGAAGGCAGTAAGTGGGACCTCCCTGCCAGAGGATATATACGCGTGGCCATGTGAGAGCATTTGGAGAGGGAGAGCAAACTCTCCCCACTCTCGGCAGTACCCCATGCTCAATTTATTTGAAACTACTAAGTCCAGTCTTGTCATTGATACCGTTAATACATTGTATGTTTCGGGGTGGAAATCAGTAAGTTAATCTACTCAAATTTTCTCAAAAGTGTTGCGAACTTTACTGTTTTATAATTCTCCAACAGAAAATTTACACAAGGAAACAGATGATTACTATAAACTAAACTCGAACGACTGTGTAACGACACTGTATTCACTGTAAATTTTATAGACTGTATTGTCACATGGAACTGATCTTCCTTATAAATGCCATAAAATAAGATCTCAGAGAAGTTTGATATTAGAACTTGTGTACCAAAACAAAACAGAAAATAAGCTCTAATCCAGATTACCTGCAAATGATCTGGTAGTATGGGTGCATTAGGTGGGACTTCTGCATTTACACCTGGTGGCCTTAAACACTCAAAATCAACAGAATTTAATACGGATCCACTGCTACTTGACCCGACACCAGTTACATGAAGATCGTGTGTTCCAGAACCCATATTCCTAGCAGCGGCAGCTGCAAACATCTGAAGAGTGTGTGCAAATAATGCTGCAGATTGTTGTTGTTGGTCGTTTGAAACAGGTTGAACAGCTTGAGCCTGGATATGTATAGAAGGATCTTTAGGTTGAATAAGAGATTGATATAAACCGCTGACAGGTAAATTTTGAAAACCAGCCCCATTTTGTGCATGACCATTCGCTGACGGTCCGAGAAATTGTGGCCCAACCAACGTGTTTACCATAGTATCAACTGGGTGCATTGGATAATTGTTTGCACCAGCACAATTAGGTACCTGTATATTCAGTTGGTCACCTGGGGCTGGTGATACACCTCTAGGGTAAAGAGTGTGCTGAAACTTTTGTGGCCCATACTGTACGGGACCTGAACAAGTGTGAAAACACGAAAAAAGAATACCATGCAAAAATGTAATGATGAGTATAACACAAACTCTTTAGATGTTTATTTATTTTTGACAATAATACGTGAAATACTCGCAAGTTCTACTACCCGCTACTATACTTATTTGTCGTTCTTAAATATAATACCTCCGCATGAGTTTGAACACATCTCTTTGGACTCCAAGCTTCTTAGTTAGCTTTTTATGTTTTCTTTCACGGGCCCATGTTTTTCACCAAATTATACCTTCTTTCACAAACCATTTCTACTAACATCAATGCTATCGGTAGTGATAATGTTCTGGCATCTCGCTGTGTTGATGTTATGCGTCGACTTGAACCCGTGCACATGTAGTTTCGCGTAGCGTCTAACTGACTGATTTCATACACTGTCTTTTCTAACCACTGAAAGATTGAATTGAGAGACCTAATGTTGACTGGCTTATTTAATCTCTCTAAAAGTTATACGTGGTCATTTTCTTGTTTTCACTCCTTTTGATACATATACGCACAACAAATAAAGCCCCAAACTATCGTAACTTTTGGAAATGAAGGCTAAAATTGCGCAGTCGGAAACACTAATATACACAATACGTGTACACAACGACACCAGTCAGTCACGCGCAACAAATAATCAAGTACAAATGTGTATCGGACCAAATTCCCATAATACATCCCAACAGCAAGATGAAATTATCAAAATGAAGACCAGAGTAGTAGCAGTAGTATCAGTGGTAATAGAAAATAATGAGCAAAGATATAATTAGAGATGAAAGAATAAATTCACGAAATAAACGTATAAGATAACTTTAAAACTAAAAATTGAAGGGAAGGCATAGAATGAATGTATTTTGAGATGGTGAAGATTTGTAACTCAGGTGGATGATTTTGATGGAGTTTCGTTCTCTGAGCTGAATGGTTTGGTCGTGGAGCACAAACTTCGGGTAGAAGTTTTGTAAAATGCGTTTGTATTTGGCTAAAATCAAATAAAAATTGCTGTCGACATACATGATAAGTCAGTAGGAAGGCGGTAGCAACACATGATACTAGAAAAGGGATATGATATCAGTAAACATAAGCTTGAAGTCTTAGCTAAAATATATTTCCCAGTTTTTCTTGAACGGCTTGTGGCAACTTCGTCCAGATGTAACATTGTTTGTGACTGATTGATCAATCTGCTGATTGTATACCGAAGACTGCTTTTTGAAGAACCTGAGAAACTGGATATACATATACAGTTTATTTTGCTAAGTTGTGTCGTTTTGCTAGTGCACGAACGCGCACATATTATCTGCTTTTACAGACAGTCTTTACTAGATTGTGTGATCATTCAAGGGAAGTATCTCACGGTATTTACATTCAAGTACAACGATTAATTACAGCTTTAAACTGTAACAACAAAATTACTTAAATTAAGATATAAGCTGTTTCCGCTTTGCCACTGAGCTATCTAGATTTGAAATAAAAATACTGTCTGAACCACAAAAGGTCAAACGTGGCGATGTTGTCGACATGTCCAAATAGCAAGTGTCGCCTTATAGTTACAGCTAGGACGTACATTATATGAATTGTGGTCAAAGCAAACGACTACAACCAGTCATGAAAAACCTTGGAATTTATCTTTTTCCAAAGAAAAATCTTACCATAAGGAGAATTTGTAACTAGTCCGTTAGTAGTATGTTCAGACGAAGCATGTTCCACCGTCCTGTTGCCTCCGAGATTATTATAAGGTCCATGCATATAAAAATCTTGATTTACAGGATAGTTTGAGCAACCTCCAAAATTATTTATGTCTTGTGGGGGTGGCCCATTAGACTGAATAAATGTTGGTAGGTAGCCTTCACTACAAGCTAAAGAAACATGACTAATAAACGAAGGATTTGTCAGAAGTTCACCATTAAAATCCAAACATGTGTTTAGTTGATTTACACCAGAAAATGCACCACCTAAGTAAGGATTAAATGATTGGTTTTTATGTTCCTCGTTAGCGTTTGTGGAATTATACTTCACAGGTTGTAAACTACTGATGCGATTTGTTTGAGGAATTATAGGAACTAAGTGGGTTGTATTATCAGACTGGCTTGCTGGATGTTGATCTCGATGTAAATGGGAACCAGTAAACATACTGAAAGACTCTGCAGGTAAGTTAGACGCTGAAGGATCTGTATTTGCTGGAACGTTGATGAAATAAGGTACTACGTTTTCAGCTTGAACGGAATTGCAAGGTTCGCAACTAATCGCTTCTGAGGTAAAGCTTTTTACATGTACATATTCCGAGGATCTATTAGGTATAATCGAATAAGGTAGTTGTTGTAGAGACTGTGTTGCAGCTGAGGGCGGACGCATATAATATTGAGCTGGATTAAAGCAATTTGAAATCAATCCATTGGCTCCAGACTGAACAGGTTGATTTTGATGCAAAGCATCTGACTCATTAGGAAGGATTGATCTTACGTTTGAATCATATTGATAAGAACTTAATGCAACAGACTGGGATCCATTGAGTGAATTAGGTGCTGGACGATGAGGAAAGGCATTTGACAAGTTTTCAGAAATGTCTCTCAAGAACTGAGCTGCGAAAAAATAATGATTATTTATTTTAAAGCTTACCATTACTACCTGGAGAGTTACTTAGAACGTGATCCGCCATCTGCATCCCCAAAGCCACCATATCTTTAGATCCAGGAGACATCAAAATACTTCCATCACTCAGATTAGATTCTGGAATTGTACTGTTGAGCTTGTCGCGCCGACTGCGAACCATTGGTATGGAATTTGAAGTGGTATGGTTTGAAGACATATCCCATGGTGTCGAGCCGAATGGTGGACGGTTTCCAAGAACATCTTGAGTAGATACTGTAGCATAACCATTATTTCCCCAAAGCAAACGGGTTTCTTCGAAACTTAGGTTGGCAATAGAGCTAATGAGTCCCTCCGTAGACATATTCGTATTGGACGAAGCAACCCACTCACAGTGGCCAGTTTGGACATCCATAAGTTATTATGTTGGAGGTTTCAAATTCATGTCGTAAACACAAGTATTAAAGCCTAAAGCGAGAAATAGATTTCTGAGAATGATTTGTAATACACTTAGGATATTAACTAAATGTCTAGGAACCAATATTTTACATAAAACCCACTATTATCAAAATATTTCCCTTTTACTTCTAGATAGTGTAGTGCTTTCACTAGGAAGCTAGAACTTAAATGGATGTACAGCAGAGTTATTGAATTTAGATATTTCAGTACACAATCAGTAGGGCTTTTCTCATAACAATAAAGGGGATAATTACGCGAACAACTTTGTTAACTAATCAACTAGATCTGATAGCTAATCGGAAGTCTAACTAAAACGTACAGTATTGGTTAAAAAGTATGGAACGTGTGTCATTCCTGAATAGAACATTGACTTAAATTCAAGCAAAATACCCAGAAATTGTGGAGATTTATAGCTCAGGTGGATAGTTTAAATGAAGTTTTGTTGTGTGAGCTAGATGGTAAAAAAATGTGGATGTGGAAAATTCCGAACACCACTCCTACATGAAATTTGTGCTTATGATGTCGTTCAGAAGGACGGTAAAAGTTTTATGACCAAACCATCCAGCTCAGAGAACAAAACACCTGAAATACCTAGAGGACTTCAAAATCATCGCAAAAGGCAATGTATGGGTTATAAGTCTTGTGTAATAATAATAATATGGTGGACGACCTTTGATTTGCAATTGAGAATTACACTTTCTTCCTCCCAAACCTTTGCAAACAACGCAGTCAGTTCCTTAGCCAGAAAGTTACCACCATCTTTAAAAAGAGCCATCATATGATTGCATTTCCTAATGTTGCTCCACTGCCTTGTGGATTAGACTTTTAGGTCAAAGGCTCAGAATGTGGCCCCCTAGGACGAACACCTGTCTCAGTTTGGGCACCCGGACAGTATCCCGACCCTCATGACAAAAAGGAAACTTAAATAAGCAGTGAAACTCGATTAGTGAGAGAAACATTTACATAAGTAGTAAGTAATTGACTAAGAAGACAAAATATTGATCGGTTAGACGAGCAACTCGTTTAGCTTCTAGCTAGTTTCAAATTAAATACACCTGCAGTATTTTTATTTTACAACTGAATCCTGCTTCGGTTTGGGCGCCTGGGAAGTATCACAGTCCTCACACAAATCAATGATTGGCTTCATTGTTATTGCGTTGCGCATGTGTATTTGGTGCCCCATTGTACGGAATTTGTGTTCAGCAGCTGAATATGTTTATGCAATATCTTGATACACTTCCGACCAAGGTAATGCGAACTTGACAGTCATTCTGTTGAGTCACAAAGTAGTGTCTGAACGTTGTTGCACTTCAAAAGGAGCAATAACTCATTACCGGATCTCTAATGGCTGATGACCTGTGGAACTTGCTGTTTAATCTTCAGGTATCTTAACAGTGGATCACGGAAGTTTACCACACTTATCACAAACCAAGTGAGCAGTTATACCTAAATGGCGCATGTATATTTCGAAACATACATCGGCATAAAAGCTTCAGTGCTGATAACCCACGCCGCCAGACGCAGATTAGAAAATAGCTCCTAGGATATAGTCGATAACTTTTGAATTTTCAATTATCGGCAACTACAGCATGTGCTGAACTTGAAACCAGTAAACAAAAGTTAATAACAACAGAGATCCCCAAGAATATTAGGGGACAGAATATGGTTGATTTTCGGCAAAGCTTAACATGATTCGACACTACTGGATTAAGTGATCTGGAAGCGTGTTAGCTAAGTCTGAGAAACCCCTCTTCTACGACAAAAGGAAGTCAGAACATATAAGCAGTCACGACTAGCCTGTGGTTTACAATCATGAGCAGTGACTTAAAGAGCTCACATAATAATCAATACCTGTATTTACGACTCATTAACAGGCTTTGTTGATCATACATAACTAACGAATTTCCAGGACGTTGCGTCTGTAAGAACGAATCGAATGAATAGATTTTTGGATAGTTGTATTGAAATTACTTAATTATATAATACAAGTTCAACTCCATCATGCATGGGACACTGAAAATGTTATCTACTTAGTAACACTTCCACTTAAAACATATAGGAAAAGACCAAAAGAAGAAAATCCATCATACCTGGCCAGTCAGCAATCATCACCGACGATTTTCAAACATCGCGGTACAAATGAATGGAACATCATTAAAAACGAATCCAAACACGCTTGTGTGCAAAATCGAAAGTTTACCGATTTATGAGGCTGTTCCCCTTATTACTTTGTAGATTTGTGAGCGAAATTTATGAATCAACACGTAAATTGATAAAAATTGTGTACAACAGATCTCCTGACATTAGTTTTGGTTAGAATTTAGGACGAAAGGCAGTGTTAACCCCGTGTTTTAGCCGTGATGGTCAGTACTCCTCAGTTGATCTGAATGTTTCTTAAATCTGTCGAGATTTGAAGTCTAAATCATGTGTTGAGGTAGGAAATGCTACTTGTTTACAATTTAATAGCCAAGTCGCAAAGATGCCGCATGTAATCGGAGTTTGGCAACGCCCCTACATGCATCTTTATAATTGAAGTTTACCAACCCAGTCAGATCGGCTTTTGTAAATAAGCGGGTTCAGTGATATATTTGGAAAGCTATCGATATTGTCGAGAAGTGTTTTTCCCAAGCTGACTTGTAGCTGCATGTGGAGCTTTGTGCGAAGTACTAACTCATCATCTGGTGCGGGTGCATGACCGAACGCATTCAGCTAGGGTATGTTAAGTAGAACTCAAGAGGTCAGCAACTGTGTATTAAAGTAGAATGTTACTTAAGAATTTTTTACGATATGAAACCACTTGGAGCTGGATACATTGCGTAGCCTTGTCAAATATGTGACTCTAGGCCTATAACAACTTCCTTCTAGGGTCTAGTTTGTAGCCGCGAATACGAATAATGCTCTTTAAACAAAGACAATGACAAAACATTTTTAGCATGCTAAACACAAGGTTCTAGAATTTAATGGGATTCTTGGGGACGATGGAATAATTGGAGTGATGATGCAACGGATATTCTACTTTTACAACTAGATACCAGTAGCACCTTCTAAATTCGATTGTTCCCAGTCAGATAGAAATCAGAAGTCAGACGAGAAGAGGCAGGAAAGATATATTTGATTCGTTACCAATATATGGAGGACCTTTTCTATGAGCTGGCTAATGAAACGTAGGAGCTGTGTCCCACGCCGAGTCGAAACGTGATCTGGTGCGGATGCATGACCGAAAGCCTTCAGTTAAACAAGTCCACTTAAACAACATGGTCAGCATCCAATGTCGAACACTTAATGAACTATTGATTTTGGGGAATTATTTACAGCTACAGATCACTCCCCCCCTAGTGAGGTAGTGATGCCCCTAAGACGTGACCAGCCAGAAGTTTAAACCCAACGAGTTTGTCGCTGGTAAACACTCTTCTGATAGCTTGCTTCGTTTAGCAGCATCTGGTCGTCTTTCCTTAAACTATGGGACCAAAATGTACAACATAGCAATAAAAAAATATAGTACAATGAAAATTTCGGTTTCTTGCGAAACTTCGTCGTTCTTTTCCAGCCGTCCTGGAAAAGAGGAAAAATAAAACGTGTGAGTGCATGTCGAAAATACACTCGTACTTGCGTAAGGACACAAGATGAACGGAGAAAATAAACTGATACACTTACAAACAACGTAAAAGCGATTGGAAAAAAATGGTTTGTTTTTGGGTTGTTTTTTTTATATATAAAAAGTATATATATATATACGCTCAAAAAAAAGATAAAAATGTTTTGTTTTTTTTGGTTTTTTTATATAAATAAAAAATTATCATATTAAAATTTTTTTTATAATGAACTATGGAAGGGTAATTCATGATAAAGCTTATGTCCTACGTGCAATATTCGTTAAGATGCTCTGGAAATCTGTCTCGTCTTCCAGAACGCGTTGTTTTAGGTTTTTCTATCGACGTTGACGAAGTATCAAGTTGTGTGTCGGTTGTCGTGGGGTACTACGAGTGTAGTAGCTGTGTCGTTTGCTTGTACCGAAGGAAAATCGACGTAGCTAGGGTTTCCTTCTAGGTACGCAGCTTTGAGTCGATCGATACTGATGCTATCTTTCGTACCGTTCTTATCAACTACATAGTACTTAGGTTCGCGTTGAAGAACTTTGAAGGGTCCTTCGTATGCTGATTCGAGGGGTCGTCGATGTGAGTCTCGACGAACGAAGACGTGTGTACTATGTCGTAATTCGGGTTGAACGAAAACATCAGTTGATTGAGGTCGAGTGTGAGCAGGTTTAACTGAACGCATAGCGTTTGTAAGCCTACTCGTGTAAGAGTTTAGATCCATGTTCAATGAAGAAGCTGAAGGATCCACGAACTCTCCTGGGAGTCAGAGTGTCGTTCCGTAAACGAGTTGAGATGCCGTGTATCCAATGTCAGCTTTCACTGCATTGCGGATACCTAGCAAGACGAGTGGAAGAGTGTCTGTCCACTGTGAAACGTTTGAAGCTGATAATGAAGCTTTTAATTGTCGATGAAAACGTTCTACCAACCCGTTTGCTTGTGGGTGGTAGGCGGTCGTTCGGAAACGCGTGATTCCTAATAGTGAGGTCAGACAACGGAAAAGTCCAGATTCGAATTGGCGTCCGCGGTCTGTAGTGATGGTTGAAGGTCAGCCGAAATTTGCTACCCATCGTTCGACGAAAGCGCGGGCCACGGTTTCAGCAGTAATGTCCTTAATCGGTACTGCTTCTGACCATCGAGTAAAACGGTCTACGCATGTTAGGGGATATGAGTATCCGTTCGAGTCGGGTAAGGGTCCTACCAAATCTAGATGGACGTGGTCGAAACGAGCGTCAGGGGTTTTGAAAGAACCTAAGGGACATTTGTTGTGTCTGATTACCTTGGATTTCTGACAGCTTACACAGGAGCGTGCCCACTCCCTCACGTCTTTATTCATGCCAGGCCAACAAAAGCGTTCGGCTATAAGTTCGATTGTTGCACGAGCACCTGGATGAGAAAGATTGTGCAACGTATTGAAGACGTTGTGGCGATAGTGTTTTGGTACAATTGGACGATCCCTACCTGTAGATGTGTCACAGAGTAAGGTTTCCTTACCTGTTCCCATCTGCTTAATACTTAGTTTAAGAGTTGTCGAGGATAACTCATGCTGAAGATCAATGTCTTCTTTTTGAAGCTGAGCGAGTTTAAGAAGGTCGATTCCTTGGAAACTGTTCAAGGAATTTATTCGAGACAAGGCGTCTGCGACTACATTGTTAGCTCCAGAAATATGTTGTATGTCTGAAGTAAACTGCGAAATGTAGTCGAGTTGTCGAGACTCTCGCGGTGAGTACTTGTCTGAAGATGAATTTAAAGAGAAGGTAAGAGGTTTGTGATCGGTAAAAAGCGTGAATTCTCTTCCTTCGATGGAATGTTGAAAATGCCGTACAGCACAATACATAGCTAGGAGTTCCCTACCGAACGTGCTGTACCTAGATTCCGCGTCTAGCAACCGTCTCGAGAAAAATCCTAAAGGTTGCCACGAGTTGCTAACCCATTGTTGTAAGACTGCTCCGATTGCTGAGTCGGATGCGTCTACGGCGATACTAATGGGCGCTTGACTGTCCTGATGAGCAAGCAAGGTTGCTTTAGCGATGTGTTCCTTAACTGTGGAAAATGCTTTACGGGCTATGTCGTCTAAACTAATTGATTTCGCATTTCCACGAAGCTGATCGGTTAACGGTTTGATAAGGGATGCGCATTTAGGTATGAACCGTCTATAGAAACTTACGAGTCCGTTAAAAGTTCGTAAGTGATTGATCGTGGTCGGTTCTGGGTAATCCAGAATGGCCGCCACTTTGCTCCTAAGGGGTCGGATGCCTTGGGCATCAATGGTGTGTCCTAGGAAGTTTAAGGAGTTGGTTCCGATTTGGCATTTCTGTATGTTGACAGTAATGTCATGCCTTTGGAGTCGATCGAAAACAATGTCCAGATGCTTGAGATGCGATTCTCTGTCCGGACTTGCTATTAGACAGTCATCAACATACGCATGTACGAAGTTGAGACCTCGAAAGACGTCGTCTATAAACCTTTGGAAGGTTTGAGCCGCGTTTCTTAAACCAAAAGGCATTCGTAGAAATTCGTAAAGACCGAAGGGAGTGATGATGGCGGTTTTAGGAATGTCGTCAGTTGCCATCGGGATTTGGTTATAAGCTTTAACCAAGTCGATTTTCGAAAAGACAGTTGTACCTTTCAAGGTAGCTGTCAAATCGTGAATATGAGGCAGCGGGTAACGATCGGGAATAGTTTTAGCATTCAGACGCCGATAATCACCAGTTGGCCGCCAATCATTGCTGTCCTTTTAAGGGACCATGTGCAATGGGGATGCCCATGGACTATTCGATGGTCGAATTATCCCTAGGTCCATCATGTGGTCGAATTCGTTTTTAGCTAACCTAAGCTTTTCGGGAGCGAGTCTTCGAGCTTTCGAAAATACAGGTGGTCCTGTAGTCGAGATGTGATGTGTAACATTGCTGGTTACACAAGGCAATTCCGATTGCGATTGGTATATTCCGGGGTATTTTTCGAGTACTGATTGGTACAAGGGGTCTATGGTGTGCTTAATCGTGACTGGGGATAACCTGCAACCAGAACAAGGAGTTACGCTAACAGATAACTTAGTGTTTCCGTCTATTAACTTTCGTGAGCGTGTGTCGATGAGTAGATTGTGGTATTGTAACAGGTCTATACCAATGATTGGCATAGAGACATCTGCAACCACGAAAATCCAGTGTATGGGTTTGCGTAAACCCACGTTAAGGTAGACGTACCTTTTACCGTAAGTAGCGATCGGCTTTCCGTTTGCCGCCTGTAAACTTAAAACAGACTCGCGAAGTCTGTCGTCGAGATTTGCTGGAAGAACGCTAACTTCTGCGCCAGTGTCGACGAGGTAGCGAACTTTCGTAGTCACATCCGTGACGTATAACAGACGGCTGTGTTCGCCGGCTACGGTTGCCGTTAACGCGTGCCGGTTGGGAAGTTTCCCGAACTGTTATTCGTGTCAGTCGATTTTGAAGTCGGATAATTGCAAGGTTTCCTTCAATTTCTGGAAAACTTACCGTACTGGTTATGATACCAGCACCAGTCGGGATTGTCTGTCTCTCGTGGTCGAGAGCCAGATCGATTACGTGAAACGCTTCTACGCGGGGCTTTTGACCGACTACGGTCATTGCGAACTCTAAGATATCGTGTAAGCGTGTGGCATAGTTCGGTCATGTCAGTCGAGGTCGATTGGGGTTTTTCCTTGACGGAAAAAACCTCGGCCTTAGAAGATCTAGTGATTTCCAAGATTCGATCGGCAGATGCAGCTAGTTCATCTATGGCATTGTTTTGAAATGAAACAAGCACTGCCTGCACCTGTTGAGGGAGTTTAGACAAGAAAAGTTGTCTGAATAGGCCATCATCGAAAGTTCGTTGGCCGACGACTTCTCTCATTCTAAGCAACATGTCTGTCGCAGAACCATGTTGCAAGTCGATATTGTTAAAGAGTTGGTCTAACCGTTGTCGATCAGTTAGGTCTCCTCGTTTTAAAATCGATAGCTTAAGCGTTTCGTAAGGTTCGGGAACATCACTAGTAAACATACTAGGTGTTACGTACCTGTTAAACTCGCGCGGTAACGCCTTAACTACCGCGAGGAAACGTGTGCGCGAGTCCGTGATTCCGTGCATGCTAAAATCGGCTTCTGCGTAGCAGAACCAGGACTCGATATTGTCGGGCCAAAATGGCGTTAACTGAATCGAAATAGGGGGAATAGACTTAAACTTAAGAACCTTAGGAGAGTGTTCCGTCATAGTAATATAGATAACGAAAAATGTCTGATTAAAATATATCGGAGAAAAAAAAATTCGCGAAAAAAGCATATCACAATATATAAAATTCAAATAAAGAATAACAATGAATAATAATATTCCAAAATGGAACAGACTCACAGTATATTGGATTGGTGTACCAGATCACGTCGCGTTCACCAATGATGATGCAACGGATATTCTAGTTTTACAACTAGATACCAGTAGCACCTTCTAAATTCGATTGTTCCCAGTCAGATAGAAATCAGAAGTCAGACGAGAAGAGGCAGGAAAGATATATTTGATTCGTTACCAATATATGGAGGACCTTTTCTATGAGCTGGCTAATGAAACGTAGGAGCTGTGTCCCACGCCGAGTCGAAACGTGATCTGGTGCGGATGCATGACCGAAAGCCTTCAGCTAAACAAGTCCACTTAAACAACATGGTCAGCATCCAATGTCGAACACTTAATGAACTATTGATTTTGGGGAATTATTTACAGCTACAGGAGCCTTATAAACTAACTATCTGGTTAGCTTGATGCTATTATGCACAATCTCCTACCTACTACCGGTGGTCTCGTATCTGTGGGGCCTGTGACGTACAAAAAACGCTAGCACCAAGTTAATGTGAGTTTCTTCTTGTCTTCTTTTCATCAGCTTTCTGCTCTCACGTGCACTATTGTTACGGGAGAACTGAAGACATTTGGCTGATTAAAACCTTTTTACTCTACATCAATTTTGCTGTGCTTTTTGGATGTGTTCGTTTTACTTAACCTTTGGACTTGTTTCTTTTTTCATTCTTTACAGACATTTTGGTTTCTTTTTTCATTGGTTTGGTATTTGGGAGTTTTCGCTCCGGGAACCTACAAAATTGAAGGTTTGTTTTGTAATTGTTATAATTATTGTTGTTAGGACGACTTTGTTCGAATAAACTTGGTATATAATTTGGAGTTTTGGTTCTCTTGTCTACTTGGGTCGGCCAGTACTTCAATAGTTGGAACGGGCGAAAACTCATAATTGTACGTAACACTATGTTGACTTACCATTAATGTTATTTTATCACTCATTGCCTTATCTATGACCATTATACTCCTACACTTTCCCACCCACTTCGGTAAATATCTCTTCTGCATTACATCATTCTTCATGCTCATACTTTGACTGGCAACCCATACTTTACACTACAGTCATTCAAAGCATGACATCGATGCCTTACATATAGTCCATAATTCGTAACTGCCTGATAAGTTCGTAACATGGTACCCATGGAAATAGTGTTTCCCAACAGTATGAGAAACACAAAACATCGTGTAAGGTATGATATTCATCTAAATACAAGCTCAAATGAGCCTGACACCACAAAAGGATGGAGGGTGGAGTTGTGACCAGCAAGCTTTGATGGTGAGATCTATATATTGTCTCATTATGAGGATGACGTCGCAAACCTGGATTACATGCCACCCCTAGGCAAAAGTGATCATGCAGTTTTAACCCTTGACTTCCATATAACTGTCGATCACGAGCACGCCTCAGCTCAATCCAGACCTAACGTTTGGAAAGCAAACATACCAGATATCATGAAATCTGCATCATCAGTAGATTGGACAATAAACCCAGAGTCATCAATCGAAACGGCTTGGGACGTATTCCGGAATTTACACTTACAAGTTACCGCCCCCCACATCCCTTGGACTACACCTAAGGGGCCGAGAAACTCCCCACTGTGGTTCAGTAGGGAGGTTCGCATCCTTCTCCTCAAAAGAAGGAAAATGTGGGATAGATTTAGGTTACTGGGGTCTGACGAGGCAAAATCTCAGTATCAAAAGGCTCGAAATACCTGTGCCTCGACCCTCCGTAAGGCCAGAAAGCTGTACGAAGAGAAAATTGTTAGAGAATCCATAGAATGCCATAAACGCTTGTATTCGCATATAAACCAAAGGGCAAAAAGAAGAAATGTTCCTTCACTATGGGGAGACAGTACTGCCTCATCACTAGTGGAGGACGACTTTGGCAAAGCTCAAGTATTCTCTAAATACTTTAGCGATGTATACACCATAGAAACACCCTTCTCACCAGTCCATGAAAATCCCCCCACACAAGCACTGGACAGCGTGACCATTAAAAAACTCGATGTCTTTGGTCTGCTAGTTAAGCTTGACATAGGTAAATCCACTGGACCCAATGAACTGCATCCTAGGTTACTAAAGGAATTAGCTAACTTCGTTGCGAACCCTTTAAGTGTATATTTTAATCTATCCGTAACCCAGGGTCGTCTACCAAAAGACTGGAATAACGCCATAGTAAGTCCGGTCTTCAAAACAGGTACAAAACATAAACCTGAGAATTACCGACCAATTAGCCTAACTAGTGTGGTTGTTAAAATCTTAGATAAGATTATTCGGAAGGAGCTGTTAAAGTATCTCGATGAAAACCAGATCATCTCCGAAAAGCAGCATGGTTTTAGAACAGGTTACTCTTGTCTCACAAACTTATTAGTCGCTCGTGAAAGCTGGTGCGCTCTTAAGGACCAAACGTTACCTATAGACGTAGCTTACATCGATTTCAGTAAAGCCTTCGACAAAGTTCATCATAACCGGCTGTTATATAAGCTAAGGGATGTCGGGATTGAAGGCAATCTATTGATGTGGATAAAAGACTTCCTAGTTGGGCGTCAACAAAAAGTAAGGGTGAACTCCACGTTGTCTAGCTGGGAAACTGTGCTTAGTGGAGTCCCCCAGGGTACAGTTTTGGGGCCAGTGTTATTCCTCCTGTACGTAAATGACCTCCCTCGTCTACTATCGTCATTGGTCTTACTCTATGCTGATGATGTCAAGATATGGAGAGCGATACAAAGCAAGGGCGATAGCTTAGAACTTCAAAACGACTTGGAGAGATTATCTGAATGGTCCCAAACCTGGCAATTGCCGATAAACACTTCCAAGTGTATTGTGATGCATATTGGCCACCAGGGTACAGATACATACACGATAAGTAACATTGAGTTACCTATTGTCCAGGCACACAATGACTTAGGCGTCATCGTTAGTCAAGACTTAAAGACTACTGCACACTGCCGTGCGATAGCCGCCAAAGGTTTTAGGACTTTATGGTCCATACGCAGGGCTTTTAGGCATCTCGACGCTAAAACGTTTCTGACTTTGTATACAGTGTCCGTGTGTCCTAAACTTGAGTACTGCATACAAGCAGCTAGCCCCTGCCTAAAAAAAGACAGAGAACTCTTGTAAAGGGTTCAGAGAACAGCAACTAGGTTGATTCCCGGAACAGCGAAGCTCCCGTATGGTACTAGACCAAGCTAAACCTATTCCCGCTGTCATATAGAAGAATCAGAGGTGACTTGATTACAGTTTTCAAATTGCTTAATGATAAATTTGCACCTGATATGCCCTCATTTTTCTTATCTTACAAAACAGAAAATCTACGAGGACACCCCAAAGAAGTTCACGAGCCCAGAACAAATTACTTGTCAGCTGACTATCGACTTTCCCATCGAATAATCAAGGAGTGGAATTCATTACCTCAGCATGTGGTTGAGGCTCCATCCGTCGGCTCGTTCAAAAGAAAGTTGGATCAATTGAGAGACCATCATTGCCAGGACTAACACAGGCCATCAAGCCTCCTGTCCATTCCGAACTGAAACTGAATCCAAATTGACTTTCTGCAAGGTATATGCTCAGCACTTTCTGGATTACTGCCCAATTATATTCGTTTGCATGCTTTCCATTGGCTGAAAAAAGATTGGGAAACTAAAATCATCTACACACATATCTTATAAAATATCAACCCAGCTGTTATTTGAGGATAAATTGTTATTATATTATTATATTGCACGAGTGGCTGACGTGTTTAATGGTTTCCGGATAGAAACCTATCTCAGTGAATAATAATAATAATTTATTCTCAAATAACAGTTTGTTGCATGAGGCATGCCGGTTTACAGGCAAGATCAAACTGTTACAGAAGTTACAACTTTCACTGCAGAAAATTACTCAGCTGGGTTGATATTTTATAAGATATGAATGTAAATGGATTTCATAAGAAACATGTCAATATCACACTTGGCGCACTTTATGGAAGTAGCCTTGCAACACACAGTTGATGGTCGACAATACATACATGCGAAGTTGGGGGCTTTTAGAAGTTTCGAACTTATATCCCTCCAGAATATCGGAAGCATTAATAACGGTGTAGGACGAAATCACCCGTGCCATATCTGTTTTCGGTGGAGTATCTGCAGGAGGCTGAAAAAGGTGTAAGAAAAAGGAAGAACGAAAAGCAGAGCACACAATATTCATGGAGGAATAGTTAATGTATAACCATTTAGTCTATTTGTCTGTTACTGAAGTACTTATTAGGTAAGAGCATACTAATGTGTTAAAGAAAAATAAGTGTGGGCAGGGTATAAGTGTATAAGAAACTGTATAAATGAAGGTAGTCCAGAAGGAAGTATGGAATTGTGTAATTATGAAATAAAGTGCCGAAAACAGTATTCCGATACAAATGGCTGTCTCCTTTATTTCGAAGCTGTTTGAACTCTCTTTTTTGTTTATAGATTTTAAAGGGTATGGAGTGGGCTTCGTTTTTAGCCAATTGTCTAGTTTGCTTGTAATAGGATTACTCGGTAGGAAGTGGAACCAATTCAGATTTTTTTAACATGATTTAAAATGGTATTTTGCATGAATAATTTCGGATCAATACCATTGGTTTGTGACATCCCACTAGACATAAGGAGCCGTAATTAATATGTTCTGCCACACAGACAGGGGATTTGTCTTTTTAATCCAAAATCTAGTATCGAAGTCTTTTGAATCAATGTAGTGACTTTAGTTTCGTTGGCAGATTTAGTTACAACAGGGAAATCTGGTGAACTGTTTTAGTTTGTCTCGAGTAATGATACCAAGCACCTCGAAGTTATATTCCGTTTGGCATTGGCGAATTTATCTTCGTTACTTTAATAATAGACCTATTCCAAAAATTTTAGACTTATCATGATCTGACTATCTAATCTATGCCAACTTGTCCTATCGAGACATCAAGAATACGATATTCAGCACTGCTGAGTAGCGTTCGGGTTACGGATGGAATGTTATGATTATTATGAAAAGAAATGCGTTATATAGTTGTCTAACCTTACCTCCGTTTTTCACCCAATTTGATCAGTGTAATATTTGTTTTAGTTTCAGTGTGATATTTTACTCAGTATAACATTGATTTATCTCGATGTATTGTTTGTTCATGATTTGATAGCATTTATCGTGACTTACCTAAATCGTTGTGGTGACCCTTTCTATTTTCGATAATTTATTTACATTTTGGCCACATTATACAGAATGTTTAGCACTCAAAGCCGTTTCTGTTATGACCAGGTGTTATAATGGTTCTTGTTCTCTTGTGTTATATCATTCCTGATCCGGACGATAGACCTCCCTCAATGCGTACTATGTGATGCAACAAGATGTGAAGGTCATATGCATCTATATGACTAGATTCAACGTGGGATAGATTGCATCTATCTTTGTTGGTAAAAGCCTTTGGATTCTTCGACCGTCCGTTTAGGACAGATGGTTTGTAGCAACTTAAGGCGACTAGCTGAGAGTTAACAGGAAATGTCTTGAAAATACCAAAACATTATAGGTAAGGTATTTATTTGTTTCCTTATTTTGTGTAAGAACTGTATGTACTATGATGCCATGTTTAACGTTGAAAGTTTTGTGCATTTTAATTTAGAATCTCACGCTCCAACTGGTCTGTTCCACTATTTTTACAAAAAAATACTGCAACCAGTAATCTAACTTTTTCATATATTGAACTAGTGTTTACTACCAGAATCAAGTTGGTGAGCCCTGTTTTGAATACAAAAAGGTGCGTTTTGCCCAAATTTTTGTTTTGTTGTAAAAATAAGCCTGACGTATTAGCGAAATTTTGTTAAACATAAATTTCATATATATATTCATATTTCTTTTTTATTGCATAATATTAGTATGGGATTTTTTCACCTTATTGTGTTACAATGTTTGTTGGACTCATTGAAAAATCAAAGTTGGGAAGAGAGGTTACACTTGCTATCGGTGGGGAGACACTGTAGTGACTATGAAAGCCTGACTCCAAGAATCCGATCTTAGTGACTCTGTGTTGTGATTCGCTCAACTGGGGCAGTATTTCACGGGAGACAATATTAAATCTCAGCCACTTTACTAACGAGATTTATTCTCTTTCTTTCCTCCTTTATCGATCAAAAAGTTTGATATTTTACTTTCAGTTTTTCGACATCATAACTATACGTCATTTTAAGGTGCAAGATAATGAACCATCCCTTTCTGTCAGCCAGCCAAAGAATCAAAAGGCTTTTTCAAGAGGAAGCATTAAGTAGTAGATCACCGCCACAGTTTCCATGCCAACTTCAGGCCTTCGTTAGCAGCAGCACCGTAAGTAAAGCAGTTCTGAAACAAGGATGGATAAAAGCCGTTCCATGGTACGTCCATTTGTAAGAAAGAAGCGACTGGGAGCCCCAAAGGTTCATTATCCGAGTTTTTTAAATGGCGTTGGGTTACGAGTTGGAAGGTTTTGAAATTAAGTTATAGACTACTCAAACAACAGGAGGAGGAATGGCAGAAAGTAAATCTCAGGACCGAATTCCCTAGGACTGGATGATGCGTTTCGTAACGTAATGCTCCAGTTAACCAAACCACAACCCAGAGTCATTACAATCACATTCTGACAGCTAGTATTTTGTGGTCACGGTAGTGTCTATTTCTACAGGCGATAAGTTTGCTAATCTTCTTGGTCTTTACTCAATAATAAGTCTAAAATTTTATAGCGTATAGTAAATATCTTTGTTATCTTGAAAATACGGCGATTTTGTATCAGTAAAAATTCAGAGCTTACTTCAGACACTTTGCTGTTGCCTAGTCAAAGTTCAAAATCTATGGCCCGTCAAATATTGCATGACAAACATCACTAATCATAACATGAGCTTCCATGACTTTGTCCCTGTGCTAAAACAGTGATACGTCAACCAACACTGGCAGCATTGAGTTAACGCCGGTCCCTTATCGGTGCTCTATATGGCAGCTTCTCGCCTATCCTGGCCCGTTCTGTTCAAAACACAAACACCAGTACCCGCTGTATGAATCGTATATTTCAGACGTAAATAGTTTATATGCAAGCAGATCAGTCCTCAGCACTTCATAAAATGAAAAATAAACAAGATCAGGACAAAAGTGACAGTATATAGCAGACTAACTTAAAGATTAATAAAAAACGAGAACACTATAACGTATAAAAGTAGCTAGTAGGTCAAATAACAGCTCATGATAAAGGGATTTTGAATATGTATTATATATATATATGTATATATATAACGAAAACAAATATGATGAGAGTCCATAAACAAAGCCTAGCAGTTACCATTCACTTATTCTTCGCTCAGACATAACACAAAACGCGTAACTGAGAAAGGAATGTGCATTAAAACCTAAAAAATATATCACCCAGTTATTCCGCCAATAGTTGCTCAATAAGCTGGAACAATCAAATTTAAATAACACTAATTAAACAGTTCCTAAAAACCTCTCTGTGAATAAGGGAATATTATTTCATCCTTTCTGGATAGACCAAGTACTATTTATGTTAGTTATGTTCATACCTAGCCGGTCAAATCGCTGTTTTAACGCCCATCACGCCAATTTGGTCTGATGTGCGTGTAGACTATCCCCGTTACATTTGACCTGCCAATTCAAGGATATCATTATTCCATTATTTTAGTGTGACTGCAACCGATATTTTTAACATTATTTATTTCGATTGGACACGCAATACTGGTCAGTATAAACAGGTTAGATTTAAAACAAAGTCGCCCTTGTCCTGACTATAGCATTCACATAGACTCCGTATCGTCAGTATTGCAGCTACAGTTCTGGTAGAACATATACAGGACAAATTAAATCCTACAAAGTTTCGGACAGTAATTCATACGTCGAGTTCTGTTAAATGTCTAAGAAGAATCGCAAAACTGATCAGATTCCTGAACTGTCTCCCCATCATCCAGAAACTCATAGTAATGACTAGTTTGAAGGAAACGGCTACCGAATGGGTCATTTGTTAAAGTTGGAATTAGCTAAAGTACGTTTAGCTCATACAGAGAAATTGAGCTGGAAAGGTAACGTCAAAGCGGAAGAGAACATTATGGTCAAGTTGTGACTGACAATGTGATGTTGTGCGAGCCTACATATGCTTCACGTGGGGTTGACGTTCCCTCCTGGAAAGGACTGGGCAACAATGCTATCTAAAGCTTTAGACCTACCATAGAGGGAGATCATAAGGTTTGATGATAATCCAATCAACTGTTGTAGTTTTATGCGGAATTTCAAAGAATGTTTCAATGAAGGCATTGGGTCCTAATCTGGGTTAAACGATGTGATTCAGTATTGTGATGGTGAAGCCAATGCTACTATTGTTCGTTGTGCCTTGCTCGAACTAGAAGAAGACTATCGTAAGGCATAAAAACTTCGTTCAAAAGCTTGGAACCGGTGCAATGTGGACGTGATGTCACTTCGGAAAATATTTTAAAGGCTGTACTCAGTGTAATCCTAAAGCGTAAACCTATTCCATAACGCTCTGAGACATCTACACGAATGTACCGTCATTCACTTTTATTGATTTCATCTTATTACCGACCCTACTTGAGAAGCATACTGTAAACAAACCAATGTTATAATTTGTGTATTAGGCTTGTAAAAATAGTGTACCTGCTCTGACAGAAATGTATTATTATTGGCAGTAGTATGTTTTTGAAACTCCGGCTACACCTACAAGGAGAATGGGTGAAAGTGGCATGTAAAATTCTTAAGACGGGTAGAGAACCTTTATTTGAGGACCCATGTGAATTTGTGAAACGGCAGTCGGATACTACCAACACCAGATATGGAGTACTTGTAAGTGGACATCGCTGTAATCGCAATCAAACGCAGTCTTTTGTTGTCACTAAAAGAAACCTTGAATCAGAGTATAAGACGAGTGTCGTTTTCTAGCACGAGTGAGTCTGATGTCCCTCTACACGTACGATCAAGTACTCTTGGGTTGTCATGTTAATTATGTACCGAAAACCACTCCAAGTTCAATATGGAAGCTTTAGAGATGAGGATGTCAATGAAAGGATGGAGTTTGTACTAAGGAAGTTGTGTAATGTCAGTCTGAAGGCTGCGAATCACAGAGAGAGAAACTGTCGAGCACCGTGGTCATGTACCATTGAAGGATGTGGCTGGAAACATCACACCTCGTTACACTGGAAGCGGAAATAGCAGAAAGACAGTGATAATAATGCCCACATTAATACCCAAATTGGTGCTGAGAAAAGTGCTAAACGTGTACAGAGACATGTGCCATTTGCAACAGTGCCTGAATTGGTAAAAATAAAGAAAGGGATGTACAGACTTGTGCTTTCCAGTATAGCAGCTCAGACGCCTCACTTATTACAAAAGATGTAGCTAGACGGCTGGGTTCAGAGAGGGAGTTTAAGACGCTCTTATTATAACCCCTGGATATCCAGTCCACATTTCATTGTATAGAGGTTCAACTAGAAGTTTCCTTCTTGAACTCTTCTTTACCACTCAAGATTCCAAAGGTATGGACTGTCAAGAGATTACCTATGTTACGTAGGGAGGTGTCAGCGACACCTCACATGACATCAAGGTCTCATTTGCATGGTGCGACCGTGCCAAGAGCTAAGAATGAAGACGTCAAAGTACAGATAGAGTGCGATTCACCTGCGGCACATGAGATAAAAGAGAAGAGAGTTGGAAAATCTAACGAGCCATATGCTATAAAAGCTCCTTTACAGTGGGCGTTTTTTGTACCATACAGTGAGACAACCAAATATGTGAATATCATAAGCTATCTATCATCTAAGAATGAACTAGAAGCTGGATTAGACCAGTTATATAAGATAGTGTTTTGAAGATCCATATCACCATGTGCCCATATTGGTTAAAGGCCGTAAAGCCTTGAACGCTATGTCCAAATTTATACAGGTAGTAGGCGGGAATTAACAATTAGTTTGCCCTGGCGTCATCAACAAACCCTACCCGATGATAGATAACCCAGGTTCATAGCTTTTTGTTGATGCCTCAGAATTTGCATGTGATGTTGTAGCGTATGCTTGTTTTGAAGATCCCTCTCGTCAAATTCATTATCCCCTTCCATTAGCTAAGTCCAGGGCTGTACCACTGAAACCTATAACCATACCTGGAATGGAATTAACAGCCGCCGTACTTTGTGCTAAGATTAAAAAACACGGAACAACAATTGCGTATCCATATCTCTTTTATCACTTATTGGACGAATTCATTAATTTTACCTCATTGTATAAGAAACACAACCAAGAGACTTGAAAGATTCGTTTACAGTATATTAGCAATGATTTACGAACTGTCCACACCAAGGCAATAAAGATATATTAAGAGTAAACAATCCCGCGGGTCATACTTCGACTGGATTATAGGTAGATGATAGCATTAAACTGAGTAGTTTCATGGACCGAACATTTTACGGCAGAAAAAACGTGGCTGTCTAAATTCAGGCAAACAGGAGATCCTTGTTTTTACCCGTTTGATGACGGGCGAAATAGTAGAAATACCCACGCAGAATCATTTACATTAATTTTTGAATCAACTTAGTATTTGTGAGACTTAGTCCAAAATCCTAAGAATTTTCGCTATATGCATACAGTTCGTCCACAATATGAGGATGAAATTGGACATAAGACCGTTAATTCTTGATAGATTAAGATTAGAAGATATTGATAGTGTGAAGCACAATATAATTGCATTAGTTCAGACTCTCCCGTCCACCATATATATGTAAAGTCGAGGGCTAATACAGCATAAAGATGACCACAATATTACATGTGAATCGCAAGAAAGACAGAGGAGAGGGGTAGATGGATCTGTTACAAATACAGAAAAGACTCTATCTCGTCCCTGATGGTAAGATAATGAGAAGTAGCGTTGCTCATAGGAGCCTGATAAAAAACCTTAAGTTCTACGCAACAGATGACACCAATCGAGTGGTGGGACAAATTCAGTTATCGTGCTTACCCTTCGAAAACGAACATCTTCTCATACCTCCTAGTAATCATTTTTTTTACTGAATTTATGGAAACGCAATATGACTTACAGAACGAGTAATCTGGTATTAAACGCACTTTAAAACGACCTCGTGAATAATTCTGGATTATTAAAGCCCAGGCTGATATCATAAGAGCCCTAAAGTGGTGCATCTTATAATACAGATAAAACACTGCCTCATGCACACAAATTAGGGTTCCATTACCTGAACGTCACCCAAAAACACACACACCACCAATAAATGCCCTTGGTATAGACTATGTTAGACCATTATATGCTGAGAGAAATCAAGTCGTTAAAATAGATACGATGGTACGTTCATTTGCCTCATAAGTAGAGCAGTTCAAATTTTCGGAGCACTTCTTATTCTCCCATAGCTTGATAAGGACATTCCCGAGTAGTAGGCTTTGTCTTTGTAAAATTCATATCTTAATCCTCTCACACACTTGGTTGTGCGTTTCCGTACTCGGTACCAGAGGTAAAGTCCGTTTTTTCGACCACATTTAGAGTGTGGAAACATAGTCTTTCCTCCCTCACTCCGAAAGGTATGGAGGCACAGTGGAGCGTATCCAGCGGCAAGCCAGAAAATCAGTTCGGGGACATAATAACTGAGGAATTATAACTATGTATCCTGATGATTAAGTGACTGAAAACGATTTTCACTATTCTTTGTTTTAGAACAGATAGGCTTGGACTAATGGAGTATAATATTATCTGTTTAATCTGGTAAACGTCTTTTTAGCAAGATTATTTCCTACGGGATAGGGTTGTCGACCCCATGCCCGACCCTCCTCCTTTACCCAGACTTGGGACCGAGAGTAACTCTAGAAGAGCCACAGAGGAGTTCATTTGAATATAGACAGTATTTAATAGGAAGCCACTAAAATACCTGAAATGTACATAACACTGAGACGCAAACCCAGAGGAATCAGTTAGTTTACACTAGCCTGTCAAAAAGGAGGTCGACGCAGTGAAAACTCAAGCTACCGACCAGTGGCCCTTCTCTCCATACCTTCAAAAATTATGGAATCCCTAGTATTCGACGGCATACTAGAACACTTATCATCCTCAAAGTTCTTCTCGCCTCAACAGCATGGTTTCAGAAAAGGTCATTCTTGTATGACCAACCTGCTGACTGTGGTGGATAGATGGACAACCATCCTTGATCGCAAGGGGAAGGTCGACGTCATCTACCTGGACTACTCAAAAGCTTTTGATAGGGTCAACCATGCATGTCTTATCAAGAAGCTTGCACGATTGGGTATAAAACCCCCTTTAATTGATTGGCTCTCTTCATATTTAGAAAACCGACACTTTAAGGTCAGGGTTAACTTCACTCTCTCTCAGGCTATGGAATGTCCTAGTGGGGTCCCCCTGGGTTCAATACTAGGACCTCTTCTCTTCTTGATTTATATTAACGATCTTCCTCAACAAGTTTCATCTGATTTATTGCTTTTTGCCGATGATGTGAAACTTTGGAGAGAGATGCGTAATCATAATGATATACTAGTTCTTCAGGAGGATCTGACCCGACTTCAAAGTTGGGCAGACGACAACGGACTTACCTTCAACACCTCAAAGTGCAAGGTAGTCCATCTGAAACATGTTGCAGACTATAGTTATAACTTAGGTAACTCCCCTCTAGAAGTTTCCCAAGTTGAAAAAGATTTAGGAGTGTTGGTACCGTACGACCTGAAATCGTATGCGAACTGTGACAAAAACGCCTTTCAAGCTAACCTTGCACTGGTAACATTGAAGCGCATTTTTGGCCAGTTTGACGGTAGAACCTCCCATATAATCTTCAACAGTTTTATTCGTCCCCACTTAGAGTACGGAAACATAGTATTCCCTCCCTCCCTCCAAAAGGATAAGGTCACTCTGGAACGTATACAACGTCGAGCCACGAAATCAGTTCGGGGTCTCAAATTCAAACCTTATGAAGAGCGCATCCAATCACTTAACCTTCTTCCGTTAGAGTACAGGCGTCTTAGAGGTGATCTTCTTATGACTTATAGTATCTTTAATACTTCTGGTCATCCCCTTAGACAACTTCTTAAGCTTAGTCATAACACTAACCTCAGAGGTAACACCCAGAAATTGGAGACCCTACATAGCAGAACAGACTGCAGACACAACTTCTACTCCGTTAGAGTTGTCAAGTGCTGGAATTCGCTGCCGACTGAGCTAGTCCAAGCGACCTCCCAGGAGTCCTTTAAGAGAAAACTTGACTTATTCTTAAGGACTAAGGATAACATATTATTATGATTTACCAAATTCTTTTTTTCCCTCTATTATCGTTCATATACCTAGGTTCTTGCCTGGAGGTATTGGTGATCCACTGCTACCAGACACGGAAGCCCGTTAAGCGAAAGCTTCTTCTATTCCGTCCTCAACCATTTGAACCATTTGAACCATTTGAACCATTTGAAAGGTATTGGATATTGGAAGGTCACGAAGGTCTCGTCCTTTATAATGTATTCAAACCCATCGCTATCAACCTCTGGTTTCGATTGCCGAACCTTAGACTCAGGTCTGTATTAGTTTAGATTGTTGTCGATTGATTTCATTCCTAAATTTAAGTGCATTATGTGTGCTTACTGAGTTGTTGGGTCACTTTCCCTCTTAGTTTTCCAGTCCAGATTCTCCCTCATTTCCATGGTATATCAGGTACCTTTAGGCTAGGCGCAAACCTTCAAAGATATGAGATTTACCTTAGTAACGCATAAGAAGCCTCAGATCTAGAATTCATGATGGATGAGAGCTCTTTTGCAAAAAGTCAATTCACTTGTCAGTACTTCTGCTCAATTAAGGAAACTAAAGAGTAGTACTGGAATTTAAATTTGTAATATTAATCATGTCAGTTCACGGTTGGCTGTGCAAAAAAGATGAAAAGACGGAAAGTATGCGGATGGCTGTGATTTACATTTCAGTTAGTGGATGCGAGCTAGAGAGTCTTATCATCAGGAGTTTCACAAGAGACAACTTTAGGTCCACTCCTGTTCCTGATCTTTATTAATGACCTGTTGAATAAAATTAGCTCGTTGGCACTGATCTAAGCAGACGGTGCAAATGTCTGAAGGTTCATTGAAAACGAAAAGGATTCACTAGGGTTTCGAAAGGGCCTTACAGAAATAGAGGGAAGGGAGTAGACAACAGACTAATAGTTAACCTGTTGAAATGTCATTCCATAACCATTCTGCTTCATTTGACACAAAGCACTTATACCTTGCATGGGAATCTGCCCCCTGTTGTCTGTTCAGAGCGTGGTCTTGGGGTTGTAACTACTTAGTAGACACCATCTCAAAATACATAGGGGACGCAGCCAAGGCAAACGCGACTCCAATTTATGCGAAAACAACTTGACGCGTTCACCCCATAATTGTCTCTAACTCTCTTTAAAGCGTACCTACAGCACCAGTCTGAGGTCTTCATTGTTGTTGCTCAACTTTAAAAATATTCAGATTTGTATAGTAAAGTCAGAAGACATATGTCCTTTCTTATTCCTTTTCTAGTATGCCTCTGTGAGCGTACAGTCTTCCATTGAATGATGCAATTGAAGGTGCGGACACCATTGCTTCGGGTAACAGATTCCAAGAATTAATGACTCGGTGTGAAAACCTGTATGCCACGGGTATTTTATTCGTTCTTGGCTTTTCTACTCGCCTTCTATGTCTTCTGAAATGTCCCGCTCTAGTAAGGAGAAAAACGAGAATATGTTAGGTCCAAAATCATTTCTTAGCATTCTATTACATCAAAATCAGATCACCTCTTAGTCTGCGATAGGATAGAGTAAAGATGTCTAGCTTTTCAAGCCGCTCTGGGGGGGGCTTGCAGTCTGAACACAGTTCTCAAGCTCAGTTCTTAGGGTTGTGTATACTGTAGTGAACATAGTAGTATTTAACTTGATGAATGTCCATCTTACAGCCCATAGGGTTTTAAACCCCTTAGCTGCAACCTCCCGGCAATGGGCCGTGGTCTTAAAATCATGACTCACTGTCACCCCAAGATCCTTGTGAAACCGGACCACGGGTTCAGGGACTTCACCTATGCTGTACCTATTTACTTTTGTATCCCCAAAGTGCATGTAGACACACTTTGCCGCGTTTATAAGCCTCAGCCACTCTTTAGACCAGTTAATCACAATATTCAAAGTTGCCTGAAGTGCGTATGCATCTGCGTCTCCCATCATTTCTCGCCAAACGTTTACATCGTCAGCGTATAATAACATTGGGGACTCTACTATACTTGGGAGATCATTTACATACAGCATAAAAAGCAAAAGACCCAGGACAGAACTTTGAGGTACTCCACTCAGTACCGGTCTTGAGGTGGAGCACTTCGAATTTATTCTTACTTTCTGTCTACGACCCACTAGGAAATCCCTAAGCCATTTTAATAGAGGTCCGGCAATACCATGATTTTCTAGCTTCAAGAGTAGTCTATTTGTTGGCACCTTGTCAAACGCTTTGCTGAAGTTTATGTAGACCACATCCACTGATTTTCCGTTGTACAAAGTCTTTGTCCAATTTTCCCTTGTTATAGGGAGATTTGTTGTGCAAGATAAACCTTTTCTGATACCATGTTGTTTGCTTTTTAACAAGTTGTTGGTTTCCACAAATGTCATAGTGGTCTTCTTGACTATTCTTTCCAGTATTTTAACTACAACACTGGTGAGGCTGACAGATCTGTAGTTCGATGGAAGTTGTCTCGATCCTGTTTTGTGTATGGGAGTGATGATCGCATCCTTCCAGTCCGAGGGTAACACACCTTAGTCAAGCGACATATTGAATATCACAGTCAGTGGGGCTGCGATATATTGTACAATATGTCTCAGGATTTTGAGGTGTAATTCATCCGGTCCTGTTGACTTTTCCATGTCTAAGGTGCTAAGAGCCTCAAGTACATCTTCTTGATCAGAGTCCACGGTGAGCAGACGGTTTGTTGATTTTGTATTTGGGTTTAGTTCTTCGTATAGATGAGGTTCCTGAGTGAAGACTGCCGCAAAGTATTTTGCCATAGCTTCTGCTTTTTCTTGATCGTCCTCTATCAATTCAGATCCACTTCCTTCCTCAATTAGGTTGGGAATCCAATGATGCGTCCTTCTTTTGTAACTTATATACGAGAATAGTCTCTTGGGTTGCTTGAGTGCAGGTTGTGCCGACTGCACTTCATATTTCCTCTGAGATCCCCGGATTTTAATTATACACTTGTTTCTTACCGATCTGTGGCGTTCCATTGCACTTGCTGTGCCAAGACTGATGGCAACATTCCAACATTTCTTTTTTCGTTTTAGTAAACGTCGAATATCCCAGCCTATCCAGGGATGGCTGTGTTTCTTCTTTGGGACTATCCAGGGTATATATGGTTGAGTTACCCGATTGTATATCTACCTGAAATATGTCCATGTCTTTTCTACTGGTGCCTCTAAGTCGAATTCCCAGCCTTCCGCCGATGCTTCAGAGTTAATTGCTTCCGTGTCTACTTTCCATATGTTAGGACGAGCAGGTGCAAATGTTTGACAGGCCATCTCAGCCATGAATTTGAATAAGATGACTGCATGATCGCTTCTCCCTAGAGGTGGCAAGAAGGTCATTTGACCGACGTCGTCACCGTGTGTGAAGACTAAGTCCAAGAGGGATGAGGAGCTTCGTAAGTCATATGGGGTGAGATCTCTAATGTGTTGGAACAAAGGTAATGCAATTGAGGTTTCTAACAGCTTGCAATCTAATGACATTATCGATGACCCTACTTCCAAGTTTACCCAGTTTATATACGGTGCATTAAAGTCACCTACTATAAGGCTTTTACCCCTATTACACCACGACTTAAGTTTGCTTAGAAGGAAGTCATCTACTACATATTCTGGACTTCGATATACTACAACTAATTTAATATCTTGCCGTCTACATTTCAGCCTGCAACGCACTAGTTCACATGTCCCTGAATCGTATGCCTTTGTCTCAACAGCTCGTATGGTTAAGTACTTTTCGTATATAGGACATACCCGCCTCCTCTACTGTTTGGTCTATCAGCGTTACTGGATATAAAACCAGTCAACTGGACTTCATTATCAAACACTTCTGATGTTAACCATGTTTTTGAAACAACAATAACATCCGGTTTTTCTATATCTACCATTGTCTTGAGCTTTGTCATTTTGTTTAGTAGGCTGCGAGCATTTGTGTAGCACACCTTTAATTCTATGGAGAACTTTCCCTTACCACCCAGAGTGGTTTGGGGGTGGTTTTGCTCCGAAATTTTAAAATGTGAATACCCTTAAAGACGAGGTTTCTTTCACCGTTTCGGCGGCGCCCATTTATTTATACTTCTGCAGCTCGTCTCAATACGGTTGATCAGGCTGAGATCCTCTCGGACGTATATTCCGGATCTAATCAGTTTGCGTAAGTTTCCCAGTATCAGGTTTCTTTCCTCAACGTAGCAAAGGTAACCTTCAAGAGGTGGCTTTTCTGATTACTTTCAGAATCCACCTTTTGTTTTATTTTTTAAGGCTTACAGATGCTAACTACTGCAACTGTTTCCGAGAGTAGCTTGCTTATTAAGGACTTCACGTAACTGAGATCGTGTTCAAATCTAGCCTTTGGTTCCTTTTCGGAAGATTCTCTTAACTTGTGAAAAATGACTGACCTATCAGCGAGGTCCGTCTTAACACGTTGTGGAGTTTTAATCCTTGAAATTTTCTCTTCCGTGCAATCCGTTTCCGATTTGACGTCAATCGCAGAGGTCGCATTCTGCTTCCTTACCTTTCTTTTCCTGGGTGTGAATGAGCTACTCATTTGCCTTATTTTGTCTCTTGATCATATGCTCTACACCGCTCAGACTAGGCTCCCCCAAAGTTTGTCTTGCGTTGATATGTAAACCCGCAACTGAAACCGTAGATTAATATACCTTAGTACTGTCAATAATTAGTTTCTTCTCCACGCGCTTTTTTTTCCTTGTGACCATACCTACATCAGTATGCTTGTTATCTGCTTCCCTGATGGGGTCCACCTTTATGGTCTCATTTAAATCCAGAGCTGGGCTCATGATAACGCTCTCTATTTCCTCGAAAGTGGAGTTCTGCTAATCCACTGCTGCCTGTTTATCTGAGAGCATTTTTCTAGTTAAGTTCAGCAGCTTAATCGTCTCAAAAACCAGCAGAGACTTTTTAGAATAACATGCTTTGTAAAGCTAGCGTGATGATTGCTTGCAGCACCTTTTATATGCAGCCGGTGTGAGTCCGGTGCATACATTGTGATACCACTTGTTGCGGTTGTCACATTGAATCGCATCATCGACAGGGAAATGGCATGCAGGTCTGCCACAACGATGTTTTACTTGCGCCATAAGTTTGTTTTGTGATCTCTAGATAGAGTGTCTTTTAAAGCTTGATAGGTGATAGACACACAAACAAAAACAGAGGATTGTATATAACTGTTCCGAACAATAAAGAGATAAAAAAATCCGACTTTTTTAGCTACAAAAAAACATTAACATCTATGGATACATAAAGTACTCAAAGTTATACTCAACGAGGAAAAATAAATACCAGTGCCCTTAGATTTTTCTTTCGTATTCGTACTCAAAAAGTACAGATGATAAAACCTCTCTAGAAAAAAAAGCGGTACTCTTGGGGATTACTTTAACTGAAATGAATTCAATTAATGCAATAACAGTAGTCTTGATGCGTAATTAAATGATCAATACTATAAAATATATTCAGAGGAAAAATACCACTGTCCTTTATAAATAGCGTGCTTCATAAATCTCTTGAACCGAGTACAGAGACGCCCAACCAAGTGGGTGATGGGATTAAGATATGAATCTTACGAAGACAAAGCCTAATACCCGGGATTGTTCTCGCCAAGCTATGGGCGAATAAGAGGTGACCTGATAATGAGATACAATATATTAAATGGACCAAGTCGCTTCAACCCGAGCATACTACCAGAACATCACGCTCTTCGAGTCAACCCTCGGGAAATTGCACATCAGTTACGCTCCCACTTTTTCGTCGAGGGTTGCCCCCATTTACAATGCTCCCCCAACCTTAGTGACCACAGCCACGTCAGTGGATAAATTTCAAAAGATACTTGACAAACACGTATTCACCCATGGGTTACCATCTCCCCCTCGCACTGCCTTTATCACTACTTTATAAGCAGTAAATACTTCTTATCTTTCTTGTCTTCATCTTGTACTTTTGATTCTATGCTCTTACAAATTATCAATTTAGTGAATTATTATTTATTCTTGAAACAATTATCTTTTTTAGGCACTCGAATCATTATTTTAATATTTTCACGTTGCAACTAACCAACCTCCTACCTGTTAATGTGATAGTTGCTGGTACATAGACACTACTGCTCTGAGACAAACGCACTCACCCAAATCACCAAATATACAAGTCCGTAAGTAACTACCAAACTGACTAGAATTAGTGCGGTTGACTGGCTAAACTACCACCCATTCGACATAAATAAACACCTTGAACCGTACCGAAATAACAAGGAGTGCAAAAATTCGACTGGTTTATACTGGCGCCTGACAAAGACATTAAATATTACTTACTAGCACTTAAGTTATGAAAAATTTATACACTTATAATTAATAGACAGTTCTAATATGAATAACAAACGTATGTACATAAATTATTAGGGTTTCCATCACGAAATGACGTCAACTGTAATGCAATAATGGACTTCTTTACGAAATCTAGTTGGTGTGTCCATATGCTTTACTTCTCCTAACAGATGGTTTGTGGCTCATTCGTCGTAGATCACCGGTTTTTATCGAGTAACACTCGACTTGGCTATCAGCATTTTACTTTGCATTCATACATTTGGGTCATTTTCATCAATAAAAGACAACTGGTATTTACTTGAATCACTACTCTGTTACAGAGGTGTCAGGAAGTAGTGGGAGTTTTAATATTTAGTCTGTACATGTGTTATTCTCGACCAAAGTATAAATACACGGCTCAATATTCTGTTCTTTATTTCTTTATGGCTGTAAATTATGGTCTATAAAAGTAGAAGACACGAGTAAGCTGATCTTTAACCATAGAAGTCTTTAAAGCAGTGCTTGCGTATTGCGAAATGATCATCTAGACAATATTGAGTTTAGGTACAGGGTAATAAGTAAAGGCAACAAGTCGGTTGATAAGGTTGCGAAGCTTCATCGACTAAGGTGGTTGGTATACGTATAACATATGCTTAACTATCGCCTACATCGATGGGGAATGTTAGGTGTTGTAGTAGGCTGATAAAAATACAAAGGGGTCAACCCGAAACATGGTATCAGTTCATGAAGTCATTGATTGTTGGTCTGAGCCATGGTGGTAGATGTAGACTAGCTGGTTGAGATCTGTGCTACTAGATAATATTTATTTATTTATTTAAACACATATATATTGGTACAAAAAGGCACCAGGTACATATGCGCCACACAAAATAATGAAAGTAGGAAGAGAAGGGATGAAAAGATAAGGCGGGCTGAAATGTACAACCAGAAGACTCTTTCAGTTAGGAAAGTTAGAACCATTCTTTATGTAGAAAGTAAAAGAAGGTTGCAGCAGGATCGCCGCTGGCTTCTATTCTGAGCCATATCTGATAACGTCTCTAGCCACTGTGTTGCACCATCTCTCGGACCCCAACCAAGGAGTCGTGAAGGACCAACAGAAGCTAGCCCTTTGCAGCTCTCTTTCATGCCACGACACCATGTCATACACTGACCTCCTCTCCGCTTTTTCCAACCAGTCCCAGGGTCGGCAAATAATGCACGACGTGGAAGTCTCTGGGACGACATTCGTAAAACATGTCCAAGCAACCGAAGTCGGTGTTTCAAGATGGTGACACCAATTGAATTATCGTCTCTGCGCCCGAACACACGATGCCGAACCTCTGCATTACTAACATGGTGTTGCCACTGGATGTCAGCAATCCTTCAGAGACAACGATGATCGAACACAGAGAGACGTCTAACATCCTCAACTCGGAGAGGCCAGGTTTCACAAGCATAGAGCAAAACTGCTCTCACCGACGCGTTGTAGATCCGACCTTTTACAGCCAGACTAACATCACGAAGGCGCCAAAGATGGCCCAGATTGGCATAAGCCGCTCTGGCTTTCCTTATACGTGCATCGATTTCATCACTCACGCCACCACCAGCACTTATATAGCTACCTAGATACACGAACTTCTCAACTACTTCGATCTCCTCACCATCCAGGGTGAGTACAGGATGAGAATCCTGCCAGTCTTGTACGAGTACTTTGCACTTGGAGGGTGCAAAGCACATGACGTACCTGCGGACACTGATTGCCAACTGATTAAGTGCTGATTGCATGCCTTGAGCATTATCACACAGTAAGACAATATCATCCGCATACTCAAGATCGAGAAGTCGTTCCCCAGGCAACATATCCACACCGCCATTACTTACATCCATCAGAGCTGTTTCCAGGATGTCGTCGATGGCAAAGTTGAAGAGGAATGGTGAGATCGGGCAACCCTGCCTAACCCCACTGCTCGAATGGAACAAGGGAGAAAGGTGGTTGTATGCCCTCACTCTGCCTGAGGTGTTCGTATACAGGGCCTTTAAGATGTTAATGAACTTCTCAGGCACACCCTTCTTCAATAGACAATCCCAGAGAACAGTCCTGTCCAATGAATCGAAGGCCGCCCTGATATCAAGAAACACTACGATTGTTGGCCTGCGATAAGTATGACGGTGTTCTAACATTTGGCGGAGGGTGAAGATGTGATCAATGCATCCTCGACCAGAACGAAAACCAGCCTGCTCCTCGCGAGTCAATCGTTCTCGGGTTTTAAACAATCTACGAAGAATGATAGAAGCCAATAGTTTGGACGCAATCGAAAGTAGACTTATCCCCCTGTAGTTATTGCAGGAACAACGTGAACCCTTTTTAAAGATAGGGACGACTATTGACTCATTCCAAGATGTTGGAACACTTTCTTCCTCCCAAACCTTTCCAAACAACGCAGTCAGTTCCTTAGCCAGAAAGTCACCACCATCTTTAAAAAGAGCCGGAGGTAAGTCATCTGAGCCAGGTGATTTATAACGTTTCAAGAGTTGGAGTTCCTTGAGGACTTCCGCCTCGTTTGGTGGGTCAGTCGTCACCGGCCATGGGGGGCAGGACAAGCTGGTCGATGTTGCCGGAGCAGCAGGCCAGTTGAACTGCCCTTCGAAAAATTCCGCTCATCGTCCAAGACGTCGACAGATGTTAGTGATTGGCATCCCGTCATCCTCGTAGATTGTTCCACTCACACCAGACTTCTTGCTGCCAGTGGCTCGGATGAGTTGGAAGAGCTTCCGGCAGTTACCAGATGCAGCTGCTGCTTCCATCTCATTAGCACGCTCCGACCACCAGGCTTCCCGGTCCTTACGCAAGCTTTGCCCAATTTCATTACGTAAAAGCCTTCGTTTGTGGTCAAACTCACGGTCACCCGGAGTAGACCGACGGGCTTCCATCAGTTGTAAAGAGCCAGAAGAAACCCAGTGCTTGTAAGCGGGACGTTTCGCGAAGCCGCAAGCGGCTTTACTCGCCATTTTCATGGCATCGTGAAGATGCAACCAATGCTCATCTATACTTTTCGGTGGGGTGGTAGCTAGCCTAGAGGCTAGCTCCGCTCGATACTTACTTGCAACAGAAGTTGCAGCCAGTTTACTAATATCAATCCGTTGGTGGTGGTCAATCCTTCGGCCACTGAAAAGTAAGGTGAGATTGGCGCAGACCAGGGCATGATCAGACTCCAGATAGGTACTCCAAAAGGAGCGGCAGTCTTGTACACAACCACGCCAGCGGTAGCTGATCGCGATGTGATCAATCTGAGTCCAGGCTTGGGATGCAGAGGGAGGACGCCAGGTGGCACACCGGCGATGACTGTGCCGGAAGTTAGTGCTGGCCAGAAACAGGTTGTGGTCTGTGCACAGTTGCAGCAAACGGTCCCCGTTATCTGTCCGGCGACCAACAAGTCCCCATCGGCCACCTAGACGACTCTCTTCTGTGCCCAGACGCCCGACCTGTGCATTCAAGTCTCCGGCTAGTACTACAATATCTGTCGAACGCGCTTTCTGGAGAAGAACTGTTAACTGATGGTAAAACTCATCCTTGATTGCATCCGGGCTGCAATCTGTCGGGGCATAGGCGGAGATGACGAAAAGACACCGTTTCTCACGCCGATTTCTTCTCACTTTGATGGAACTTTATAATCTAACGGCACATAACCGACTGTTAATGGGGATCCAATCGATTAGTGCTGCCTCAGCCCTAGCGCTTAGTGCGACACCAACGCCAGCAAGACCAGACGAAGATGCCACAGGGTCCCCGGATAAGCGCACGTGGAACAAGCTCTTCGAGGCGACAGATGGAGAGCGGATTTGTAGTACTTCACTAGAGTCTTGAATACGGGTCTCGGATAGACAACAAACATCAACATTAAGACCTTCCAAAGACATAGCCAGCCCTATCTGTTGTCTGATATGCATTAGTGTGCGAACGTTGAAGGAAGCCAGCTTGAACGGTGTGCGTGGTTTCAGAAAGACTGCTTCAGTATTCATTATCAGTGGAAGCATTCACTTTCAACAAGACAGTGACTGGAGATCGTTTAGATAGGACAGATTTTCCACCATGGGCGAGCTGCTGCATAAGTTGAAAAGTAAGGTTACACAAATTGGGGATAAAAGGGGGTGAGTTAGCGATATGGTAAATAATAATAATAATAAAGGTAATAATAATAATAATTTTAATTGTCTTGCTTTTAGTATGAGCAGGGATATTATCGTCAATAGAGTTCATCATTTCATTCACTAGATAACATGGCTCATAATCGTTCACAATTACGCAAATTCGTTCACTTTACATTTCTCTAAATGTTTTTCATTCTGCCTTCTCGAACTCCATTCTCAGTACCTAGTCTTTCTGATTGTCATCTATAGTACATTTCAATCCATATCGCTATTCATCCTATCATGCTAATGTAATATGGCAGCTTGAGCCGGCGTAGATTTGTGACGGACTACGTTGAATACAAATGACGAACTTTTCAACCAAACAGCACCCTGGTAAAAACTCAGGTTCTCTCTACTTCCAACTAAACTATGTCATGTAAGTAATTTAAACCCATTTTGTGATTACGATTTAAATATCATAGGTTGTAAGCAGCTGACGAGAGCCAAATTGATTAAGATGAATTCATGTTATTCTGCTTAAATCTTCATTATCCTTTATTGGATGGATGTTGCACTTTATAAAGTTGGACAGGCATTCAAGCGAACCTTTTTGATAATAAGCACACTATTTGTTGATTTCTTTTCACTGGAATTAATCAATATTTTTGTATCATGTCTGTTAGACTGGGGATTTTTTTCATTTTGTTTCAGAAAGCCTCTCAGTCCACGGTTAATTGGCTCGTAATAAAATCCTATGTTCTCCTCATCGAGTTCCGACAAACCCACTGGTTTGTTTGCCGGAATATCCAACGATTCTTGTGCAAACTTGTTTCAAGTTCCACTTACTATAAATAGTAATGCTCCAGGCCCAGGACTTTTCGGCAACCTAAAAACAACCACGGAAATCAGAACCAACATTAAAGAATCAGAACCTAGTTCCTCATCAGCCCATACAATAGGGAAAAATAGTAATGCCTCAAAAACAGTTTTCCATTCTCCTCGAAGTGGTGATGGTTTTGAAAAAGATCGAAATGATCGTTGTGTAATTGACACCAGTATGAATGGCAATGAGCACAATAGCTGTAAGTTCATCTTTGTTTTTCGTCATCTACTACACTTCTCTTGTATAGTTTGTAGTTTTGATTGAGTAGTTTTTCGACACATATCCAGTCTGTCCGAAGACTTACTACTGCCACTGATACTACTCTAGTCTTCATTTCTATAATTTAATCTAATTGTATTAATCACTCAGTCAGTCAGTCACAACGTAGAACTTCGTACGTACGTACATCAGTTCGAGTTGCCATACCACAGCACAGAGATGCAGTTGTCGATTCAAATCTCATAGTGGTAGAAGTAGTAGGAGTATAATCAGAAATCCAAAAGATTAGGGTTTGAAGAAATTATTGAAGGAGTATAGTACAGTGAAATAAATTTGGAAAGAGAAAAAGATAAAGATATGAGGAATTCAGAAGATTAGAATTTGGTAGAACACAAAGAGTGGATGCACCTTCGCCATTGCAAACGATTTTGAGCCATGTCATTCAAGGTCTCTAACCATTGGTTGCTGTCATCTCGCGAATCCCAACCAGGTAGTCTACACCTACCAACATGGCCCAGTCCACTTGTCACTGACTTCATTGATTTGTGCCACGTTTTGGTCTGGCCACCCCTAGCTTTCTTCCAACCTACTCCTACACCATGAAACATTGCACGTCGGGGCAGTCGGTGGTCGGGCATACGTAACACATATCCCAGCCATCTCAACTGATCAAGTTTCACTACTTCATCAATCGATTTGCCATCCCTACCTAGTACTCGTTTCCTAACAACTGCATTACTTACCCGGTGGTCCTAGGATATACGAGCAATGCTTCGAAGACACCTATGATCGAACACTAGTAGACTACGAATATCCTCTACTCTTATCGGCCATGTTTCACTGCCATAAAGTAGGACGGAGCGAACTGCTGCACAGTAAACCCGTCCTTTGGTTGGTAGACAGATATTTCACCTACGCCATAAATGATGCAAGTTGGCGAAAGCTAGACGAGTCTTCTGTATCCGTGTTGAGATTTCGTCACATACCAGACCACAAGGGCTGATGAGACTCCCAAGATAAGTGAAGTGGTCTACACGCTCAACTACTTCACTCCCTATCATTTTTTCAGGTGTCGATGCAACCCAATCCTGAAGTAACATTTTGCACTTCGAGGGAGAGAATCGCATCCCGAACATGCCTGCATAGTTGCTTATAGTGGTCAGAAGACTCTGCATGTTGTCAGCGTCTTCACCGAGTAAAACTATGTCGTCGGCGTATTCTAAGTCAGTAAGTGAGCCTCCCGGTAAAAGTTCAACTCCTGGAGGTTTAGCTGATGAAAGTGCTATTTCTAAAAGTATGTCAATGACAAAGTTAAACAAGAATGGGGAGAGTGGACAGCCCTGACGAACGCCACTTGTGGTAATCAGTTCTGATAACAGTTCGCCATAGGCTCTAACTCGACCAGTTGTGTTCGAGTAGAGAGCCTTTATGAGGTTAATGTACTTCTTTGGTACTCCTTTCAGTGACAAACACTGCCACAGAACCTCACGATCAACGTAGTCAAATGCCGCCTTAAGGTCAACAAATACTACTATTGTGGGACGTCTGAATTTGTGTCTATGTTCTAGGACCTTACGTAGAGTGAATATCTGGTCTATGCAACCACGTCCAGGTCGAAAACCAGCCTGGTTTTCTCTAACCTGCTCTTCACGAGCTTTGGTTAGGCGACCTAGTATTATTGAAGCTAATATTTTAGACACTATATTAGTCAAACTGATCCCTCTGTGATTGTCACAGGAGGACTTTTGTCCTTTCTTATAGACTGGCACAATCAGTGATTGGGACCAGTCAGATGGAATTACGTCCAGTTCCCAGATTCTACCTAAGACCTCAGTCAATCTCACTGCTAGTACGGGACCACCATCCTTAAAAATCTCAGGGGTCAACCTGTCAGGGCCTGCTGCTCTCCCTCGCCTCAGATTTCCTATAGCTTTTTCAACCTCACAGAGGGTTGGAGGACTTACATCAATTTGCCATTCAGGACGACTGGGGATCGTGGGTAACTGAAGTGTGGCTGAAGGCCAGTTGAACTGATCCCTAAAGTGTTCTGCCCATCGATCCAATCTCCTGGATTGAGAATGAATAATATGCCCATCTTTATCTGAGATGGTTTCACTGATATTCGGGTTCCTAATACCGGTTTCTTTAACGAGTCTGAATAGCTGCCTACTGTTACCTATTGCTACTGCCTTTTCCATCTCTCTTGCTTTCGCTACCCACCACTGTTCACGATCATTACGTAGGCTTCTTATAAGCCTGCGCTTAAGTTGACTCCGCTCTTCGTTATGTTCAGAGCCAGGTGGGATGAGTTTACGAGCATCTATCAGTGCGGTAGATGCATCCGAGATTCATTGTTTCTCCCTAACGTTATGGTTTACCTTACTAGCGGACATCACTGCTGTTTCCACAGCTTTTCGGATGTCATTCCACGCTGCCTCGGGGTGGACACAACTTACATGGCTGCCTAACTGTTTTTCTAGTTGTTCCTGAAATATATTCTTAGCTTGCCTATCATTAAGTAGAACCCTTAGAGGCTTCCCTGCAGTGTCTTTCCTACGACCAGTTAGACGCAGACAGATACGTGCTCGCACTAGAGCATGATCTGAATCTAAACATGTGCCCCAGAATGAGCGACAGTCTTCTATCGAGCCCCTCCATCGGTGGCTGATAGCGATGTGATCTAATTGGGTCCAACGTTGGGACGAATTCGGGGGTCGCCATGTCAAAAGATGTTTTTCCTTATGCTTAAAGCTAGTATTTGCAAGAAATAGGCGGTTATCTGAGCATAGCTGCAACAGGCGGTCGCCATTATCTGTTCTTTTCGCCATGACACCATAAGATCCACCCAGGTGTCTTTCCCTTTCACTTAGTTTACCTACTTGAGCATTAAAGTCACCTGCTACTATTACTACATCAGAACGCCTAGCTTCTCGGAGAAGGTCAGAAAGTTTCCTGTAGAACTCATCTTTTATATCGTCTGAGCTGCAGTCAGTGGGAGAGTTGGCAGAGACGACGAAGAGGCAACGACGAGTTTCCCTATCTTTCCGTGTCCTTACTGATCCGTTTAGTCGGACAGCGCATAGACGACTGTCTACTGGGATCCAGTCTTAAAGAGCTAGTTCTGCCCTAGGACTTAATGCTATACCTACTCCAGCGAGGCCACGGGAAGCAGCATCAGGGCTTCCAGATACACGAAGCGTGTATCGAGATGAAACTTTATTTTGATTAGGTGCGGTCAAATGAATGACACTACTCGGATCTTGTATGCGCGTTTCGGAGACGCAGCACACATCGATGTTGTAAGATTCTAGAGTCCTAGCTAAGGAAGCCTGTTGTCCTATTTGGCATAATGTTCGGACATTAAAAGTTCCTACATGTAGTTTAGAGCGAGGTTTCAGGAGACCAGGAATAACGTTCCGTGTACACGAATCGGTTGCCCTAGCGGTGCGAGGTGATAAAAGGACGTGGGAAGGGTTAGTCGTGGAGATAAGAGAGTTGTTAAGAGGTGTAGGAAGGGTTTGAAATCGGCCAACTTGGTCTCGTGTGCTGTTACGGGTATGAGGGCATTTATCACTTCCCGGCTGCCCACACCGTGGAAGGGTATTTCTTGAGGGACCTGAAAAAGAAGTTGGATTAGTGTTGGTCTTAACGACCTGGGAGCGTGACCGCAGTGCCCAAGGGACAACTGCTTGAGGCCGGTCAAGCAGGGCCTTTTTGTGGGGTATTTTTGACGTGTTAGCTCCGTTCTTCAAAAGTCCTTACCGCCGGAGACGGAAATCCGTGGGATAAGGCGAGGCGTGCATTTTTAGGGTCGACCTTTTCTAACCCCACCCCTCCTTGTGGGAAAGCAGCATCGCTGTCATGCTGGTTGTCTGAAGGAAACACCTTACAGCTTTCACACCTCTGTACAGTCAGCAGTACGACTTCGCCTTCGGACATTGGGTTTGCGGCTTTTAGTCTCACCGCTCTTCAAACGACCTGTCTGGCATGATAGGACCTTGAGGAACGATTGTTCCAGCCAGTATAGCTCGATTGGTTCGTCAAGATAGGCAAGCCCGACCACCACGTCAAGGTAGCAGCAACGGTTGCTTCTCGGCTCTCTGAGCTAAGATCATGTGTAATTGTATTAATGCGTTTTAGTAACTTTTAGCAATACGTATATTCATTCTGTTCGAAGATCCATTACTGCTAAAAGTTGAGGTAGGGATATTAAAAGTGCTTAGTGGTTAACATACTCATCAGTCAGCCAGTAGGCTTCAAATTTGAACCTTGCTTCACCTACTTCCATCTAATTGCTCGGTTAGTACTACTATCCCTCACAAAATTCCAATATACGTATCTTAGGTTCCATGTTGCTTTTGACTGACTGGCAAATAAATTACAGTACAGTAATGTATAGGATTTATTGGATCCTGGAGAAGGATTACCTTTCAACCTTTTCTTATGACCTATTTTAGAAAAATTATGCCAGCAACTTGCAGTTTGTCATATATTACTTGACTTTTGAAAGTAAATTCATATATGTGAAATTATTTTAACTATTTAATCTGATAATGAGGTAGTTGATTGCTTAAATTATTCCAATCACATCGATGGATGCTCTTTTTCTGATGAACTACTCGTCGCAAAATTTCAACGTGAATATAAAATGGTGTCCATTCAAAAGGGCGAGTGGAAAAGGATGATACATATTAATAAAGCCGACCATTAGAGGGCGAATGCTAATGAAAGTGTACATTGAAAGGGGTGAATAACATTTTTATTGGTGTAAAATCTGTTTGATTTCCCCTCTGTCTCTCAGCCCTACGAATAAACAAAAAAGTGGTCTTCTAAACGTATAATAAAGAGTCTACTTTCAACAAACTATGTAACTCTTCAGATTTGGAAACAAATCGTTATTCTAATTACGCTAGTCACGTTATCTCGTAAGCCTACTTCAAACAGCTAGGGGATAGTCTATTTAGTGGGATGCCTCGAAAACTCTTGAGAAATGTTTGGTAAATTCCTTTTTGAGCAAGTTTTAGATTCTAAAAAACATACCTTTCTTTTAAAATTAAAATGTTATCTGCTATTCCACGTAGATAGTCTAGTGTCGATCTGTTTTCGTTATCTACAATCGGTCCGATACGTTCTGCTACCTTCTTATACTTTCTTTTCAAGTGCTGTTGATGGGCTCCTGCAACAGACTGTCCGATTTTCATTCCATTTAGACTCTTCTCTTTCAGAAAATCAATAAATTTCTATATACTTGGATGAGCGACGTCAATAAGCCTTTACACTATTCCTACACTACATTGCTCATTTTAGGAAGGACTTCTACAAAGCAGGGTTAGTAGAGTATGCTTCAAATCAGTAAAAATGTTAGGCCCCCTCTTAATGTTCAGTTTTACTAATATGCGCCTTTTTGATGGTCTCCCTTATTAATGCGCGCTCTTTTTCTCCCGCTCTTATTAGAACGAACCATAGGAAACGTCATATAAATATTAGCTCACTTGAGATACTTTTGAAGTCGACAAGCGGTTCGCTTTGATTTTGATCAGGGCTTTCGTATATTAGTACTACCATGTTTATGGTATTATTAAACTTCGTGGGTACAACAGGAGTTTCCTATGTTTTTGGTTTGGTTTTGCACTTGGAAAAATCTGTTGCATCTGTTAGGTTTTGCGTGTTTTATGTTCATTAATTGATAACGAGAGTAAGATCACTTTTCGTCTCTCTGAGCTAAGATCACGCGTAATATCTGTTCTTTGCATTGTAATTTATTCAATGGTCTCTAAACTGAGAATCAATGAAATTACCCGTATTTTTCATCTGCGGACTGGTTCCTTGAGCTTGATCAACCCCATCCACCGGTCGGCTTCGTATTTCATCGCATTAACTGTTTGACTATGAGCTATCAGCTTACGTTTTTAAGCTCGGTGCGGATGGTTGAGTATCTTCAGTCTTTGTAAAAGCGATCCTCAAATTCTTGGACAAGAACCTGTATTTAGTTTCTGAGTTACTCATGTACAAATAATTCAATTCTTGTTCACTATGTTGCGGTTTAAATTCGACTAGATGGTACACTTCACTTAATATTACTATGTTAGGTCCATCGCTATACTATGCCGTTGACTAATCGTTACTGTTTGCTAACTTTTTTTTCTATTGCAATCAAGTTTCGTATTGTTTGTTTACTCTTTATTATAATCCTTCCATTTGTCAGATTTCGATGTTCCTGTATCTTCGAACAATGAAAAAGGGTGCTTAGATTCAAATGATATCCAGAATGCTGCTAACTTGTATTGGCCTGCAGTTAAATTATCTCGTTTGCCGACTGAATACAACACAAAAAGTTTTCTACTGAAGCACTTTCAAAGTTTTGGTTCTGTTGAACGAATTATATGTCAACCTTCTATGGATGCTGCTTATATAGCTTTTAATTCTTTGGTTAGTATCCATTTGCTTGGCGGCTACGTGTTTGCTTCATATATTGAGTTACCCACATTAAGTTATCAGCGTAAAACAAAAAGACAGTTATGGTTAACTAGTCTAATAGAATGCATTATTGGTTGCTTGGATAGTGAGAATAACTAACTACAGTTATAAACATAGCACATCCCCTTTCCAAATAATTCCAAGTTTTGAATCAGCTTGAATACCCCCATTGATATGATTAACCAAACTCATCTATCTGGGTCTAATTCATACAATCGCTGTTCAGACTCCGATCCATCGGTTTGGCCGACAAATTGTTGAGATTGTATGTTGTGTGAATCTGTCCATTAAATTTGACAGCATATGACTCTCAGAAGAATATATTTCGTTGTTACTGGGTACGGTTAATACGTCGTCCGGCTACTAGTTACACAATTGTATCTCAGTGGTTTATAAAGGCTTGTTACTGCCTGTCAATAACAAAGTGTGTTGTAGATAAGTAAATCAACAAACACTAATACGTCGTAATATTGGCAAATGGAAGTAAAATGTTACTTATTCCGTTTTGGTTATTTAGTTTCTATCTTTCCTCTACATTGTCAACATATTTTTTAAACCAAATTTTTATTCATTCTCAATGTTTAAGTCTTCTGCAAATCGAGCTAAACGATCAGGACGTGAGTGTATTGCATCTGCTAACATCGATTTGCCTAGTTCAGTCCTTTTTACAATGGCACGATGTCGTCGTCAAACTAATTCTGGATCAACACCAATATCACCTAAGTTAGGTCCTATCAAGGGTAAAAACATTATATCATCCATGTCTCCATCGCGTACATCTCTGAAAAGAACAATTATATCACAGTCTGTAAGCTTATTTTCAAATGTATTTGTTTTCATTTTATGTGATATTATTTTTAAATAACATGTAACAGCTAGCGAATTCATATTAAATGACAATCCATATTGGTAACGGTAGCCCCCGAATGCCCTGGTACGGCCGAGAGTGGAGAGAGTCCGCTCTCCGTCTCGAAATGCTCTCACATGGCCACGTGTATATAGCCTCTGAGAGGGAAGTCCTACTCACTACCTTCTCGTGGCGGAGGTGTTGTTTACAAAATTGAGCGGACGAAAAGCGAATGTCCGGTGCTCTAACCGGCTTGGTGGACACGGAAAGTTCACCTAGGGGAGTTGGAAAACCCTGATTCCAAACCAATGGTGCACATGGGCTCCAGTATCCTGACGGAACAAATGGTGTATGAATCAATCGTTGGTGACCGGCTACCATGAGACTGCATCTCCTGACGATGATCCACTGCCTTGTGGATCAGACCTTTATATCAAAGGCTCGGGGTATGGCCCCATAAGAACACCATCTGCTTCAGTCTGGGCACAAATCGAATGAGATTTGTGTGGCGCATATATATCTGGTGCCACCTTGTACCAATATTTGTGTTCAAATAAATAATAAAGTATTCATAGGATCGATTCGGAATAACTTATTAAGGTTATGTTTTACGTAAAGAGATAGTTAATCATCAAACTTATGATGATTTATCCTCTTTTTTCGAACTGATCTCATAAAGGCGTTTACATGGTTGGTCAACAACATAAGTAACACTTGACATTTTTTCAATCTTACTAACTACATCACATTTTCTGTAATCATTTAAGATTTATTTTTTAAATATTCTCTCTTTCGTAGAATATAAAGCAGGTCATGAATAAAAAGCAATTTTCTAGCGTATCTGTTTCAAGTGATAATCAATTATCATCTGTGTCGTCCCAGATAGCATTTTACAATACACAACCAACAGTATCATCCTCTATTACACAATCAAATGTATCCGCCTATAATACGAATAGTCTATTCAATCAAAAATCTTCAATTGCTACTACATTAGATGAACGACTGCTTGTATTACAAGAAAATTATAAACGTGATTGTGAACTGAGATCTATATCTGAATCTGTTGATCCAAAAATTCAATATTCAGATATATGCAACAACAATACTGATGAACCAATTCGTCATGCACCTATTAAAGGCACATGTGAAGATATGTGTCCTGAATTAGAACGTTATTGTCGAGCTGCTCATCAACGTGTATCTGTATGTTTTTTGTTGTTGAATACTATCGTAGTATGAACTTTATACAATGTGTAATTATCACTAGTTTGAGCCCAAGTTTCATATGAAACCTTGCCTCATATTTAATCTGTACAATTAGATAGTTTCTACAATCACTGTACTATAAATCTGGCTCAGAACGTAGCACATGATATTGCATATAGTTAATTAGCTGTACTGCAGTATTGAAATAGGGTTATCAGTACCTTGACATGGTGATCGAGCCTGCCTATTGTGATATAGCTCAAATGAGTTATATTGTCTGGAACACTTGTTTACTTAGGTCCATACTACCGTAACTAGTCCAATTTCTCATTTAGATCCCTCAAGAATGATTATACTTCCACATTATGGGCAACTGAGTGGGAAGTGATAACTGTCCTTATACTTCTAGCAGCACTAGAGATTCTCCTGTGCATATGTTGCCATATTGAAACCCCGAGTTTAGTGATCCATGGATATTCTTTTCATGATCCCTCAACTGCTTTCAAACTGAGCACTTTTTTCCTGACACTAAGCTCACAAAGTGAAAGACGAATATCTTGTGTTAGTATCTCCTGGTACATCACTACTCCGAATGAGATTCTTATGATTGTATCATTCAGTAGCTTAAGATATTGTCTAAGATAAAAATCACTGATGATCCTTTCATATTTTTGTTACATTCCTTACAGATGGTATAGGGTGCTTTTAAAATGAATGAAATCTATATCAATTGCATCTTTTAATGGTTGGGTTTCTTTTTGACAGTTTCACTTTACATAATAATTTCATCTCGTTCTACGTAATGCATTTTTGGTATCCTGTAGTATCAAGCAACATTTTACGTAATAAATAGGAAATACGGTAAAATTATATATAGTTCAGATCATGAGTCAATTATCCCCCAAATGCCCTTGTAAGGCCGAGAGTGGGGAGAGTCCCCTCTCCCTCTCGAAATACTCTCACATGGCCACGCGTATATAGCCTCTGAGAGGGAAGTCCTACTCACTGCCTTCTCGTAGCGGGGGTGTTGTTCACAAAAGTGAGAGGACGAAAAGCGAATGTCCGGCGCTTTAACCGGGTCGGTGGACACGGAAAGTCCACCTAGGGGAGTAGGAAAACCCTGATTCCAAACCAATGGTGCACATGGGCTCCAGTATCCTGACGGAACAAATGGTGTATGAACCAATTGTTGGTGACTGGCTACCATGGGACTGCATCTCCTCACGATGTCCCACTGCCTTGTGGGTTAGACCTTTAGGTGAAAGGCTCCGGGTGTGGTCCCCTAAGAAAGCCACCTGCTTCAGTTTGGGCACCTGAGCAGTATTACAGCCCTCACACAAATCGAATGAGATTTGTAAGGCGCATATATATCTGGTGCTCCTTTGTACTAATATTTATGTGCTTAAATAAATAAATCATGAGTCAATTGAAGCTAGACCACCATGGAAAACCTGGAAGCACTGAACGGCCGTTTCGTCCTATTGTGGGATTCCTCAGCAATGCGCATCCAGTGCTTCCAGGTTTTCCATGGTGGTCTAGCTTCAATTGACTCATGATCTCAACTATATAAAATTACTAATATCTCCACAACACCCCCTTCTGATACAGTAAAATTACTTATATGTTATCTAAACGAAATGATATTATTAGGTATATTTAGTACAATATGGAATTCTTATTACATTTTTTGCACTACTGTTAGCACTTTACTTGTTAAGTGTTTCATAAATGTTCATAATTTCTTTACTTAAAGATATTTGAGTGTTTACCTACCACAATGAGTGCTAATTCATCTTCTTGGGAGATGGATCATACTCGTGCTGTGAAAGATTATCAACGTTCTTCAGCTGATCAACCTGTACCACTACCTCGAGAACTACGACCGACATCTGTTTTACAACGTACAATGGCTTATTTACTAGCCAGCATAGCTGATCGCCCAGAAATTGATACCAGTCGTAGGCTGTGGAAACCTTGGTATGAATTTATGTGGACACGTACACGTGCTATTCGTAAAGATATACGACAGCAAAATTTATGTTGTCCAATTGTTATTGGTGTTATTGAACGGATAGCAAGATTTCATATTTTTTGTGCTGCACGATTAGTTGATCAACCAGTGGATACTTTTGATCCTCGTATTAATTCAGAAAATTTAACTCAATGTCTGCAAACATTAAAAGAGATGTACAGTGATTTAGATTCATCAATTACTTCTGAAAACATATGTCCTAATGAAGCAGAATTCCGAGGTTATATGCTTTTAATGAAATTGAACGATCAAAACGAGATCAAGTGAGTATATAGTTTATGTATTTAAGAGGTTTTGAAAGTCGTGAAAAGAATAGAGAATTTGTTAGTCAATGATGATACACAAACGGGCATGCGTTCATACTACAATGTACATATGTTGTTTTGGTGGTGAGTTATGCTCCCCTTGTTTTTTTTACTACTTCACTTGAATGTTGGTGTTTCTAACTGGGGAATACTAAGAATAACGAAACTCTAATCATTAACTCAACTAATAGTCATCACTATCAGACTAAATTGATAGCCATTTTTAGCATTATCTCGACAACAGCGGTTTATCACTTCATTTCAACAGTATCTATCGTCAAAGACTTTCCGAAAAATCTCCTTTCAGCAATATCACTTATTAAATCTGATGAAGCGTATTCTTTAATTTCTCTGGTATTTAATTCGTGGATGTGTTTGGGACAACTTGTCACTTTGAAACACCTTATGTGTGTCTGTTTATCAGTATAATTGATTCTATGGAGCAATTTGGTTATATATCAATTCCACAAAACCTACTCTTCCTAATAACGATTTCAATGCGTTTTCCTTCAAGAAAATTTAGTAAAACAATAACCATCTAGATCGCTGAATATGTCGTCAATAATCTTGCAGCGACCATATGTTCGATTCTCTAATTCATTTGTAATGATACTTGATCAATCTGCCTTTTATTAGTCTGCAGAAATCAGGCAATACTTATAGATAGGATTGTGTGTGATTTATGACTTCATCTTAGGACTTCTTTCTTTGCCGAGCTGCTAATTATTCTTGGTTAAGGGTTGCCTTGTTTCATAATTGTTTCAATCATCCCTGATTCAGTGAATTTTTTAATCAGCTCATTAAAAATACCGGATAGTGACTTGTTTCCTGATTCCAAACCAATGGTGAACATGGGCTCCAGTATCCTGAGGGAACAAATGGAGTATGAACCACCGGCTACCATGGGACTGCATTTCCTTATGATGCTCCACTGCCTTGTGGATCAGACCTTAGAGTCAAAGGCTCTGGGTGTGGCCCCCTAAGAAAACCACCTGCTTCGGTCTTGGCACCCGGAAAGTATCATAGTCCTCACACAAATCAAATGAGATTTGTGTGTCGCATATATATCTGGTGCCTCCTTGTACCAATATTTATGTGTTTAAATAAATAATGATAAATCTTTCACCTAGTTAATCTGCCTTGTATGACTTTGGTTTATTGAGCACATTTTTACCTTTGATGTTTTTTTAAATATTTTAGTGAAGCTCAACGTTTACCTGAACGACTACGTCAATCTAAACCTGTACGATTTGCATTTGCTACACATGAAGCTCTCATAACAAACAATTATATCAGATTTTTTCGTTTAGCTCGTCAAGCTACATGTTTAGTTGCATGTCTTATGCATAGATATTTTGTACAAATACGTAGTCAAGCTCTAATGAAACTATCTTGTGCATTTGCTGGACATCCAAAACGAGAGGTTCATGTGAGTATCGTTTCTTCGGTTTCCCTGTCGATTTTCTAATCTTATTTAAATTAAAGTGTTAGTTACAGTTAACGGAATACTATACCATGAACTTGTGGGAATTAGATCAAATTATTAATTCACTTACTTGTAAAGTTGTTTTCCAATCAGTCACATAAGTATTCCGTGCTTCGGTTTGGGCGCCCGGGTAGTATCCCAGCCCTCGCACAAATCAAATGATTTATGTGGCGCATATGTATTTGGTGCCTCATCGTATCAATGTCTATGTGTTTAAATAAATAAATACATAAGTATTCAGATCATGGTCACTGTGTTGCAGTTTCAAAGCTCAGTCTGATACATGTTATATAGTCTAAAACAAGGGAATTTTGGTCTATGCATTTATTGACTCAACCTTCAACTAGTAGATTATGGTGTTTAACCCTATTCCACCTTCTGAAGTTCAGTCTTACCTACTGTATAAGTAGCTTCCATGTAGTGTGATTTGTAGACGAGAATATAAACCTGTTCTTAGTTGTTTATTTCTAAGTCTTTAAGCTTGGACAACTGTTTTGTTCAGTTAATAGTCGTTTATTTAACATGAGTTAAGACTCAGTGCACAAAACATATTACATAATCACATTCGTCATACTAGTCTATGGACAACATTTTTATGAGAATTTTGTTGATGGTATCCACTCTCTCACATCTATGTTAATTTGGTTTCCAACTCATGACCTTACGTTTAAAAGACTATATAGTTAAGATCATGAGTCAATTGAAGCTAGACCACCATGGAAAACCTAGAAGCACTGGACGGCCGTTTCGTCCTATTGTGGGACTCCTCAGCAGTGCGCATTCACGATCTCGCCTCACGGGATTAGAACCCAGGACCTACCATTCTCGCTCCAGAGCACTTAACCGATAGACCCCTGAGCCGGCATCCAGTGGTGTTAATGTCTAACCTCAACCGATCCACGAAATTGCGCGACCAACTTCCATTGTACTGAGGTAGATACCTGTCCCTACCTGACATGGATTAGCTCCACTGGCCACGACTTCTCACTAGAACTCCAGGAATTACCTCATGGTGCCAGTCACTAGTGAGCATATGACTATTTAGATTTAACCTTATTTGTTGTCACATAATTAGCATCGAGTTAGCTTGTTCAGAAGTTTTTTTGTTGTTGCTACAATCATCACTTTTTTCCCCACTGTTTGTCTTAAATTTTTTAAAATAGTATCCTCTTTCTACCCTCACACAACAACTTGGTTTTGAAAATGAAACCGAATCTAAAGATTTCTGCGAAACATGGGGTTTATCAGTGTTTGATTCAAATGTGATATTTGAAAAACAAATTCAACCTCAGCCACCTACGTTACCATGGAAAGAACAGAGATCATTTCATGTACGTACTATTTTTAATCTTATCTATTGAAATTTAATTTGATCGCATATTTCTCTTTTTCTTTTTGCCGTACATATTGATTTTTGATCAGAAGGAGTTGTTGGGTTGAACAGTATTGATTGAAATATACACTTTTTGAAGTTCAACTATTCTAGGTAGCTTAGTTTGAAAGCTGGTAAGATCAAGAGCAGTAAATGTAAGATCTAAGGGTGAAGGCATATTATTGACCGTTATGGTTTGTGGATGCATTTTCCTATCAATAAACGCCCTTGCATCTAGCGATACTGTTCTTTCACAACGAAAAGTAGGGTTAAAAATGATCAGTCCTCCACAGAAGCATCAATGTAACTTATTCCGCGTTTAATACACTAGTTTTAGCAATAGCTACACTCCCTGTTTTGATTTTATATCATTATGGATGACATCATCTTACAGTAGCTGGTCACGTACCCGGACATTCACTCATTCAATTATTATGCTCAAATTATGTAATTACGTTTGATGCAGGACTTTAAAAAAAGTAGTCTTCTAAACTCCTTGATAAGTAATCCGTTGGTGTTCTGGATGTGTTTCTCTTCCTTTGAATACAAAACGTTACTTCAGAACTGATTTCGATAAACCCTTAGTTTGACCGTAAATAAGGAAGTAGTTAAGGTAGGAGTTGAAATGCCTTGCGGAATTCCGCCTCGTTATGTAGATCAGTCGTTACATAACTGATAGCCTGTTCTATCAGCCCTGATCTTGATTGGTCGTTGTTGATCATTGTCCTGTCCTGAATTCGACTTTCGACCACTAAGTCCCAAGTTCAGACCGTGGTTCGCTTTGTTTTGGGCAACCGCATGATATCATTGGCCCTCACACTTAGATTGTGGCTTATACCTGAGAACCTAGTGAATAAGTTAGTTTAGTAATAATTAATTAAAACTAACGTTGCGGATTTTATGTCATCTAAGACGTTTTCAATCACAACAACTCTTAAAATTAGTCGCGTTCAAACCTCATTCAGAAGAATGAAGACTCACTGTAGCACACCAATACGAAAAACCGGAGAAAAAATATTTAATGTTCTTCAAGAGAACGGCAATCTCATTAAAAAAAGTATTTACCAAACTTAACAACAAGATCTAAAGCAAATGTGGAAACCAACAAACGGATCATCCTACCATATTATAAAGGGCATCAGAAATTGGAACAAAATTTTTGAGGCCATTTGAAAAAGCTTTATCTCGCAAACCACCAAGATCACTTCAATCAAACTTATTCAAGCTAAATGATTAAATTACAAAAGAAAGTCCAGAGATTATCTACAAAATAAATTGCTCCATCTACGAGAAACATTGCATTGAACAAAGAATTCACAGTTTTCATCTCCAGATGCATGGACATTAACTATCTCTCAAGGACCACAATGTGTCTTCGCACGTAATCAAATAAAGAAAAAACATTCGACTAGGAAAATGTTGGAATCTTAAAGAGAATATTAAAATGATCACCCAAACCAATTAGCAATCAATGAACATATCAAAATCAATCCAATTTACCAATCAATTATAAAAACCATGAACAATAATAAGGTTGAAGATTAGGTCAAAGAGGTTGATCATCAAAATAAATATCCATATAATTACAAGTGAAAGGTCAACAACAACAACAACTAATCAAACTTGACACAATAGACTGTCAATTGTGATGCGGAAATTCGAATAGCTCACTTCTATTTTAAATTTGTACCGTCGATATTGCCCAGAAGGACTATGAAAGGTTTACGATTAAACTACTAATCTCAAGCAACGGAACTCCACCAAAACTGTCCAGCTAAGCTATAAATCTTCTCTTATCCTTTTGAGTAAGTTATTCACAAAGACTAATCATTGGTAGAATGTCCTCAGTGAACTCAGATAAATACACCACGATGGTTCATTTTACATGTTTAACCTAAAGTAAATATGATTAAGCAAATGTTAGGATATGGAGTTTATAGGTCATTCATCAGCCTATGTTATCTATCTATCTATCTATCACATACTAGTTATCTTTAATTTTATTAATAGTCCCTAATTCGTACGTTCGAACTTCAAATGATGTATTTATTTTAAGCTTAACTGTTTCTTTTCATCAATAATTCGAACTTGTAACTATGGAACCTGATAACTTATGTGATTTGATTATTTGAAATTTTTTATTGTGTTATGAGATGATAGCAATCGATGATTAAAGTTCGTAAGTGACATGGTTCAAAATCGTTTGCAATGACGAAGGTGCATCCTTCCTTTTTTGTGTTTTCCCAAATCTTAATCTTCTGAATTCTTCATGTTCCCTATCTTTTTTCTCTTTCCAAATTTATTTCACTGGATTATAATCCTTGAATAATATCTTCAATCCCTAATCTTTGCGATTACTGCTTATACTCTTACCACTCCTACTGTGGTGTGGTCTACTTATATCCACATAAGTAGTATATAGTGATGGTCAGGCATAGAATATATTTTAGCAGAAGATCGATAAGGAACGAACAGGAATAAAGCTCAATCGGTACGAAATTGCATAAACAATGAAATCAGAGAAGACGGGCTGATATTTGCAGAAGGAACAGTTAAGATTGAGACAGTTGATTATTATTTTGCAAATTAACTGTTTACCGTATATAAGCAAAGATGGATAGTGGCTAACAGTGAAATCCAGGACGCGCGTCTCGTCCTATTTGGAACTTGTCAGCTGCATGTATCTGCATCTCAGAGTTGATGCTCACTCTGGGACTCGAACCCAGTACCTTCCACTCGGTCAGTGACTCCTCATAGCCGCTTGCTTGTGCGATGGGGTGAAGTTTAAATTCATTCAGTATTGTTTGTTTGAATATTCTCATCGATTTGTTAGGACTGCAATTGGTCAGTCTCTAATTGGCATATGTGCATACTGTGCAGTCCTAACAAATCGATGGGAAGATTCAAACAAACAATACTGAATGAATTTAAACTTCACCCCATCGCACAAGCAAGTAGCTATCAGGACTCAGTGGCCGAGTGGATAACGCGATGGCGTTTGAAGCGAGGCCACTGGGTTCGAGTCCCAGAATGAACATCAACTCTGAGATGCAGGTACATCCAGCTGACGATTCCCAAATAGGACTAGACGCACGTCCTGGATTCCACTGCTAGCCACTATCCATCTTTGCTTACCATGGTTGTATATAAAGTTATTCTCTTGTAAAATGGATGTATAGAGTAATATCTAGAATTTTCGTACTAAAAATACATTGACTATACATAAATAGATTGATTCCTGTTTATTTATTCTAGCTGGTTGAGAATAAGCGTATCGGTATCCCATTATCAGTTCTATTCAATGGTTCTCCTATTAATCCTTCAGATGCAATACCATCTCCTGTCCAATCTTCATTTGATATAAATGGTAAATATATTTGTTCACAAAAGAAACATACACAAAATGACAATGATACAATTGATTATAATAATCGTATTACTGACAGTAATGTTTGTAATAATAATAATAATAATTGGATCAGCCCATTCATATATCAACAACCGACAACAAATTCTACCTTGGCAACAACTAATTCATGGTTAACTGAAAGGAATACATATAACAAGAAACAAATATCTGATGAACTGTTAGAATTTGTATATAATGAATGTGTTGATGAAGTTCTGTCCTATTCAACATTTGCTCAAACTGTTCTACTTGAGGAAATCATCATTAATGAACTCATTGAGAAGTTAATCATAGATTTCATTGAAGATCATCTAATTGATGTATGTTTTATTGATGTTTTCATTCATTTTTGATTATCATCAATTGTTTGTTTGTTTTCTATAATCGCTGAGTAGTGGACTTTAGTCATTTGATACTCACAAAAGACATATTCACATGGTACTAGTTATTTTATTGGAACTGAAAACCTTATGAATTTTCACTTCCTATCCTCGATTTGATTCGATTTCGCCTGTTACCCTTCGTGGAGAGGAGCATAAGCCGCCTACCAGCATTCTCCATCCAACTCTGTCCTGGGTAAACTTCCTATCCTACTATAAGATAAATGTATTTACTGTAAAGTATTAAATGGATAGTCTTTTCGTTATTGGCGTTTACCACTACGAAAAATTGTTACGAATCATCTTTATAACCTGCCTATGTTTTATTGCTAAAGAATATATTCATTAACATATCCTTCTACATCTAATCTTGTCCCATCTTATTCCATCAATCTGCTACATAAGATATGCGTTTCTGTTGTAATCCTAGGGTTTTCTATTCAGTTTAAAATTCTCTGCTCCAAGTATGCTTTTTTTTAGTCTACAGCCCATCATTCTTAGCCGTGATCAATTACACGTTTCAATCGACAACGACTGATGTTAAGCAATCATGAGATAATGTAGAAGACTGTCGAATCAGAAACACTTTTTTTCTATACTGGTATTCAGTCTAACAAGAGAACATAACACAAACATTTTATTTATTTATTTATTTGAACATATAAATATTGGTACAAAGGGGCACCAGATACATATGCGCCACACATCTTATTTGATTTGTGTGAGGGCTATGTTACTGTCCGGGTGCCCAGACCGAAGCAGGTGGTTTTCTTAAGGAGCCACACCCGGAGCCTTCAACCTAAAGGTCTGATCCACAAGGCAGTGGAGCATCGTGAAGAGATGCAGTCCCATGGTAGCCGGTGACCAACGATAGGTTCATATGCCATTTGTTCCCTCAGGATACTGGAGTCCATGTGCACCATTTGTTTGGAATGAGGGTTTTCCAACTCTCCTAGGTGAACTTTCCGTGTCCACCAAGCCGGGTAAAGCGTCGGACATTGGCTTTTCGTCCTCTTAATTTCGTAAACAACAGTAATGCCACGAGAAGGAAGTGAGTAGGACTTCCCTGTCAGAGGCTGTACACCTGTGGTCATGTGGGAGCATTTGGAGAAGGATAACTAACTCTCCCTACTCTCGGCCGTACCAGGGCATTCGGAAGCGAATATCATATAAAAATCAATTGTGTTGGTAAAATAAACCACAGCCACTTTTTAATCGATTAATTGAAGTGTTTCCAGATAACTATTACTGATTTTTTTTCAAGTAATATCTGAATGTACATGTTATAGTAACGATCCTTACAGCCAATTTCGATTATGGTTCATTTTGGTTAAGCTTTTTTTATTAACTTAGTATAAATCGTCATTTGGATAGTAACAATTCGCATATATCTTTGTACTGTTATGATCACTAGAGCACACGACAGACTCTAGCCAAAAACGTTGATTACTTAAATATCATTCGATGATTCATCCTCCTCTCCACATATCTATGCTCTCAAATCCTATTATTATATTTTGCTTTGTCTTGCTGTGCCCTTATACAATTTGACTATAAATTTGTCTATGTAGTTGCTAGCGCTTGCTCACTGATACTTACTCATACTTCTCTCTATGTGCTTGTAGCTTTGTGGCCTGAGTCGCAGCTTCTCTTTACCTTCTGATTTCATGCACTGTTAAGATATTTGTATTATAACGGTTGTCGAGGTGATAGATTAGCAAAGCTTTACACTACAATGTATTATCTGAAGAAAGTTTATAGACTATTGTATATGTAACTATTGGATATCTGGTTTTATCTTAATGTAATCCAGTATTTTATAAAGATTAATTCATTTCAATAGTATGATCATTATGGGACTCCTCCCACAATAGGACGAAACGGTCGTCAAGCGGTGCTCCCAGGTGTTTCCATGGTGGTCTAGCTACAATTGACTCATGATCTTAACTATATAAATTTATTAATATCTCCACAAAACCCATATTGATTTGTTGTTGTTGTTTTTTGTTTATTAGCTTTTTAATAATAGGCTAGATCCAATACGTCGAATAGATAAAGAAATCATGGAAAATATAACAAATGAAACATTAAACTTATATTTATATAGTTTAGTACATCGTGAATGGACTGTAGAATTACTTTATGTAAGTTTATTTATTTTTTTGGGGCGAAAAATCTTTGATTAACCTTTAAAACCTAGAAATTCTATGATATTTTAATGGTTGAGTATCTGTTGGAGCTGTTAGATCCATAGAACTTACTTGGTGAATGCTTGGTAAATGGTGGCCTGTTTAAACATCTGGGCTACCTGTTCCTATCATCTAGATATTTCAACAAGTTATCTAATTTCGTTTGTTTTAATACATCATTATGTCTATTAATCGCACAACCTATTCAGGTGCGTTTCTGAAAAGTGTAAGACCTTTCGCTGTAAAGGTTACAGAAGGCTTAATCAGAGATATCGTGGTTGCTGCAATATGCAGCGAGAAGAATGTACATTATCCAGATGTCGATTGACTGGGCTGCTAAGTTGTAACTGGCGATCACTCAATATTTATCGTCAGGAAGGACGAAGAAGTAAGAAACGGAAACTTGTTGAAGTACTTTGTGCTGAGAATTCTATATTGTACCAAAAATATAATATTGAATAAAGCTAATAATAATAATAATTCCTCTTCCCATTTTGAAAATTTGAATTTCTTGTTTTCGCGCCAAAAGTACCCATTTTCACCTTCATGTTGTATTTCTTACTTGGGAGGACTTTAAATGCTATTGGTTTCTTGTCTCTTTTAGTATGCTAGTTTGTAATGTTTCTTAAGGATATTTTTATGTTGTATATATATATATATATATATATATATATATATATATATATATATACGTTTGAGTTTTGCTTATTGTTGCTGTTGTTGTTCATGCTTCTGGCTGCTTGTGGAATATATTTCCCTCTTCTGAACTTGAACTTCTCTATCTAGTTAGCGGGGCTGGGACTCATCGAAATAGTTAGCTGATTGATCATTGTGTCACATTGAGTCTTCATTCCGTTCGCACATTAGATGAACTCGTAATCTCTTCAAACATAGTAGTATCTGGCTCTCGTTAGATCGTACGAATGATGATTGTTATTGAAATATATATGCCGCCAACCCTCGTATATTTTTTTCGAATTAATTCATGGTAAAGAATGACAGAATAAAATAAATTAAATACGAGAATGAATTTCGAATACTTATATCCTGTACACTTGTTGATTCTGACAGGTAATCAGAGAAACGAAGTGAAGTAAACTAAGCGGAGAATGTACTTCAGATCTTCCTTGTTCATCAATGATGCTTCCCAGATACATGAATGTTTCTACATCTTCCATAAAATGTGATTGCGTTGTTTTTCACTGTTTTGTGTTTGAGGATCTTGGTTTTTTCCTTGTGTATGTTGAGGCCTATTGATGCAAAGGCTGCTGCTACACTAGTTGTCTTCATCCTCATTTGTTAATGTGTATGGGATAGAAAGGCTAGGTCATCTGTGAAGTCCAAATCGTCTCATTGATTCTGAGCTGTCCATTGTATTCCGTGCTTCCCCTCAGATATGGAGGTCTTCATAATCCAGCCAATCACCAGGATGTGTCTGTCAGCTGTCGTCCATGCACGACTTTCTAGTGTAGTCCGTCATCAGAACTCTGCATGATGTTGAAAATTTTCTTAGGTACACCATAGTGTCGAGGAATGTTCAACAAGGTTCTCCTACCCACACTGTCAAACACCTCATAGTCAAGGAAGTTGATGTATAGTGACGAGTTCTATTCAGTTGATTGTTTAACGATGATCCGTAGTGTCGCGATCTGGTGTGTGCACGACTGATCTTTACGGAATCCGGTTTGTTGTTGTCATAGTTGGGCGTCTAATGAATCTCTCATCCGGTTCGGCAACACTCTGTTGAAAACGTTTCCTAGTATCGATAGTAGTGTGATGCCTCTGTAGTCCTCACATTTTCTCAGATTTCCTTTCTTTGGTATCTTGATGAGGTATCATTCTTTCCAGTCTGTTGGTTCAACTTGTTCTTCCTGCTAAGTCTTCTTGAATAGAATGTGGAGCAAGTTCGCAGTTACTTCTATGTTTGACTTGAGTGTTTCGGTTGATATGTTGTCTGGTCGTACTGCTTTCTCACTCTTGATTTTTCTGATGGCCATGCTTATTTCTTAGATCATTGATAGGGTAACAGCCATAAGGAGGTATGTGTGTTCTGCTTCGATATCCTGTGGATTCAATGGAACTGGACTATTCAAGAGTTCTTCTAAGTGTTCCACCCATCTGTTCCTCTGTTTGTAAACCTGAGTGATTGGCTTCCTTTCTGTGTCTTTGATTGGTCACTCTGGTTTACTATATTTCCCTACTAGTTTCTTCATCGTGTCATCTGGTTGTTTCATATTTCCTTCTCCTACAGCTTTTTCCGCTGTCGTTGCTAGTTCTTTCACATATTTCTGATCTAATGCCCTTCTTCGCTTGCTTGTTTTCGTCTGTGTATTCAGCTTGTGCCTTGACTTTCTCTGTTCTTGTTCGACTATTGTCAATTGCTGCCTTCTTGTTCTTCCTGCGTTGAGTTTCAATAGAGACCCATTCCTTATGATGATGCTTCTTGAGTCTTAGAACCTCCTGACACGTTGAAGTTATTGTTTCTATGATCCATTCTCAGTTGTTTTCCATAGTAGTTTCGTCTTCTCTGAATAGATCCTGTAAGGCTTGGAACCTGTTGCTAAGAACTATATTGAATTCGTTGAGTTTGTTAGTATCACAGGGGAAGGCTTTACTAAACTTTTGTATTGCTGTTTCTCCAGTTCTCTATTACTTCTTTAGCTTCTGTTTCATCTTCACAACTGTCAGCTCATATCTTCGTTCTCGAGTCTTTCATTGACCTTCTGAAACTTTCAGCGATACAAATATTATCGATTTGGTTCTCTGTTGTGTGATCTGATGAGATCCATGTAGCATTGTGTATGTGTTTGTGGAGGAATATAGTACCACCTATAACCGTTTTGTTGAATGTACATGAATTTGCTAATCTATCGCCATTCTCGTTCCTTTCTCCCGGTTCCTGTCGTCCCATAATACATTCATACCCGGTGCTGTCCATTCCGACTCTGGAGTTCAGGTCTCCCATCAGCATGGTCAAATCCTTTTATGGGCACTTCTCTACGATCGATTTCAGCATCTCATAAAACTGGTCTTTTTCGTCTTCATTGTTATCATTGGTGGATGCATAACACTGGATATCACTCGTTGTGATTCCCTCCTTCTTTCTTTTAAAGGTTGTTTCGATGTTACTGGCTCCATGAGATTCCCATCCTATAAGTGCTTTTCATGCTTCTTTGGACAGCATCGGAGCAACTCCCTATGCGTGAGGAGTACTTTTTTCTTCACGGCCCGAGTACAACAGCATCTCTGCTGGATCTAACCATTTCTGTCTAGCTTGGTTTCAATGGGTTTCGCTGATTCCGAGTATTGTCAAGTTGTACCTCCTCATTCTCATAGCTATTTGACTGGTCTTCCCAGTCTTCCACATTGTCCGGACATTCCATATGCCAATGTTAATTGTTTTTCTGGTTGTCACAAAGGGAATTGGTTTCGTGATTTCTGAAGAATCTCGGCTTTCATCATAAGCTATCATAATGCTTCTGAATGAAGTTCCTTCAACTTCCAGGATAGAGTTTGAATGGTTAAATTTGTTTATTCTGGTATTAAGGTTTAATTAATGGGATTAAATTAATTAATTAATTTAATTTATTGATCGCCCAATGGGAGAGGAGCGAATTATCGATCGGAGCAGTGATACACAAAATCGTATTAGCAGTCTTGAGTACTTATCAGGCTTGTTATCTGCCTATCTCAGCCAGTTAAGTCCAGAACACTAATAACAGCCTCTGCAATATGAATCATTATTCTCAAACATACTTGGTTTATATACCAAACAAACTGACCACATCGTACCAATAAAATGGAAAATAACATTTGTACAAGATTTGGCCAAATGTGGCTGTGAATAGGGGGAACAGTAATTAATGGACTAGGGATAACTCAAGAATGGTAAATCGTACAGTAATAATTTATGGGTCAAAATAAAGCTTATGATAAGAGGAACACGAATATGAATAGTTTAGTTACTTAGCAATTATACAATAGGAAATATATCTCATATTGGTCCATAAACAGTCTTCTGAAGTTACCATTCATAATTCTCCACGGGATACAACAATAACCATTCATAATAGCAGTACACTTCTTCATTATTCACCATTTTATACTTATTAATTTATTAATTTCTAAGTATGTCCTTGCAACATCAGAAGTTTTACCCGTTGTCTCCGTCAAACGTCGATGAATGAATGATACTAACGATATGTGTATATATATATATTGCTTGCATGTATTCCGTTGACTGACCACATTATTACAATGTAGACAATAAGAATCAAATACAAAGGTTTTTCAAGTGTGTTTATATCATACACTCATTTTTTCAGAAGGACAAAAAAGAGAAGTTCGAATTAGATTGGCGGTAATAAACAGTTCAGTGAGTTATGGATAATTCAGACAAACAATGCTTAGATTATAAGTAGTCGATAAAAGTATAAATGACAGACATATGAATATAATTAACAAAGTCATACAACAAAGGTACATAGAAAGGGTATAATATACCAGACAAGATTAAACGGAAACATTCAATAACCAAGTAAAAATAGACTATATACGAATGTGATAAGAATTGTGATTGGTATGGCAACTAGAACTGATGTACGTACGTACGAAGTTCTACGTTGTGACTGACTTATGAAAGAAATCATTTGGCGAGGCTATAATTTATAAACGAACCAATCAGGTATAAAATAGAGCAGGTCTCGGATTTTGGCACGAAATTCACTCATCCATTTGGACAAATAGAGTTTTGGCAATATAGTTGATATTATTTCATGATGGAAATCGTAAATTTAATTTCTAACCTTAATCATCAACTATAAATCATAATTCTAATGCTTCATACTACTTTATAATCCTCATTCGATCCTGTTTATTATGTGACTAATCTCAAGATCCGTTTAGCGCCACTCAAAAGTCATCCATAAATTATTTATTTGAACACATAAATATTGGTACAAGGGGGCACCAGATACATATGCGCCACACAAAAGTTTGTCATTTCATTTAATTGTGTGAGAGCTATGATACTGCCCGGGTGCCCAGACCGAAGCAGGTTGTTTTCTTAGGGGGCCACACAATCAATCACAACGTAGAACTTCGTACGTACGTACATCAGTTCGAGTTGCCATACCACATTAGCATAGAGATGCAGTTGTCGATTCCAACCCCATAGTGGTAGAAGTAATAAGAGTATAAGCAGTAATCGGAAAGATCAGGGTTTGAAGACGTTATTCAAGGAGGTCTGATCCACAAGGCAGTGGAGCATCGTGAGGAAATGCAGTCCAATAGTAGGTGGTCACCAACGACTGGTCTATACTCCATTTGTTCCTTCAGGATACTGGAGTCCATGTACACCATTTGTTCGGAATCTGAGTTTTCCAACTCCCCTAGATGGACTCGCTGTGTCCACTAAGCCGGTTAAAGCACCGGGCATTCGCATTTTATCCTCTCAACTTCGTAAACAACAGTAATGCCACTGTGAGAAGGCAGTGAGTAGTACTTCCCTTATAAGAGGCTGTATACGTGTGAGGACATTTCGGGAGAGAGGGCAGGCCCTCCCTACTCTCGTCGATATCAGGGCATTTGGGGGAGCCCCCATAAATGATAGTTTCATCAATGATTTTTATCTCTTTTAATATACTCAAATTATTCCTATTTGTATTCCTACTTTTTTAATTATTATTATTTAACAGAATGAATATGTTGATCAGCTAATCAATGAACAATTATATAAATTGGCAACATCATCTTTAACTATATCCATTGCTAATTCACTTTATAATTATTCATTATTAAAATGTTGTTTTAATCATTTTCATTATTTAATATGGAAACATAATAAATTAATACAAAAAGAAAATTTATTAAATACAATGCCAACATCAATTAGTAGTGATTGTTTACCATTATGTTTAATGATGAACAATAATGAAAGGAATACAAATGAAGATATATCTACTATAAATGTATTGAAACATTCAAGTTATACAAGAATTTCATTAGAAATGTTAAAAGTAAGTTTATTTTAATAGTTGAAATCATGAGTTCATTGATGCTAGACCATCATGGAAAACGTTGAAGAACTGGACGGTCGTTTCGTCCTATTGCGGGACTTTTCAGCAATGCTCATTCACGATCCCACATCGCGAGATTCGAACTCAGGATCTATCGGTCGTGTGCGAACGCTTAACCTCTAAATCACTGAGCTGGTCGGCACCCAACCGTGGTACTGTGTAACTTCAAACAATCCGCGAAATTGAACAATCATCCACCATTGTCTTCAGTGATTTATTATCTCACAACAGACCTGAATGAACTCCACTGGTCACTGCTTCTCACTAAAACTCCAAGAAATACCTCTTGAAGCCAGTCACTAGTGAGTATATGATTGTGATCAGAAGGGAGTTTTGTGGAGATTTTAGTAATTTTATAGTTGATTGGTTGAAGTTAGACATTGACACCGTTAGATGCCGGCTCAGTAATCTAAAGGTATAGCGGTCGTGTGGTGAAATCGTCGATACACACTGCTGAAGAGTCTCGCAATAGGACGAAATGACCATCAAGTGCTTCCAGGTTTTCCAGGTTGACTCATGATTTCAACTATTTATTTTTAACTGTATATAAATACTAAATTAATCTATTTCCATACTGTTTTAAGTTCTAGACCGAAAGTTACACTTAGTGTCTATTTGATTTATAACTTGAATTATATTGGAAATGTACATAAAATATGTATAAAATTGATTTGAAATTATAACAATCTAATATGTATCAAACTATATATCATGATGGAAAATTTACTGAACAACGCAGTGGTAGTAGTAATAGTGTAGTCTGTTCTACTTATATCCATATAAGTAGTATATGGTGTTAATCAGATATAAAATGTATTTTGGCAGAAGACCGATAAGGAAAGCACTGAAATGTGGCGAAAGCGGTGGGAAAATACATGAACAATGGAATTAGAGAAGATGAACTGATATTTACAGGAGGAACAGTGAAGATTGATACAATTGGTTGTTATTTTGCAAATTAACTGTTTACTGCATGGTTATCAGATCTTAGTAAGATAGTTTGTAATTTGTGCTTAAATACATTCAATTGTCCCCAACCAGTGTTTTGTTCACTACAGTAGTATATTTGGTCTTCACATAGAGAATGTTTAAATTCCCTAGTATATGAACCTTTTCATGATTGTTCAAAAGAAATTATTATCATATCACTTATTCTATGATTCAATGTATGTAGCGCCAGTCAGTTATTCAATCAGCCACAACGTAGAACTTCGTATGTACGTACATCAGTTCGAGTTGCCATACCACATTAGCACATAGATGAAGTTGTCGATTCAAATCCCATAGTGGTAGAAGTAGTAAGAGTATAAGCATTATGTGCGCCAAGATCGTACTTTGTATAAAATAAATGTTTACAATAGTGTATATTTTACTAAAGTTGTATGCATTTTTCGAACGATATCATCTACATCAAGATCCAAATGACCTTAAAAGTAATCTCTGTGACAACCTATGAATTTGTACGTGAACATTAATTTACACTATTTTTTTCTTATTCCTAATCTCCGATTTGATCTACGATATGCGGTTTACATGAATTTTGTTGTTCAATGTAAAAAAAATATTACCACTTGGATTTCACCCGTCCTTAGGTTGTCGTTCGATCTCCAAACTACAACATCTACTATAAACAATTCACATGTGTTGAGTGTAACCCATTAGGTTGTTTCATTTGGTTATTGTATCATCATTTTACATCACACAGTCAAACAGGAATACAATATTATTCACATATCTTACATCAGTGTAAAAGTTCATTTCCTATCTTATGTTTTTATACTCCATATAATATTTGGTAACTATCAGTAAGGAGTATTGTGGTGTATGCTACTTATAAGTAATTTGTAGCACCACTCGAAAGTAAGAATGCCTTGGCAGCAGGAAGATATTGAAATGATGAAGTGAACAGGGAAGAAATCGGAAAGCAATCGAAATAACAACAGAATAAGAGGAATAGTGAAGTATTTAAGATTTGTATTCTTCTTCTGTTCATTATTTTCAAATAAAGATCATTTTATTTATTTGAACACATAAATATTGGTACAAAGGGGCACCGAATACATATGCGCCGCACAAATCTCATTTGATTTGTGTGAGGGACGTGATACTGCCTAGGTACCCAAACTGAAGCAGGTGATTTTCTTAGGGGGCCACACCCCGAGCCTTTGACCTGAAGGTCTGATCCACAAGGCAGTGGAGCATCATGAGAAGATGCAGTCCCATGGTAGCCGGTGATCACTGATCGGTTCATACGCCATTTGTTCCCTCAGGATACTAGAGCCCATGTGAACCATTGGTTCGGAATCAGGGTTTTCCAACTCCCCTAGGTGTGAACTTTCCGTGTCCACCAACCCGGTTAAAGCGTCGGACATTCGCTTTTCGTCCTCTCCATTTCGTAAACAACAGTAATGCCACTGTGAGAAAGCAGTGAGTAGGACTTCCCTGTCAGAGGCTGTATACGCGTGGCCATATGAGAGCATTTGGTGAGGGAGAGCGGACTGTCCTCACTGTCGACTGTACCAAGGTATTTGGGGGCAATAGAGATCATACTTCTGTAGTGATATTTCTTAGAACGAATCATGAAATGTTGTATGTTTACCCTTGTTCATTTCATATTATTACTGTTTACGCTTGTTTGTTTGTTTTTTCCAGTTAGATGATGAACTTACTTGGTCTCCAATGAAACCATCTTCAATATTTTATAAATATCCATTAGGATTATATAAATCTATTCTAATACCTACTCATACTTATTCAAAAACTATACAACAACAATTTACCAATATATTCCATTGGATTTATAAAAAATTAAAACATTTACCTATCGTTGTACTAAATGAATGGCCAACTTCATCAGTAATATCCAATCAATTATCAGGTATTATTGTTATTGGTTACTTTGATCATTCAATAACTAAAGAACAACTAATATCGATGCATTCAATGGATCTAGTTCAAAGTTATGATCAAGATGTCATCAAGGATTTATTGATTTTAGCTATAACTTGCTCATTACAAGAAATTTCTTGTTCATCCCTTGAAGATATTCATAATAATAATAATAATGATATCTATTTGGTACATTTATCTAATTGTATTTCATTAGAACAAAAATTTCAACCTAATCCATTTTGGTCAATGAATTTACAATATGGTCTTAGTTGGATAGAAGATTGTTTTATAAAAAAAATAAACCGTTTAAACCATCATACATTTCAAAATGGGTCCAATGCTAATCCAAAATATGCCTTGTCATCATCATCTCCGTCGAATACTGAAATGACTATGTTGTATAGAAAGCTGCATAGTTTAATAGATGAATACATTGATATAGCATTATTACGTCCATTGGCTAATTTATCTGAAATTTGGAAGTTATATGGGCTTGTTGATCCAGTAAGTGATTATATGTAATGTAAATATTATATACACCATGCATTTAACTAAACAAACTAGAAAAAATGGTAAGCAAAGATGGATAGTGGCTAGCAGTGGAATCCAGTTTGACGCGCGTTTCATCCTATTTGGGACACGTCAGCTGGATGTACCTGCATCTCAGATTTGTTGATGTTCACTCTCGGATTTGAACGTGCATTCTGGATTCCACTGCCAGCCACTATCCATCTTTGATTAGAATGCTTGTGAATTAAGGCAATTTCGAAGTTACACGGGCTTGTTGATCCAGTAAGTGATTACATGTCATGTAAATATTATATACACAATGCGTTTAACTAAACAAACTAAAAAATGTTTCGAATTAGATGAATATATTTAACTGAAACAGTCACACATTGTTATTATGACTCTTGTACTGTCCCGATCAACATATTTGTTTAAAATAGTAATCAGAAGAGGTTTTGTGGAGATTTCGGTATTTTCATAGTTGAAATCACTAGTCAATTGAAGTTAGACTACCATGGAAAACCTGGAAACACTAAACAGCCGTTTCGTCCTATTATAAGACTCCTTATCCTGGTAGGTCCTGCGTTCGAATCTCGCGAGGCGGGATCGTGGATGCGCTTTGTGGAGGAATCCCACAATAGGACGAAACGGCCGTCCAGTGCTTCCAGGTTTTCCATGGTGGTCTAGCTTCAATTAATTCATGATCTTAAGTATTAAAATAGAATCGATTTAGATTATGGATCAATCGATATTAAACCATCATTTAAAATCTGGAAGCCCTAAGTGGTCGTTATTTCTTCTTAGTATGTAACTTCTCAGCAGCTGACATCCACGATCCCACACGCGGGATTCAAACTCAGGAACCTCGACTTCTCTCGCAAACACCTAACCTCTAAACCACTAAGCCAGTATCCACATGTGGGTAGTCTAACATCAATCAATTCATAATCTCAATCAAAAATTACTAATCTACAACTTCATTACAAAAATTTGATCTATTGAATTATATACTTGTTATTATTTTATAAATTCGTTATTGGTTTTATGTCCAACTTTTTTTCACGTGAATTATTCACCAATCGAAATAGGAATTTTCTCATCTTAATACTGTGCCAAAACAATAACGTTCGACCGGTATGAGCAGTCTAGCCTTCTTATTGGTCCCTTGTCCTACTAGCCCTTCCACTTTTAGTCCAGAACACCAAATACAGGTTCTGTTACTCGAATCATTCATTTCAAGCATGCTCGGTTTATATACCAGCTAAACAGACCGAATCCCACCATAAAATAGAAAATAATATTTGTACAAGATCAAACCAAATGTGGCTGTGAACGTGGGAGACAATAATCAATAAACTGAGTATAACATAGGAACAGTAAATCGTATAATAATAATCTATAGGTCAAAATGATGCTTATAATAAGATGAATATAGATATACACAATCTAATTACTCAATAGTTATACAATAAGAATATATATATATATAATAGTCCATTAATAGGTCCCGGAAATTACTCGTACTCATGTCTTCGCTAGGATATAACATTATTAAATGTGTATGGCGAATTTTATCTACTGATTTAAGTGATGGAGTAGAATCCTTGAACATAATCTTTAATCAGATTATTAAACAGTGTTCAATTCATGATCTTCACAACTTCATAACGATAATTGATCTACTGAAAATCATCTTAAAGAGTTATTATATAAAATTTCTTTCATAAATTTTATTCATTAACTTCTTTTGTTATGTCTTGTGGCCGAGTGGATGCCCTGCTAACGTATGATATGATAAGACCACCAATCAGAGAGCAGTGAATTATCGATTGGAACAGTAACACACGAAAACCGTACGAGCAGTCTATAGTACTTGTCGGTCCTGCTTTCTGCCTAGCCCAGCCAGTTAAGTCCAGAACACTAATAACAGTCTCTGTGGTATGAATCATTGTATTTCAAACATACTGAGTTTATATATCAAACAGACAGACCACATCGTACCATAAAATAGAAAACGACATATGTACAAGATTTAGCTAAATGTGTCTGTGAATGTGAGAGGTAGTAATTGATAGACTGACGATAACTCAAGAATGCTAAATCGTATAAGTTAGAGATGAGTTTCATGGGAAGCTATCCAATAATGTCATTCTGTGATTCTGTCACCTCAATTCATTCTTTTGAAGAAAGTTTAGATGATATTCAGATTTCAGTTACTTACTTACGCCTGTTACCCACAATGGAGCATAGACCGTCAACCAACATTCTCCAACCCACTCTGTCCTGGGCCTTTCTTTCTAGCTTTATCCAATTGTTGTTCATTCTTCTCATGTCTCTCCATTTATCGACATAATGTGATCTTTGGTCTTCCTCTCCTCCTATGACCTTCGGAACTCCATGTGAGGGCTTACCTTGCGATGCAGTTGGGTGATTTCCTCAACGTGTGTCCTATCCACTTTCAGCGCTTCTTCCTGATTTCTTCCTTCACTGGAATTTGGTTTGTCGTATCCCACAGTAGGTTGTTGCTGATAGTGTCTGGCTAACGGATCAGAAGTATTTGCGTAGACAACTGTTGACAAATACTTGTATTTTTTGGATGATGACTTTCGTAGTTCTGCAAGCATTTGTACAAGGGTTAGCCAAATATGTCTGTGAATAGGGGGAGCAGTAATTAATAGACTGGTTATAACTCAAGAATTGTAAATCGTACAGTAATAGTTCTAGGGTCAAAATAAAGCATGAATAGTTTAATTATTTGGCAAATATAGGATAAAAATTATATGCATAATATTAGTCCATAACTGGATCCCAAAGTTACCATTCATTACCCATATCGGGGCATAACAACTTTATTTTATTTGTTTTTCTTTATTTTTCAGTCTTTAAAATCTTTAATTGACAAATATCATTCAATTATATTAAATCTAATTGATCAATTAATTCCTAAGGATAAATTCTTTACTAATCTATTACATAATAGTCTTATTCTATCAGAAAATATACTCAATTTAATATTAATTGATTACAACAATAGTAATAATAATAGTGAATCCGCCTGTAGCTCCTCCGGGGACTACTGCCGGTCCCAAGCCCGGGTAAAGGCTAATAATAATAATAATAATAATAATAATAATAATAACAATGACAGTAATAATGTTAATAGCAATGTTAATCATGAGAAGAATGTCAATACTTTATCTATATCATGGAATACTTACATTAATCATTGGTTAATTCTATCTAAACAATTAAAATTCAATTCATCTATTCATAATTGGATAATGATATCATTTTATAAAATTGAAAAAGATTTTATTAATTCATTGAATAAAACAAAAACAACAACAACATTGACAAATGATCAGTTCTATAATGCATTACCTTCAATTTATTTAGCGCCTAATTTAAATTTATTTTATGGTTTGATTAAAAATTGTTTAAATCAATTATTATTAATGAATAATAATAATAATAATAATAATAATAATAAACAATTACGTAATCATAATTATAATGAATTAATTAAAATATCATCAATGATAAACAAATTAATTAATCAAATAAAATCAAACAGTAATAATATAATGAATGAATTAATGGAATATTTTAAAGAATTAAGTAAGTTCAGTAATATTATTATTATATATATATATGTCGTTTATTATAATAATAATAATAATAATAATAATAATAATAATAATATAGAACACGTTCCTAGTTCAGTCGGTCAGTCACTCAGCCATAACGTAGAACTTCGTACGTACGTATGTACGTACATCAGCCCCCAAATGCCCTGGTACGGCCGAGAGTGAGGTGAGTAAGCTGTCTCTCTCCAAATGCTCTCACAAGGACAGCGTATAAATAGCCTCTGTCAGGGAAGTCCTACTCACTGACTTCTCACAGTGGCATTACTGTTCTTTACGAAACTGAGAGGACGAAAAGCGAATGTCCAGTGCTTTAACCGGGTTGGTGGACACGGAAAGTTCACCTAGGAGAGTTGGAAAACCCTCATTCCAAACCAATGGTTCACATGGGCTAGCTCCAGTATCCTGAGAGAACAAATGGCGTATGAACCAATCAGTGATCACCGGCTACCTTAGGACTGCATCTTCTCACGATGCTCCACTGCCTTGTGGACTAGACCTTCAGGTCAAAGGCTCCAGGTGTGGCTCCCTAAACATACCACTTGCTTCAGTCTGGGCACCTGGGCAGTATCACAGTCCTCACACAAATCAAATGAGATTTGTGGGTGCATATTTATCTTGTGCTTTTTTGTACCAATATTTATGTGTTTAAATAAATAAATGTACGTACATCACTTCGAGTTACCATACTACATTAGCACAGAGATTCAGTTTTCGTTTCAAATCCCATAGTGGTAGAAGTAGTAAGAGTATAAGCAGTAATCCGAAAATTATTATTCAAGGAGTATAATCCAATGAAAAAAATTTGGAAAGAAAAAAAAGAAAAAGATATGAAGAATTTAGAAGATTAGGCTTTGGGATAACGCAAAGAGTGAACGCATCCGAGCCTTTGCAAACGATTTTGAGCCATGTCATTCAAGGTCTCTAACCATTGGTTGCTATCATCTCGCGAATCCCAACCAGGTAGTCTATACCTACCAGCATGGCTTAGTCTACTTGTCAGTGACGTCATGGATTTATGCCACGTTTTGGTCTGGCCGCCTCTAGCTTTCTTCCAACCTGCTCCTACACGAAAAAAAACATTGCACATCGGGGCAGTCGGTGGTTGGGCATACGTAACACGTGTTCCAGCCATCTCCACTGATCAAGTTTCACTACTTCATCAATCGATTGGCCATCCTTACCTAGTACCCGTTTCCTAACAACTACATTACTTACCCGGTGGTCCAAGGATATACGAGCAATGCGTCGAAGACACCAATGATCGAACACTAGTAGACTACGAATATCCTCTACTCTTATCGGCCATGTTTCACTGCCATAAAGTAGGACGGAACGAAATGCTGCACAGTAAACGCGTCCTTTGGTTGGTAGACGGATATCTCGCCTATGCCATAAATGACGCAAGTTGGCGAAAGCTAGATGAGCTTTCTGTATCCATGCTGAGATTTCGTCACATACCAGACCACAAGGGCTGATGAGACTCATATCATTCATTCTCAATCCAGAAGATTGGATCGATGGGCAGAACACTTTAGGGATCAGTTCAACTGGCCTTCAGCCACACTTCAGTTACCCACGATCCCCAGTCGTCCTGAATGGCAAATTGAGGTAAGTCCTCCAACCCTCTGTGAGGTTGAAACAGCTATAGGAAATCTGAAGCGAGGGAGAGCAGCAGGCCCTGACAGGTTGACCCCTGAGATTTTTAAGGATGGTGGTCCCGTACTAGCAGTGAGATTGACTGAGGTCTTAGGTAGAATCTGGGAACTGGACGTAATTCCATCTGACTGGTCCCAATCACTGATTGTGCCAGTCTATAAGAAAGGACAAAAGTCCTCCTGTGACAATCACAGAGGGATCAGTTTGACTAATATAGTGTCTAAAATATTAGCTTCAATAATACTAGGTCGCCTAACCAAAGCTCGTGAAGAGCAGGTTAGAGAAAACCAGGCTGGTTTTCGACCTGGACGTGGTTGCATAGACCAGATATTCACTCTACGTAAGGTCCTAGAACATAGACACAAATTCAGACGTCCCACAATAGTAGTATTTGTTGACCTTAAGGCGGCATTTGACTACGTTGATCGTGAGGTTCTGTGGCAGTGTTTGTCACTGAAAGGAGTACCAAAGAAGTACATTAACCTCATAAAGGCTCTCTACTCGAACACAACTGGTCGAGTTAGAGCCTATGGCGAACTGTTATCAGAACTGATTACCACAAGTGGCGTTCGTCAGGGCTGTCCACTCTCCCCATTCTTGTTTAACTTTGTCATTGACATACTTTTAGAGATAGCACTTTCATCAGCTAAACCTCCAGGAGTTGAACTTTTACCGGGAGGCTCACTTACTGACTTAGAATACGCCGACGACATAGTTTTACTCGGTGAAGACGCTGACAACATGCAGAGTCTTCTGACCACTATAAGCAACTATGCAGGCATGTTCGGGATGCGATTCTCTCCCTCGAAGTGCAAAATGTTACTTCACGATTGGGTTGCATCGACACCTGAAAAAATGATAGGGAGTGAAGTAGTTGAGCGTGTAGACCACTTTATTATTATTTATTTAAACACATAAATATTGGTACAATGAAGCACCAGGTAAATGTGCCCCTCACAAATCTTATTCGATTTGTATGAGGGCTGTGATACTGCCCAGGTGCCCAGACTGAAGCAGGTGGTTTTCTTAGGGGGCCACACCCGGAGCCTTTGACCTGAAGGTCTGATCCACAAGGCAGTGGAGCATCGTGAGAAGATGCAGTCCCATAGTAGCCGTTGACCAGTGACAGGTTCGTCCGCCATTCGTTCCGTCAGGATACTGGGGCCCATGTGCACCATTGGTTTGGAATGAGGGTTTTCCAACTCTCCTAGGTGAACTTTCCGTGTCCACCAACCCGGTTAAAGCACCGGACATTCGCTTTTCGTCCTCTCACTTTTGTGAACAACACCCCCGACACGATAAGGCAGTGAGTAGGACCTCCCTGGCGGAGGCTATATATTCGCTGGCCATATGAGAGTATTTCGAGAGGGAGAGGTGACTCTCCCCATTCTCGTCCGTACCAGGGAATTTTTGGGGGCTTATCTTGGGAGTCTCATCAGCCCTTGTGGTCTGGTATGTGACAAAATCTTAGCACGGATACAGAAGGCTCGTCTAGCTTTCGCTTTATGATAGTGAAACATGGCCGATAAGAGTAGAGGATATTCGTAGGCTACTAGTGTTCGATCATTGGTGTCTTCGACGCATTGCTCGTATATCCTTGGACCACCGGGTAAGTAATGTAGTTGTTAGGAAACGGGTACTAGGTAAGGATGGCCAATCGATTGATGAAGTAGTGAAACTTGATCAGTGGAGATGGCTGGAACACGTGTTACGTATGCCCAACCACCGACTGCCCCGATGTGCAATGTTTTTTTTCGTGTAGGAGCAGGTTGGAAGAAAGCTAGAGGCGGCCAGACCAAAACGTGGCATAAATCCATGACGTCACTGACAAGTAGACTAAGCCATGCTGGTAGGTATAGACTACCTGGTTGGGATTCGCGAGATGATAGCAACCGATGGTTAGAGACCTTGAATGACATGGCTCAAAATCGTTTGCAATGGCGAAGGTGCATCCACTCTTTGTGTTCTACCAACTTCTAATCTTTTGAATTTCTCATGTCTCCATCTTTTTCTCTTTTCACATTTTTTTCACTAGATTGTACTCCTTCAATTTTATCTTCAATCCCTTATCTTTCACATAATACTTATACTCTTACTACTTCTACCACTATGATATTTGAATCGACAACTTCATCTCTGTGCTAATGTGGTATGGCAACTCGAACTGATGTACGTACGTACGAAGTTCTACGTTGTAACTGACTGACTGACTGAGACTCCCAAGATAAGTGAAGTGGTCGACACACTCAACCACTTCACTGCCTATCATTAGTTCAGGTGTGGATGCAACCCAATCCTGAAGTAACATTTTGGGGGGAATCGCATCCCGAACATGCCTGCATTGTTGCTTATAGTGGTCAGAAGACTGCATTTTGTCAGCGTCTTCACCAAATAGAGTGTCATTGTATAAAAATACTAAGCAATAGAAGTAGTTAGATCGTTTATTAGCAAAACAATCATAACAACTAACTAACTACTTTCTCTCATACGTATGATGATGATGATATTTCTTCCTTTATTTGTTTGTTTATTTATTTCTAGATGAACCATGTATGACACATTCAAATGCAATTCATTTATCACTTCATAATGTACATAGAAATCAAATAGAAACTTCTTTACAATCTATACGTAGACAGAAATCATCTACATCTATTGAACATAAAGAATCATTATCAGCGAAATTGAATGAATTATCTTTCAAAATTCAAAAAATTGAAAATTCTATAAATGATACTATAAAAGAAACCAAGAAATCTAAGTTAAACACAAGTATTTGATTCGAGAAAATCTGATCTGTTTTTTTCGTTGTTGGTGGTGGTCGTAGTCGTGGTGATTGTGATGTTGGCGGCGGCGGTGTTGGTGCATGATTGTACATGTTTGTTTCATTTCATATCACCGTTTTTTTGTAATATATATGTGTAAATAGCCTGTATACGTGAATATTTTTTTTAACATCTCTTAATGTATTTGAGAATCTTTTATTTGTGTTCACTATTTATATGTGACAGAGTTCTTATAAATTCTCTACCCCCTTCTTTCGAATGTCTCTTGTTTTTTTTCATTATCCGAACATTTTTCTTTGCTAAATAAGTGCCCTGGTAGGGCTGAGATCGGGGAGGGCCTCTGACAGGGAAGTCTTACTGCCTTCCCGTAGCATTACTGTTGTTTACGAAATCAAGAAGACGAAAACCGAATGTCCGGCGCTGTTACCGGTTTGGTGGACACGGCGCATCCACCCAGGGGAATCGGAAAGCCCTAATTGCAAACAACCAATATTGCAAACCAGTATCCTGAGGGAACAAATTGTGCATGAATCAACCGTTGGTGACCGGCTACCATGAGACTGTATCTCCTCACGATGCTCTACTGCCTTGTGGATCAGACCTTTAGGTCAAAGGCTCCGGATGTGGTCCTCTAAGAAAACTACCTGCTTCAGTTTGGGCACCTGAGCAGTATCAGAGACCTCACACAAATCAAATGAGATTTGTGCGGCGCATATGTATTCGGTTCCCTTTTGTACCAATATTTATGTGTTTAAATAAAATAAAAAACATCACAAAGCCTAGCATAAATATGTATTAGTCCAAGTTTACATATCTCATTATTACTACAGAGACTGAGGAAATTAACAATACATCTTAATGTATTCGAGAATCTTCTATTTGCTCACTACTCATATTGTCGTGAATGAGAGCATAGGTGGGGACAATCGATTGTATTTAAGCACAAAATTACAGAGTATCTCACTAAAATTTGATAATCATACGTTAGCTGAGTGGATAACGTGATGGCGTTTGAAGTGAACGGTAGTGGGTTCGAGTCCCAGAGTGAACATCAACTCTGAGATGCAGGTACGTCCAGCTGACGAGTCCAAAATAGAACGAGACGCGCGTCCTGGATTCCACTGCTAGCTACTATCCATCTTTGCTTATAAGAGACTGATCAGTTGCAGTTCTAAACAACAATGGAAAGATTCAAACAAACAATACTAAGTGAATTCATTCAGTAAACCTGAAATCACTGGACGGCCGTTCCATCCTATTGTAGGACTCCTCAGCAGTGCGCATCTACAATCCAGCCTCACGAGATTCAAATCCAGGACCTATCAGTCTCGCGCGTGAGCGCTTAACCTTGTTATACGATGTACGATTCGATAAAAATCTGCTAATTTTGTAAATCACATAACTACTTTCCTCCATTAATACAAGGTATAATGAACTAATCAAAGTTTTTATTCAACTTCTATGCAACATTTTTGATAAGTCTAAATAAACGTTTTACTCAGTTCCTAATCTATTCTCGTAACGTCCAAGCTAAAACTACATAGTGACTTGAACAGGAGAGAAAAGGTGCAAAATATACGGGAAGCACATTACTCCAAAGGTTCATTCATGCACAGAAAATATGGAGTTTTTATAGTATTTTAGAAGTCCTTGGGTTTTCCTGCAAATTCTGGAATGCTACTAAACATAGTAGCAGTATAGTAATTAGCCAGTCAGAAAATCTACATGTGAATTTTCACTTTCGTGTTGTTTCTGACAAAATGTTAGTGGCACATAGGTTGGGTTAAAGCATGTTTCATGCACGATTGTGTTGCTGCTAATTCTTATCCAATCAGCGCTAGTTGACGCTTGGAGAAGACTCTAGAATCTCTTCTCATGTAAAAACTATAAATATGCTAACGTATTTCTTATTTCGCTTCTTCCTTCCATCTATCCTTGTTATTCGGAATATAAATTCTCCCCTTGTTCAACCGTGTTCTGGTTTGGGGACTTATCGAGTCTACTGGTGTCCAAGAATACTAAGCAATAGGAATAGCTGGGTCATAATAACGAGAAATTATAACAGTTATAACACAAAACTTCTAGTGAATGCTGATTGGATAAAATGCTTCTTAGAGTTTCCTGAGCCGTTCTTGTCTTTTACGAGAAGTTTTCTGGATCACCCCAACAATTTTCGAAAATTTATGTAGAATTTGGTATCAGGTCTTAATGATCATTATATGAGGCTTCATGACCGGCGATCATAAATTTCAGGAACGGTTTCAATACTCTTATTTATGTATGCAACATCCACATTTGTGAATGATTGAAGTTAGATTGCTCCAAGGTATACAGCTTTTAATCAATTGGACTGGAAATGTGGCGGGACTAAACTTTATGGACGAGCCAATCAGAAGCTCTCGCGGGTTTTCAAGGTCACGTCGCTAAATTCGGTACCTGATGCTTACGTACGATCGGTTTACAGCGGATTTTAGAGAAGACGTGATAATTCAGCGTCTACATGAGAAGGGATTATTAAGAAGTTCTTATACTTGAGACTGTGGTACTCAAATGACTTATTTCGCTCGATCACGATTAAGGTTAAGACCCTTAGCCATGCCAACAACATTGAAGCTATGTGGTCGAGGCTAAAAGAATTTTTGAGACCTTATCATGGCTCCAGAGGTCGAATGCTATGGAGCCATATGGATGAGTTCCTGTGCCGTATGCACTATGATTTTAGAACTTCTGAACTTATATCTGACCTTGAGAAGTTTTGGGCCATATGAAGAAACAGTATCCGCTTTATTTTTTAATTTTTGTATATATTTTACTGTATACTAACTGCCTTCTGATTGGCTAGTGTTTCTCAAGGTCATTTAAAATTCGTTCAAAGGTCGTCCATAAAGTGTAGTCTCGCCGAATAATTCGTTAAACACAACGATATGAATGGATTCATCCTAATAATACAGTAGTCAACCGCAATTAAAATTACTGCTTTTCATTAAATTATGTCTCAATGTGTTGAGTAATATCAAAAGACAATATCTATGGGAAATTATTATTCAGCAGAGAATACAATTCTTTACATACATTTTCGACGCACTTACATCAGAAAATGATTAGACCTAACTGATTCGATGTCAGAATAAACTACCTGTTAAGACCAATCTGACCACATATCAACATGGATCAAAATGGGGAATTTCCTACCTCAATGGCCTAAGATGTTAGCCTATACTTTAGCCACAGTTTTCAAACTAATAACTTGAGATAAAGATAACCCCTTTATTTGATGACGATTGGTTTGCGTTAACACCTGAACTAACGACAGAGAGTGAAGTTGTCGACGCATTCGACAACTTCACTTATCTTGAAAGTCTGATCAGCCCTAATGGGTTAGTGTCTGACAAAATCTCAGCACGGATTCATAAAGCTCGTTTGACTTTTGACAAGGGGCGAGATATCTGTCTACCGACTGTGCAGCAGTTCGTTTTGTTTTACTTTACGGCTACTAAATGTGGCCATTAAGAGTAGAGGATACTCATAAGTTACTAGTATTTCGTTACAGGTGTCTTAGATATATTGTTTGCATCTTCTGAGATTACAGGTTAAGTAAGAGTGAGCCAACCCGCTACATCCAAGTGTGAATAGATATTTATAGTCAGACAAAAATAAGTTGCAGACATGTGATGAGTAAGATAAGAAATGCACACACATACGCTTACATAAACACAATCAAGGCTAATAAGTGAATAATTAAAAGGGTCAAAATATGATTGATCTATCCAGGGGCTAGAATAACATATGTGAGCTTAAAATAGTACCATCCCCTACAAGTGTGCCACGCGGTAGGGAGGATGTCGTTACTTCAGATTGTATCATTCACCCAAGATTTTTCCGTGGGTTACAGTCTAAGTTTTAATTCAGTACAATAGAAGTGCCTATAAATATTTACGAAGGCTTAGAACCTCCTCAAAATAAAAACGAATTTAGTATCAATTTCATTCTTTAAACACAAGTGCGGTTCAAAAAATGAACATATGTATGGAGTGATTTCTAGTGACATTAACCCATAACTTGCTCAATTTTAGACATACAGACATAAAATTGCTAGGAAACCGTAACCTTAATTTCATGCTTTCCATTGATTACCCGTTAGGTATGCTTCAAAATAACTCCGCCTGTAGTTCCTCCGGGGGTTACTGTCGGTCCCAAGCCCGGGTAAAGTAGGAGGGTTGGGCATGCGGTTAGCGACCCCGTCCCGTAGAAAAACAAACGCTAACTAGAAAAAATTATTCAAACCATTTAAGTAATGCTTTGGAATATCAACTGATTAATTCTTTATCAGAAATGTGAAATGAAATCATTAACACAAAGTAGATAAGTATGGTTTTCAAGCATTAAATAATGTACAGGCTTATGTGCGTCAAGCACAGTTGAATACTATTAATACTGAATGTTACCTAGATTGATTATTATTACTATTCTTATCGATTGAAGAACATTACTTACTTACAACTGTTACCCTCAATGGAACATAGACCGTCAACCAGCATTCTCCAACTCACTCTGTCCTGGACCTACTCGTCTAGTTCTATCCAATTTTTGTTCATTCTTCTTATGTCTGTCTCCACTTTTCGGTGTAATGTGTTTTTTCGTCTTCCTCTTCTCCCTTAACCCTCAGGATTCCATGTCAGGTCTTGTCTTGTAACGCAATTGGGTGATTTCCTCATTGTGTGCCCAATCCACTTCCAGCACTTATTCCTCATTTCTTCCTCTACTGAATGGAATCTGGTTTGTTGTCTCTCACAGTAACTTGTTTCTGATAGTGTCTGACCATCCGATCCCAAGTATCTTGCGTAGACAACTGTTAATAAACACTTTTATCTTTTGGATAATGGCTTTCGTAGTTCTCCAGGCTTCTCCCCCATACAGTAGAACTGTCTTGACATTTGTATTGAGATTTCTGAGTTTGGTGTTAGTTGACAGACAATTTTTTTGAGTTCCATATGTTTTTCAGTTGTAAATATGCTGCTCTTCCTTTGCAGATCTTCATCTTCACATCTGCATCTGACCCACCGTGTTCATCAATGATGCTACCCAGATATGTTAAGGTTTCCACATCCTCCAAAGCTTCTCCGTCAAGTGTAATTTGATTGGTGCATATTGTATTGTATCGGAGAGTCTTGCTTTTCCCTTTGTTTATATTGAGACCTACTGATGCTGAGGCTGCTGATTGAAGAACACACAAATAACAAAAACGGGCTTAAAAAAATATAAGGCTTTATTAATATCTTCCTATTCCCAAATTGTATTTTATACTTCACCATTTGTTTCTTTAATGCTCGCTCTCATTTTGTATATTATCTATACTACTTACTATTATTCAGTAACATGTTTTATTCTAAATCGTTTCTGAACACAGGATCCTTATGTCTCAGTACTTACATGTATTTTTTACGTTTAACCGATTCTATTGTTGTAGTTACAATCTTCTAACTTTCTTAGTAGTTCATTTACATTTCATATTTTCATTGAACAATTTTACATTCGTAATCACTTCCATATATACGGTGTTACGTAACTCGTTTGAATTTGTTGCTTGCCACAATTGAACTTGACACACTTATACACGTTATCAATGTTATTGTTTTGTTTTGTTTTTGTAAATAATTTCTCATTGACCCTTATTCGTAACGTTTCACCACCCTAGTAACTTCATGAAGAGTGGCTTAGAAACTATCTTATTTATATTATTAAATTCTATGATTGTGAAATATTTCTGACTGATAGTTACTTGGTTCAAATCTCGAGAGGCGGGATCGTGGATGAGCACTGCTGAAGAGTTCCACAATAGGACGAAAACAGTGCTTTCAGGTTTTCCATAGTAGTCTAACATCAATTGAATCATTATTTCAACCATATGAAAACTGAAATACATTCAAACAGATATTTGTAAATAGAAAAATAGCAATAAAATTATTACATCCAAGTATCAACATAATAATATATAACTTATAAGTTATGAACACAAATAAAAGTTAAGGGACGTTACTTAAATCAGCTGAATGTTGTATGTTTTGTTGAGTTTGGTACTAGAATCCAAAATTATAGATAATTAATAATCCCAGTAAGGTTGATATTGGCACTGTTAAGTTTGTCTTACATTGTTCCTACTCTCTCTCTTTCCACTTCTTTGTTTATTGTTTTATACTACTTATTTATATTCAGTAGGCAGTTGTATCTTTAACAATTTTCAAATTTACATTATGACTCAAGTTGTACTGTAACATTCGGAAACGTTCCCATATATTTATGTTTATTGTACTTATCATTGTATTAGTCATTATAATCACAGTACTTTAATTACTGTAACGGTTATCCACTGTTGCGGATTTGTTTAAACACAACAGTTTCCATATTGTTTGCTCTTGGTTCGAGTTTCGATTGTTCATAAACTATTGTCCAATTTCGACACAGCCACGGCTCTTTGTACTATAGAAGCCTTTACTAGTTTCATTCTTGAACGACTCGTTTAAACGCCTAGACACCTCACAAGTTGAGGTTTGTAATTAAATTTTGTGTTTTATATAATAATAGAACCGCTTTTGTAGACAAATCGTTGTTTTGGAACTTCGATTTTGCGCGTATCTCAATCAGGTCACTTGGACGCTTCGATAGACTTAACAGGCTCCAATAAAATAGCCAAACGTAGAATACAGTCAGAATGTTACAATAATCTATAAATATAGATGATAGTTAATTAATAGTTCGGTTATCATATCGACAATTATTGTAAAACGAGAGGCATGTGTATAACAGTGTATTTATTTATGAGTGGTTAACAGTGTCATGCTATGAGGGATTCAAATACGGAAGGAAGGATGGAAGGAGTCATGGTTATACACTTAAACAACACGTACAGTCGTTCAGTGACAAATGTACAAATTGTGAAAATTGACAACATAAATTCAAAAGATATCAAAAATTATTTACAAAATAGGTTTATTATAAGTAATCCTGACTGGGATTACACGAATAGAGATTATAACTTCTTTTAACTGAAATCTGTGGATGTGATGCAGATGTGTAGGTGCATATTGGCAAAGCAAGAGCAGCATATCTACATTTGAAGAACATCTGGAACTCAAAACAATTGTCTGTCAACCAAAACCAAGATCAAAATTTTCAATACAAATGTCAAGACAGTTCTACTGTATGGGGAAGAAACCTGGAGAACTATGAAAACCATCATACAGAAGATACAGGTGTTTATTAACAGTTGTCTACGCAAGATACTTGGGATCGGATGGTCAGACACTATCAGAAACAAGTTACTGTGAGAGACAACAAACCAGATTCCATTCAGTAGAGGAAGAAATGAGGAATAAGTGCTGGAAGTGGATTGGGCACACAATGAGGAAATCACCCAATTGCGTTACAAGACAAGACCTGACATGGAATCCTGAGGGTTAAGGGAGAAGAGGAAGACGAAAAAACACATTACACCGAAAAGTGGAGACAGACATAAGAAGAATGAACAAAAATTGGATAGAACTAGACGAGTAGGTCCAGGACAGAGTGAGTTGGAGAATGCTGGTTGTCGGTCTATGCTCCATTGGGAGTAACAGGCGTAAGTAAGTAAGTAAGTAACTGAAATCTGAATATCATCCAAACTTTCTTCAAACGGATGAATTGAGGTGAAAGAATCACAGAATGACATTATTGGATAGCTTCCCATAAAACTCATCTCTAACTTCATCGGAGCTGTAATCATAGGGAACGTAGGAAGAGATAATGAATAGATAACGAGGTGTTTCCAATTTTTCGATTTCTTACTGTTTCGTTTAGTCGGACACCGCATCATACATTGAATGTGTTTTTTTTAATGAATTGTCTGTTTCATTGAGAACAGATACATGAGGACGAGAAGAAAAGTTAATCCTGATAGCACAAACAACCGAAAGTGAGCGATGATGATGTGTTGGTATTAACTGAAAGCCTGTTATGTTCCGATAACAATAGGGAATGGTAACTTTGAGATCCATTTATGAACCAATATTTTATGATTCATACCGCTGAGGTTGATATTAGTGTTCTGGACTTAACTGATTTGGCTTGGTTAGGCGGAAAGCAAGACCGATACGTACTCTAGACTGCTCGTACGGTTTTCGTGTGTCACTGTTCCAGTCGATAATTCGTTGCTCTCTAATTGGCGGTCATATCACGTCATACGTTAACAGGGCATCCACTCGGCCACAAGTTATAACAAAGTCTAATTGTAAGTTAATTACAATTTCGTAATATTAATTATGGTCAACATTATGGCAATAAAAAAGAGTAAAGAAATGTGGAAAGGAGAAGTGATTCTTCACTTCAAGGATTTTGGAATTTATTTTGGAATTCATGTTTCATACACCATAAAAAGGACAATGTCTGGAACGTTGAAACATTCTACCACTGAATAGGTTGTGGTGTCCACGAATCATTCTCTAAAAATATTTGAATGTATTATCATACTATGTATCTGGAGCATGACAACTCATCTTAGCATGTGAACATTTCAGATCAATCATTAGAGAATACTTACTTACTTACTTACTTACTTACTTACTTACTTACGCCTGTTACCCCTCGTCGAGGAGCATAGGCCGCTCACCAGCATTCTCCATCCAACTCTGTCCTGAGCCTTCCTTTCCAGTTCTTTCCAGTTACTATTCAGCCTTTTCATATCGGCTTCTATTTCCCGGCGTAGTGTGTTCTTTGGCCTTCCTCTTTTCCGCTTCCCTTCCGGATTCCAAGTTAGGGATTGAGTCGTGATGCACATTAGTGATTTCCTTAATGTATGTCCGATCCACTTCCAACGTCTTTTCCTTATTTCCTCTTCAGCTGGAAGCTGGTTTGTCCTCTCCCATAAAACGCTGTTGCTGATAGTATCCGGCCAATGGATGTTGAGTATTTTGCGTAGACAACTGTTTATAAATACTTGTACCTTCCTGATGATGGCCGTAGTCTTTCATCCGATTCAGCAGCACTCTGTTGAAAACTTTTCCTGGTACTGATAACAAACTGATGCCTCTGTAGTTCTCACATTGGCTCAGATCTCCTTTCTTTGGTATCTTGATGAGATATCCTTCTTTCCAGTCAAATTATAATGACCTCAATTACTGGCCTAGATTTAATTTGTGAGTATAACTCAGTGTTTATGATAAGTCAAGTTTATTTTTGTGTAAGAATTTGATATTTGATGGATTGCGTCATACAAGTTCGCAGTCCTGTTTTAGTGCTAGAAACGGAACGTTCATGTTGCGATTGTCTCTTCAGTATGACATAGAAGTTATCATTGGATTCGAAATTGTTAATAGTTCGTCAATTATTCTATCTATTTTATAGTTAAGATCATGAGTCAATTGAGGCTAGACCACCATCGAAAACCTGGAAGCACTGGACGGCCGTTTCGTCCTATTATGGGACTCCTCAGCAGTGCGCATCCACGAACCCGCTCTCGCGAGATTCGAACCCAGGACCTACCAGTCTCGAGCCGGAGCCCTTAACCAATAGACCACTGAGCTGGCATCCAACGGTGTTAATGTCTAACCTCAACCAATCCACGAAATTGCGCAACCAACTTCCAATGTACTGAGGTAGATACCTGTCTCTACCTGACATGGATTAGCTCCACTGGCCACGACTTCTCACTAGAACTCCAGGAATTACCTCAAGGAGCCAGTCCCTAGTGAGCATATGATCATTATCACAAGGGGGGTTTTTGTGGAGATTTAGTAATTTTATAGTTAAGATCATCAGTCTATTGGTTAAGGGCTCCGGCTCGAGACTGGTAGGTCCTGGGTTCGAATCTCGCGAGAGCGGGTTCGTGGATGCGCACTGCTGAGGAGTCCCATAATAGGACGAAACGGCCGTCCAGTGCTTCCAGGTTTTCGATGGTGGTCTAGCCTCAATTGACTCATGATCTTAACTATAAAATTACTAAATCTCCACAAAAACCCCCCTTGTGATATTCTATCTATTTTGGTCGACTGACTACACCATAACATATGTGCATAGTTGGGTTTCGGAAAATCTTTATCCTATCTTAGAGTGATATAATTTCTTGTAATGTTTTATAAGTCGTTGTGTTGAGATAGTCTGTTAGTATCATGGAGAATTGTCAATCGAATTGAATGATCTTAGAACTAACGGATTCAAGTGTGTTTTCGAGTTGGTTGATGTTCCCAAACTGATTTCAATTCACAATGGAAAGCAACCTTACAACAAACCCTTTAATCATGTTGAGATCCCCTGAAATGATAAGACATTTCGAGATAATGATGGTTTGTAATTCATTTAAGTACAAAATATTCAGTTGTCGATAGTATGCTATCTTACAAAATGAATATTTCATTCATTATAAGCAAAGATGGATGGTGGCTAGCAGTGGAATCCAGTTTGACGTGCGTTTCGTCCTATTTGGAACTCCTCAGATGGATGAACCTGAACCACAAAGTTTATGTTTACTGCAGGACTCAATCTCAGTACCATTCGCTTCAAACGTCATCACGTTATCCATTTGGATATTGAGTCCTAATATCCACTAGCTTGTGCAATGTAGTCAAGTTTAAATTCATTTTGTACTGTTTATTTAAATCTTCCGATTGATGTTTAGGACTTCGACCGATCAGTCTCTTATTGGCATATGTGCATCCTGTTAGTATTACCTCGATATTGCCTTAAGTCTAGAACCACGAAATTGAGCAACTGTCCACCGCTGACTTCAGTGAGTTGATATCTCACAACAGACCTGGTTGAACTCCACTGGTCATATGCTCACTAGTGATTGGCTTCAAGAGATATTCCATGGAGTTATAGTGAGAAACAGTGACCAATGGAGTTCAACTGGGTGTGGTGTGAGATAGTAACACACTAAAGACTATGATGGACGGTTTCTCAATTTCGTGGATTGTTTGAAGTTAAACATAAACACTGTCGGATGCCGGCTTGCTCAGTGGTCTAGAGGTTAAGCGCTCACGCGCGAGACTAACAGGTCCTGGGTTTCGAATCTCATGAGTCGAGATCGTGGATGTGCACTGCTGAGGAGTCCCACAATAAGACGAAATGACTGACCAGTACTTCCAAGTTTCCCATGGTGGTCTAGCTTCAATAGATTAATGATCTCAACTATTACAATTACTATAATATCCACAAAAACACCTTATATTAATCTTTGAATATCTTAATTTAATTGTCACTTATTCCTCTTTATTTTGTTCACTATTTTGATTCATCATTACGTATTACACAACATAGTTATATATAATGAAATGGTTGATAATAGGTTATACTTACTAAACAAAAATCTTGACAATTTAGTTACCATAGCAACTATAAATGTACCTCTATGTGGATACATGTATGAATATGTGCATTAGAAAAGAATGATTATTGAATAAAGTGTTACTTACTTACATTTCATCCGGGTTTCACACAATCATATACAATTTGATGAGTTAACTAATCTAAAGTTACATAGATAGTTATGTCATTAGTATATTTGATAACTGTTAATCATTTGAAGAATGTGTCTTCATTTGTAATAATGATATACATCATAAAACAAGCATATTCACAATTTAATACATTACATAAGTTGTTTTGATTTCAGTCACTGACTCTTCATATACAAGAGATGAGAAAAGTTGATCACTTGGTTGAATCTTTATCACAATTACGTATAAGCCTGTGTGTGGTATTTGTACTAACTGATAATTAATTTGTATTTGATTGCATGCTTATTATGAATTCTAAATAATATACGTTCGTTATCGATATGGGATTTTGGAGATCATGAGATCATGAAGCGACTGATGTTAGACCACCATTGAAAACTTGAAAGTACTGGCTAGTCGTTTAGTCCTATTGTGGGACTCCTCAGTAGTGGGCATCCACGACCTCACCTCACGAGATCCACACCCAGGATCTAGCAGTCTCGCGCCAGAGCATTTAACCGACAGACCACTGAGCCGGCGGTATCCAACGGTGTTAATGTCTAACTTCAACCAATCCACGAAGTTTGAGCAACCGTTCACCAATTGTCTTCAGTGAGTTGCTATCTCACAACAGATGTGGTTGAACTCCACTGGTCATAGTTGAAATCATTAGCCAATTGAAGCTAGACTTCCATGGAAAACCTGGAAGCACTGTACGGTCCTGGGTTCCAATCTCGCGAGGTGGGATCGTGGATGTGCACTGCTGAGGAGTCCCACAATAGAACGAAATGGCTGTCCAGTGCTTCCAGGTTTTTCATGATGGTCTAGCTTCAATTGAATCATGATCTCAACTATTAAAATTACTATAATATCCACAAAAACCCCTTCTGATAATAAAATTTATTATTCGAAATATTTATTTCATGGTTACTTTGTAGTTATCATCTATGCTATAAATCCTATTTGACGAAGTGATTCATTAAAAAAAAATAAGGTAGTATAGACTGGAATTAACTCCGCCTGTAGCCCCTTTGCCTAGGCTACTGCCAGTCCCGAGCCCGGATAAAGGAGGAGGGATAGGCATGGCGTTAGCGACCCCATCCCGTAGAAAACTAACTCGCTAAAAGAAAACGCTAACCAGAAAAGAAATGGACTGGATTTTAGTAATATCTAGAAATTACACACAATAAATTGAAAACGTACAATGTAAAGTATGAACATTGTTGGAGATGGGTAAGTGTATATTCAAACTATTGAGAGGATATGAATGACATGAAGTTATTTTCCTTTCATTTAATTCACTTTTAATGGCCCTATATCTGATTCCAATTGTATTGTATGGTTGATTGACATTGACAATTAGAAGAACGAAGCGAAACGAAGCACGGTGGAAATGACGAGTGAGACAACTGGATTTAACCGAGTGTTAATCAATATTTATGGTCAGACAAGAATAAGTTACAGATATGTGATGAGTAGGATAAGATGTACATACAGACATAAGCTCATATAAAAGCAGGCAAAGTTGATAAAGTGAATAATTAACAAGGTCAAAACGTGACTCAAGCAGGATGAATAAATTGGCCTGTCCAAAAGGTAGAATAAGTTATATGGGCTTAACATAGTAACCGATATTACCCACCAACACTTCTAAATACATAAAATGAAAGTTTATTGTGAATGACGAATACTTAACTTTTAAATAATCTTCGGATTGTATACACATATTCTACAAATGTGATTGTTGATATTAGTCAAGTTATACTAAGATATTTTGAATTCATTTGAATATTCTGTAAAAGATGGTTTGATGTATTACTTGCTTGCTTACTTACGCCTGTTATCCCTTATCGAGGAGCATAGGCCGCACAACAGTATTCTCCATCCAACACTGTCCCAAGCAATCCCTTACAGTTATTTCCAATTAACATTCATCCTTTTCATATCTGCTTCTATTTCCCGACATAATGTGTTCTTTGACCTTCCTCTTTTCCACTCCCCTTCACCATTCCAAGTAAGGGGTTGCCTCGTGATGCAGTTTGGTGATTTCCTCAATGTATGTTCAATCCACTTCCAACGTCTTTTCCTAATTTCCTCTCCAGCTGCAAGCTGCTTTATCCTCTCCCATAAAACGTTGTTGCTGATAATATCCGGCCAGTGAATGTTGAGTATTTTGCGTAGACAACAACTATTTATAAATACTTGTACCTTCTTGAAGATGGTTGTAGTAGTTCTCCATGTTTCAGCTCCGTACAATAGGACTATCTTGACATTCGTATTGAAGATGGTGACTTTGAAATTAGTTGAGAGTTGTTTTGAGTTGCGTATGTTCTTCAATTGCAGAAACGCTGCCCTTGCTTTGCCAATCCTCACCTTTATATCTGCATCAGATCCTCCTTGTTCATCAATGATGTTTCACAGGTATGTTAATGTTTCCACATCTTCCAGAGTTTCGCCATCAATCTTTGTGTATGTTGAGGACTATTGATGCAGAGGCTGCTGCTACATTTGGGTTTGATGCATACACTCGTTTAAATTACTTCACTATTGTAACATATTCATTTACATCGTTTGTACGTTGATTTTATTTGTCAACAGATGAATATCAGCTTCATTCAGTTGATTAGGTTTTGATTATTCTTTAACTGATTGTCAAAAATACTTGTATCGTCCCATTATTATTTAGGACTGTAATTGATCAGTCCCTTGTTGGCATATGTGCATCCTGTGCGGACTGCCTCGATATTGTCTGAAGTCACAAGCATTCTAAGCAAAGATGGATAGTGGAATCCATGACGCCCGTTTCATCCTATTTGAAACTCCTCAGATGGATGTATCTACAACTCAGAGTTGATGTTTACTCTGGGACTCGAACCCAGTACAGTTCACTCCAAACGTCATCACGTTATCATTTTAGCTACTGAATCCTGATAGGCTGATCAATTGCAGTCCTAAATAACAATGGGAAGATTCAAGTGTACAACACCATGTGAACATAACTTCACCCCACTGCACAAGCAAGTGGCTATCAGGACTTAGTATCTAAGTGAATAACACAATGGCGTTTGGAATGAACGGTACTGGGTTCGAGTCCCAGAGTGAACATCAACTCTCAGATGCAGATACATTCATCCGACGAGTCCAAAATAGGACGAAACGCGCGTCCAATTGGATTCCATTGCTAACCACTATCCATCTTTGCTTATATAACAACAAAGTTTTATCTGAGATTATAAGATAATTATCAAAAATTATATTGTTTATACACACCTTATCAAGTTGATTATCAATATGACCATACAAAATTGATGAAACAATTATACTTTGCTAATCAATCTAAGGGTACCCAAATCATCTTATTTAGTAAATCAAGTTGATCCAACTATACTGTCATAGTAACATTTCATCATAATGGTGGGGGGGAGTTTTCCTCTCTCAAGAATGTTTATTATTGTTTTAGTATCAAGTTTCCCAAATTGCCTAACCATTGTGTTATTCTAAGTATTGTGTTAGAACGACTTGACACGCATGACATTGATCACCACCCCGTAATCAATCAGTTGTAAGGAGTGTTTATGATAAGGTTTCTATACTAACGGAAATCTTAACCATTTTATTTGTTATATGGCTTCATACGAACTGAACAATAGTATGGTGTTAAATTACTAAATCATGGTTCTATCAGTGATAGAAACAAAAGTACTAAATTATAATTAGATGGTAAATAAAAAATGAGGGTAGATGTTGGATTGGATTGGATTGTTGGAAGGGATTTTCAAGGTATATTCATATATATATATTTGATTCAAGGAAATGCCATAAAACACAAATGTGTATGGGTAGCTAGTGATCATTCGGAAATAATCACTTAATGGAGTTGGAATATTCATAATGAATCATTGAAACCCTTGCTCCCTCGTCCCAACTATGCTTTGAAACAGTTAATGCTAGTTAAATTATGAGCTTCCTATTATCTTTATAACATTGTTAACTATAATGAAATGATGGTGATGATGAATTGGTTACCAAAAATGTACTACAAACATGGTAAATACAAAATTATTATTGATTAAAAAGATGAGAATATCGGATGTATGTATAGGGGAATATGGATCACCGGGTAAGTAATAGTGAGGTTAGATGTAGGATATTAAGGAATGATGGTAAATCAATTGATGAGGTCATGAATCTTCATCGACTGAGATGGTTGGGGCACATGTTACGTATGCCTGAACACCGATTACCACGACGCGCTATGCGACTAGTATTGACGATAGTTGGAGTCCAAACCAAAACGTGACATCTGTCCTTGAAGTCATTAACTCCTAGTCTGAGTCATGTTGGTAGATGTAGGCTACTTGATTGGGGTTCGTGTGACTATCGTAACCAATGGTTGGAGACTCTAGGTGACATGGCTCAGAATCGATTACAATGGCGCAGGTGTATACACTCCCTGTCTTCCCTTAAACTATGAGATTAAAACTGCTTCCTATCTTTCTTTCTTCCTACACTATATCATTATATACAATCTTTCTTTTATATATTACCACTACTAAATTAACTACTTCTATGAACTCGGTGTTCATCTTGTTGTGCTAATGAATAAGGTATGGTAACTTGGACCGATGCATATACGTGTCGGGTCCTACGTTGTAGCTGATTGACTGACTAATATGTTCTTGACATTTTCACTCTTCATAAATTGCATCGAACTATCATCATAGCCTTATATAGAGATAAAATTACGGTGGTCAGTCGGTCCAGTCAAATCGACTCATGAATTCAATTGCTGAAATCTCCACAAATCCTCATTCTGATAATCATAGATACCTTTTAATGTTCATTCATTCAATGTTACAATAATGACGAATTCTTTTGGTATATGACCGATACCTTTTCATAATCCAACCCAATCATGAATTGATCAGGGTAAACGACAAGTGATCATGACAAAAATATTCGGTCGATATGGTTCTTTGTCTGGAAATATTATTACTGGGCATGTGTTGATTGTTGTTATTTGAATAACAACAGGGGGTCCCATATTTTGTTACTACAAACGTATGTTACTTTTTTCCATAAATGAACTTCTATCTGTGTATGGAAACCATTCACTTCAACATTTGACTACTACTACTACAAATGGTGAGTCTTGGCAACATATTCATGAGATATAGCTTTTTTCTTTTACAAGAGAACAGGAAAGTTATGATCGATATATGAATTATCCTTGTTAGTCATATGCACTTGGTAACTATGACATTTACAAACTCAGGAAACATCTACGATCGTCAGGAAGAAAGCGCTAGAGATCTCCAGATTTATCTTATTCATTGTTTCCTTTGTGACATTATACGTCGGTGGTTCAACTTCACTATCATGATAGCATAAACGACAACATAATTCATATGTTTAGAATAATTGACTACCAATTAGTGAATAAGGATTGATATTATTCTGTCTATTGGTTAGGGATGATCGATTTCGAACTACTTAACGTGTATTCTAACTGTTGAGCTGAATAAATTGACATCACTATGAATAACTGAAGTCAAAGATCAGGTGATAGTGCTTGACCTAGTTTACACATACATTGACAATCAGTAATGATTCATAAATGTGTTATACGAGAAAATGCTACTCTATCTCTCTATCCCAAATATTCAAACATCATCATCACTCACAACCTCAGTAATTTTGTCATTACAGGTATTCCATCAGTAGTTGATGTCAACAGTCCCATCAGTTCGTTGTTGAATATGTACAAAGAACAAATCGAAGGAAATGCATACGATTTTAACCCAGCAAATGTAACTTATCCGACTCTAATAGACTGACAAAGTCAAAGTTACTGTCCATAAACAAACACGTAACTTCGAAAAGAATAAATTACATCAAGTATTTCATTGAACTTTCAATAAGACAACACCAATTTCATTTATCGATGATTTAAAGTAACCAGGTCCCATTGAGTGTAGTTGACAAACACTAGAATTACGTGTTCCTGAACATGTTCACAGTAAACATTTGATTAAAAGGACTAAGTGTTTTGTAGAAAATATTGATTCAGTGTATGTCTTTCATCGGTAAAATATAACAGATTAGGCACGGTTGAACTTCATTCGTGCATACATTATACAGGTACACAGTATTAAATGCATAACAATCAGGCTGATAACAAGATATTTAGTAATTAGTATGGTTAGAAAGACAGTAGATGGGATTGCCATCATTTACCAGTGATGTTGTTGTTCGTGTGTAGATAGTTGACGACTATTTGCCAGTCTGTTGCATGAAAACTCCTTAACTAATTTAGCAGATTTTCTCACATGGTAGAGCATAATTAACTGACGAATGGGATGGGAATATTTAACTGTTGTTTTGCATGATACTGGATGTTGGCACACAATACAAATGTATTAACTCTATCCTATGTACGGTAGGAGGTTTCATAGGAATAATCCTGAAATGAGTAAGTAGAAATAAACAGTGAATGGTGTGTAGAGCATCCCTCCACGAACATACATCTGCCGCGACACCATGGGCAAGCTTTAATTAAATAGTAAAACCATGAATATGCACTATCAGCCATTGTCACAATTGTGGCAAGAGACACATATCATTTCGCAGATAGTTAAAACGCATTTACATCAATACTAACACTTGTGTCTTTCTAAATATCTAAGTCACATTTCAGTTACTTTCGAGCACTATAATACAAAACTAATTCAACTGACAGAATAATTGAAGCTACAAGCTTGTCAACATCAAAGACAGATGCGCTTCATGACAGGGAAGTTCTTTCTAAATAAGTTAGTGTTAGACTCACGCACTTCTAAGTAGACCTATTCATTTCGGGTGTTTTACGATTTCCTTATTTCTTTTGTTCATCCCCATGGACACATTTGTGTTAATATTTCTTTCCTCACTATCCTACTCTAGAGTAAACTTCATCACTTCGACCTTGTTACTAGTCCACTTGATCAGAATATCACCACTCCGTTAGACATAAAATCGTATTTCGTTCGAATAGAGTAATTTAACCACTCGAAGTGTTTCATCATCCACTCGACAACATGACTATATCACTCCGTAGTTGATGTTGTTTCTCTTCAGGTAACTCGCTCACCAACAATGATCTGATTATATGAAACTGTTTTCTACAGACCAAAATTTCTCCATCTAAATCAGGAGGTCAAAGAAAACGGATATAATTCCACCCTACAGGTTTGTGGTACAGCTTCCATTCTACCGTCCGGTCAACGTAAAAACCTAACAGCATCGTGATTCTGAGGTAGATCAAACAGTTGAAGAAGCGTACATTCAGTATCTAGTGAGATATCACTTGATGTCTTAACACAACAATGAATAAAGTTATGAAGTTCTAGTTGCTCAATGATTAATAAATTGTTTCCTCATTAATAAGTGAGTAACAGAAAGAAATGTACAATAAGATCGACAACCTGTTGTGAATCTTTTAAAAAAAGCAAACATTAGTTCAGCATGAATTCATACAAAACAGTTTGTTATGATTGGTATGCAAGTCAGTTGACTGTTCAAATGGAAATATTCATCATTCATTTTTGTATTGTCGGCTAATACACGTGTAATGACCTACTTTGATGACGAGAATTCGATTGATATAATGGAAACAATTATGATTATAACTAATTGTACCAGTGATTGTTTTTCTATACCTGTTTGTTTAAGTGTAAAAACCACACACACACACACACACACATTCTTCCGTTGTCTGTAACCTTACATGAACTCGTATACGCTCAGTAGTTCAGCTTGTAAACTTTGACATGATCTCCGTTTCCTTTCGATACCACAAGATCGCCAACAAATACATCTTATTGCAACTGTTAACTGCCTTCTGGTTTTTAGCTTACAGAAGGATCCAACCCAACATCTTGTACGTCATCTTCCTATAGTGGTCATCATAGTCAATCGCAACTGAACATCAACTATACACGTACACTTCATACTGTACAATATTGTTGTATATTCAAAATGCATAATTCAAATGCCATTTGCCTAAAGGTATAGAATACCTTTTTCAAAACTATCAAACGATAGACAACCATAGTGTATATGTCCATGTCCGTATGTTTTCATTCAACAGACAAATAACTCCTCAAATATTCACATATTCAGTATTATCACATCTGAATGAATGAATGATCATTATCAATAAATGTCTTAATACATTTTGTTTAGCCAACAAGATGATGAATAGACGGACGGGTGGATGGAAGGATGGGTGAATGAATGAGACTGTTGGCTGAATATTTGTCTCATTTATATAAATTTACATACATCCATATAACATTCATTCGTTTTGATTAGTCTAAGTCAATTCATCGACAATTGTCTATTCATATTTCATGAATAAATTATCTTTGATTCAATGAATTGCTTAACACATACACACGTGATCAGTCAATGAATCAACAGACTGACTAGACAATGATCATGATCAGGATGATGATCAGGATGATAACAATAACAAACAGATAGGATCATTATTTAAACTTTGTCTCCCCAATTGATTTGAATCAGTTTGATTTGATTAGAGTATCGAGTTCCATATTCGGTACAAATACAGTAATAGGACAAGTTTAGTTTAGGTAATGGTAAATAAATCTTATCTCTTAATGATTTTCACAAGATTTCTGATTAGACAATATCACAATTAGATGTCATAACAATCAATGGAGTTAAATGAAATTTTGATAGATCAACAGAGTAAGATGAGTAAAGTTAAACAGAAAGAGAAAAAAAGGAAAGGGATCAATATATCACCTTCATTCAATAATGAAAAACATTCAAGTTACCAGGATAGTGAGAGATTAACAACTGCATTCTTTCGGATACATATGTTCGCATCGAACATTTTAAAAGTGATGGACTCAATGTAACATAGTGGATTTTGTAGTGGTTTCAATATTGATTACTATGAGTATCAACATTACGTCCTCCATTAAGTTGATCAAGTAGGAATGTCACTGATGAAAACATATGGATTTTCTAATTCCAACTTTCGTGAAATGTGCTCCACGGTCTGAATTGGAAACTTGCTCTCTGTTCATCCAATATAAGTGCTTTCACAAGAATATATAAACTGTTAAGTACAATTAGCGGTAACATGAAGTGTTGATTGTCCACTTTAGTCTGTCTCAATGAACAGTTTGTTCAATATGAGCAAATTAGTTTTTAATGCGGCACTTAGTCTAAAATTCATCATGCTAGTTAACTCATCACATTTGAAGCTAAGTAAAATATAATGTATTCTCATTTTAAAGAAGCTAGTATACAATGATGAGTTCCATTCTATCGACTGTTCAACAATGATCTGTAGTATCGCTATTTGTTAGATCCATGATTTATCCTAACGAAGTCCAACTTGTTGATCCCTATGTTGGTTATCTACTAAATCCTTCCTTCGATTCAATAACACCGTTGGAAACTTTACCTGGTGTTGACAATAATTTAATGTCTGTGTATTTCTCATTCTTATCAAGATCCACATTCTCTGGTATGTTGATGAGGAATCCCTCTTTTCAGTCTGTCAGCATTTGTTTCTCATCCCATATCTTTCTTTCGTTATTTCAAACGATGATCCGGTGATTTGGGAGTCGTGAGATTTTCATCATATAAGCTATTTTGGTGTTTCTGTAGAGAGAGTCAGTGACACTCATTTTTTGTTGAGCATTTTATTTTTGACGAATAGAATACAACAATATCTCTCCCAATGTTAATATTTTCTGTCTAGATTGTGTCCGATAGGTATCACTTATTCTAAGTACTGCTATATTGTATGTGATTTGTGGAGTTGTTTGGATGTTCCACCTGTTCTCCAACATTGTTCGGACGTTCCATGTTCCTAGATGAATTTTTTTTGGCTGTCACAACGATATAGCTTCCTAGCCCACATCTAAGTCACACCTCGTAGTTAATACCTAACCTGGATTAAAAGTTTTATTCAGACAGGGAATCAAATTCAACCAGGAGTGAATAAATGAGAAAAATTGCTTGTCAAGGGATGAGAAAGAAAAGTACACTTACTTCTTGAGATAAGAAATGTACACACTTTTCAGCAGAGGGCAGAATCCAGATTGCTGATTTTCAATATTTATCCGGAAGCAAGTTCTTCTACGACCTACTTTGGTAAACCAGACCCATTAGATAAGACATAATAGAACATAACCTGAGTTTCATTCTTGATGCAGCTGATATTCATCTCTAGTTGATTCAAATCCATTTCGTAAACTAATTATCATTGTATAGTTTTTTACATTCGTGATAGTGATAAGTCAACTTTGAAATAAAACAAACATCCTCATTGTATCAATTAAGAAAAATTGATGAGAATATGATTTTTGAATGAACCACTAAAAATCTATCTCCCTGGTTCAATCTCATTTTAACACTATGGTTGATGTATATACAAAATGAATAGCTTTACCCTCATCCCTAATTCTAACTTTGCATTCCTAATTTCTTACATGCCCTGGTACGACCGAGGGTGGGTAGGGCCCACTTTCTCTTTCGAAATGCTCTCACACAGCCACGCGTATACAGCCTTTGACAGGGAAGTCCTACTCACTACCTTCTCGTAGCATTACTGTTGTTTACGAAATTCAGAGGACGAAAACCGAATGTTCGGTGCTTTAACCGGCTTGGTGGACACGGAAAGTTCACACCTAGGGGAGTTGGAAAACCCTCATTCCAAACCAATGGTGCACATGGGCTGGCTCCAGTATCCTGAGGGAACAAATGGCGTATGAATCAATTGTTGGTCACCGGTTACCGTGGGACCGAATCTCCTCACGATGCTCCACTGCCTTGTGGATCAGACCTTTTGGTCAAAGGCTCGGGATGTGGTCCCCTAAGGAAACCACCTGCTTCAGTTTGGGCACCTGGGCAGTATCATAACCCCCACACAATTAAATGAAATGGCAATATTTTGTGTGGCGCATATATATCTGATGCTCCCTTGTACAGTATTTATGTATTCAAATAAACAAAAACACTAGTGTCTGACCCTTTTTTTCATACTAGCAAGTAGATGATCACTTAAGTATCCCTCAGAGATCGTCCATAAATTATAGTCTTATCAAAAAAATTAATACTAATTGTAAAAGTTTGTTGTTGTTGTTGTCCAGTGCTTCCAGGTTTACCATAGTGGTCTAACTTCAATTGACTCATGATCTCAACTACATAAAAATAACTGAAATCTCCACAACCCCTCCTTCTTTAAGATGAATCAAAATAGCCATATCAACTAAATGTCAATATCAAATCAATGTTAAAAATTCTTAAACTGTTTAATGGATATTTATGAATAAATGAATTTACTATTTCATTTCTTTAGTATTCCATTTGATTTATTTCTATTGAATACTCAATGGGTTGCCTAAGAATAACATAAAATAGTTCAATTTAGATCATAAAAAGGCATAATGAAAACTAGTACCAAAAACCGATTTCTGATCAAATTCCTCTCGTTTCAATAGCTGAGATCATGAGACAATTGAAGCTAGACCACTATGGAAGACCTTGAAGCACTAGATGACCGTTCCGTCCTAGCATGGGATTCTTCAGCAATACACATTTACGATGCCGTCTAGCGAGGCTTGAAAACAGGATCTGTCGGTCTCGCACGCGAACGCTTAACCTCTAGACCACTGAGTTGGCCGCCATCTAACGGTGTTAATATCTAACTTCAACTAATCCATGAAACTGAGAGGTGATTACGAGTTTTTTATAGATAAAAACACAAACCACTTCCGTAGCTGTTACGCGATTTACTGATTGGTGTGTATAAGACGTGATCTGATGCAGATGTAAAAGCGAGGATTGGCAAAGCAAGGATCACATTCCTACAATTGAAGAACATATGCAACTCAAAACAACTCTCAACTAACTTCAAAGTGAGAATCTTCAATACAAACGTCAACACAGTCCCACTGTACGAAGCTGAAACGTGGAGAACTACTGTAGTGAACAGAACACTAGTCGGGGACAATCGAATGTATTTAAGCAACGATTACAGACTATCTCAGTAAATTCTGATTACCAAACAATGAACAGTCAATTTGCAAATTAACAACCAATTGTTTCAATCTTCACTGTTTCTTCTCTTATTCCATTGCTCATGCATTTTCCAAACGATTGCGCTTCATTTCAGTTCTTTGTTCACCGGTCTACTGCCAAAATACATTCTATGTCTGACCCACACCATATACTACCTATATGGATATAAGTAGACCACACCACACTACTACATCCATCGTCAAGAAGGTACAAGTATTTATAAATAGTTGTTGTCTACGCAAAATACTCAACATTCACTGACCGGATATTATCAGCAACAGCCCACTGTGGGAGATGACAAACCAGCTTCCATTTGAAGAGGAAATGAGGAAAAGACGTTGTAAGTGGATATAATATACATTAAGGAAATCACCAAACTGCATCACGAGGCGATCCCTAACTTGGAATGATGAAGGGAAGTGGAAAAGAGGAAGGCCAAAGAACAGATATGAAAAGAATGAATAACAACTGGAAGGAACTTAAAAGGATTGCCTGGGACAGAGTTGAATGTAGAATGCTGTTGTGCGGCCTATGCTCCTCGACGAGGGATAACAGGTGTAAGTAAGTAAGTGTATAAGACCTTACTGGTCAATAGAAAGCTAACTTGTTTATGCATGTTTGTATAAAATAGTGTATTTTTCACTTTAAAAAACTGATAACTATGGTAACAAATCTCTTTGAACATCTCCCTGATTAGTATATGTGATCACGTTTAGTTTGGATGTGTCGATCAAATTTACTGTATGAACAAGAAGGTTTACACAATAACAGATAGATTACAGAAGAGACGACTTACTACACATTAGACAAGATTGTGAAAAAGACTGGAAAGTACAAGAAAAGATAAAAACACTGTGTCAAGACCCATATGTATATGTATGATTAGTAACTGTGTATAAGTCTTTTCTCTTTAGTCTATGCATGAACATAAAGCAATAAGACCATTAAAACCAGGATCAAATTCATGATCCTAGTAATCTTACATTGAACTTTATTTTCATTGACAATTATTTTACACTCCATGCCCAACCCTCCTCCTTTACTCAAGTTTGGAACCATCAGTAACTCTAGAAGAGCTACAGATGGAGTTATTCACACTGAGTAATTTTATCTAAATTTAAAGAATGAAAGTATTGCATATATATTGAATGAATTCATTTCAGATTAAAGTTACTCAATAGTTTCTATTCGAAACTTTATGATGAATAATTCGATGTTGTAAACCTCTGTAAAACAAAAAGCACCAGATTTTTTTCATTTGTATCAGTACACAATTTAAATATAATATTGATTTTATGTATACCATCACATCTATGTATTATTATTAATTCGAGTCCCGCGTATGAGATTGTGGATGCACACTGTTGAGGAGTCCCATACTAAGACGAAACAGCCATCTGATGCTTCAAGGTTTTCAACGGTGGTCTAACATTGATTCATTCATGATATCAATGTAAAATCGATAATCTCCACTACTCTATATTGATATTATTAATCTGTAATTCTATATACCATCCCTATATATCATATTTCAAATGAATATAAGATAGATGGATAGTGGCTAGCAGTGGAATCCAGTTGGACGCTCATTTCGTTATATTTGGAATTTTTCAGCTGGATGTACCTACATCTCAGAGTTGATGTTTATTCTGGGACTCGAACCCAGTACCGTTCGCTTCAAACGCCATTGTGTTATCCACTTAGTTACTTGAGGTGAAGTTTAAATTCACATGATGTTGTTTACTTGTATCTTCCCATCGCACAAGCAGGTGGCTATTAGGACTCAGTAGCTAAGTGGATAACACAATGGTGTTTGAAGCGATCGGTACTGGGTTCGAGTCTCAGAGTGAACATCAACTCTGAGATGCAGCTACATCCAACTGACGGATCCTTAATAGGACGAAACGTGAGTCGTGGATTCCACTGCTAGCCACTATCCATCATTACTCATAAAGCTTGTCACTTCAGGCAATATCGAGGCAGTCCACACAGGATGTACATATGTCAAGAAGAGACTGATCCATTACAGTCCTAAATAACAATGGGAAGATATAAGTAAATAACACCAAGTGAATTTGAATATAAGATAGTTCTGATTTATAACCTTTATAAATCATAAATTATAATACCTCTCTTATAAGTCCTATTCATCGATAGTTAATGTATCATACAGGTAAATTATAAATATAATCTATCTCATAAACAGAAGTTAGTTCATAAATCTATACTTTAATATAACTTCTTGTCCTATTACCCCCAAAAAGGGGGAATGACATTACTTGGAATGATGATAAACATAAACATTTTGCAAAAATACAAAAAAAAGTGTATTTCAGTTTCATTTTCCATCAATATCTGTTACAACAGCTAATTGTTAAAACTGATGCTAAATAGCAGGAAGGATGAATGGTATGTATGTATGTGTGTGTGTGTGAGTGAGTGAGTGAGTGAATGAGTGAGTTTATGGGTATATCGACGTAAGTGTATATATAGACAAATATATTTCGTTAGTTTAATGGTAAGATGGATTGTCCAAAGATTATAATCTGAAGATTATGAGATAATTAATGGAGAGATCAGACAAAAGTTTATGGATTACGAGTTTTATATAGAGAGTAATTATGGTAATATATATATTTTATGGTCGTCAATATTCCATATTATCCTTAAACTTTGTATATTGTTCGTTCTGATCACCGGTTACTCGATAACGGTCCTAACGGTGTATGAATCAGAAGGGGAATACGAAATGTTTATTACATTTATTATTGCAACACCCACAGGTTGCCAAAATTACAGGCACATTAAGCAAGTATGAAAGGAGTAGTGCCGAAAAGCAAGCGAGTGAGTGTGCGAGACGAATGAACGAGAGAGAAAGTGATCGATTCAATGAACGAGTGTGTGAGTCAGAGAACAGGATTAAAATGTACATATATACATACATAGGGAAATGAATGAATCATCGGATCAATTAAGCGACTAATACTAAAGGTAGCAGAATGAATACATGCATAGACAATAAGCAAAGTTCAAGCATACGTGTTTGTACAAGTACAACAATGATAAAAGTACAATAGTATAGATACATTGTTATTGTACAAATGACTCTATCCGTTAAATAAATTAACAAAAGGGCTTAACCAAATTCAATATAAACAAACTCAATTGCACATGAGCTGATATACTTTAAGAAAGCGCTCCAGCTGACGAACCTATTTAGGCTTGTACGAATTATGTTCGATCCTAAAGAAAACAACGATACCAATAATTATTTATAAATGACGGATGAAATTCTCATATTTGAAAGCATGAGTCCATTGAAGCTAGACCACCAAGGAAAACCTGAAAGCACTAGACGGCCAACTCGTACAATTGTGAGGCTCCTCAGCAGTGCGCATCCACGATCTCACTTCGTGAGATTCAAACCCAGGACCTACCAGTCTCGCACCAGAGCATTTAACCGACAGACCACTGAGCCGGCATCCGATGGTGTTTATGTCTAACTTCAACCAATCCACGAAGTTGAACAACCGTTCACCAATTGTCTTCAGTGAGTTCCTATTTCACAACAGATGTGGTTTGAACTCCACTGGTCACTGCTTCTCACTAGAACTCCATGAAATACCTGTTGAAGTCAGTCACTAGTGAGCATATGATTATAATCATAACGCCTTACACTGACCTGTTTCCCAAATGGTCATTTCCAAACTTAGTCATATATAACTTATTCAAGAACTTGCTAATTAGTTTAATCATGTATTTTAGTAGAGGATAATGGAAACTTGATAGGGAAAAACTGAATTACGCTACTTTAAACGGTGTTTCAACTTAATCATTAGTTTTCAATTAAATGTAAAAACTAGGTGGAGAGGTCATTGAATATTTTCTTACAAGCTTAATTGTCTTTTTAAGCAAAGATGGACTGTGGTCATCGCCACTCATTAGCTAAGTGGATAACGCGATATCATTTGAAGCGAACGGAATTAAGTTTCAGTCCCAGGGTGAATATCAACCTTGAGATGCAGGTACATCCAACTGACGAGTCTCAAATAGGATGAAACGCCAGTCCAACTGGATCCCACTTCTAGCCACTATCCATCTTTGCTTACAATGCTTGCGACTTGGGAAGATTCAAGTAAACAATACCAAATGAATTTAATTGCCTTTAGTTAACTACAACTTCTGATAATAACATTCAATTATGAAAAGTCATCTTGTCGTTTTCAAGCATACAGTTAAACATGTAAGATGAAAATCATTTTGTTATATCTAGAGCTTTGATTCTTGCTATGCCGCGTACTACTAGACTATTTGAACGATCGAACCCGCAACGTCGCAAGAGAGAAGACAGAAGACTAGTAAGTAGGAATTTTATTCCCCAAACTGTCAAAATATAGTACAAAAATCTCATGTATTTATAGTTTTTTTGGCTGAAAGTAAATCATCATTTCAGACAGCTAATAGGCACATAGGGGGTCATTCTTATCCCTTCAATAGGGAAGCTACATGTCGACGTTCTAGAATGTTCCCCTAGTGGTGATTGTATGGAATGTCTCCAGCTCTTTCTGGGCTTCTTGAAGCTTCCTAGAGTTTGCCAACGAGCCATCCTTATACATTTATTTAATACTAAAACTAAATAAGTAACATTAGAAAAACTCGATCAATAATATTTTCATAATATTCCAGCATAAATAATTTGGACAATTACTAGATCATAAGATAGTTGACATTTGGTAGACATCATATACTGAAGGTCAATATTTGTGAGAATTGTCCTTGAACCCTATCAAGTAGTTCGAACTTCAACGATCTATGCATAGACTTCAATGGTAGTAAAAGAATATGAAAAAATTTGATTTATTTGATCCTGCCAGAATGTCATTTGATGTAGGTTTTTTTTAAATTTCACCAACTGATCTTGTTTTGAAATCAAAGTCGAATAAATAATCGAGTAATTATTAGTTGCTATGCGACTATGTCTGAAGTTAGATTGAGACTTACCAAGACAATTAAAAAAGAAAGTACGTTTTACACTATAGTCTGTATAAGTAAATAGATAGATAGATAGATAGATAGATAGATAGATAGATAGATAGATAGATAGATAGATAGATAGATAGATAGATAGATAGATAGATAGATAGATAGATAGATAGATAGATAGATAGATAGATAGATAGATAGATAGATAGATAGATAGATAGATAGATAGATAGATAGATAGATAGATAGATAGATAGATAGATAGATAGATAGATAGATAGATAGATAGATAGATAGATAGATAGATAGATAGATAGATAGATAGATAGATAGATAGATAGATAGATAGATAGATAGATAGATAGATAGATAGATAGATAGATAGATAGATAGATAGATAGATAGATAGATAGATAGATAGATAGATAGATAGATAGATAGATAGATAGATAGATAGATAGATAGATAGATAGATAGATAGATAGATAGATAGATAGATAGATAGATAGATAGATAGATAGATAGATAGATAGATAGATAGATAGATAGATAGATAGATAGATAGATAGATAGATAGATAGATAGATAGATAGATAGATAGATAGATAGATAGATAGATAGATAGATAGATAGATAGATAGATAGATAGATAGATAGATAGATAGATAGATAGATAGATAGATAGATAGATAGATAGATAGATAGATAGATAGATAGATAGATAGATAGATAGATAGATAGATAGATAGATAGATAGATAGATAGATAGATAGATAGATAGATAGATAGATAGATAGATAGATAGATAGATAGATAGATAGATAGATAGATAGATAGATAGATAGATAGATAGATAGATAGATAGATAGATAGATAGATAGATAGATAGATAGATAGATAGATAGATAGATAGATAGATAGATAGATAGATAGATAGATAGATAGATAGATAGATAGATAGATAGATAGATAGATAGATAGATAGATAGATAGATAGATAGATAGATAGATAGATAGATAGATAGATAGATAGATAGATAGATAGATAGATAGATAGATAGATAGATAGATAGATAGATAGATAGATAGATAGATAGATAGATAGATAGATAGATAGATAGATAGATAGATAGATAGATAGATAGATAGATAGATAGATAGATAGATAGATAGATAGATAGATAGATAGAAAATAGAGAGGGACAGAAACCTGCTTGTATACTTTATTCTGTGGATCATTGTCATAAAAGGAAGACAACAATATGTATCAAAAGTACTTAATCATTTTTGTAGGCATAGTAAAACATGGACAAAAACTAACATTCTTTTAACTAGGATACAAAGTATGTTTATCTACCATCCGGGAAAGAAATACCTCGAAGTGTTATTGTTTCTAATATATATATATATATATACATATAAGGGTAGAGTTTCTTATTGCTGTCATGTGTTCTTTGTTTAATCCTGAATAGTGAGGCCTGGAAATACAACAGTGAATTAGCCTGGTCATCTGTAACAAAGTTTCAAGTAACTTATTAATTGTTTTTTTGTTGTTGTTGGTATATTTGGTTTATATTCAATGTGACCGGATATTTCACACAATGGAACACAAGTTAGTTAAAAATGAGTTAGGAAAATGTTAAATGAATTCTAAGTATTGAAGTTATTTTAAAATAAATCATTTCGTCACTGATGATTATTTATCTAATCGTTCAGTCAGTCACGACGTAGAACTTTGAACATACGTGCATTAGTTCGAGTTACTTAATTACATACTTACTTACGCCTGTTACCCCTCGTCGAGGAGCATAGGCCGCACACCAGTATTCTCTATCCAACACTGTCATGGGCAATCATTTACAGTTCTTCACAGTTAACATTCATCCTTTTCATATCTACTTCTATTTCCCGACATAATGTGTTCTTTGACCTTCCTCTTTTCCACTTCCCTTCACCATTCCAAGTTAGGGATTGCCTCATGATACAGTTTGGTGATTTCCTTAATGTATATTATATCCACTTACAACGTCTTTTCCTCATTTCCTCTTCAAATGGAAGCTGGTTTGTCATCTCCCACAGTGGGCTGTTGCTGATAATATCCGGTCAGTGAATGTTGAGTATTTTGCGTAGACAACAACTATTTATAAATACTTGAACCTTCTTGACGATGGATGTAGTAGTTCTCCACGTTTCAGCTTCGTACAGTGGGACTGTCTTGACGTTTGTATTCAAGATTCTCGCGCGATACGAGGGCTATGTCATCTGCGAAGTCCAAATATTCTAATTGATTCTGATATGTCCATTGTATTCCGTGCATCCCTTCAGATGACAAGGTTTTCATAATCCAGTCAATCACCAGAAGAAAGAGGAAGGCGGAGAGTAGGACTGTCTTGACGTTCGTATTAAAGATTCTCACTTTGAAGTTAGTTGACAATTGTTTTGAGTTGCATATGTTCTTCAATTGTAGAAATGTGGTCCTTGCTTTTGATTTAATGTAAGTGAATGCTATATCTAATAGCCTTGTCGATTATATTATGACTTTGTTTTATAAATGAATGTACTGAGCTATTAATAGATAGCTCATTTCATAAATGTCCAAAATCTCCTCTATCAGTTGTCATGGTAGAATGACATTCATGTTTAGATTGATGAAAATCTTATAAATAATCTTAATGAAGTTATAATAAATATATATTTATGGTATTGCAACTCTCACACTTCCTCTTTCTTCTAGTGATTGAACGTATTATGAAGACTTTGACATCTGACGGGAAGCACGGAATACAATGGACATCTCGGAATCAATTAGACGATTTGGACTTCGCATATGACCTAGCCCTCCTATCTCATACACACGAACAAATAAAGATGAGGACAACAAATGTACCAGCAGCATCTACATCAATAGGCCTCAATATATGCAAAGGAAAAAGCAAGATTCTCAAATACAACATGGAGAACACCAATCCAATAACACTTGATGGAGAAACTCTGGAGGAGGTGGAAACATTTACGTACCTGGGAAGCATCATTTTTTTATAAACAAGGAGGATCTTACGCAGATGTAAAGGCTAGGATTGGCAAAGCAAGGATCACATTCCTACAATTGAAGAACATATGCAACTCAAAACAACACTCAACTAACTTCAAAGTGAGAATCTTTAATACGAACGTCAAGACAGTCCCACTGTACGAAGCTGAAACGTGGAGAACTACTACATCCATCGTCAAGAAGGTTCAAGTATTTATAAATAGTTGTTGTCTACGCAAAATACTCAACATTCACTGACCGGATATTATCAGCAACAGCCCACTGTGGGAGATGACAAACCAGCTTCCATTTGAAGAGGAAATGAGGAAAAGACGTTGTAAGTGGATATAATATACATTAAGGAAATCACCAAACTGTATCATGAGGCAATCCCTAACTTGGAATGGTGAAGGGAAGTGGAAAAGAGGAAGGTCAAAGAACACATTATGTCGGGAAATAGAAGTAGATATGAAAAGGATGAATGTTAACTGTGAAGAACTGTAAATGATTGCCCATGACAGTGTTGGATAGAGAATACTGGTGTGCGGCCTATGCTCCTCGACGAGGGGTAACAGGCGTAAGTAAGTACAGTAAATTATTTCATTCTGGTCAAGATAGCACTATTTCATATCTCATTAATGAACAATATTCAATCTATTTATCAATCTGACTTGACCTCAGATAAAAAGAGGAGACTAGGCTAATTCATTGTTGTATTTCCAGGCCTCACTATTCAGGATTTATCAAAGAACACATACCTATTCAATTCAGGATAAAGAATTGATGTAATGGTAGCTTTTACATTTACCTATCAGATTTTAACCTGTCGAAACTTTAATATTTCAGCTTTCACACACAGTGGAAGCCAAAATAATTTACAAAAATAAATCTTTATATCCTAAATATATTGGTACAATTTTTTCATAGTTGAAATCATTAGTCAATTGAAGCTAGACCACCATGGAAAACCTAAAAGCAATGGACGGCCAACTCGTCCCATTATGAGACTCCTCAGCAGTGAGCATCCACGATTCCGCACCCGCGAGATTTAAATCCAGGACCTACCATCTCCGTGCACACATTTTTATTCACTTTTATCAGTGGCTTAAACATATTTTTTTCTCAAAAGTTACACCTAAATTTTTTATTACTACAATCAGTTCTCATCACTAAATGATCCATGTTTTGATTAACATAGTATAACAGTAAGATAGAAACGACCTTCAATTTAAAATTATCGATTGATTGATTAATTAATTAATTAATTAATCGGATCAATATCTTTAATTGGGCAGTTACAACTAACTGAAAGCTATTTGAGTCAAGAATATTTCTACACATCTCCATCGGGAGATTTACTTCAATGGCAATTACAACCGTCTAATCAAACTGTTCATTGCACATCCACTATATTATTGATAACACGATGAATTGATTCATAACCTTTAGATTAATATAGATTATACATAATATATGGTTGATATGACGCCATGATGAAGAATTAATCATGAAAATAGTGCACTGTTCTTTCAGATTCACGTATTCAACTTTCTAAAAGATTATTCATCATTCTCATCCCCCCTTATTATACATCACATCCAATCAAAAGTCTTCATTAATCAATACTAATGGAGAAATAGAAATTAATTTAACCAATCAAAATGCTCGATTCATTAATTATTCAAATCATATACTTTTTATAGGAATTATTTAATTCACCACCCCCTCTATTGTTTATATTGTATAAGAATATAAATAAAAACACCTAATACTATAACAAGTTACCATTCCTATTTTAATGCGTACATCTGGCAGGGTTCAGTTATCTACCATGGATATTAATAATAATCAAGTTACTAATACATTACAATTAACTATTAAAGATTATGCATATCGTTTAAGAATTGGTATAAAAGAAGATTGGAAAATTAAATTATTTCGTGAATATTATCCACGTCGTTTTCATGAATTATGTATGATACATTTATCATTTTTAATTGATATACCATGGAATTTTATTGATCAAAAAATATATTTCCATAGTAACAATGATCATACATTATATTCTTCTAATACTATAACAACTAATGTATGTAATACAATGAAAGATACTAAATCTACATTAATGAATACTACAAATATTGGTGGAACTACAACAAAATCAAGACTTAAACGATTATGGAATAATTGGCGTATTAATTCACGTAAGTAGTATTTGAATTTTATGTTTTATATGTGAATGGTTAGAGACTGAATGACGAAGATCAGAATGGATTACAGTTATAAATGTATCTTAGATTTTCTGTATCCTATAAATTCCCTCCTGAATTATGTCTTGTATATCAAATGTGTTAATTTTATGTACACGAGTTGAGGGATTTGTCTTGATAAATTGAACCGATGTACACATGTACCAGGTTTCAGGCTACGTATAACTGACTAACCTGTTTGAATAAATGAATGATTTCCTATATTTATGCCAATTTCGTTCTTTGAATCTGGAACATCATTAGTCCAATGAATTTCTGTTCATCTGGCGTATACTACACCATACAAAAACAAATGAAGTGTTATATACCTCATTCATGAGTACACTACTTGTCCATAATTAGTAAACTATATGTTAGAATGTGATATAATTGAATAAAACATTGCAAACGGATCATGAGATTGTAGAAACTGTATTTCAGTTTTTGTATGATCTTATTGTTGGATCTCTAAACTTCATTATTTGTAATCACATGATGAAGAATGTAGTGGAATTCTTCCATGCTTATCCATTCTATCGGTCTCCTTAAACGATTTATGATAATTCTATTGGACTATTCAACATCTAGTTAAGTGATGAAATTTCTTTGATATTTCTATGAAACTCATGTTAACATTATCAATTAAGTAAACTCATGAATATTGAAATTAATATTAATCAATGATAGAATAGTTTGACAAAAATTGGGCACCAAGTATGTGTAAACACTTTTTATCTATCCTTTAGCCTTCAGATTAATATTGCTTCATATCTGTCTTTCTACCTGTACTTTATCCTTATATATAATCATTCTTTTATGTCTTACCATCATTAAATTAACTACTATGTATTTGGTGTTGATGTTGTTGTGCTAATGAGATATGTCAATTTGAACCGATACAAATATATGCCTGGTCCTACTTTGTAACTGACTGATGTGTGAAAATTGTATTTGAAATCATCTCAGTGAGTGAAGCAGTTCAAACAAGTTTACAGGATAAAACATTGATAGTATTTAAATCTTAATCTCTGACATTATTTCAAATATAATTTTCACATATAATAAACAAATAGATTATTCTAAAAAAATTACCCATCATAGTTGAGATTTTCTTCTGCTGAGGAGTCCCATAATAGGATGAAACGGCCGTCCAGTGCTTCCAGGTTTTCGATGGTGGTCTAGCTTCAATTGACTCATGATTTCAACTGTGAAAATACTAAATTCTCCACAAAACCCCCTCTGATTTTCTTTTATCACCAGTGTTATTGCTAAACAATTCATTCTAATTCACAATGATATGTAATTAAATCTTGAACGTTACCTATTTTTTTCATAATATTCTTGTCAATGTGTCACTAAATACATCAAATAATTAATCATTCAACTAAGTACAGGGCTCTCGATAGTGTAATAGTTTGGGGTGTTGCTTACGAAAGTGAGAGGACGAAGAGCGAATGTCCGGCGCTTTAACCGGGTTGGTGCACATCGAGGGGCCACCTAGGGGAGCTGGAAAACCCTCATTCCAAACCAATGGTGCACATGGGCTCCAGTATCCTGATGGAACGAATGGCGAATGAACCTATTGTTGGTCAACGACTACCATGGGACTGCATCTCCTTACGATGCTCCACTGCCTTGTGGGTCAGACCTTCCGGTCAAAGGCTCCGGGTGTGGTCCCCTAAGGAAACCACTTACTTCAGTCTGAGCACATGGGCAGTATCACAAATCTTATTTGATTTGTGAGGCGCATATTTATCTGGTGCTTCCTTGTACCAATATTTATGTGTTTAAATAAATAAATAAATAGCTTGACACTTGTTCGATACTGAGTACTATTCATTGTGTATTAAATTAATTATTCATCTTGGCAACTTGATAATCCTTTAATCTTTTCGAATTGATTCCACATTTTTTCTTAACAATTGTTAAAGTCTAGTATCATTTAGCATGTATATTGAGTTTCCCTTTTTGCTTTCATCAGTTATTAATATATTTTCTTCTAATTTATATAAAAAATGATCACCCTTCATTCTTTAGAATTGTCAGTGTTATTATTAGATTAGTTCCATTGTTTATCTGTTTATTTATTTCTTTTATTTCATACTTCTTATTATTCTTTAAGTCACTTAATGGAATGAACCGATATGTAAGAATCCTTAGCCATTTTTATATTTAAATTGTCGCTAACTGATTTTTCTTCTCATTCTATTTATTAGTTTTTCTCTTCTATTCCCTGCGTTGTGTGTGTGTTTAGAGGGAGGGGGAGGTTGGTGACCAAGTGGATATACTAGGCATTTAATTACTATAAAGCGTGTATAACAAAGATGAACATAAACAGGTATGTTCTACACACATACACACACAAGAAAAAACCGTTTTCATACTATCTAAACACTAAAATTATTTATCGAAACAATAACCAGACAAAATGTAAGTGCACTTACATATATATCCTAAGAATTAACATATTAAGTAGTTGTTTCCGTCGTCTCAAGTTGTCAAGATACTTTATTTTTATTCTTTTGTTTTTTAAAAAAAGGTATCTCTAGGTAATGACACTTCAGTTATAGAATAAAACAAGAAATTCAACTTCACTTCTTTCAATATTTGCATTTTACATTCTTTATTTATGTATTTAAACAAAAACATTTATATAAAAGGGTTAATGGATTAACTATCATTTCTTTAAAGCCCATTATCTATATTATAATTACTACATGTAATGCTCTTATATATATATACATAAGTTTGTAAACTTAGTTAGGGGACGAATATAGAAACCCAAAGATTATGATGAATGGTACTGTAAAGAAAAGAAATTCCAGACAGAGTAAGAACATATCTTAAAACAAAGAATGATATATATATATATATTTATTTTTTGAATCATTATTTCTAATTTAGTTGCATACTGTTATTGGAATATGTATAGAATGAGGGCGAATAAGTGGGAAGCAGTGGTAGTGTTGGGGTGGTGGTGGTGGTAAAACAGATGTCTAGATATTTATTAAAAATACAACAACTGAATCTTATATCCATCTGATTTACATACAAAGAAAAACGTAATTGAAACATTTGAATATAGATATACTGGAATGAATTATGTTGTGAATCATTTATAATTTCCTTGTCAATACAGTAAGATGCATACTTTTCAGTTTACTATGGTTTCGTGGGGTTTTTTGTGGAGATTGTAGTAACTTAATGGATGAATTCTTGAGTTAGTTTAAACTAGGCCACAATTGAAAACATGGTAACACTGGATGGCCGTTTTATCCTAGTATAGGACTTATCAGTAGTGCTCATCCACGGTTTCGGACATGAGACCATGGATTGATTGAAGTTAAACATTAACACTATTGGATGCCGGCTCATTACCGAAAAGTTCAAGCGTTCGTGAGCAAGACCGAAGGTCCTGGATTCGAGTCCTGCATATGGGATCGTAGATGTATATCGTTGGGGATTCTCCTACTAGGATGAAACGGCCATCCAGTGCTTTCAGGTTTTCAACTATGGTCTAGCTTAGATCGACTCATGAATCTAACCATTATATTTTAATTGTTGTATTCATAAACTGTTTATGATACAATATACCATATGATATAATATTTAGCAAATAAACGAACACTAATCTAGTGTTTCAATTCAATAATTTTCCCCCTGACATCAGTTCTTGATGTCACTAACTTCTAGTCTGAGCCATATTGATAGATGCAGACTACTTGGTTGGAGTCCGCGTGACTATCGTAACTAATAGTAACTACTTTTGTAAATTTGGTGTTGATCTTGTTGTGCTAATGAGGTATGGCAACTTGAACCGATGCATGTATGTACCTGGTCTTACGCTGTAACTGACTGAATTTTCCCTCTGATATGTAATAAACGAAAGATGAATATTTCAGTTTTACTCATTCTTTAATAAAACAAACACAGCGAATAGAATGAAAAAGGTAAATGTAAATATTAAAATTCAATCTGGAAATGTTACCATTGATTCTTTTTCAAATCGTCAATGTTAAATTTTTTTATCAGAAGGGGATTTTGTGGAAATTTTAGTAATTTCATATCTCCCAACACACATGGTTAAATTCCACTGGTTACTGTTTCTAAATGTGATAGGTGCTAGGTTCGAATCTCGTGAGAGTGGGATCGTGAATGTGCACTACTAAGTAGCCCCAAAATAGAACGAAAGAGCCGTCTAGTGCTTTCAGATTTTTTCCATAGTCTAGCTTCAATTAACTCATGATTTCAACTATATATCTTATATGTTTAGTTATACAATCCATCTAAAATTATATCAATATCTTGACTTGCCACTAATTAATCAAACAAATTTTTGTCATTTGATGATGATGGTGATGATAAATTCAGTTAAAAAAATTTCACGAATGGATTGTGTTAAATTAGAATTCTTATGGATGGATGGATGGATGTAGGTAGCATGTGTATTCCTATACTTTTACACATTACCATTATTATTATTATTATTATTATTATTATTATTATTATTATTATTATTATTATTATTATTATAACATGTAAAGTCTGTACGCGATCACTTTTTTATTTACCTAATTGACTTCATTAATTTTATATTTGACAGACATGAAAATTAATCATTATTTTTTCATTATGTGAAACAAACACACACACACACAATTCTAACGTATATAAACAAAACCACCCCACCCCCCACACACACTCTGATCATTCAAGAGATGACTTGTGTTTTTTTTCACACTTGAATTGTGTGAATTCTCCTTTGAATGATGATTGTTTTCTTACAAGATCAATTGTACTTGTTATCACCATTATTATTATTATTATTATTATTATTATTATTATTATTACTAATGTTGACTTCATTAAGGAGGATATACTTTCCTGTTTATTTTTTTGGATTGTTTATATTGATGATCTCGTTGATAATCTTCATTAATGAAGTTTCATTGATTATTCCTACCTTTAATGATGTCATTCAATTGACTATTCAAATAATTACGTAATAAATAATGAATAATGTAAGACATTACAGGTCAAGATTCTTTTTTTTTTTTTTTGAAAAAAAATAGAGAAAAGAAAAAGTTATTACGTAATGACAATAATAATTAATAAATTTCAATTGATTTATGATGTAATAATTATTGATACTTGAATAGGAGAAGGGAAGTTTCAACGAATAGCTCTCCCTTGTTTGTCTAGTTCGTTTAAGTTAGATAGTTAGTTAGTTAGATCACTTGTTAATCGATGAGATCAAGTTCAATTGACTTTTTATTTTTAAAAACAGAAAGAACCTAATTGATCTCCAATATTGAGTCAAGTTTACAATTATTTACATATTAACCCAATTAGGTTTAGACAAGTAAAATGTTGGTTAGATTCTCATATATTGGTAATTATCGGTTATAGGTGAGATTCATTAATATATGATAATATAGACCATTCATATATTGTGTAAGATGACTGATGACTGAATATTCTATCCAATAATTATAAAACTTGAGGTAAGATGGTGGTTGGAGGTGGTCAACACCATCCAGTGATCAATCAATTGTGATTACAGCTCAGTCCTACAGGAGGTCGGTCACGGCCCGAATAGCTCAGTGGTAACGTCTCTGACTGTGAAGCTGAGTGACACGGGATCGAATCCGCCAGGGAGTATCAGTTCCCTCAAGATTACAGGTACACCTTGCTGATGAGTGCCAAGTAGCACAAAACCCGGGTCTAGGGTTTCCTGTTGACCACCTCCAACCACCATCTTACCTCAATATATATATAGTGCATGTAGTGTCGAGCCACCTAGACTGGTGGCCAAATTGCAACTCGATCGATAGCATTCGATTAGCACTAAGAAGGACCTGACACGCATGACATTGATCACCACCCAGTGATCAATCAATTGTAATTATAAGACTTGTATACCTTAACCAGTTTATAGACATTTATATTTGACTTCAAATTGGTATAATTATGTTGAATATTACTGTTATGTAATAGTCTACAGTAATTTATTAAAATTGACTCAATTAGTGTAATTAATGATTCAACTAATTTTAGAAAATTCTTATCATTATTCACTTGATGTTGTATAATTGTATCTTCTCATTGTTATTTAGGACTGTAATTAATCAATATATGTGCATCCTGTGCGGGCTGCTTCAGTATTACCTTAAGTCACAAGTATTCTAAGCAAAGATGGATACTGGCTAGCAGTGGAATCTAGGACTCCCGTTTCGACTCCGTAGTTAAGTGGATAACGAAATGGTGTTTGAAGCGAATGGTACTGAAATCGAGTCACAGAGTGAACATCAACTCTGAGATGCAGGTACATCCATCTGAGGAGTCCCAAACAGGACGAGACTCGCGTCCTGGTTTCCACTGCTAGCCACTATCCATTTTTGCTTATAAAATCTTATCCTCCGCGAGAGGTGATAGGTGTAAGTAAATTATCATTCGTTTGTTATTATAAAATTACTTTCATCAAATTCCAGTTACGTCCCGTTATCTGACTTCAATTAAATTGTATGAATATTACTGAAATACACATGCCGGTTATCCTCGTATATATAGTTATCGAATTAACCCACGTTAGTGAATAAAGGAATTAAATAAACCGAATGCGATAGTGGATTTTGAATATGTATATTTCATGCACTCATTGATTTGAACAGGAAATCAGAAAGATGAAAGAAAGATGGAAGAGCAAAGCAAATTGAAGGAGCGAAGAGAAATGATGTACCAACTCGATTTAATCAAGTGTTAATCGATATTTATGACCGAACAAAAATAAGTTACAGACATGTGATGAGTAAGATAAGAAATGCACATACATACTCTTACATAAAAACAGTCAAAGTTGATAAGCGGATAATTAACAAGGTCAAAATGTAGTTTGAGAAGAACAGGTAAATTGATTTATCCAGAAGCTGGAATAAGCTATAGGGTTTCGATATAGGACCAACCACTACAATACTACAGGATCTCAGACAGTTGTGTATCGATCCAGATTAGGTTATGGTCACATAGATTTATTAAAAGATTGAAATATTTTGGGCGATCATTTACCATATATTACAATGGAACTTAAAAAATGAATGATATCGTTTGGGCATAACCGAAATCATTGCTAAACAATATGATGTTTATTTATTTAGAAGGGGATTTGTGAAGATTTCACTATATTTCAAAGTTGAAATCATGAGTCAGTTGACGCTAGACCACCATCGAAAACCTGGAAGCACTGGACGGCCGTTTCGTTCTATTACGGGACTCCTCAGCAGTGCGCACCCGCGAGATTCGAACCCAGGACCTACTAGTTACGAGCCAGAGCCCTTAACCGATAGACCATTGAGCCAGCAACCAACGGATCGTGGGTGCGCACTGCTGAGGAGTCCCATAATAGGACCAAACAGCCGTCCAGAGCTTCCAGGTTTTCGATGGTGGTCTAGCTTCAACTGACTCATGATTTCAACTTTATTTATTTACTTAATAGAAAATACCAATTCTGATTAATTTTTCATATGCCTTAATATTTAATGTCGTGAACGGTGGCTCAATTTCATGGATTGATTGAAGTTAGACATTAACACCGTTGGATGCCGGCTAACTCAGTGGTCTAGAGGTTAAGCTTTCGCGCGCGAGACCAACATGTCCTAGGTTCGTGAGTGCACACTTCTGAAAAGTCCCACTCTTTGACGGAACGGTCGTTCAGTGATTCCAGGTTTTCAATTATAGTCTAGTTTAGATCAACTCATGAATTAAACTATCTAATAAGACTAAAATCTTCACACACACACACACACCCCTTCTGACTTAATATTTTTGTCTATCCAAAGAAAAACAGCTGGTATTTATTTATTTCTATCTACCCATCTATGAAATGTTAATAAATAAGTTACATTTTCATTGAATAATCATCATCATTATCATCACCATCATTTCACAGGTGTGTTTTTTGTTCCCCTATTTCCCCCCTTTTTTAATATAAAAAAGAAAAAAAAAACAAATTGTTTATTGTTTATTGTTGCACATTTTGTGAATTGTAATCATCATCATCATTCATTCACTCATTCACAATATCAGATACTACAAAAATAGTATTTTCCATGGGAAAAAGATAAACAAAAAAAAAATATTAAAGATAAAAACTTATAACAGATGTGATTCAATCACAAATTATACTTAATCAAATTGTTTAACCCTCACCCCTTTCTGATATTATTAGTACAAGAAGGAAGGGGGGCGGGAGTTGGAGCACTAAATACATATACGCCAAATAATAACAATCTAGTCAATAGATAATATTAGTTATCATTGATTTATATATATGAGTGTTGTGATATTGGCCGGGTGCCCAAATATATGAAATAGACTTGAAATAAACAATGTGTAATCATTACAATGGTATACTTTAGTTAATTAAAATGATAATGTGTATTATTTTTTTTTGTATGTCTGAATATTGATTGTCTAAAGGTCAGAAAGGGGGAAAAAACTGTCATATTATAAGAGCCATTTTAGGTTTTAATTATTATTATTCATATATTGTTAATGTATTATGTATTGGTACATTATAAACAACATATGCTCACTAGTGACTAGCTTCAAGAGGTATTTCATGGAGTTATAGTGAGAAGCAGTGACCAGTGAAGTTCAATCAAGTCTGTTTTAGAGATAGTAACTCACTGAAGACAATGGTGGATGTGTCATTAAATTTCGTGGATTGGTTGAAGTTAGACATTAACACCTTCAGATACCGGTTCAGTTGTCTAGAGGTTAGGCACTCCTGTGCGAGAGTGATAGATCCTGGATTCGAATTTCGTGAGCCGAATTCGTGAGAGCGAATTGCTGAGGAGACACACAATAGGACAATGGTGGTCTAACTTCAATTGACTCTTGATTTCAACTATATAAATTTATAACGTTTATGTTTATTTTTCTTTTACAATTTAGATCCAGTAAAATCGGATTATATACCTGATGAATTAGCGAATAATATTATCACCTTGATTGATTGTTTAGATAATGATGAAGGTAAGTTTATTATCACTATCATTTCTTTCTGTTCGTTTAATATTTAAAAGTTTTTAGACTTAAATAGTTAATAGTGTCGAAGAAAATCTCATATGTCTTTACTATTTACACTATTGAATACTTTTTTATTTTAAAGAAGCTAGTGTACAATGATAAGTTCCATTTTATCGACTGTTCAACAATGATATGTAGTATCTCGATTTGATAGATCCATGATCTATACTAACAAAATCCAAATTGTTGATCCCTATGTTGGTTATCCACTAAATCCTTTCTTCGATTCAATTACACCGTTGAGAACTTTGCCTGTTGTTGACAATTGTTTGATGCCTCTGTCTTTCTCGTTGTTATCAAGATCTACTTCCTTTGGTATGTTGATGAGGAATCCCTCTTTTCTGTCTGTCAGCATTTGTTTCTCATCCCATATCTTTTTTCGTTGTTTCAAACAATAATCCGGTGATTTGATCAGAGTGATAAGATTTCATCATATAAGCTATTTTGGTGTTTCTGTAGAGAGAGTCAGTGACACTCGTTGTTTGTGAAGCATTTTATTTTTGACGAATAGAATACTACAGTATCTCTCCTAAGGTTAGATTTTCTATCTAGATTGTGTCCGATGGGTATCATTTATTCTAAGCACTGCTATGTTGTATGTGATTTGTGGAGTTTTTTGTATATTCCACCTGATCTCCAACATTGTTCGGACGTTCCATGTACCTAGATGGATTTTTTCTATGACTATCCAAAGATGGAGTCATCTTAATGACCCCTAGAGATTTTCGGCTTTCATCATAAAGCATCTTAACTCCTCTATCTGAAAACTGTCCAACTCGCAGAGTAGAGTTTAGTACGTTTTGTTGCGGGCACTTTTACTGAGTTGGGTTGTAAACTCCTTACCCAACACTTCTATTTAATCCGTTCTTGGAATCGACTGTAGCACGAATGTTTCCAGGAGGCATTATTACAAATAACTCGAGTACATTTTCTTTTAAAGATTTGTTTAAATATTTGATTATTTTAAAATTTTAGCTTGTTCTGTTGAAGGATTATTCCGTAAACCTGGACATAATTTACGTAAACGTCAAATACAAGAAGCTGTCTTTGAAACATCATTTGATCCGAAAGTATTCCAACTGAATAAATATAATTTTCATGATTTTGCAAGTGCATTAAAATCAGTCTTGGTTCGTTTACCAACACCATTATTTACAGAACATTTATTACCATTATTTTTACAAGTAGCTTGTAAGTATTCTTCATTCTATGATTTATGTATATGAGATTTATTTATTTAAACACATACATATTGGTACAAAGGGGCACTAGATACATACGTGCCACACAAAACAGTGGTGAGGGGAACTGAAATGTACAACCAGAAGAACTCTCAGTTAAGGAGGTTATAATCACTTTTTATGCAGAAAGTAAAAAAAAAGGTTACAGCGGGATCGCCATTGACTTCCATTCTGAGCCATATCTGATAATGTCTCTAGCAACTGTGTAGCACCATCTCGGACCCCAACCAGGGAGTCGTGAAGGACCAACAGAAGCTATCCCTTTGCAGCTTTCTTTCATGCCACGACACCATGTCATACACTGGCCTCCTCTCCGCTTTTTCCAACCAGTCCTAGAGTCGGAAATTAATACACGACGTGGAAGTCTCTGGGACGACATTCGTAAAACATGTTCAGGCCACCGAAATCGATGTTTCAAGATAGTGACACCAATTGTGTTGTCGTCTCTGCGCCCGAACACAGGATGTCAAACCTCTGCATTACTAACATGGTGTTACCACTGGATGTTAGCAATCCTTCAGAGACAATGATGATCGAACACAGAGAGACGTCTAACATCCTCAACTCGGAGAGGCCAGGTTTCACAAGCATAGAACGAAATTGCTCTTACCGATGCGTTGTAGATCCGACCTTTTACAGCCAGACTAACATCACGAAGATAAGATGATCTCTTCCAGATTATTTGTTTATTTATTTTTCGGTTATAGTAATAAGAGATAAAACAGTATTCACTCTTCCTTCTCTTAAAAGATCATAATTAGTTTTGTTTCCATGGTTTTACAGGTTGAATTACCTTTATGAATCATGTCTCAACCATAAAAAAAACCATTTTACTCACTATTCAGAAAGACATTATTTATGATTAGCTTAAACTGTTCATTCTAATAGTCAAATTGAATAGATTCAAACAGACTGAACTAATTCGATTTATACTTCAATCTCATTAACATTTAGTATCCGGTAAAATTTATTACTCATCTAAAAGAGCTCTTACACCTATATTTATGATCAACTTATTAGCCGTTAAATTTAGTATATATAGGGGTCTGTCTACATGATTATCATAGATTCTGAACTATAAACCCTATAGATCACTTGTGCATAGAACTTAATCAATTTACTCATGACAATTGCTTAATGTCATACAGGGGGAAAAATCAATGAATGAATGGTGTATTGGTATTCTTCGTTTATTTGATGGTTTGTAAAATTATTTTTGAGAATTTACAAGTACATTTTGATCAGGATTACATTGGGTTAGGATTTACGTTAGTTACTAATATAATGAATGAATAGAATAAGAGGAACAAATGGTGTATCAATTGAGAAGACGGGAAGCGAATGTTCGATGCTTTAACCGTGTCGGTGGACTCGGAGGGTACACCTAGGGGAGTTGGAAAACCCCTATTACAAACCATTGCTGCACATGGGTTCCAGTATCCTGAGGGAACAAATGGCGTGTGAACCAATCGTTGGTCACCGACTACTATGGGATTGCACTCTTCACAATGCTCCACTGTCTTGTGGATCAGACTTTTAGGTCGAAGACTCCGAGTGTGGCCTCGTAAGAAAACCACCTGCTTCAATTTGGGCACCTGAGCAGTATCACAGTCCTCACACAAATCGAATGAGATTTGTGTGGTGTATACATATCTGGTATCCGTTTGTAGCAATATTATATGTTTAAATAAAAAAAAGAGAACAAATAGGTAATAATTATATTGATTATAACCAACCAAAACATATCTCGATATTCGATTGCTCGAGAATATTGGGTTGATTATAGCCGATAAGTATATTTTTAAATCCAAAACTTGCAAACAATCATTTCAGTTAATATTATTCTTTATTTTGATATAGTTTTGTTCTTTGAGCTGAATGGTTTAGTCATGGAGCTTTCACCACAGAAGACTTGTACCTGAAGTTTGTGCTGATGAAAGCTTTACAACCAAACCATCCAGTTCAGAGAACAATACTATATCAAAATCATCCACTTGAGCTACAAATCTCATCTCAAGATTCTTTAGTTTGATATTTCTTATTTGAAATCTGTTTAAAACTTTAAGAAATTAAAGTTAGAATTGTAAACTATCAGTCAGTCAGTCAGCTACACTGTAGGCCCAGGCACATATATGCATTACTCTAAGTTGCCATACCTCATTACTACACACAAGATCAACATCAACTTCATAGAAGTATATAAATGTATTTCATTTGATAGATTTAAGAATAAGAGCTATAGAAATGAAATTTTAAATGACTATGCACACACACACACATACACGTAAATATCATTTGAGATTATGTTAATGAATACACCTTCAATTGTTATTCACACTTCCTAATTATAAACGATATCCACCATGTTAGCTTATCATTGTTAGTTAAATGTGACAAGTACTATTATTATTATTATTATCAGTAGTATTATTAGTAGTATTAGTATTGATCAATTAACTAATGATAATGATCCATTGAGTAAATAATTATTGTTGTTGTTTAATATATAACCAAAATGATAGTCATTCATTGACCTAGTTACTAAACTTTATAGATATGTCAATCGTCATTCTTTTTATTTGTATAAGTCATACATAATGGTTGTCATAAAAATGTAAATGTAATTTACCTTATTGGTTTATTGATTTTCTCCTTTTTTTTGTGGTTTTTCTTTAATGAATTCAATGATGCTTACTGATAATTGTGAAACTATTGATATGGGAGACATAGTAGTATATAAACACGATATGACACTTTAGAACACAATAGACATTCGTGTTATAGATAGTTCACATTGTTCTTCATGTATATGTATATTAGTACAATAGACCCCATACATATTGTATAGAATTATAATGATAGTTCTATGCATATGATAATGTGAATGTTTTTTATAATATTTATCTTGTAAGCAATGATGAATAGTGACTAGCCATGGAATACAGTTGAATGCGTGTTTCGTCCTATTTGGGACTCGTCAACTGGATGTGTACCTGTTTCTTAGAGTTGATAATCACTCTGCAATTTTGTATTATACTATACTATATCCTTATATACAACCTTTATTTTATATATTACCACCACTAAATTAACTACTATGAATCCGGTGTTCATCATGTTGTGCTAATGGGCGAGGTATGACAACTTGAACCGATGCATATAGGTGTGCCTGGTCGTACGTTGTAGCTGACTGACTGCAATTTGTAGTACTAAATAACAATTGAGAAGATATAAGTAAACACCATCAAAGATATTCATCTTCTTTTAATGAATATTTATCTAATTATAATAAAATAATGAGTTATATAGTATTCCCTGTTCAATCCGTTAGCCATAGAGTTAAATCATACACCATAGTTACCAAATTGTAAACAGTTAGTATTGATGTTAGGCCACCATTGAAAACCTGGAAGCACTGGATGGCCATTTCGTCCTATTGTGGTACTCCTCAGCAATACATAAACAGGATACCACTCCCAGGATTCGAAGCCAGGAACTTCGGTCTTGCGCGTGAACACTTAACCTCTAAACCACTGAGCTGGCCAGTATCCAACGGTGTTAATGTCTGAAGTCAATCAATCCACAAAATCAAACGACCATCTTTCATTGTCAGAGGTCTGTCTCTACTTGACATGGAATAGCTTCACTAGTTACTGCTTCTCACTAGAACTCCAAAAATCCCCTCATGAAATTAATCACTAGTGAGCATATAGCAATTACCAACATGGGGATCTAATATCAACTGGATTCCACTGCTAGCCACTATCCATCTTTAATTATAAAGCTTGTGACTTCAGACAATATCGAGGCAGTCCTCACAGGATGTACATATGCCAACAAGAGACTGATAAATGGTAGTCCTAAACATCAATTTGGAATATCCAAACAAACAATATCAAGTAAAATTAAACTTCATCCTATTGCACAAGCAAGTGGTTATCAGGACTTGGTAGCTAAGTAGATAACGTGATAGTGTTTGAACCGCAAGATACTGGATTCGAGTCTCAGATTGAATATCAACTCAGAGATGCAAGTACATCTAGCTGACTAGTCCTTTATAGGACGAAGCGCGAGTTTAACTGGATTCCACTGTTAGTCACTATCCATCTTTGTTTATGAGCCTTGTAATTTCAGGTAATATCGGAATAGTCCACACAGGATACACATATACCAACAAGAGACTAATCAATTACAATCATAAATAACAATGGGAAGATACAAGTTAATGATTACTACTTCTCACTAGAACTCGTAGAATTCTCTCATGAAGCTAGTCACTAATGAGCACATGGCAATTATCAACATAGGGTTGTGAAGTTTCAAATTATGAATCAGTTAGTATTACATATACTGTTAATGGTTTTGCTTGTTTATTTATTCATTTACATGTATAGTAATCATTATTATTATTTATTCTTTTTTTTTACTATATTTTAGCTTTAAGAAAATTTGAACAATTTCATAATCATAATAATGATCATCAAGTTACCATGGCAACTAATTTATTAAAACAACACCACCAACAACAACAAATCAATTCACCAGCAATCAATGAAATTTATTTAATCAATTTAATTGAAAGTAAACAAATTAAAGCATTACGTTTATTAATACAATTATTACCAAATACAAATATGAAAATATTAAAAAATTTAATACAATTATTAATACGTGTTAAAAATTTAAATCATATTAATCGTATGACAAGTACATGTTTAGGTACAATATTTGGACCAGTATTATTACCACAAAATATATTATTATATGATACAATTAAAAATATTAAAGTAAGTTTAGAAAAGTTTTTGTCTTGTGATGGTTTTAGTTGCTAGGTGCTCAAACCGGAGCCATTGATCTAAAGAGGTCTGATCCACAAGAGCAATGAAGCATCATGTGGAGATACAGTCCCATAGTAGTCGGTGATCAATGATTGATTCATACGTTATTTATTCCCTCAGGATACTGGAGCCCATGTGCACGATTGGTTTGGAATGAGGATTTCCCAATTGCCTTAGGTGGACTCATCGTGTCCACCAACACGGTTAAAGCGCCGAACATTCGCTATTGGTCCTCTGAATTTTGTAAACAATTGTAATGCCATGAAAACGGATTTAGTAGGACTTCTCTATCAGAGGTTATATACATGTGGCTATGTGAGAGTATTTGGAGAGCGAGAGCGGACTCTTCTCACTCTTTGCTGTAGCAAGGTATTTGGGGGGCGATTATATATAATATATAATTTTAATTATCATGTAATTTTTATACATTTTGAACAAACTTTAAGATCCATAAGTTATTGATTATCTTTGAAAAAATAGGATTCCCAGCATACAGAACATTTTAATATTGAACGAGCTAAAAGACTAAAAATTAATGTTTATAGAAATTTGATGAATATAATAATAATCATATGCTCGCTAATGACTGGCCTCAAGAGGTATTTCATGAAGTTAAAGTGAGAAGCAGTGACTAGCGGAGTTTAACCGGGTCTCTTGTGAGATAGTAACTCACTGAACACATTAGTGAATACATTAGTGTAGCCCCCAAATCCCCCGGTACGGCCGAGAGTGGGGAGATTCACCTCTCCCTCTTGAAATACCAGCGAATATATAGCCTCTGCCAGGGACGTCCTACTCACTGCCTTTCCGTGGCGAGGGTGTTGTTTACGAAAGTGATAGGACGAAAAGCGAATGTCCGGCGCTTTAACCGGGTTGGTGGACATGGAGGGTCCACCTAGGGGAGTTGGGAAACCCTCATTCCAAACCAATCGTGCACATAAGCTCCAGTATCCTGAGGGAACAAATGGCGTACGAATCAACCGTTGATCACAGGCTACCATGGTACTGCATCTCCTCACGATGCTCCACTGACTTGTGGATCAGATATTCAGGTCAAAGGCTCCGGGGTTGGCCCCCTAAGAAAACCACCTGCTTCAGTTTGGGCAACTGGGCTGTATCACAGCCCTCACACAAATCGAATGAGATTTGTGAGGCACATATTTATCTGGTGCTTCCTTGTACCAATATTTATGTGTTTAAATAAAATAATAAATGCTCAATTTCATGGATTGGTTGAAGTTAGACATTGACACCGTTGGGTACCACCGATTCACTGTTCTAGACGTTCAGCGTCCGTGCGCATAAACCGATAGGTCCTGGATTCCAATATCGTGATACGATATCGTGATTTCGCACTGTTGAGTAGTCCCATATTATGACGAAACGATTGTCTAGGGCTTACAGGTTTGCCATGGTGGTCTAGCTTCAATTGACTCATGAGCTCAACTAGTAAATTACAATATTATACACATTAGACTGCCTTCATTAGAATAAAGGAAACTCCTTAATAAACATGTACATCTTGTTCATTATTTCATCTTTAACTAATGGACAAGTATCGACTTAGTCAAATGGATAAAACACTAAAAGTATTCAAACATCTTTTTTTATTATCATCATCATATCTCCGTCTTAAAATATATTTTCTCCTTTATGTGTGTTACCATGACAAATTGAATATGGAGAATAGAATTTAATCAATTTTTTTTTTCATTTTTAAAAAATCATAACACAGTAGGTAACTTGTTTTGTTCAATAAAACAATACAATTTCTTACATGCTGTGTTACATCTTGTTGTTGTTGTTGGCGTATAGTCTGAACATATACCATACCCTATGCCTTATCTGATAAGACAATCTGAATGTTATCAATTATGTTCTTGTCAAAAGACTTTTATTATTATTATTATTATTGTTCTTATGACCATTATTATTATAGTTGAAATCATGAGTAAATTGAAGTTAGACCACCATGGAAAATGTGGAAGCACTGGACGGTCGTTCCGTCTTATTATGGGAATCCTCAGCAGTGCGCATCCCCGATCTTGCTTCGCAAGATTCGAACCCAGTACATATCAGTCTCGCGCGCAAGTTCAACCAGGTCTGTTTTGAGATATCAACTCACTGAAAACAATGATGGATATGTCACTGAATTTCGTGGATCTTTTGAAGTTTGACATCGACATCATTGAATGCGAGCTAAGTGGTCTGGAGGTTAAGCGCTCGCATTCGAAAATGATAGGTCCTGGTTTCGAATGTCGCGATCTGGGATCGTGGATGCGCACTGCTGAGGAGTCTCACAATAAGACGAACCGGCTGTCTAGTGCTTCCAGGTTTTCCGTAGTGGTCTAGCTTCATTTGACTCATGATTTCGACTATAAAAGTACTGAAATCTCCACAACAACCCTTCAGATAATATTATTATTGAGATGTTAATAGTTCAAGAATCGACATCTGAACTAAACTATATCTGATTATACTTTTTTCTAACTTGTACAGTTAAAGGTCATAAACCTTTCACAAACTCACCTGAATAGGTTGTGCAATTCATTGATATAATGATGTGTTGAAACAAATATGGAAACAGATTACTTGTTGAAATATCTAGATGGTAGGAATAGGTAATCCAGATATTCAAGGAGGCCTCCAAGTTAATTATTATTATTTCACTATCTTATACTAATATCTGTTCATTATTGTTCTCTTTTTTCTTATGCACATATTACATTCTCATTGTTATCATGTGGCGCATATGTACTTGGTTCCCCTTTTGTACCAATATTTATATGTTCATCAGTTTAAGTTAATACACCAGGCTAGTACAGTGAAATGAAATGGTCAATTGAATCCCCGAATAATGGAAATAGTAATAGTATTACGGCTAATATTGTTACTACCACATTCAGTACTGATCAAGTTGAACTATACAGATCGTAATGATGTTGATTATGATGCTACTCATGAACTATCATTGGCGATACATTGAAACTGTATAAAACAATTCAGTTAAACTCTATATCATTTGATCATATATCCATACTTACCCTATTTGTCTTATTTTTTCTTTATAGAATCATAAACAACCACCAATTGAATGTCAAGAAAAATGTCTTCAATTAAATTCTATCACAAGTTTATTAATTGAAATTGGTTTAGATATTTTCTTATTACCTTATTCATTGGTACAAGACATATGTACTAATAGTCCATACATGACAATATTCAAAACTGACTGTCATCCTTTACGTACTACTACTACTACGACGTCAACGACGACGAAACAACAATCAGTAGATATAAAAACTAATCGATTAACATTATTATTATCCCCACAATTTCGTCATCGAAATCATTTTCAAACATTAAATAAAGAAGATATCAAAAATATTGACAATTCACCACCATTAAGAACAGCTATTCGATTTGCTACACCAACACCAACAAGTATAGCTAATTTTCAAGTATTAGATTCATCACCTATAAAATTTGATGATATAATGGAGATTTCAAAAACACTTAAAACTAAACAACAATTAAAATTAGAAAATTGTATAAATCAAACACCAGTATTAAAATGGAGTCGATCCATAAGTGAAATATCTTCAGATTATATACAATGTTCTGTTGAGAAATCACAACAGAATGATGAAAATTTAAATATAACTTCTGTACGATCATCAAAGTTATCGAAAATATCGACCAATATAAATCATTTATCACCTTCAAAATATCCTAATTATACAAATGAACAATTAGAAGTAAGTTACAGTATTTTTGTTACATTATTATATATGTATATCAAACTATAAACCAGTTTGTACATAAAGACCAACCCAACCGTTGCTGCTACATTGATGTGATGGTCGGGCTTGCCTATCATGATGATTCAATCGAGCTATACTAGCTGTAAGAAACGTTCCTTAAGGTTCTACCATGCCAGACAGGTCGGTTAAGAAGCGGTAAGAGTAAAAGCAACAAACCCAAGGTCCGAAGGCGAAGTCGTACTGCTGACCGTACAGAGGTGTGATAGCAGTAAGGTGTTTTCTTCAGATAACTAGCGTAACAGCGATGCTGCCTTCCCACAAGGAGGGGTGGGGGTTAGAAAAGGTCAGTACTAAAAATGCACACCTCACCTTATTCCATGGATATCTGTCTCCGGCTGTAAGGTCTCAATAAGTATGTAGCTAACACAAAAATTACCCACAAAATGGTCGTGTGTGACCGACCTCAAGCAGTTGTCCCTTGGGCACATTATGTACATGTACAAGAGTTTTCATATTTTGATTGCCTAGTAAACTAGCATTATTCCAATAGTCTGTCTCTACAATTCACTTACCCGATTAATTGATTTTGATTGATTTTGTTTCATATGACGTAATTCTAAGACAATTTTGTTTTGTATACAAACAAAACAATCAAGTTAAATAGACTGAGAATAATAACAACATATTCTAGACATGATATAATGGATGAAAGGTCAAGTGTCTGTTGCCTTGGTTCTTCTAACTACCAGTTATATGTGAATTAGTGTATATACGCAAAAGTACTATATTACCATTCATCAAGGTCATTAAAATGACTATTTTGATCAGTTAGTATCTAATTTATTGTATCATGATGTATGAGATGAAACGATTATGTAAGAACTAATGTATACTACCATTTAAAATGATAAGTTGGTCAAGGTAGAAATGTCGTTTCTTTCAATAAAAGTTTAACTTATCCATCCATATCATTAAACACTTATACACATAAGGGAAATATACTCTGAGCTTATTTATTAATAACAATCAGATTAGTAATTTAGATCATCAGTCAATTGAAGCTAGACCATCCTGGAAAACATGTGTCGCACAATTTCATGGAACAGTTTAAGTTAGACATTAACACCATTGGATGCTGGCCAACTCAGTGGTCTAATGGTTAAACGCTCGCTCACGAGACTGATAGGTATTAGGTTCGAATCTCAAGAGGCGAGATCGTGGATGCGCACTACTGAGGAGTCCCACAATGGGACGGAACGCCCGTCCAGTGCTTCCATTATTTCCTTGGTGGTCTAGCTTCAATTGATTCATGATCTCAACTATAGAAATTACTTTAATATCCACAATAACCCCCTTCTGATAATAAAATTAGTAATAATTTTAGTCTTATTTACCTGCATTATAAGTTAGTTCATCTATTTCATTCTTATCTTTTAGGATATTTGTGTTGATAGTGTAAGACGAAAATTTATTAAAAGAAGACGATTCACTGAACTTCGTTTACCTTCAACTATAAATCGTACAGGTGGTGGTGGTGGTGGTGGTGGTAAAAGTTGTCATCGTCGATATTTATTTTCACCATGTCCCCCTATTCCTTTATTACCATTTAAACGTGTTGGTGGAGAAAAACGTAACTTTCATATTTCTCCATTATCTACTATAAAAGGAACCTTAACAACCAATACAGCTTTACCATCATGGTAATATCATATCATATCTGTATATTACACTGTCCTTGTACATATCCATCTTTATCAGATTTCAAATTCTTTAAACTGTGTTATGAGAAGAAGAAGAAGAAATGAACTTCATTAATCCTCTTTTATTCCATTCCGTTTTTTTTGTTTCCTTAGTTACTCATTATTTTATTTCATGTAATTTGTACAGATTTCTTTATTCGTTATATATTTCTTTTCTTGAATATACTACTGAATATACTACTGATTATTATTATAAAGAATGAATGAAATTGGAAAACCTAAACAGAGGTTAAATGAATGAATTAACCCATTCCATTATATAAATTCAGTCATATTATTTATAACAATTAGAAAATATAATATTATTAATTCTAATTAAAGTTGTTATAGATACAAGAAAGGTGTACGAAACCATGTCAGTCAGTTAGAACGTAGGATCAGACACATATAAACATCGGTTCAAGTTGCTATACCTCACTCATTAGCACAGTAAGATCAATACCAAATACATAAAAGTAGTTAATTTAGTGGTGATAACATATAAAAGAAACATTGTATGTAGCGATATAGTATAGAAAGAAAGACAGATATGAAACAATTTTAATCTCACGGTTTAACGGAAGACAGGGAGTGTAAACACTTACGCCAGTGTGATCGATTCTGAGCCATGTCACTCAGAGTCTCCAACCATTGATTACAATAATCACGCGGACACGCGTAGTCTGCATCTACCAACATGGTTCAGACTAGAATTTAGTGACTTCAAGCTCTGATGCAACGTTTTGGTTTGGCCGCCCCTAACTCTCTTCCAACCATCGCCAATACTAGTCGGCAAAACGCATCATGGTAATCGGTGTTCAGGCATACATAACATGTGCCCCAACCATCTTAGTGGATGAAGATTCATGACCTCAACAACTGATTCCCATCTAACCCCACTATTACATAGCCAGTGATCCCAGCAGATCGGAGCAATATTTCTAAGACATCTGTGGTCAAATACTAGTAGCTTACGAGTATCTTCTACTCTTAATGACAACGTTTCGCAGCCCTAAAATAGAACAGAGCGAACTACTGCGCAGTATACTCGTCCCTTAATTGATAGACGGAGATCTAGCTTTCTCCATTGGTGATATAAGTCAGCAAAAGCCAAACGAGCTTCTTGAGTGTGTGTAGAGGTTTCGTCAGACATCAACCTATTAGGGCTGATCAGACATTCCAAGATAAGTGAAGTTGAATAGAATAATAATAATTTAGATTTCAATTATTAATCTTATAAACTGAAGTAAACAGTAGTAATGGTATTTTTTCAAGATTATTTTCATTTTATGAATGGAGATTATTTTAGTATTATTGAAAACTGGGGATCACTGGAAGCTATTTCTTGTTAATATGATACATCCTAAGAGCGTACACATTCAACTTAAATCTCGAGTCCCTTTGGAATGTTCACATATCATCCACAAACTTCAATGATTTTTACTCATTTAGTTGTTTTACGTTCTTTGTCAACGTTTTATTTACTTATTTAAACACATAAATATTGGTACAAATGGGCACCAAATACATATGCGCGACACAAATCGAATGAGATTTGTGTGAGGGCTGTGATACAGCCCAGGTGCCCAAACTGAAGCAGCTAACCTGGAAGCACTGGACGGGACCACACCCGGAGCCCTTGACCTAAAGATCTGATCCACAAGTCAGTGGAGCATCGTGAGGAAATGCAATCCCATAGTAGCCGGTGACCAACGAATGATTCGTACGCCATTTGTTTCCTCAGGATACTGGAACCCATGTGCACGATTGGTTTGGAATGAGGGTTTCCCAACTCCCCTAGGTGGACTTTCCGTGTCCACCAACATGGTTAAAGCGTCGGACATTCGTTTTTCGTCCTATCACTTCCGTGAACAACACCCCTGGTGCGAGAAGGCAGTGAGTAGGACTTCCCTAATTGAGGCTATATACGCGTGGTCATGTGAGAGGGAGTGCGGACTCTCCCCACACTCGACCGCTCTAGGGCATTTGGGGGTATAGATTAGGTATCCGAAAATGTTCATTGATTAGTTGTTATCTATAATCGTTTATTTATTTATACAAACTGATACAATATTGAATATAGATTTTCATCATACGAATAATCATATGTATCCATTTTGTTTAAAAGAAGATTGTATCTGGATTGTATCTGAATTAGATTTCCCCTACTCTTACATGTTCGGAAATCAAGTATTTAAAAAGAATTTAGTAGTAGTACTATAGCAACAACTAATTATTCAAAATAATTAACCATTTATTGTCAGTTATTTTTATTTTTAGTTGTTTGGTCTATTTTGTGAGATCTAACAAATGACACTGAACGTTCTACCATCTGGCGTAAAACAACAACGATGAACGATTATCGAATTCCAGGAATGTTGAGAAATATTACTGTATAGACTACCCTATTCATATAAAGCTGATGAATATGTATTGCCGGCTCAGTGGTCTATCGGTTAAGTGCTGAGACTTGTAGATCCCGGGTTCGAATCTCCTGTGACGAGGTCTTGGATGCGCACTGCTTAGGAGTACCACAATAGGACGAAATGGCCATCCAGTGATTCCAGGTTTTCTCTGGTGGTCTAGCTTCAATTGTCTCACTCTTTCAACTATGAAAATATTAAATCTCAACAAAAATCCCTTCTAATGAATATGTACTAACAATCGGTTACAATACGTTGGATCTAAAAGTTATGCAATTAATGTTGCCCAATATATTTAGTCTATATTTAGATTATCTTGTAGAAAATAATCAAAACAACTTAACTAGTGATAATTGCTAACGCTACTATTGACCTCATTTTAAGAGATTATTTGATTATTTCATGAGTACTACTCATTGTTTTCATAATCAGGTATCTGAAATTTGTATAACTTACTTATTACGTAATCAATTATCATTAGAAATCGTTGTTTATTTCATATTAGATATCATGAACGATGTAAGATTGAACTTGACTATATTTAGTTACTATGTCGAGTTGGTTAAATTAAATTTTGATTAGAAATCACTTTATTAAAATGAAATGTAACTTTTTTGTCTAGTCGTCATCATCCATGATTCTATTCACATTCATGATAATATGAATGATAATAACGGATAGAGATTTTCTACTCTTTTAATTAGAAACGATAGTTGTTATTTTCAGAAGGGGTTTTGTGGATATTATAGTAATTTTAATAGTTGAAATCACGAGTCGATTGAAGCTAGACCACCATGGAAAACCTGGAAGCACTAGATGGCCGTTTTGTCGTAATGTGGGATTCCCCAGTAGTGCACATCCACGATCCCATGTCATAAGATTCGAATCCATGACCTATCAGTTTCGTGCACCAGCGTAATAAACATGAGATATAATCCCTTTCATTTGATGATTAATCAATCATGGAGAATGATAACATTAAAAATTTAGCCGACCCAATGAAACAGTAGCATAATAGATAAATTATTTGGGTTTCAGTCTTTTCGGTTACACATTCTAGCGCTCCATCTACTTAGATTTTAATAGTTGGATCGGATCATGAGACTTTATATTGAAAGTATATTTAAAAACCGACGACACCAGTCAATCATCTGATAAATCAGTTGTACTAAGTAATCGTTAATCTTAACTGTTCTAACACTTGGAAGTCCTTTTCTTAAAAAAAAATTTATAACGCGAATTCCTACAAACGAACATCGAATAACGTAGATATTATATAGTATATAATATACCCTTATGGGCCAGGGTAATCTTTCACTGGTTTTCAGGAGAACCAGACACCATTCCGACTTTCATGCGCAACCCAAACATTACAGTTCAATCGCGTTTAACAGGGGAGCCAGACACTATAAAGACTTCAACGTTACAATCCGAACAGCTCAGCCCACTCCTGTGGCGCAACCACTCAGGTACCAAACACCCTGGTGGACCAAACGTAGATATTAGATAATGATAATGTGCATTCCAATTTATTAGTTTCTGGGGTCAGTTACATCTAAACAAAAAGTTTATTCAAATAAAACTGTACAAATGTAATTGTTCAACATAACAGCTTATCATTGTGGAGCTAATCCATATCAGGTAGAGATAGGTATCTACCTTGGACAATGAAAGATGGTAGGGTGATTTCATGGATTGGTTGAGACATTAACACCGTTGGACACCGGCCAGCTCAGTGGTCTAGAGGCTAAGCATTCTCTCGCGAGGTTGAAGTTCCTGGCTTCGAATCCTGCTAGTGGCATGGTGTATGTGCCCTACTAATGAGTCCCACAATGTAACGAAATGGCCATCTAGTGTTTCCAGGTTTTCAATGGTGGTCCAACATCAATCAGTTCGTAATCCCCGCGATCCCATACTGACTTTTTAAAAACAGTTTAATTATTTCACACAGTTATATTTACTCAATACAAATTTAATACATACTACAATACCTACTCTGTATCTTAATTTACTTTTTTAAACACTGCTATTTACTGACCGTTTCGCTGTTTTAAAATAAATATTGGGTAAATTCTAAGTACCCCCAAGAAAATTCTAGAATATTCTGCGCAACGACTTATCATTAGTGTTAATTTTACCCCATGATGCAATATATTGGGAAACTAACATAGATATTAAGAGTAATGTACGCGTTTCTCAACTATTTGTTAATTATTATCAGAATGGGTGTTCGTGGAGATTGCAGTAATTTTTTTTAGATAGCTGAATTCAATGGTCGATATAAGTTAGACTACTCTTGAAAAATTTGAAGCATTAGAAGGCCTCTTCGTCCCAATGTGGGATGCTTCAGCAGTGCACATCCATGATTCAACACACGGGATTCGAACCCTGGGCCTTCGGTCTCGCGTGAGAATGGTTAAACTATAAACTATTGAACTGACATTCAACGGTGTTAATGTCTAACTCCAACCAATCAACAATTTTGCACAATCGTCCATTATTGTCATCAGTGAGTAACTGTCTCATAATAAATATGTTTGAAATCCACTGGTCACAGTTTTTCACTAGATCTTCAGGAAATTCATCTTGAAGTCAGTCACTAGTGAGCACATGATGATTATTATCAGAATGGGAGTTTGTAGAGATTGTAATAATTCTAACGGTCAAGTCCATGAGCAGTTCCATACTAGGACGAAACATTCATCTAGTGCTTCCAGGTTTTCAATGATGGTTTAGCTTAAATCGACTAATGAATTCAACCATTAAATTTCGTTATACAATTGTACAAGTGTAATGTTAATTTTTTAAGTAATTACAAACTCTCGGACTCATCTAAATAGTAAGTTTGTTTAGAAGACATCAATTGAAATTTAAGGATCACTAGACAGTTGTTTTGTCTTGATATTAAATTGAAGATACCACAGTTAATGTAGTTTGACAACAATTTACCAGTAACAACTTCTATAATTGAATCACGACCATCCAGTAAAATCAAAAGTCAGAAGCGAAGAGGTTCGAAGATATATTTGATGGATTATCAATATATCGAGAAATGACTGATCTAATCTGACTACTGATAGTAGCAGACGTTGAGCTAGCCATTCCAATCTGTGATCTGGTGCGTATGCATGACCGAGCGCCTTCAGTTAGTTGAGTCCATTAAAACTAATGTGGTCAGCATTCAATGTTGAACACTTACAGAGCTATTGATTTTGATTTATTTACAGCTACAAAATTGTTGAGCACTATACTCTCAGGGATCTTACTTACTTACTTACTTACTTACTTGCTTACTTACTTACTTACTTACTTACTTACTTACTTACTTACTTACTTACTTACTTACTTACTTACTTACTTACTTACTTACTTACTTACTTACTTACTTACTTACTTACTTACTTACTTACTTACTTACTTACTTACTTACTTACTTACTTACTTACTTACTTACTTACTTACTTACTTACTTACTTACTTACTTACTTACTTACTTACTTACTTACTTACTTACTTACTTACTTACTTACTTACTTACTTACTTACTTACTTACTTACTTACTTACTTACTTACTTACTTACTTACTTACTTACTTACTTACTTACTTACTTACTTACTTACTTACTTACTTACTTACTTACTTACTTACTTACTTACTTACTTACTTACTTACTTACTTACTTACTTACTTACTTACTTACTTACTTACTTACTTACTTACTTACTTACTTACTTACTTACTTACTTACTTACTTACTTACTTACTTACTTACTTACTTACTTACTTACTTACTTACTTACTTACTTACTTACTTACTTACTTACTTACTTACTTACTTACTTACTTACTTACTTACTTACTTACTTACTTACTTACTTACTTACTTACTTACTTACTTACTTACTTACTTACTTACTTACTTACTTACTTACTTACTTACTTACTTACTTACTTACTTACTTACTTACTTACTTACTTACTTACTTACTTACTTACTTACTTACTTACTTACTTACTTACTTACTTACTTACTTACTTACTTACTTACTTACTTACTTACTTACTTACTTACTTACTTACTTACTTACTTACTTACTTACTTACTTACTTACTTACTTACTTACTTACTTACTTACTTACTTACTTACTTACTTACTTACTTACTTACTTACTTACTTACTTACTTACTTACTTACTTACTTACTTACTTACTTACTTACTTACTTACTTACTTACTTACTTACTTACTTACTTACTTACTTACTTACTTACTTACTTACTTACTTACTTACTTACTTACTTACTTACTTACTTACTTACTTACTTACTTACTTACTTACTTACTTACTTACTTACTTACTTACTTACTTACTTACTTACTTACTTACTTACTTACTTACTTACTTACTTACTTACTTACTTACTTACTTACTTACTTACTTACTTACTTACTTACTTACTTACTTACTTACTTACTTACTTACTTACTTACTTACTTACTTACTTACTTACTTACTTACTTACTTACGCCTGTTACTCCCAATGGAGCATAGACCGCCAACCAGCATTCTCCAACCCACTCTGTCCTGGGCCTTCTTTTCTAGTTCTATTCAGTTTCTGTTCATTCTTCTCATGTCTGTCTCTGTTTCTCGGAGTAATGTGTTCTTTAGTCTTCCACTTTTCCTTTGGTCTTCAGGATTGCATGTGAGGGCTTGTCTTGTGACGCATTTGGGTGCTTTTCTCAAAGTGTATCTCATCCACTTCCAGCGCCTCTTCCTGACTTCTTCGTCCGCTGGAATCTGGTTTGTTGTCTCCCACAGTAACTTGTTGCTGATAGTGTCTGACCAACGGATCCGACAACTGTTAATAAACACTTGTATTTTCTGGATGATGGTTTTCGTAGTTCTCCACGTCTCCGCCCCATACACTAGAAATGCTTTGACATTTGTATTGAAAATTCTGATCTTCGTGTTGGTTGACAATTGTTTTGAGTTCTAGATGTTCTTCAGTTGTTATTTACAATTGAAGAACTCAGGAATTTACTCGGAGTTTATTCAAGAATATTCATTTTCCATAGTGAGCATGTTACCTATGAACTATGAACAATAGTTCCATATTGAGCATATGTTACCTTCCTACATAAGATAGAAAGCAATTCAATAACAACAATGAATCAACTAATTAACATTAAATCAGTATGAATTATTAAAGTATCAGTTTAGTGAAACCCTGTTAAGTTTCATTTTATCGACTATTTACTTATCAACCATTCCTATATTTGTATCTTTGTATGTATCGTTAGTTCAATGATTAGTCGTATTATTACATCATACCATTTATAGACAATAAAAGGTAGACAATAGATAAGAGTAATAAATAAATGATTTAACCTACTTATTGACAATGATGTAATCATTTAACAACAACAACAAAAATAAAAATCACTGATTGTCACGTTATGATACTATAATGATTAAATTAGATAAGTCACAAACTATTTATCATAATCACAATTTAGAATTAGATGAAATAAGACGACTGTTTATGTAATGGTTGTTAACATTTAGAATGTATTGATATAGACATTCAAAAATAAGTTTAAAGGGTTAACTAACTTAGAACTTTATCTACTTAGCTTAGAAAGTTGTTGTTCGTCTAGCATGAAATGGGAGCCCTCAAATGCCCTCCTATGGATGAGAGTGGGAAGACCCCGTCCTATCTCTCGAAATGCTCTCACATGGCCATGTGTATACAGCCATTGCTAAAGAAGTCCTACTCACTGACTTCTCATGGTGGGAGTGTTGTTCACGAAATTGAGAAGACGAAAGGTGAATGTCTGGTGCTTTAACCGGGTTGGTGAATACGGTGAGTCTACCTAGGGGAGTTGGAAAATCCGGAATCCAAACAAATGATGCATATGCTTTCCACGATCCTCAAGGAACAAATGGATTATGAACCAATTGTTGGTCACCGGCTACCATGGAACTGAATCTCCTCACGATGTTCCACTGCCTTGTGAATCAGACTTTTAGGTCAAAGGCTCCGGTTGTGGTCCGCTAAGGAAACTACCTGTTTCGGTCTGGGCACCCGGGCAGTATCATGTCCCTCACACAAATCAAATGAAATTTGTGCGGCGCATATATATCTGGTGCCCCTTTGTACCAATATTTATGTGTTCAAATAAATAATAAATAAATATATTAAGTATACTAAGTAATGAAAGTGAGATATGGTGTAAGCATTTTTAAGGGAGTACTGTAGGAGAGATGATCATCAATGTAGCGTACAAACAGAGAGACTGTCATAGATTGTTTTAAAGTCTTAAAAATATAATTGCAAAGTAATTCAAATAAGGAGGGAAATTTAAACAAGTGAATTTCCGTTTGGCATATGTGTATCCTATGCAGACTGCTTCCATATTACCCTAATTCATAAGCATTTTAAGCAAAGATGGATAGTGGATATCAATGGAATCCAATTGAACGTGTGTTTCATCCTATTTGGAACTCTAACCCAATATCATTCACTTCAAACTCTGTCACTTTATCCACTTAGTTACTGAGTTCTGATAACCATTTCAATATTAATTAATTGCAGCCTTAAACATCAAAAAAAAAACAACGTAAGATGAGATTCAAATAAACAACAATACTAAATGAATTTAAATTGATAATTAATTTACTATTTCATTAAATGAAAATGATTTATTATTATAATCACTAATAATATCATTATTATATTCCCCCCCCCTCCCTAGACAATATTACTTACTTACTTACATCTATTACTCTCAATGGAGCATAGGCCACTGACCAAACATTCTCCAACCCACTCTATCCTACAACTTCCTTTCTAATTCTATCTTCTTATGTCTGTCACTATTTCTTGGCCTCTAGACAATAATACTTACCTATTTATGATCTGATCTATAACCAATAATGATAACTATTAAAACGAATTCAATCTAACTTTTTTAAAAATAAAGTAGACCACTTAAGGTGACCACTAGATGATAAACATTAACCTCAATAAGATGAAATTTAAGTCAAGAACATCATAATCTTGTTCTATTTTCAGTAGTCAATATAGTAGTCTAAAGAATTTTATCTTTAAAAAAACAACCAACTAATGTAAATGTAAATGTGTATGCATTAGAACATGATGATTTATGGTTTACAATTAACATGGCTTAGTTTATTCAATCCAAAGAGTAACATAAAGGCTACACTAATCATGAATAGGTATACACCCATATAGATAGATATGGATATATTCATTATGATAAAACGATAAATTCAGATTATTTTTTGTTTTTTTCTGGTATGCAATAAAAAACAAACAAACAAACAAACAACCGAATAGACAGACAAACAAGCAAACAAACAAACAACCGAATAGACAGACAAACAAGCAAACAAACAAACAACCGAATAAACAGACAAACAAACAGACAAACAAACGAACGAACAAACAGACAAACCAACCAACAAACAAACAACCGAAGAAACAAACAAACTGTTCAGTTGGTATTTATAGATGGATACAAACGGAAATAATAATAAAAATTTAATTTTTTTTTGTTTTTTTTGTTTTATATACTTAAAAATGCATAGTAACATTAATATGTTATAAATAAATATCATAGTGGTTAATAATGAAATCTAATTGGATAAACATTTCATCCTATTTAGGACTTGTCAGTTGAATGTATCTGGATCACAGGACTTGAACTCAGTACTATTCATACTGAGTCCTTATAGCTACCAACATGCGTAATGTGGTCAAGTTTAAATTCATTTTTGTATTGTAAAGAAAGATAGATAATGACTAGCAGTGCAATCTAGGACAAGGCGTGTTTCGTCCTATTTGAGACTTGTCAGCTGGATATATCTGCATCTCAGAGTTGATGTTTACTCTGGGATTCAAACCCAGTACCTTTCGCTTCAAACGTCATTGCGTTATCCACTTAGCTACTGAGTCCTGATAGCCACTTGCTTGTACAATGGGTTGAAGTTTAAATTCACTTAATATTGTTTGTTTGAATCGCCCGATTGTTGTTTAGCATTGCAACTGATCGATCTTATATATATATATATATATGGATAAAATATGTAGTCGACCACAGTGTCATTCGATAAGCCATATCATTCAAAGTCTCTAACCACTGGTTACGATAATTTAGACGGATCCTAACCGGATAGTGTACAACTACATATATGACTCAGTTGAATTGGAAATGTCTTCATGGGTTGCTAAAATGTTTTGGTTTGGTTGTCCATAGTTTCATTCCAACCTACTCCTACACCAAACAACATCTAAAGTCGAGGTATTTGATAGTTGGACGTATGTGTTACATATGTCCAACAAACTCAGTTGGTGGAGAGTTACTGAATCATCGAGTGATTTGCCATCCTTGCCTAGTACCCTATTGCTAATACAGACATTGGTTACGCTACGATTCCAAAACTTACGAGCAATACATCGAATACACCTATGATCGATTAATAATCACTTACGAATATCCTCTTTTCTTAGTGTTTAAGTTTCATATCCAACAAGAAGGGCGGAGCGAAATGTTAGAAGTAAATTGATTGTTATGACATCTAGTTGTGATATTGTCTAATCAGAAATCTTTTGAAAATCAATATGAGATAAGATTTATTTACTGTCACCTCAACTAAACTTTTCCTATTACTGTTTTTGTACCGAATATGGAACTCGATACTCTAATCAAATCAAACTGATTCAAGTCAAATAGGGAGACAAAGTTTGAATAATGATCCTATCTGTTTGTTATTGTTATCATCACAATCATCATCCTGATCATGATCATGATCATTGTCTAGTCAGTCTGTTGATTCATTGACTGATCACGTGTGTATGTGTTAAGCAATTCATTGAATCAAAGATAATTTATTCATGAAATATGAATAGACAATTGTCGATGAATTGACTTAGACTAATCGAAACGAATGAATGTTATATGGATGTATGTAAATTTATATAAATGAGACAAATATTCAGCCACCAGTCTCATTCATTCACCCATCCTTCCATCCATCCGTCCGTCTATTCATCATCTTGTTGGCTAAACAAAATGTATTAAGACATTTATTGATAATGATCATTCATTCATTCAGATGTGATAACAGTGAATATGGGAATATGTGAGGAGTTATTTGTCTGTTGAATGAAAACATACGGACATGGACATATACACTATGGTTGTCTATCGTTTGATAGTTTTGAAAAAGGTATTCTATACCTTTAGGCAAATGGCATTTGAATTATGCATTTTGAATATACAAACATGTTGTACAATATGAAGTGTACGTGTATAGTTGATGTTGAGTTGCGATTGACTACAGTCAACACTACGGGAAGATGACGTGCAAAGATATTGTGTTGGATCCCTCTGTAAGCTAAAAACCAGAAGGCAGTTGACAGTTGCAATAAGATGTATATGTTGACGATCTTGTGGTATCGAAAGAAAACCGAGATCGTACCAAAGTTTACAAGCTGAACTACCGAGCGTATGCGAGTTCATGCAAGTTCACAGACAACGGAAGAATGCGTGTATAATCGGTTATAATAATAATAATAATTGTTTCTATTGTACCAATCGCGTTCTCGTCATCAAAGTAAGTCATTACACGTGGATTGACCAATAATACAGAAATGAATGATGAATTATTCCATTTGAACAGTCAATTGACTCTTGCATACCAATCATAACAAACTGTTTTGCATGAATTCACATATTGCACATTTCTATTCATTACTTACTTATTAATCAGTAAACAATTTATTGATCATTGAGCATTTCGAACTTCAAAACTGCTTGTGCTGTTGTGTTTAGACGTCAAGTGTTATCGTACTGGATACTGAATGTACGCTTCTTCAACAACATCACTGGTACATGAAGGCTATTTCATCTACTGTCCTTATAACCATAGTACTTAGTAAACATTTCGTCACCAACCTGATTGTAATGCATTTGTTACTGTATACCTGTACAATGTGTGCATGAGTGAAGTTCAACCCTGCCTAATCTGTTGTATTTTACCGATGAAAGACATACACTGAATCAATATTTTCTACAAAACACTTAGTCCTCTCAATCGAATGTATACTGTGAACAAGTTCAGGAACACGTAATTATAGTGTTTGTTAATTACACTCGATGGGACTTGGTTACACTAAATCATGGATAAAGGAAGTTGGTGTTGTGTTATTTTAAGTTCAATGAAATACTTGATGTTATTCATTATTTTTAAAGTTACAGGTTTGTTTATGGACAGTAACTTTGACTTTATGAGTATACTAGAGTCGGATAAGTTACATTTGTTGGGTTAAAATGTTATGTATTTCCTTAGATTTGTTCTTCTTACATATTGAACGATGAACTGATGGGACTGTTGACACTAACCGCTGATGGAATACCTGTGAAGACAAAATTACTGAGACTGTGAGTGATGATGATGTTTGAGTATTTGGGATAGAGAGTGAGAGAGAACCATTTTCTTGTATAACACATATATGAATCATTACTGATTGTCAATGTATAGGAAAACTAGGTCAAGTAATATCACCTGATCTTTGACTTCAGTTATTCATAGTGATGTCAAGTTATTCAGCTCAACAGATATAATGCGCGTTAGGCAGTTTTAAATCTATCATCACTAAACAATCGACAGAATAATGTCAACCTGTCTACTCTAATATGGCGGCCTGTTTAAACATCTGGGCTACCTGTTCCTGTCATCTAGATATTTCAACAAGTTATCTAATTTTGTTTGTTTTAATACATCATTATGCCTATTATTCGCACAACCTGTTCAGGCGCGTTTCTGAAAAGTGTAAGACTTTTCGCTGTAAAGGTTATAGAAGACCTAATTAGAGATATCGTGTTTGCTGGCAATATGCAGCGAGAAGAATGTACATTATCCAGATGTCGATTGACTGGGCTGCTAACTTCTAACCGGCGATCACTCAATATTTATCGTCGGGAAGGACGAAGAAATAAGAAATGGAAACTTGTTGAAGTGCTTTATGCTGAGAATTCCATATTGTATCAAAAATATAATATTGAATAAAGCTAATAATAATAAATAAATAATAATAATAACCAGTTCTTATGATATAATCAATTTTTTCTTCTGTCTGATTACGCCACTTTATATTCCGTAGTATTTGTATACTGTTATCATACATATTGGAACCAATGGTTCACGTATAGTTGACCATCTTTTCTATAGACAGGAGAGTTTAGAAAGACTATTTAGAAGGAGACTAATTGCCATACCTTTTGCTCAGAGTCTAGCATAGCCACTTGAACACCTTTTAAAAGTCCACATGGTACGACTTAGCTCTTTCAACACTAAATAATGCTTACTGTTTAGTAATAAAAGGGATCTGTGGAAAACTGTATGGTTGTTAACTTACTTATTATCCCATCAAAGTGATTCTTATTTTATTACCTTACTAATTCCCGGAGTTCTAGTGAGAAGCTGTGACCAGTGGAGTTCAAACCATATCTGTTGTGAGATAGGAACTCACTGAAGACAATTGGTGAACGGTTGCTCAACTTTGTGGATTGGTTGAAGTTAGTCATTAACACCATCGGATGACGGCCAGTTTAGTGGTCTGTCGGTTAAGTGCTCTGGTGCAAGACTGGTAGGTCCTGGTTTCGAATCTCACAAGGCGAGGTCGTGGATGTGCACTGCTGAAGAGTCTCATAGCTGGATGGAACGGCCATCTAGTATTTCCAGGTTTTCCTTGATGGTCTAGCTTCAATTGAATCATCCTTTCAACTATGAAAATAATTTATTTTCGTAAATACTTTCAATTTTTTTTATAAGAAGAAGATATTCAGATCATTCTTTGAGAGAAAGTCGTTTAAATGTCAGATTATCTAGTTTTGACTTTAGGGTAGTTTTTTTAAGCTTTAGTATTGTAAAAGGACAATGATTAGTCCTTTGGAATGAGATTATTAGTAGTATATTGATCCTCTGAAATGTTGTTATCAAGACAATACACTGGGCCATATCATACAGTCAAAAAAATCCCACAGCAGAATTTGTGATAGAGATTATTTGTGGGCGAAGCTTTTGAAAGCTTTATAACTAACTCTTGATTTCAGCTGTATATAAAATTATTAAATCTCCACTAAACTCCCCTTCTAATACTATATTTTCATTTTATAATTACTGTTTACTGTTTGAATTCACTTAGTATTGTTTGTTTGAATCTTACGATTGATGTTTAGGACTGCAACTGGTCAGTCTCTAATTGGCATATGTGCATACTGTGCGTATTGCCTCGATATACCTTAATTCACAAGCATGGTTAGCAGAGATGGATAGTGGCTAGCAGTGGAATCCAGGACGCGCGTTTCGTCCTATTTGGGGCTCGTCAGTTGGATGTACCTGCATTTCAGACTTGTTGATGTTCACTCTGGGACTCGAACCCAGTATCCTCGCACCCATCACACAAGCAAGTGGCTATCAGGACTCAGTGGCCGAGTGGATAACGCGATGGCGTTTGAAGCGAGGGTACTGGGTTTGAGTCCCAGAGTGAACATCAACAAATCTGAGATGCAGTTACATCCAGCTGACAAGTCCCAAATAGAATGAAACGCTCGTTCAACTGGACTCCACTGCTAGCCACTATCCATCTCTGCTAAGTATCCATCTTCGTTTAAATGTTTTCTGATTGGCTAATATTTCTCAAGGTCACATGAGATTCATTCAAAGATTACCTATACATTAATAGAAAGTCACGACGATCAACCAATTTTTCTAGGAAACATAATAATTTGCATAATTTCCACAGAAGTATAAGATCAAGATGAAAAAATATACCCCCGAAATATACATTCATCTTAAATCATTTCAATTATTTACATGAATCAGTATTGTTGTCATGTGGATGATAATGGTATTCCATAATAACATGTAGATTTAACAATAAGAAGTTGAATAAAAAGAGCGGGGGGGGGCAGGGGTTGAAGAATTCAACAGTTGTTCATTTGATGATAGGGTTACTTATTTGAAGTGAACAGAATCCGTGATAAACTATGGTTTCATATCATTTAAATATGTATAAACAATATGTAAATGAAGCTTGAAAAGGTAAAATAACATAGACGACTGATATTCTATTGTTTCATGTACAATAAAGATTGTCACTTTTCATTTTGTATCATTGATTCAGATTGTTTCGTTGTTGTTGTTATTCGAGTAGATATTGTTATGTTTTAATATCATTAATGATAGTAGTATTATTGTGGTGTGGGTTGCTTATATCCATATAAGTAGTATATGATGATGGTGAGGCAGAGAATGTATTTCAGTAGAAGATCGATAAGGAGGGAACGGGACGTAATTGGTATGAAAATGCATGAAAAATGAAATCGGAGACGATGGAGTGATTAAAAAATTAGTGCGTAAGGGGAATTCATCATCATCATCATCATCATCATCATCATCATCATCATCATCATCATCATCATCATCATCATCATCATCATCATCATCATCATCATCATCATCATCATCATCATCATCATCATCATCATCATCATCATCATCATCATCATCATCATCATCATCATCATCATCATCATCATCATCATCATCATCATCATCATCATCATCATCATCATCATCATCATCATCATCATCATCATCATCATCATCATCATCATCATCATCATCATCATCATCATCATCATCATCATCATCATCATCATCATCATCATCATCATCATCATCATCATCATCATCATCATCATCATCATCATCATCATCATCATCATCATCATCATCATCATCATCATCATCATCATCATCATCATCATCATCATCATCATCATCATCATCATCATCATCATCATCATCATCATCATCATCATCATCATCATCATCATCATCATCATCATCATCATCATCATCATCATCATCATCATCATCATCATCATCATCATCATCATCATCATCATCATCATCATCATCATCATCATCATCATCATCATCATCATCATCATCATCATCATCATCATCATCATCATCATCATCATTATCATCGTCATCATCATCATGTGTTGTCAGTCTGTATGAATTGCATTTATCTTAATGTTAATGCATAATATTATATCCGTATACTGTGAAAGTTGCTTTCGATGAAGGTGCTTATATTACTGAAATTATCTTTTAAAGTGTGGTCCCATTGGGTTCTGCAGGTACGAAATTTAAGAAGTCAATTTTAGAAATATCTTAGCTTCGTGATGCCTACAACCATTGTAGAAAATGTTAGATAAAATGAACAAGTTGAAAACAGATCTGATAGATGTGATTTATTTAAAAACGACAGTGGCATTTTAGTCGTTTAGTAAACTTATTTACTTACATCTTTAACCTCTCGTGGAGGAGCATTGGCAACACACCAGTATTCTCCATCCAACCCTGTCCCAAACAATCCTTTCCAGTTATTTGTAGTTCACATTTGTCCTTTTCATATCTGTTTCTATTTCCCGACGTAATGTGTTCTTTGACCTTCCTCATTCCCACTTCCCTTCACCATACGAAGTTAGCGTTTGCTTCGTGATGCAGTTTAGGGATTTCCTTAATGTATGTTCAATCCACTTCCAGCGCCTTTTCCTAATTTCCTCTTCAGATGGAAGCTGATTTGTCATCTCCCACAGTGGGCCGTTGCTGATAGTATAAGGCCAGTGAATGTTGAGTATTTTGCGAAGACAACTGTTTATAAATACTTGTAACTTCTTGACGATGGATGTAGTAGTTTTCCACGTTTCAGCTCCGTACAGTAGGACTATCTTGACGTTCGTATTGAAGATTTCCACTTTGACGTTAGTTGACAGTTGTTTTGAGTTGCATATGTTCTTCAATTGTAGGAATGTAATCCTTGCTTTGCTAATCCTCACCTTTATATTTACATCAGATCCTCCTTATTCATCAATGATGTTTCCCATATACGTGAATGTTTCCACCTCTTCCAGAGTTTTTCCATGAAGTGTGATTGGCTTGGGGTTCTCTGTGTTGTATTTGAGGATCTTGCTTTTTCCTTTATGTATTTTGAGGCCTATTGATGCAGAGGCTGCTGCTACATTAGGTGTCTTCGTCTGTATTTTTTCGCGTGTAAGAGATAGGAGGGCTAGGTCATCTGCGAAGTCCATATCCTCTAATTAATTTTGAGTTGTCCATTGTATTCCGTGCAGTAAACTTATTAGTTTTTCTCTCTTTTTTTACTTACCATTTAATCCTATCAAATCCTATAATTTTTGTGTTCTTTGAATCCTATTCGGTTGGTGTATCAAAAAAATTCCAAAGAAAAAGAACAAACTCTTTTGTCTTGTTTTCAACTGTACTTCTTCATCAACATCCAATTCATAATTGTTAATGAAAGACTTCAGAAATGAGCTTTAACTGCTGTCATAAACAAAAAAAAAGTGTTTACAATAATCAATAAAATTATGCTCACTGAAAGATCAAAACCTATTTCAGTCTGAATAGTTTGAATAACTTGTTGATGTTGTCGTGTTCCAAGTTTTAATGAACAAATTTATTTGGTATTCACTTGATGTTATTTACTTGTATCTTCCCATAGTTATTTAGGACTGTAGATGATCAGTCTCTTGTTGGCATATGTGCATACTGTGTGGATTGCCTCAATATAGCCTTAATTCACAAGCATTATAAGCAAAGATGAATAGTGGATAGCAGTGGAATCCAAGACGCGCGTTACGTCCTATTTGGGACTCGTTCGCTGGATGCACCTGCATTTCAGACTTGTTGATGTTCACTCTGGGACTCGAACCCAGTACCTTTTACTTCAAACTTTATCACGTTATCCACTTAGCTACTGAGTCCTGATAGCCACTAGCTTGTGCAATGGGGTGATGTTTAAATTCACTAAGCGGATAACGTGATGGCGTTTGAAGCGAAAGGTATTGGGTTCGAGTCCCAGAGTGAACATCAACTCAGATGCAGGTACATCCAGCTGACGAGTCCCAAATAGGGTGAGATGCGCGTCCAATTGGATTCCACTGCTATCCGCTATCAATCCTTGCTTATAAAGATTTATTTTGTGTTTTGTTTTATAAACATACAAACAATCCGTACAAACCAATGAATTTCACAACATATTGGTAACTCCTGAAAAATATAACGCGGGTGATAAGAATATAAACCATAAGGTAATATGCAGTTATTTAATATATCTTCTCCAAATTACGAAACTTCAATAAACTCAAAAACAAAGATTTTCAAATTGGATTACTAGATTCTTGTCAACGTCTCATTTGAGAGCTCTTTAAAGTAGTGTTTAGTGTCTCTATATCTGACTCCAGGTCGATCGTATGAATGACTGTTATTGAAACATACATGTCGTCTATCCTTATGTATTATTGTCGACTTAAATAGAGTTAGTTAATGACGGAACTAAATATGAGAATAGATTTCGAATACATATATTTTTTACACTATCTGATCTGGATGGACAATCAGATGGACGAAGCAAAGGAAGCGAAGAGAGAGAATCGAAATGACATACAATGGAGATCGCGAGTGAGCCAACTCAATTTAATCAAGAATTAATCAATATTTATAGTCACACAAAAATAAGCTACAGACATGTGATGAGTAGGATAAGATATACACATATATTTGGTCACATCCCAGGACAGGGTTGGATGGAGAATGCTGGTGGGCGGCCTATGCTCCTCAACGAGGGGTAACAGGCGTAAGTAAGTAAGTAAGTAAGTATTTGGTCATATAAAAACAGTCAAGGTTGATAAGTGAATAACTGATAAGGTTAAAATGTGACTCAAGTAGAATGAATAAATTGTCTTATCAAGAAACTAGAATAAGTTATATGAGCTTAACATAGTAACCGAGACTACAAGTGTTCCTTTCATCAACAAGACGCGTTAAGAGTTTGTCATTCTGTTTAAAAAAAACTTATTATTTTAAGAGTTATAGTGTAACAGGGAGCATGAAGACAAAAAAAACATGCGATTTGATTGTAGTTACTGAATTGCTTAAATCTGTTTTAGACTCCTCATTCCTTCTCAGTTTACTACGTTGTTTGTTACATGACACTGCTCACTGATGTTCAGTAGCTTATGTATGTTAAACCATTTTCAAAACTTTCTGAATGTAACTTATGTATCAATGATCCACTGATTTCATCTATTTGTTCTCCTACATCTCGCCCGTTCATTTTCCGCTTGTGTGAATACTACTTCCACATATAATTGTTTAGGCTCTATTCTATGTGGTACTTCTTGAATCGTATTTTATTTCGTTAATGATACCATCTATTTCTGAATAACATCACCTAATTAATCAATATTAATTTCTGGTACCGGTTTGACATCTGTGTGGAGTTTTTTGATCTATAGAACATGATGTCAATTGATTCTACCTAACTTATTCGAAGGATCTACAGATAAAATATGAAGTCCGTTGACATTTTCTGTCTTTATTATCTTCTTATTTCATTCTATCTTGTGTATTAATCTATACAACTCATTGGCATTCATTAGCTAATCTAGTTGCTAAAAACTTTTCAGTGAATAGTGTAACTTAATTTCTATAGTCGTATATCTATAGTCCTGGGTTTGAATCTCGCGAGGTGGGATCGTGGTTGCGCACTGCTGAGGAGTCCCACAATAAGATGAAACGGCCGTCCAGTACTTCCAGGTTTTCCATGGTAGTCTAGCATCAATTAACTCATGATTTCAAATATATACTTAACTGTTTATAAAAACTGATCTTATTTAATTGATATCTCATTCTCATTATTCTCTTAATACTCAGAACAGTTATTTCTAATGTTTGTGAACTCGTTGTACGTCTGTTCTGCCATTGTGTTTCTACATAGCAGTTAGCTGTGGTTATTAATAACCCTAGGTACCCATTTTAGTAAGAAAAACTCTTCTCAGATTGTAAACGGAATTAGTAGATACTGTAGATGCTTCTAGATTTCATGTTTATAATTCATTTCACACAATTTCATAATAATAGTACCTGTTTTACATTCTCTAACCATATTCACTTCACGTCAACTCTTTTTCGTATTATTTTATACTACTGATTATTAATCAGTAAAGAGTTGCAGCCTGCGCATTTTCCGCCCTTCAATGTTCCAACATCAAGTTGTCGAGTGATATTCTGAAATGAGAAGTAAAAGCCATAGTTGACCTAAGAAGCGGTAAGGTGGTCACGAAGTACGGCTCATTCTCAATACATGAAAGTAGCGAGGTGACTGAGGTTAGAGTGGCAACAGCCGTTGTGACGAAGAAACCAAACATCACCGAGTTGTGCAAAAAGTATGCGAAACTGTTCACTGGAGAAGGAAAACCGTACGGATTTTGCGACAAAGTAAAGCACGAAATCCCGACAAAGAACAATGGAGGAAGTATATTCACAACACGTCGTGTCCCTGTGCACTTAGAGGCTGAAGTAAATCGACAGGTCCAAGAGATGCTGAAAGAAGGGATAATTGAGGAGGCGGACAGCCCGTATAGCTCACCAGTACTCTTGGTAAAGAAACCGAATGGGAAATATAGATTTTGTGTTGATTTTAGAGAACTGAATAATATAACAGAACTAAAGCCGTGTGCAATGCCAACAGTAGTGGAAACATTAGATCGGCTGCAGAATGCCACGGTGTTTACAGTGTTGGATTTGCGGTCAGGTTATTGGCAGCTGCCTATAAAAGAGAGCGATCGAAGCAAGACAGCATTTACCATACGTGATAAGCAATATCAATTTAGACGAATGCCGTTTGGATTGGCGGGTGCACCATTTACGTTCAGAAGATTAATGTTGCTATTGCTCTAGATAACGTCGAAGTGTATGGTGACGATGTAGTCGTATACAGCCAGACAGGAACAGATCATGTCAAGCATGTGGAAGCGGTCCTAAAGCGAATTGAAGAATTCGGACTTCGAATTAATAAGGACAAGTCACAGATGGCGAAAAGTAGCATCACGTTGTTGGGGCATAAAGTGGGAAATGGAGAAATAAAACCACTGCCGGAGAAAATTCTGACTATAAAGAACGTTGCAGTACCGAATTCGAAAAGGAAATTGAGACAGCTCCTGGGAAGGGCGGCGTTCTACAGTCGGTTCATCAAGAATTTCAATGAAATAGCAGCACCCCTTTATAAGTTGTTGAGTAAAACTAAATTTTCGTGGACTGAAACCGCCCAACAAACGTTTAATCAAATCAAAAACATGCTGGACGACTGCCAGATGACGCTCAGACTGCCCGAACTGGAGAAACCGTTTACAGTGACAACAGACGCAAGTGACCAGGGTATAGGTGCAGTTTTAAGTCAGTCTGATAGAGTGGTGGAATACGCAAGTCGCGTTCTCACGCCTGCGGAACAGAAGTATTCAACGATCGAAAAGGAGTGTTTAGCGATTGTGTGGGCAGTAGACAAGTGGAGACCATATCTGTTAGGTAAACGATTTCACATCGAGACTGACCATAAACCTCTGCAGTGGCTACAAACAGCACGAGACCCACGTGGGAAGCTGGCGCGATGGATGATACGTCTGCAGGAATATGACTTCAGTATCAGGCATGTTCCAGGGAAAGAAAATGTAATGGCGGACTATCTGTCAAGACCAGACATGGAAGCCGAGCTTCCATTGACAGCATACGCAGTGAACAGTATAGAGGGAGACCCACTAGAACTCGTCCGGCAACAGAAATCTGATCCTAAACTTCGAGAGGTAACCAGAGTGATAAGAGAGAGGGCAGATTTTGACAAACGAGCAATGGACAGGGAGGCAATAATGTTGCTTCGGCAAAAGGAAAGACTGAAAGTGAACACATATGGAGCTCTGGTCTGGCAGGATGATGACAAAAATTGGGTGGCTGTGATCCCGAAAGACTGGCGGCGTAAGATGATACACGAATGCCATCAGGTAGCGCACACAGGTATCGCAAGAACGACAGATTTACTACGGCAAAGTGCATACTGGCCAGGCATGAGAGACGATGTGGCCCAATATGTGTTGACGTGCCAGCAGTGCCAATTAATGAAAAGCGATAGATACATGCAACCGCCATTGCAGTCGGTCCCAGTAACCGCAGTTGGTGATCTATGGTCGGTAGATGTGATGGGACCATTTCCACAGACGGATAGCGGCAACCGATACTTACTAGTAATGACGGAACATGCTACACGATGGGTCGACGCTGTACCGATTGCCGACCAGCGGGCGAAAACAGTGACCGAAGTAATAATCCGGCACATTGTAGCGGGTCATGGAGTACCGAAGATGATACTAGCCGACCAGGGTCCCTGTTTTGAAAGTGACGAGTTTAAGGCCCGTTTAAAGCAGTTCGGTATCAAGAGGATACGAACTACACCGTATCACCCTCAGACGAATGGGCTTACGGAAAGAAACAACCGGACATTAAAGGATTGGTTAGCATCTAAAGGAGGGAATTGGGAGAAAGAGTTACCACTAATTTTGCTGGCGCATCGTGCCTCCATCCAAGGAACAACTAAGAAATCACCTTTCCTACTTATGTATGGTAGACAGCCACGACTTGCGATGCATAACAAGACGTGGCCACAGCAGCAGAAGTGGACGGCAACAAGATTAAGGAAAGAGAGGACGGAGGCAATAAAGAACGTGAAAAAGAAATAAATATCAGACATCAAGAAGGCGGAACAGCAGAGAAGAGCATGGAAGCCTTTTAGAGTGGGGGACCTGGTAAAGTGTAGAGAACGGAGAGCTAACACTGAAGGGGTACCAGGGTCAGGAAAGCTGACCCCGAAATGGGAGGGACCGTACATTATCACGGAGAGACGCGGCCCAGTTTACGCGAACCGAAGAGAAGACAAGCAGAAGCGTGTAAATGCCAGTCAACTACAGAGATGGTTTCAGGAATATCATGAGCACGAGTCACGAACAGAACCAAAGGAGACAATGGTACGGCGATCAGAAGGATTGAGAGAACAGCTTATTAAAAGGGGGGACGAGTGTGGTGTGAGCTACTGATATCGACATGAGTAGTGTATATGGTGAATAAGGAATAGAATATCTGACAGCAGAAGATTGAGAAGATCAATAAGAGAAGAACATAAATAAAAAGCAATTTGTGTAGAAATCCAGGAACAATGAAGCCTGAGGCAATTGAAGAACATTTTGCAAACAGTGTACCATAGCATGGTTTTTATATTTTACCAAGTAACGTCATATTTTGTGCTAAATACATAGTTTGTTGTCCTCACATGTGTTCTCATTCGCAACACTACTACTACCACTTATATTATTACTACTCACACTACCACGACTAGTACTTCTACGAATAATACCACTACGAATAATACTAACATTTCCACCAAATCTATACCACAACTGACCAGATGGTCAGGGAGAATGAGCAAGTGAAAACCGAGATCAGAGCAAGAGAATACAACACATATTAATCAAATAACACTCATGCTGTCATGAACGATGTGAGGATTCGATTGACAAACGGATGTTGGATGATAAGTCGATGCACTAATCGAAAGCATTGATGGGTGGTCGGTTTGTGATTTGCATGGATGTATGGATGGATGGAAGAATGTGTGCATTTGATCTAGTGATTCATAGAAAATTCAACTATGTAATCGACCGTTCGTCGCTGTCTCTCTCTCTCTCTCTCACTACACTCTTTGATTCTTTCAACCATCGATTGATCGATTGATTGATCCATGCATTGCATGTCATTCCGTGTGCCTGTCTGCATACCCGTCTGTCTCTCTCTGTCAGTCTGTGTACCTCTCCATCGGTCCGTGTGTCTCCATTTATGCATATCTCTGTGTGTACGCTTGTGGTATTCGTAGCGGAAGGGAGAGTCTAATTGACTGGATGATTCACTGACTTGTAATAAGGCGCATATAAATAGGCACACAGATTTCTGATGACAGATCGACAGACTGCAGCCACACAGACAAATAAGCAGACCATGCAGTGTGTACATCTCTGCTAAACATTCAATCTATACACATTGACTGACAAATTGTAGACAAATCCTGTTTGATTGATTCACATATGGGCGATGATGACGCCGGTGTCTTCACACATGCACACGTAAGACGCACACTCAGAAAGATATGCAGATGCATGCTCTGTTGCTGTCGTTGTCTCTGTCGCTTACATTGAAGCTGAGTGTGACGCGCGATATTACTCAGTGTTCATGTGGATTTCGACTTTTGCATGTTATTATTTGTGGGCGTTTGTAGGTGGTGAGCGTTGATTATTGATGTTATTCCTGCACACTTGTGTGTGTGAGTGGTCGTGATAGTGTTGTGGATAGGTTAACATTATTTGGAGCGCATAGAAATGATTATCTGAGAATGTGGTGGTGAAAAGTTGGCTCCGGAGGGGATCGAACCCTCGACATTCGCGTTATTAGCACGACGCTCTAACCAACTGAGCTACGGAGCCGGCCATTCTCTTCACACACAAACAACCCCAATCACCTCCTCCAACAATCATCAAATAACCTGTCTCACACAACACGTTCAACTACAATCACCATCTTATTACACCTACACAAACACACACACAAACAACAACAACAACAACAACAACATCATCAAATATTACTACCACTAACACGACTACAAATATTACTAATAAGAATACTACTAAGAATAACACTACTACCACAAACACGACGACGACAACAACAACAACAACGACGACCACTACCACTACTACTACTACCACTTATATTATTACTACTCACACTACCACGACTAGTACTTCTACGAATAATACCACTACGAATAATACTAACATTTCCACCAAATCTATACCACAACTGACCAGATGGTCAGGGAGAATGAGCAAGTGAAAACCGAGATCAGAGCAAGAGAATACAACACATATTAATCAAATAACACTCATGCTGTCATGAACGATGTGAGGATTCGATTGACAAACGGATGTTGGATGATAAGTCGATGCACTAATCGAAAGCATTGATGGGTGGTCGGTTTGTGATTTGCATGGATGTATGGATGGATGGAAGAATGTGTGCATTTGATCTAGTGATTCATAGAAAATTCAACTATGTAATCGACCGTTCGTCGCTGTCTCTCTCTCTCTCTCTCTCTCACTACACTCTTTGATTCTTTCAACCATCGATTGATCGATTGATTGATCCATGCATTGCATGTCATTCCGTGTGCCTGTCTGCATACCCGTCTGTCTCTCTCTGTCAGTCTGTGTACCTCTCCATCGGTCCGTGTGTCTCCATTTATGCATATCTCTGTGTGTACGCTTGTGGTATTCGTAGCGGAAGGGAGAGTCTAATTGACTGGATGATTCACTGACTTGTAATAAGGCGCATATAAATAGGCACACAGATTTCTGATGACAGATCGACAGACTGCAGCCACACAGACAAATAAGCAGACCATGCAGTGTGTACATCTCTGCTAAACATTCAATCTATACACATTGACTGACAAATTGTAGACAAATCCTGTTTGATTGATTCACATATGGGCGATGATGACGCCGGTGTCTTCACACATGCACACGTAAGACGCACACTCAGAAAGATATGCAGATGCATGCTCTGTTGCTGTCGTTGTCTCTGTCGCTTACATTGAAGCTGAGTGTGACGCGCGATATTACTCAGTGTTCATGTGGATTTCGACTTTTGCATGTTATTATTTGTGGGCGTTTGTAGGTGGTGAGCGTTGATTATTGATGTTATTTCTGCACACTTGTGTGTGTGAGTGGTCGTGATAGTGTTGTGGATAGGTTAACATTATTTGGAGCGCATAGAAATGATTATCTGAGAATGTGGTGGTGAAAAGTTGGCTCCGGAGGGGATCGAACCCTCGACATTCGCGTTATTAGCACGACGCTCTAACCAACTGAGCTACGGAGCCGGCCATTCTCTTCACACACAAACAACCCCAATCACCTCCTCCAACAATCATCAAATAACCTGTCTCACACAACACGTTCAACTACAATCACCATCTTATTACACCTACACAAACACACACACAAACAACAACAACAACAACAACAACATCATCAAATATTACTACCACTAACACGACTACAAATATTACTAATAAGAATACTACTAAGAATAACACTACTACCACAAACACGACGACGACAACAACAACAACAACGACGACCACTACCACTACTACTACTACCACTTATATTATTACTACTCACACTACCACGACTAGTACTTCTACGAATAATACCACTACGAATAATACTAACATTTCCACCAAATCTATACCACAACTGACCAGATGGTCAGGGAGAATGAGCAAGTGAAAACCGAGATCAGAGCAAGAGAATACAACACATATTAATCAAATAACACTCATGCTGTCATGAACGATGTGAGGATTCGATTGACAAACGGATGTTGGATGATAAGTCGATGCACTAATCGAAAGCATTGATGGGTGGTCGGTTTGTGATTTGCATGGATGTATGGATGGATGGAAGAATGTGTGCATTTGATCTAGTGATTCATAGAAAATTCAACTATGTAATCGACCGTTCGTCGCTGTCTCTCTCTCTCTCTCTCACTACACTCTTTGATTCTTTCAACCATCGATTGATCGATTGATTGATCCATGCATTGCATGTCATTCCGTGTGCCTGTCTGCATACCCGTCTGTCTCTCTCTGTCAGTCTGTGTACCTCTCCATCGGTCCGTGTGTCTCCATTTATGCATATCTCTGTGTGTACGCTTGTGGTATTCGTAGCGGAAGGGAGAGTCTAATTGACTGGATGATTCACTGACTTGTAATAAGGCGCATATAAATAGGCACACAGATTTCTGATGACAGATCGACAGACTGCAGCCACACAGACAAATAAGCAGACCATGCAGTGTGTACATCTCTGCTAAACATTCAATCTATACACATTGACTGACAAATTGTAGACAAATCCTGTTTGATTGATTCACATATGGGCGATGATGACGCCGGTGTCTTCACACATGCACACGTAAGACGCACACTCAGAAAGATATGCAGATGCATGCTCTGTTGCTGTCGTTGTCTCTGTCGCTTACATTGAAGCTGAGTGTGACGCGCGATATTACTCAGTGTTCATGTGGATTTCGACTTTTGCATGTTATTATTTGTGGGCGTTTGTAGGTGGTGAGCGTTGATTATTGATGTTATTTCTGCACACTTGTGTGTGTGAGTGGTCGTGATAGTGTTGTGGATAGGTTAACATTATTTGGAGCGCATAGAAATGATTATCTGAGAATGTGGTGGTGAAAAGTTGGCTCCGGAGGGGATCGAACCCTCGACATTCGCGTTATTAGCACGACGCTCTAACCAACTGAGCTACGGAGCCGGCCATTCTCTTCACACACAAACAACCCCAATCACCTCCTCCAACAATCATCAAATAACCTGTCTCACACAACACGTTCAACTACAATCACCATCTTATTACACCTACACAAACACACACACAAACAACAACAACAACAACATCATCAAATATTACTACCACTAACACGACTACAAATATTACTAATAAGAATACTACTAAGAATAACACTACTACCACAAACACGACGACGACAACAACAACAACAACGACGACCACTACCACTACTACTACTACCACTTATATTATTACTACTCACACTACCACGACTAGTACTTCTACGAATAATACCACTACGAATAATACTAACATTTCCACCAAATCTATACCACAACTGACCAGATGGTCAGGGAGAATGAGCAAGTGAAAACCGAGATCAGAGCAAGAGAATACAACACATATTAATCAAATAACACTCATGCTGTCATGAACGATGTGAGGATTCGATTGACAAACGGATGTTGGATGATAAGTCGATGCACTAATCGAAAGCATTGATGGGTGGTCGGTTTGTGATTTGCATGGATGTATGGATGGATGGAAGAATGTGTGCATTTGATCTAGTGATTCATAGAAAATTCAACTATGTAATCGACCGTTCGTCGCTGTCTCTCTCTCTCTCTCTCTCACTACACTCTTTGATTCTTTCAACCATCGATTGATCGATTGATTGATCCATGCATTGCATGTCATTCCGTGTGCCTGTCTGCATACCCGTCTGTCTCTCTCTGTCAGTCTGTGTACCTCTCCATCGGTCCGTGTGTCTCCATTTATGCATATCTCTGTGTGTACGCTTGTGGTATTCGTAGCGGAAGGGAGAGTCTAATTGACTGGATGATTCACTGACTTGTAATAAGGCGCATATAAATAGGCACACAGATTTCTGATGACAGATCGACAGACTGCAGCCACACAGACAAATAAGCAGACCATGCAGTGTGTACATCTCTGCTAAACATTCAATCTATACACATTGACTGACAAATTGTAGACAAATCCTGTTTGATTGATTCACATATGGGCGATGATGACGCCGGTGTCTTCACACATGCACACGTAAGACGCACACTCAGAAAGATATGCAGATGCATGCTCTGTTGCTGTCGTTGTCTCTGTCGCTTACATTGAAGCTGAGTGTGACGCGCGATATTACTCAGTGTTCATGTGGATTTCGACTTTTGCATGTTATTATTTGTGGGCGTTTGTAGGTGGTGAGCGTTGATTATTGATGTTATTCCTGCACACTTGTGTGTGTGAGTGGTCGTGATAGTGTTGTGGATAGGTTAACATTATTTGGAGCGCATAGAAATGATTATCTGAGAATGTGGTGGTGAAAAGTTGGCTCCGGAGGGGATCGAACCCTCGACATTCGCGTTATTAGCACGACGCTCTAACCAACTGAGCTACGGAGCCGGCCATTCTCTTCACACACAAACAACCCCAATCACCTCCTCCAACAATCATCAAATAACCTGTCTCACACAACACGTTCAACTACAATCACCATCTTATTACACCTACACAAACACACACACAAACAACAACAACAACAACAACAACATCATCAAATATTACTACCACTAACACGACTACAAATATTACTAATAAGAATACTACTAAGAATAACACTACTACCACAAACACGACGACGACGACAACAACAACAACGACGACCACTACCACTACTACTACTACCACTTATATTATTACTACTCACACTACCACGACTAGTACTTCTACGAATAATACCACTACGAATAATACTAACATTTCCACCAAATCTATACCACAACTGACCAGATGGTCAGGGAGAATGAGCAAGTGAAAACCGAGATCAGAGCAAGAGAATACAACACATATTAATCAAATAACACTCATGCTGTCATGAACGATGTGAGGATTCGATTGACAAACGGATGTTGGATGATAAGTCGATGCACTAATCGAAAGCATTGATGGGTGGTCGGTTTGTGATTTGCATGGATGTATGGATGGATGGAAGAATGTGTGCATTTGATCTAGTGATTCATAGAAAATTCAACTATGTAATCGACCGTTCGTCGCTGTCTCTCTCTCTCTCTCTCTCACTACACTCTTTGATTCTTTCAACCATCGATTGATCGATTGATTGATCCATGCATTGCATGTCATTCCGTGTGCCTGTCTGCATACCCGTCTGTCTCTCTCTGTCAGTCTGTGTACCTCTCCATCGGTCCGTGTGTCTCCATTTATGCATATCTCTGTGTGTACGCTTGTGGTATTCGTAGCGGAAGGGAGAGTCTAATTGACTGGATGATTCACTGACTTGTAATAAGGCGCATATAAATAGGCACACAGATTTCTGATGACAGATCGACAGACTGCAGCCACACAGACAAATAAGCAGACCATGCAGTGTGTACATCTCTGCTAAACATTCAATCTATACACATTGACTGACAAATTGTAGACAAATCCTGTTTGATTGATTCACATATGGGCGATGATGACGCCGGTGTCTTCACACATGCACACGTAAGACGCACACTCAGAAAGATATGCAGATGCATGCTCTGTTGCTGTCGTTGTCTCTGTCGCTTACATTGAAGCTGAGTGTGACGCGCGATATTACTCAGTGTTCATGTGGATTTCGACTTTTGCATGTTATTATTTGTGGGCGTTTGTAGGTGGTGAGCGTTGATTATTGATGTTATTCCTGCACACTTGTGTGTGTGAGTGGTCGTGATAGTGTTGTGGATAGGTTAACATTATTTGGAGCGCATAGAAATGATTATCTGAGAATGTGGTGGTGAAAAGTTGGCTCCGGAGGGGATCGAACCCTCGACATTCGCGTTATTAGCACGACGCTCTAACCAACTGAGCTACGGAGCCGGCCATTCTCTTCACACACAAACAACCCCAATCACCTCCTCCAACAATCATCAAATAACCTGTCTCACACAACACGTTCAACTACAATCACCATCTTATTACACCTACACAAACACACACACAAACAACAACAACAACAACAACATCATCAAATATTACTACCACTAACACGACTACAAATATTACTAATAAGAATACTACTAAGAATAACACTACTACCACAAACACGACGACGACGACAACAACAACAACGACGACCACTACCACTACTACTACTACCACTTATATTATTACTACTCACACTACCACGACTAGTACTTCTACGAATAATACCACTACGAATAATACTAACATTTCCACCAAATCTATACCACAACTGACCAGATGGTCAGGGAGAATGAGCAAGTGAAAACCGAGATCAGAGCAAGAGAATACAACACATATTAATCAAATAACACTCATGCTGTCATGAACGATGTGAGGATTCGATTGACAAACGGATGTTGGATGATAAGTCGATGCACTAATCGAAAGCATTGATGGGTGGTCGGTTTGTGATTTGCATGGATGTATGGATGGATGGAAGAATGTGTGCATTTGATCTAGTGATTCATAGAAAATTCAACTATGTAATCGACCGTTCGTCGCTGTCTCTCTCTCTCTCTCTCTCTCACTACACTCTTTGATTCTTTCAACCATCGATTGATCGATTGATTGATCCATGCATTGCATGTCATTCCGTGTGCCTGTCTGCATACCCGTCTGTCTCTCTCTGTCAGTCTGTGTACCTCTCCATCGGTCCGTGTGTCTCCATTTATGCATATCTCTGTGTGTACGCTTGTGGTATTCGTAGCGGAAGGGAGAGTCTAATTGACTGGATGATTCACTGACTTGTAATAAGGCGCATATAAATAGGCACACAGATTTCTGATGACATATCGACAGACTGCAGCCACACAGACAAATAAGCAGACCATGCAGTGTGTACATCTCTGCTAAACATTCAATCTATACACATTGACTGACAAATTGTAGACAAATCCTGTTTGATTGATTCACATATGGGCGATGATGACGCCGGTGTCTTCACACATGCACACGTAAGACGCACACTCAGAAAGATATGCAGATGCATGCTCTGTTGCTGTCGTTGTCTCTGTCGCTTACATTGAAGCTGAGTGTGACGCGCGATATTACTCAGTGTTCATGTGGATTTCGACTTTTGCATGTTATTATTTGTGGGCGTTTGTAGGTGGTGAGCGTTGATTATTGATGTTATTTCTGCACACTTGTGTGTGTGAGTGGTCGTGATAGTGTTGTGGATAGGTTAACATTATTTGGAGCGCATAGAAATGATTATCTGAGAATGTGGTGGTGAAAAGTTGGCTCCGGAGGGGATCGAACCCTCGACATTCGCGTTATTAGCACGACGCTCTAACCAACTGAGCTACGGAGCCGGCCATTCTCTTCACACACAAACAACCCCAATCACCTCCTCCAACAATCATCAAATAACCTGTCTCACACAACACGTTCAACTACAATCACCATCTTATTACACCTACACAAACACACACACAAACAACAACAACAACAACATCATCAAATATTACTACCACTAACACGACTACAAATATTACTAATAAGAATACTACTAAGAATAACACTACTACCACAAACACGACGACGACGACAACAACAACAACGACGACCACTACCACTACTACTACTACCACTTATATTATTACTACTCACACTACCACGACTAGTACTTCTACGAATAATACCACTACGAATAATACTAACATTTCCACCAAATCTATACCACAACTGACCAGATGGTCAGGGAGAATGAGCAAGTGAAAACCGAGATCAGAGCAAGAGAATACAACACATATTAATCAAATAACACTCATGCTGTCATGAACGATGTGAGGATTCGATTGACAAACGGATGTTGGATGATAAGTCGATGCACTAATCGAAAGCATTGATGGGTGGTCGGTTTGTGATTTGCATGGATGTATGGATGGATGGAAGAATGTGTGCATTTGATCTAGTGATTCATAGAAAATTCAACTATGTAATCGACCGTTCGTCGCTGTCTCTCTCTCTCTCTCTCTCTCACTACACTCTTTGATTCTTTCAACCATCGATTGATCGATTGATTGATCCATGCATTGCATGTCATTCCGTGTGCCTGTCTGCATACCCGTCTGTCTCTCTCTGTCAGTCTGTGTACCTCTCCATCGGTCCGTGTGTCTCCATTTATGCATATCTCTGTGTGTACGCTTGTGGTATTCGTAGCGGAAGGGAGAGTCTAATTGACTGGATGATTCACTGACTTGTAATAAGGCGCATATAAATAGGCACACAGATTTCTGATGACAGATCGACAGACTGCAGCCACACAGACAAATAAGCAGACCATGCAGTGTGTACATCTCTGCTAAACATTCAATCTATACACATTGACTGACAAATTGTAGACAAATCCTGTTTGATTGATTCACATATGGGCGATGATGACGCCGGTGTCTTCACACATGCACACGTAAGACGCACACTCAGAAAGATATGCAGATGCATGCTCTGTTGCTGTCGTTGTCTCTGTCGCTTACATTGAAGCTGAGTGTGACGCGCGATATTACTCAGTGTTCATGTGGATTTCGACTTTTGCATGTTATTATTTGTGGGCGTTTGTAGGTGGTGAGCGTTGATTATTGATGTTATTCCTGCACACTTGTGTGTGTGAGTGGTCGTGATAGTGTTGTGGATAGGTTAACATTATTTGGAGCGCATAGAAATGATTATCTGAGAATGTGGTGGTGAAAAGTTGGCTCCGGAGGGGATCGAACCCTCGACATTCGCGTTATTAGCACGACGCTCTAACCAACTGAGCTACGGAGCCGGCCATTCCCTTCACACACAAACAACCCCAATCACCTCCTCCAACAATCATCAAATAACCTGTCTCACACAACACGTTCAACTACAATCACCATCTTATTACACCTACACAAACACACACACAAACAACAACAACAACAACATCATCAAATATTACTACCACTAACACGACTACAAATATTACTAATAAGAATACTACTAAGAATAACACTACTACCACAAACACGACGACGACGACAACAACAACAACGACGACCACTACCACTACTACTACTACCACTTATATTATTACTACTCACACTACCACGACTAGTACTTCTACGAATAATACCACTACGAATAATACTAACATTTCCACCAAATCTATACCACAACTGACCAGATGGTCAGGGAGAATGAGCAAGTGAAAACCGAGATCAGAGCAAGAGAATACAACACATATTAATCAAATAACACTCATGCTGTCATGAACGATGTGAGGATTCGATTGACAAACGGATGTTGGATGATAAGTCGATGCACTAATCGAAAGCATTGATGGGTGGTCGGTTTGTGATTTGCATGGATGTATGGATGGATGGAAGAATGTGTGCATTTGATCTAGTGATTCATAGAAAATTCAACTATGTAATCGACCGTTCGTCGCTGTCTCTCTCTCTCTCTCTCTCACTACACTCTTTGATTCTTTCAACCATCGATTGATCGATTGATTGATCCATGCATTGCATGTCATTCCGTGTGCCTGTCTGCATACCCGTCTGTCTCTCTCTGTCAGTCTGTGTACCTCTCCATCGGTCCGTGTGTCTCCATTTATGCATATCTCTGTGTGTACGCTTGTGGTATTCGTAGCGGAAGGGAGAGTCTAATTGACTGGATGATTCACTGACTTGTAATAAGGCGCATATAAATAGGCACACAGATTTCTGATGACAGATCGACAGACTGCAGCCACACAGACAAATAAGCAGACCATGCAGTGTGTACATCTCTGCTAAACATTCAATCTATACACATTGACTGACAAATTGTAGACAAATCCTGTTTGATTGATTCACATATGGGCGATGATGACGCCGGTGTCTTCACACATGCACACGTAAGACGCACACTCAGAAAGATATGCAGATGCATGCTCTGTTGCTGTCGTTGTCTCTGTCGCTTACATTGAAGCTGAGTGTGACGCGCGATATTACTCAGTGTTCATGTGGATTTCGACTTTTGCATGTTATTATTTGTGGGCGTTTGTAGGTGGTGAGCGTTGATTATTGATGTTATTCCTGCACACTTGTGTGTGTGAGTGGTCGTGATAGTGTTGTGGATAGGTTAACATTATTTGGAGCGCATAGAAATGATTATCTGAGAATGTGGTGGTGAAAAGTTGGCTCCGGAGGGGATCGAACCCTCGACATTCGCGTTATTAGCACGACGCTCTAACCAACTGAGCTACGGAGCCGGCCATTCTCTTCACACACAAACAACCCCAATCACCTCCTCCAACAATCATCAAATAACCTGTCTCACACAACACGTTCAACTACAATCACCATCTTATTACACCTACACAAACACACACACAAACAACAACAACAACAACAACAACATCATCAAATATTACTACCACTAACACGACTACAAATATTACTAATAAGAATACTACTAAGAATAACACTACTACCACAAACACGACGACGACGACAACAACAACAACGACGACCACTACCACTACTACTACTACCACTTATATTATTACTACTCACACTACCACGACTAGTACTTCTACGAATAATACCACTACGAATAATACTAACATTTCCACCAAATCTATACCACAACTGACCAGATGGTCAGGGAGAATGAGCAAGTGAAAACCGAGATCAGAGCAAGAGAATACAACACATATTAATCAAATAACACTCATGCTGTCATGAACGATGTGAGGATTCGATTGACAAACGGATGTTGGATGATAAGTCGATGCACTAATCGAAAGCATTGATGGGTGGTCGGTTTGTGATTTGCATGGATGTATGGATGGATGGAAGAATGTGTGCATTTGATCTAGTGATTCATAGAAAATTCAACTATGTAATCGACCGTTCGTCGCTGTCTCTCTCTCTCTCTCTCTCACTACACTCTTTGATTCTTTCAACCATCGATTGATCGATTGATTGATCCATGCATTGCATGTCATTCCGTGTGCCTGTCTGCATACCCGTCTGTCTCTCTCTGTCAGTCTGTGTACCTCTCCATCGGTCCGTGTGTCTCCATTTATGCATATCTCTGTGTGTACGCTTGTGGTATTCGTAGCGGAAGGGAGAGTCTAATTGACTGGATGATTCACTGACTTGTAATAAGGCGCATATAAATAGGCACACAGATTTCTGATGACATATCGACAGACTGCAGCCACACAGACAAATAAGCAGACCATGCAGTGTGTACATCTCTGCTAAACATTCAATCTATACACATTGACTGACAAATTGTAGACAAATCCTGTTTGATTGATTCACATATGGGCGATGATGACGCCGGTGTCTTCACACATGCACACGTAAGACGCACACTCAGAAAGATATGCAGATGCATGCTCTGTTGCTGTCGTTGTCTCTGTCGCTTACATTGAAGCTGAGTGTGACGCGCGATATTACTCAGTGTTCATGTGGATTTCGACTTTTGCATGTTATTATTTGTGGGCGTTTGTAGGTGGTGAGCGTTGATTATTGATGTTATTCCTGCACACTTGTGTGTGTGAGTGGTCGTGATAGTGTTGTGGATAGGTTAACATTATTTGGAGCGCATAGAAATGATTATCTGAGAATGTGGTGGTGAAAAGTTGGCTCCGGAGGGGATCGAACCCTCGACATTCGCGTTATTAGCACGACGCTCTAACCAACTGAGCTACGGAGCCGGCCATTCTCTTCACACACAAACAACCCCAATCACCTCCTCCAACAATCATCAAATAACCTGTCTCACACAACACGTTCAACTACAATCACCATCTTATTACACCTACACAAACACACACACAAACAACAACAACAACAACAACATCATCAAATATTACTACCACTAACACGACTACAAATATTACTAATAAGAATACTACTAAGAATAACACTACTACCACAAACACGACGACGACGACAACAACAACAACGACGACCACTACCACTACTACTACTACCACTTATATTATTACTACTCACACTACCACGACTAGTACTTCTACGAATAATACCACTACGAATAATACTAACATTTCCACCAAATCTATACCACAACTGACCAGATGGTCAGGGAGAATGAGCAAGTGAAAACCGAGATCAGAGCAAGAGAATACAACACATATTAATCAAATAACACTCATGCTGTCATGAACGATGTGAGGATTCGATTGACAAACGGATGTTGGATGATAAGTCGATGCACTAATCGAAAGCATTGATGGGTGGTCGGTTTGTGATTTGCATGGATGTATGGATGGATGGAAGAATGTGTGCATTTGATCTAGTGATTCATAGAAAATTCAACTATGTAATCGACCGTTCGTCGCTGTCTCTCTCTCTCTCTCTCTCACTACACTCTTTGATTCTTTCAACCATCGATTGATCGATTGATTGATCCATGCATTGCATGTCATTCCGTGTGCCTGTCTGCATACCCGTCTGTCTCTCTCTGTCAGTCTGTGTACATCTCCATCGGTCCGTGTGTCTCCATTTATGCATATCTCTGTGTGTACGCTTGTGGTATTCGTAGCGGAAGGGAGAGTCTAATTGACTGGATGATTCACTGACTTGTAATAAGGCGCATATAAATAGGCACACAGATTTCTGATGACAGATCGACAGACTGCAGCCACACAGACAAATAAGCAGACCATGCAGTGTGTACATCTCTGCTAAACATTCAATCTATACACATTGACTGACAAATTGTAGACAAATCCTGTTTGATTGATTCACATATGGGCGATGATGACGCCGGTGTCTTCACACATGCACACGTAAGACGCACACTCAGAAAGATATGCAGATGCATGCTCTGTTGCTGTCGTTGTCTCTGTCGCTTACATTGAAGCTGAGTGTGACGCGCGATATTACTCAGTGTTCATGTGGATTTCGACTTTTGCATGTTATTATTTGTGGGCGTTTGTAGGTGGTGAGCGTTGATTATTGATGTTATTCCTGCACACTTGTGTGTGTGAGTGGTCGTGATAGTGTTGTGGATAGGTTAACATTATTTGGAGCGCATAGAAATGATTATCTGAGAATTTGGTGGTGAAAAGTTGGCTCCGGAGGGGATCGAACCCTCGACATTCGCGTTATTAGCACGACGCTCTAACCAACTGAGCTACGGAGCCGGCCATTCCCTTCACACACAAACAACCCCAATCACCTCCTCCAACAATCATCAAATAACCTGTCTCACACAACACGTTCAACTACAATCACCATCTTATTACACCTACACAAACACACACACAAACAACAACAACAACAACAACATCATCAAATATTACTACCACTAACACGACTACAAATATTACTAATAAGAATACTACTAAGAATAACACTACTACCACAAACACGACGACGACGACAACAACAACAACGACGACCACTACCACTACTACTACTACCACTTATATTATTACTACTCACACTACCACGACTAGTACTTCTACGAATAATACCACTACGAATAATACTAACATTTCCACCAAATCTATACCACAACTGACCAGATGGTCAGGGAGAATGAGCAAGTGAAAACCGAGATCAGAGCAAGAGAATACAACACATATTAATCAAATAACACTCATGCTGTCATGAACGATGTGAGGATTCGATTGACAAACGGATGTTGGATGATAAGTCGATGCACTAATCGAAAGCATTGATGGGTGGTCGGTTTGTGATTTGCATGGATGTATGGATGGATGGAAGAATGTGTGCATTTGATCTAGTGATTCATAGAAAATTCAACTATGTAATCGACCGTTCGTCGCTGTCTCTCTCTCTCTCTCTCACTACACTCTTTGATTCTTTCAACCATCGATTGATCGATTGATTGATCCATGCATTGCATGTCATTCCGTGTGCCTGTCTGCATACCCGTCTGTCTCTCTCTGTCAGTCTGTGTACCTCTCCATCGGTCCGTGTGTCTCCATTTATGCATATCTCTGTGTGTACGCTTGTGGTATTCGTAGCGGAAGGGAGAGTCTAATTGACTGGATGATTCACTGACTTGTAATAAGGCGCATATAAATAGGCACACAGATTTCTGATGACATATCGACAGACTGCAGCCACACAGACAAATAAGCAGACCATGCAGTGTGTACATCTCTGCTAAACATTCAATCTATACACATTGAAAGACTAATATTTGAACGAAGAATAGTCTTTTCGATAAATTCTCTCTTCTGGTACTACAATTATATATCCAAATTAATAATCCGAAAAATTGGCCATGTTAAAGGCAAAGTACATAGTTTAATGCATGTAAATTTAGGATTGTCAAATCAAATAGTTAATGTTGATATGACTCTCATATAGAATGTTAACTTGAATCTGTATATACGTAAAATGAAAATTTAAGATCTGTGATCAGAAATATAAATATGGATCAGATAGGGTGATAGAGATATATGATAGTGCAAATTGTAGACAAATCTTGTTAAATTGTTTTATATTCGTATATATGTTTAATTTACTTGTAATATTATCAGAGTGAACATCAACTCTGAGATGCAGGTACATCCAGCTGACGAGTCCCAAATAAGACGAAACGCGCGTCTTGGATTCCACTGCTAGCCACTATCCATCTCTGCTTACCATGCTTGTGAATTAAGGTATATCGAGGCAATACACAAAGTATGCACATATGCCAATCACAGACTGACCAGTTGCAGTCTGAAACACATCGATGGGAAGATTCAAATAAACAATACTAAGTGAATTATCAAGTTTTGTTTGACAAACTTGTCGAAAGTGTAATATATAAACTTGCTTACTAACTTTACTTTATTTTTTCGTTTAATTTTGTTTATCATATCGAAGTGAATATTTTGGAATTTGTAGTAGATCCATTTTTGTGAAAGCGTATGAAAATTTCGGAAATATTTAGACAATCAGTACCATGTGAATCGAAATTTTTCCTCCTGAACGCACAAGCAAGTGGCTATCATTACTCAGTATCTAAATGGATAACGCGATGGCATTTGAAGCGAACAATACTGGGTTCGAGTCCTAGAGTGAAGATCAACTCCGAGATGCAGTTGTACATCCATATGACGAGTCCAAAATGGGATGAAATACGCGTACAACTGGATTCCCCTAACAGTTACTATCCATGTTTGTTTACAATGCTTGTGACTATATCGAGGCAATACGCACAGTATGCACATATGCCGATTAGAGCCTGACCAATTGTAGTCCTAAACATTAATTGGAAGATGCAAACAAACAATATTATGTGAATTTATGCTTAATAATGTTTGCATTTGGAGCAAAATTCAAATATTTCGAAGATATTTATTCCAACCCGTCTAATGATTTACCTCTATCGAGTGAAGTCTTCAATTTTTGTGTGAATAATGTTTTCAATGAATTATACTTTGATCAGATTCATGATATTGGTTTACCAGATATGCGTTGTCCTCATGATTCCAGTACTTCTAATGAAGTTGTCTACAAATACGTGGAAGATATGTCGAATGAAACAAATTCTGATGAGAACTCTGATGTTATTTTATCATATGTGGTTTATCCTAATGATTGATTTATTTCTAGTGTAATCCTAATCAAGTGTGAGGAACAAGTCTTAAATGAGTTAAAATCTGATTACAGTCCTTGTGGTTTCATATCAGATGTTACTTGCCCTCACAATGGATCAACCTCTAGTGTTTATCCCTAATGTATATAAAAAAAATGTTCCAAATGAGTTGAATTCTAGTCACATTTCTAATGTTATCTTGTTTGTTGTTAGACATGTACGTTGGGCAGACACCCTAGTCAGTAGTATGATGAATCAGAGGGGATAACAAGTTTTACCGAATCAATTAGAGAACCAGTTTTTTTTTTCAGTTATGAAGTTTTCACAGGCAGAAAGTTCAAATCGAGTCCAAAATTATCCCAATGAGTATGGGGGCAGATGTGTATTTTTTTTCATTTGATTGTTTTGTAGGTGAACCAAGCCTGGATGAATCACATATCGTACTAATTACACATATGAATGCGTATTTACCTAATAACTGGAACAATGGCCTTGTGTATTCTAATATGAAAAGCAATAGGAATGCCTTAAATTATAATGTTAATATGTATCCCCAAGTTCTCACATATGATGATCGAAGTATGGGGATATGAGAAGATAGTGAGAATCGGTGACGTCAAATTGGTCATAGTATGGCTACATAAGGTCCCTATATTGTTTTGTGAGAAAAGACAGATGTAGTGTTATGTTGCAGATCAGTCTTTTTAGATGAATATGGAACTAAACACCTACGCACAAACTTAAAGGAGATGGTGATATGTGATAGTAAATGCAAACGATGATTGATCATTGAGTGCCGACAAACAGATACAGTCTTTAGTCTATTTAGTTTGTGATTTCCTTTCTTATCATTGATTTCTACAGTGGACTCACGTGTTTATCTGCTAGTACGTGTATTGAATTTAGTGTTCCTTTCCATTAATCCTGTTCTCAATTTTTTCTCATGAATCCTGATCCTGACATAACATGATTGATCATACTAACATATTAACCTATTATCGTAATATGCGTGTAACGTAGGTATATATCATAAATCACCCGTTATATCAGGTGCAATGGACGATCTGAAAATTCGGTTGGATAAGTCGATTGACTAATCAAAATCATTGATGCGTGGTCGGTTTGTGTTTCTCATGTATGTATGCATGGATCGATGGTTGGTTGGATGGATACATAGTTTATCTTGTTTCCGTTGTTCGATGCATTTCTGATATTTCTTTCTCGAGGTAAACTACATTTTTTCAATTTTTTAGTTAGTATTTGATACCAGTCATTAAATCAGTGTTATTATCTAAGCTATCCGATTATTTAATATTTTAGTATTACATAAGACATCCTACTCGAAATGATCGTTCTGGATTTCACTACTAGTCACTATCCATCATTGCTTATAAAGCTTGTGACTTGAGGCAATATCTAGGCTGTCCACACAGGATCAATTGAAGTTCTAAATAACAATGGGAAGATACAGGTAAACAACACCCCATTTCACAAGCAGTTGGCTATCAGGACTCGGTAACTAAGTGAATAACGGCGTTTGAAGCCAACAGTACTGGGTTCGAGTCCTAGAGTGAAGATCAACTCTGAGATGCAGGTGTACATCCATATGACGAGTCCCAACTAGGACGAAACGCGCGTCAAACTTGATTCCACTGCTAGCCATAATTCATCTTTACTTATAAAGCTTGTGACTTGAGGCAGTGTCTAATCAGTCTACACAGGACGCACATATGCCAATAAGTGAGAGACTGATCAATTGTAGTCCTAAATAACAATGGGAAGATATAAAAACTATACAACACCCAATGAATATAACTTCAATACGTTTATCAAAAAGAATCTAATCAGTTTTCTGTTAGTATTAGATTGATTTAATAATCAAATAATAAACATACAAATTATAGTAACTATCCAACACACTTTACTTACTTGCTTACTTACTTACGCCTGTTACTCCCAATGGAGCATAGGCCATCGACCACCATTCTCCAACCCACTCTGTCCTGGGCATTCCTTTCTAGTTCTATCCATTTTTTTGTTCATTCTTCTCATGTCTGTCTCTATTTCTCGGTGTAATGTTCAACACACAGTATGTATATATTACTCTATTCATTTAATTCAATATATTTATCAACCTCATGGGTATCATTATTATAATACCAAAATGGTTATGTTATAACTAAGGTGTTATGATATCTATATATCATTACCTAATATCATAATGATAATGTATAAACCTCAATAAGGTATTATACTCTAATTGGTTAGTAACTGATTCGTTTCTATCTATTTATGATTTAACCTTTTGTAAAGATACATTTAAAATTGGAGTAAATTTTGTCTGAAAATAGAAAATAAGGGTGGTGGTGGTGGTGTTAAAAAAGAAAGAAATTCGGCAAATCATTACGTAACAAAAGGGGAAATGGGCTACTCCCCATCCCATCCCACCCCTCACCCCCCCCCACCCAACCCCCTCGTGAAATTCATCAATAAACATCTGGTATTATAGATAGATAAAGAAAAGAAAAGATTTTATTCAATTTGTAAAATTGATGATTGAGATCTAATTATTTTCTGCTTATTCAACTCATTAGGTAAATAACAACAATACTACTGCTAATAATAATGGGTAATAGATAATAAAATGAACAAGTGTGTGTGTGTGTGTGTAAAGAAGAATTAGGTAGGGGAAAAATCTGTTAGAGTAAGATACTACCACTACTACTGCTAGAACTATTTGTATTCGATTAAAATTTGATTATGGTCATTATTCTCCCAGTTTTTCTTTGTTCTCCACCTATTTCTCTTCTGTCCCCCTTTGTGTGTTTGTGCGTATGTGTGTATGTGTGCTGCCTTTGACACCTTGTTTATTATTATTATCTCTTTAAAAAAAAAATTATTTTAATGAAATGAATTGTGTAACTGATTATCAAGGTTAAATGAAAGGGATGAAATACATTCCACATATTTCTCTTCTCTCCCCCCTTTTGTGTGTGTGTGTGTGTGCGTGTGCACGTGTGCTCCCCTTGACACCTTGTTAAAAAGGGGAGAAACCTATTCTAATGAATTGAATATTTCATTTCATTTCATTTGTTTAAATTAAATAAAATTATTGTATACTACTTATTTTTCAATGATTTAAATAATTAGTGCAGGTAGATATCATAAACATATTTGTGAATGATTTAAGAAAAGAAAAAAAAACCCGATTGAAATAGAAGAAAAGAAGAAAAAGGAGAAAGGAAGAAAAGAGAAGAAGCTTGGCATATATATATATATATATACTACTGACCAACTAGTAGTATATAAATACAATCTAATATTGGGATCTATTATGTTAACTAATCAAAAATCTTCTCAATTATTTTCTATTGAGAATATATTAAAACAATCGGATAATTTCAATCATTCAAGTAAGTCCCAAGTTTTTATTATTCATGTTTTAAATGATTTTTCTATGATCTATGATCTATCTATCTATCTATATGTATCATGAGTCGATGTAAGATAGATCACCATTGTAAATTTAGAAGCAATGGATAGCTGTTTCGTCCTAGTATGAGATTTCTCATGGATACAACTATTAGAATTACTATAGTCTTCACAAATCCACATTCTGATAATAATCATCATCATGTACTCACTAGTGACTGACTTCTTGGAGTTCTAGTGAGAAGCTGTGACCAATGGATTTCAACTGTGTCTGTTGTAGAGGCAGTTACTCATTGAAAACAATAGTGAAAGGTTGCGCAATATTGTGGATTGGTTGAAGTTAGATATTGCAACCGTTGAATGTCAAATCAGTGTTTTAGAGGTTAAGAGTTTACTCACGAGACCGGAGGTCCTGGGTTTGAGTCTCCCATGTGGGAATGTGGATGAATACTGCTGAGGAGTCCCATATTAGGATGAAATGGCGGTTCAATGATGATCTAATATTGGTCCATTCATAATATCAATATGAACTCAGCAATCTACACAATCCTATACTGATATGTTTTCTTTTTGTTATTCAGTATGCCAAAGTTTTACTGGTTTATTGAATTACAATAGTTAAGACTACTTAATTCTCTTTGATCAATTCAAAGTTAAGTGCTCTGGAGCGAGACAGGTAGATCTTCGGTTCGAATCTCGAGAGGCGAGGTCGTGGATGCGCACTGCTGAGGAGTCCCACAATAGGCCGTCCAGTGCTTCCAGGTTTTTTATGGTGGTCTAACTTCAATTAACTCATGATTTCAACCATCAAAATATCCTTCAATGTCATCAAAAAGTGATTCTTCTCATAGGTTTTCATACCTTCAAAACGCCTTTTTCTCAGAAGGGGGGTTGGAGGTGTTTTTAAACTTTTAATAAGTTTAGAACTAGATGTTTAGACTAAACTAAACAGTTTTGTTTGACATAAAATTCCTCTCTCCGACTTTTAAACTATTATTAAGTTATAAGAAGAGGGTTTTGTAGAGATGTAAATAATTTAGTGGACAAATTCATGAGTCAGCTGAAGCTAGACCACCATGGGAAATCTGAAGTCCCACAATAGGACGAACCGGCCATCTGGTGCTTCCAGGCTTTCCATGGTAGTCTAACTTCAATTGACTCATGCTGTCAACAATATAAAATTATTAAAATATCCACAAAACCCCCCTCCTAGAATACACATAGTTAGATTTTAATTAATAAAAGATGAAATCAAGGAATATTCATGGAACTAAGCCTCTTCAACTCCCCTTTAGTCAAGTTAGATCATGGTTGAATTATTCTATTGTAATAATAAAAGTAGTATAGTGAGTGTTACTTATATCCACATAACTAGTATATAACGCTAGTCAGGAATAGACTGTTTGGAAGGAGAAGCTCAAGAAGGCTGAGAAAGAAAAAACAGGAACAGAAAGCAATTGGTATGGAAATGTAAGAATATTGAAGTCTGAGACGATTAACTGATGTTTACAAAAGGAGCAGTCAAATAGGAGACAATTGATTGACATTGAGCAAATGAAGTCTTTACTGTATGGTTCTCAGATTTGACTAAGACGCTCTATAATTTTGTATTCAAATACATTCGATCGTCCGCCACTTAGTGAAATATATATCACCAGTACCACTGGATGACAGTTGTGTCATATGAAGAACTGGTTGAAGATGGAAATGTATATCGCTGAATGATAACCCGATAGCTCTATGTATTAGATGTTCGTCAAGAAACTCTATGCCCTTGAGTTACATTTCTTCTGAGGTTATTGATGTGCACTTCTAGAGAGCCTCATAATGGGACGAAACAGTTGTCCAGGATTTCCTGATTGTTAATGGTATCCCGATTTGGACCAATCTGTGGAGAATACCTTCTATAAATTTAAAGGGATTTCTTAGATAGTTCTTAAAGTAACGAGCAATGAAACTAGTTCAATGGAAATATGGACTTACATATTCTTCATAAAAGAGACGTAGATATCTATAAGCTGAAATTTATCGTTACTGTTTTGTGGTCGGTGTTAAATTACTTACATAACACTATCAAATGTGGAATCTAACCATAGGTATTCAATTTTCAATAGATATTTATAAGTGTTCGTTATTTGAAAACCCTTCTATAGAGGATTGATGAGTAATAATTTTTCTGGTTAGTGTTATTTTAGCCAGTTAGTTTTCTACGGGGTGGGGTAGCTAATCCCACTCCCAACCCTCCTCCTTTATCCGGGCTTGGAACATGCAGTAGCCTTCAGAGGAGCTATAGGAGGAGTTAGAGGATTGATGGACTCACAATTAATTGAAGGAAACTGATTAAAATACAAGTTTAAACCAATAAAACCATCCCATTAAAAACTAGAAATCTATATAAGCAAAGATGGGTAGTGGCTAGCAGTGGGATCCAGTTTGACGCGAGTTTCGTCCTATTTGGGGCTCGTCAGCTGGATGTACCTGCATATCAGAATTGATGTTCACTCTGGGATTCGAACCCATTACCTTTCGTTTCAAACACCATCGCGTTATCTATTTAGCTACTGAGTCCTGATAGCCACTAGCTTGTGCAATCGGGTGAAGTTTAAATTCACTTAGTATTACTTGTTTGAATCTTCCCGTTAATGTTTAGGACTTCCACTGATCAGTCTCTTATTAGCATATGTGCATACTGTGCGTATTCTTTCGATAGTGCCTTAATTCATAAGCATTATAGGTAAAGATGGATAGTGGATGTTTGGAGCGAACTGTACTGAATTTGAGTCTCAGAGTGAACATTAACTCTGAGATGCAGGTGTACATCCATCTGACGAGTCCCACATACGATGAAACGCACTTCCTCGATTCCACTGTTATCCACTATCCATCTTTGCTAATCATAATAATATCTTTATTCAATATTATACGTTTGGTACAATGTGGAATTCTTATTATAGTTTACTGGAATTCTAGACCAGACAATCAGAAATAAGTATTCTAAACTTAAATTGGTCTCTCCTGAATTTAATTTGTCATAGTTTATGTGGTTAAATTAAAGTGACTCATTTTGTCAAGACTTGGATGCTAAACATTTAAATTAATCTAAGGATTATCTGAATGGGTCATACGAAAACCTTCATAAAACAAGTAACCGATTGACCATCAGTTTTGAGGTTTCAATAACCAGGAGACAGGGAAATTTATTCTTTATGCTAATTTTATCCTAATATTTGTTGACTGAGCTGTTTAAGTAACGTAGTGACTAGTCTCAGACTATTTTTCTAGAAATCGGGAACCAGCTACGTTTTCTTGAAGAGGAACCTACAAGATGACAGTTTTCAAGTGACTAAATACATAATTCGTCCTTACGTAATCAGTATGAATGTACTTACATTTCTTTATATTATTATAGCATCAATTAGAGTTAGATAAGTTAACTATTGGGTGGCAACTCAATAATCCAAAAGTTGAGTGACCACCGAGATACCTGAGTGGTGCCAGGATTGTATAAGACTTCATTAAATTAGTTTTCAGACAAATAATGAAAGGAATTGTTTTAAAGACATTCTTATACATTGAATGTTTAGCTAAACATATGACATGAGAACTTCTAAATAATTTAGATACAACCGGAAATAGTAGCCACATTATATAGAATAGATGGGATATGACTAGAGGTGGAATCCAGAATGTGTATCTCCTATTTGAAACTAGTCAGCTGCATGTACCTGCATCTCTGAGTTTATATTCACTCCAGGATCACTTGAATATCATGTCAGAGTTTAAAGCAAAAGTACTAAGTCTTGATCGTGGAGCGAAGATCAACTACGAGATTGAGACACATCCAACTGACTAATTTCAAATAGGACGAAATACTCATTCTCAATTGTACTTCTAATTACATTCTATTTATTCTATATAAACGTGTATGATAATATTTAATATCGGGCGAATCCTCACAGAGTACAGATATTTCAAGTAAGGCTGACCAAAATTCAGTCAAATTATTTTTCTGGAAATAAGAGACAATTATTTGAGGATGATATAAAATAATTACTTACTTACTTACTTGCGTCTGTTACTCCCAATGGAGTATAGGATGCCGACCAGCATTCTCCAACCCACTCTGTCCTAGACCTTCCTTTCTAGTTCCATCCAGTTTTTGTTCATTCTTCTTATGTTTGTCTCTATTTCTCGGCGTCGTGTGTTCTTTAGTCTTCCTCTTCTCCTTTGACCTTCAGGATTCCATGTGAGGGCTTGTCTTGTGACGCAGTTGAGATAAAATAATTAACCCCTTATTTACTCAGAAATTAATCAATAATATAAATACATGTAAACTATGAGATTGAAGATGGTATTGCTGATGTTTCAATATGTATTCAATAAAAGGGATGTAAAAAGATTCAATAATCAGTTAATTACTAGGTGATCTGCTTCAACATCTGAGTTACCTGTTCCTGCCGTGTAGATAGTTCAACAAGCTATCTATTTTTGTGCATTCCTGAAAAGTGTACAATCTTTGGTTGTACAAGCTATAAAAGGCCCAATCACAGATATTGTGGTTGGTGACAATATGCAGTGAAAAGAATGTACATTATCTAGATGTTGGTTAATTGGATTACTTACAACTTAGTTACGCCTGTTACACCCCTCATCGAAGAGCATAGGCTGCACACCAGCACTCTCCATTCAGCCTTGTAATGGGCAATCCTTTCCAGTTCCTTCCAGTTGTTATTCATCCTTTTCATATCTGATTCTATTTCCCGTCGCAATGTGCTCTTTGGCCTTCCTCTTCTCCGTTTACCTTCCAGATTCCAAGTTAGTGTTTGCCTTATGATGCAGTTTGGTGATTTCCTTAATATATGCCATATCCCCTTCCAACGTCTTTTCTTAATTTCCTCTTCAGTTGGAAGCTGGTTTGCCCTCTCCCATAAAACGCTGTTGATGATAGTATTCGGCCAATGAATGTTGAATATTTTGCGAAGAAAACTGTTTATAAATACTTGTACCTTCTTGACGATGGTTGTAATAGTTCTCCACATTTCAACTCTGTACAGTAGGACTGTGTTGACGTTCGTATTGAAGATTCTCACTTTGAAATTAGTTGACAGTTGTTTTAAGTTCCATATGTTTTTCAGTTGTATGAATGTGGTCCTTGTTTTGCCAATCCTTGCCTTTACATCTGAATCAGATCCTCCTTGTTCATCAATGATGCTAACTTCTATCTAGCGATCATTCAATATTTATCCTCAGAATCGACCAAGAATGTCTAGAGTTTGTTTTTCACACCTTAGATACTACCATTGATAGATGATTATCATCATGTCTATTAATAATTGATTAAAAAGTTATCAAATATGCATAATGATGAACATTTTCTGTTATCTCGTTTACCATTTTAACCAATTCTATGATAGATATCAATCAAAATGATGAAACAGAATTGTTCACTATTCAATATCCTTCAGACTATAAGTTGAATGTTCGTCGAGTAGTAGATGAGAACAATTCCTTGAATGAATCTTCAATATATCCAAAGTATAATCTAAAACAATTAGATCCAATTGAATACCAAACAATTAAGTATCCTGATTATTATATAAATCAAAACGATCATCATCATCATCATTATGAACCACAACAGCAACAGCAACAGCTACAGCAACAACAACACCAACAACAAGCGTATCGACGAAAACGTACTGCATTTACTCAATCTCAATTATTCTATTTAGAACAAAGTTTTTTATGTCAAAGATATTTAAATGTTTTAGAACGTGCTGAATTAGCTATACATTTAGGTTTATCAGAAGGACAAATAAAGACATGGTATCAAAATAGACGGTAAGTAGTTCATTTCTAGAATTATACATATTAACTTTAATTGTCTTCTTTATAATTACTTACTTATTTACGCCTGTTACCCCTCGTCGAGGAGCATAGGCCGCCCACCAGCATTCTCCATCCAACTCTGTCCTGGGCAATCCTTTCCAGTTCTTTCCAGTTAGCATTCATCCTTTTCATATCTACTTTTATTTCCCGTCGTAATGTGTTCTTTGGCCTTCCTCTTTTCCACTTCCCTTCACCATTCCAAGTTAGGGCTTGCCTTGTAATGAACATTGGTGATTTCCTTAATGTATGTCCTATCCACTTCCAACGTCTTTTCCTAATTTCCTCTTCATTCTTTATAATTACCACTTTCATTTTTGAATCTAGATGAGTACTTTGGTAAAGATTAGTAATAATTGGATACAAACAGTCTAAATTGAATGGTGATTTTGATATTTCGTGAAGTCATATAGGTTACAAACGTGAGTCAATTGAAGGTTGACCACCGAGGAAAACATGGAAGCACTGGACAGCCGTTTCGTCCTATTGTGGGACTCCTCAGCAGTGCTCATCCATAATAGGACGAAACGGCCGTCCAGTGCTTCCAGGTTTTCGTTGGTGGTCTAGCTTCAATTGACTCACGTTTGCAACTATGAATATACTAAATCTCCACAAAACCCCTTCTGATAATCATATAGGTTAGAAAAAAGTAGAGGGTCGAATTCTAATTTCCTACCTAATTAGTAAAGATACAAAGATCCTCAGTCCTGTATCTATATGGTAATACATTGTTGTAAGATACGTAACTAGGATGAAATTTCTACTTAGATTTACTTGATTTACAGTAGTTACATCATTGATATCAACTGAGATAGGAATCATCATAAGAGTTAAATGAAATACCTATCAATCCATGAATTGATTACTAATGATTGTTAGCAGGTCTACTGCAGATCTAAATTTTAGTAGTCAACAGGAAACTCTGAACCTGGATCTGTATTTAATCCTCATTTGTCAATTACCGATATAATGTAATTAATGTTTATATTTTCATTGATACTTAAAACGACCTAATCATTATATCTTGAAGTAAACTTATTGGACAATTCATTCTGATTCACTTAGTATTGTTTGTTTGAATCTTCCTATTGATGTTTAGGACTGCAACTGGTCAGTCTCTAATTGGCGTATGTGCATACTGTGTGTATTGCTTCGATATAGCCTTAATTCACAAGCATTGTAAGCAAAGATAGATAACGGCTAGCAGTGGAATCCAGGAGTGAACATCAACTCTGTGATTCAGGTGTCCATCCAGCTGAACGAAACGCGCGTCCTGGATTCCACTGGTAGCCACTATCCATCTTTGCTTACAATTCATTCTGCTGTTAGATTAATCGGTAAAAATTATTAATTCACTTTTCTATTACAATTTTTGGTTGATTAAAAATGTGATAAGAAAACTCTGACGAGATTATAATTTATGGACGAACCAATCTGATTTACGATGACAGGTCTTGAATTTTGGCGCGAAATTCAGTCATCCATTTGGTTAAAATAGAGTTTTGGCATTATAGCTGATGTCGATTCGTGATGTTAAACCCCAAATCCAATTCATAACCCTAATCACCAACTGTAAATCATAATTATAATTCCTCACACTGGTTTCTAACCCTCATTTAGCCGTAGTATGTAGGTGAACATTCTCAAGGTCTTTTTAGCGTCGCTGAAGAGTCGTCCAGTCTTCATTCTTCGGTAATAAGGATAGTAGGTTGATAAACCTGTGTTAATCCTGACAGATTGCCTTCCATTGAAGCTTCTCTTTGAAAATGTTCACTGATGGGGCTGATACCACTCGTTCGGGTAATGCGTTCCAGTCATTTACCACTCGATGAGGAAAACGGGACCCCACCTTCAGTTTATTAGATCGCGGTTTGTGAATCTTCTTGCTATGACCTCGGAGATTATCAGTGCTAGAGGGAGCAAAAAGATAAGACATATTAGCACCCAAATCATAATTAAAGATACGAAATGCCAGTATAAGGTCACCTCGCGTCCTACGATAAGACAATGGGAAAATTTTTAAACGTTTTAAACGCTCATCGTAAAGGAGTTTAAAAAGACCCATCACTAATTTTGTCCCCACACGCTGGACACTCTCAAGTGAGTTACTATCCATTTTCAAACATGGACTAGCTGCTTGGACACAGTACTCTAAGTGTGGTCTTACATAGGTGGGATATAAAATTCGAAACATCTCCTCATCAGAGCATTTAAATGCTCGGAGACTTGACCATAATTCACGATAACCTTTGGAAGTAGCTATGTGGCAGTGCGTAGTTGTTTTTAAGTGGTAAATTATTATTACTCCTAAGTCTTTATGTTCTTGAACGCGTGGAAGAGATGTCCCATCAATGGTATAATGGTAACTATTACCGTGTCCGATGTGCATGAGCACGCTCTTTCTGGAGTGAAATTTTAAGCCCCAATCATGAGCCCATCTAACTGATTCGTTCATAAATAATAGTCTCGCCGAAAAGCTTTATGTTTGATAAATAATAATAACAACTTTGGATTCAGACCCCGAGTGTTTCTTTAATGTATTCATGTGTCTCAGTGTAACATAAGGTAGTGAGAAGGTGGAAATAGTATCAGTTCAAATCCTTATTATATTGTACTAACCAAAATCGTTCATATCAATTATCGACGAAATTGGATGTGTAGGGCTTTATTTCGCCAATCAATTGAAGTTATGAATAAGGAACATTGAATTTTATCTAGATGGACTGAGGAAGTTATGCTTGTCAGGTACTTCGGTAGTGTATTTCGTTCCATATAAGTTAGTGAGAACAATAATCAGGAATTCCAAACATAAATGTTTTCGTCTCCAGATGTTTTTCAGTTGATATCAGTTCCTAAAATTACATAAAATATTCACATATCAAGATTATCACATAAAAATCAAGGTGAGACTATAGTTTATGGACGACTTTTGAGTGACGCCAGAGTGACCTTGAAAGTGTCCACCTAATAACTAGGACCAAATGAATATTATAAAGTAATGTGAAGAATTAGAACTATGATTTACAGTTGATGGTTAAGGTTAGAAATTAGATTTAGAGTTTTCATCACGAATTGACATCAGCTTTAATACCAAAACTCTATTTATCCAAATGGATGGAGTGAATTTCGCGCTGAAATCTAAGACCTGTTATCTTATACATGATTAGTTAGTTTATGGACCGTACTATGGACCAGTACTATGTGTATATATTTATCAAATAATTGTTAAACAACTAAACTATTCATATTCCTCTCATTATAAGATTTATCTTGACCCATAAACTATTACTGCACAATTTGTCGTTCTTGAGTTATCCCCAGTTTATCAGTTACTATCTCCCTTATTCACAGTTGCATTTAGCTAAATCTTGTACAAATGTTGTTTTCCTATTTTATGGTACGATGTGGTCTGTCTGGTTGGTATATAAACTCAGTAAGTTTGAAATATAATGATTCATACGGCAGAGGCTGAGATTGGTGTTCTGAACTTAACTGACTGGGCTAGGCGGAAGCAGAACCAACAATTACTCTAGACTGCTCGTACGGGTTTTATGTGTCATTGGTCTGATCGATAATTCACCGCTCTCTAATTTGCGACATCATCGCGTTATATATTAACAGGGTATATAGGCCACAAGATATAACGGATATATAAGTAAACTTGTATATGCTTGCTAGGTGAACTTTCCGTGTCCACCAACTCGGTTAAAGCGCCGGACATTCGCTTTTCGTCTACTCATTTTCGTAAACAACACCTTCACCACGAGAAGGCAGTGAGTTAGACTTCCCTGGAAGAGGTTATATACGCGTCGCCATGTGAGAGCATTTGAAGAGGGAGAGCGGACTCTCCCCACTCTCGGCCGTCCCAGGGCATTTAGGGGTTATTCATTTATATTTTACATTAATTATAGAATATCTATTTCTATTTCTTTCAGAACTAAATGGAAGCGTCAGATGACTACAATACTTCGTCATAAAGATTCAAATAAAAATCAATTACTTGAACCATTTAATTTCAAAATTACTTCATTATGTAATCAACAAACGGAAAGTTTTCAATATCAAATTATTTCTAATAGAAGAACGAATGAGAATTATTCATTACAGAAAGATTATAAAATGATCAGTGAATTATTACAACATATTAGAACTAGTTGAATAATATAAAGAGATGTAATTCTTCTAGCGTAATATCAAAATATAATGAAATGTATATATATGTACTTTTAATTGAAAGTATAACAAATCATGTAATACTAAACATCATTCATATTCAGAAGAGGGTTTTGGGGAGACTTTAGTAATCTTTTATAATTTAAATCATAAGCCAATTGAAGCTAGACCACCATGAAAAACCTGGGAGCACTAGGCGACCGTTTCGTTCTATTGTGGGACTTTTCAGCATTGCACGTCTACTATCTCGCCTCACGATATTCGAACTCAGGACTTATCAGTCTCGCGCGAGAGCGCTTAACCACTAGATCATATGATCACTAGTGACTGGCTCCATGAGATATTTCCTGGAGTTCTAGTGAGAAGCAGTAACCAGTGGAGTTCATCCAGATCTTTTGTGAGATATCAACTCACTGAAGACAATGGTGAATGGCTGTTCGACTTCGTGGATTGGTTGAATTTAGACATTAACACCGTTGGGTTCCGGCCATTTCAGTGGTATAAAGGTTAAGCGCTCGCACGCGAGACTGATAGGTCCTGGGTTTGAATCTCGCGCGGCGGGATCGTGGATGCGCCCTGCTGAGGAGTCCAACAATTGGACGAAACGGCCATCCAGTGCTTCCAGGTTTTTCATGGTGGTCTAGCTTCAATTGACTCATGATTTCAACTATATGTAACTCATATTCATTTGAAACAGAATATCTTAATTCATTTGTATTGGTTGTTTAAATTTTTCCTATTGATTTCGATGACTACAACTGATCAGCCTATTTTTAGCATATGTCCATCCTGTGCATGGAAGGTCTTGATATTGTCATTAATTTGCATGTTTTAGAAGTAGAGATAGGCATCGCATTGAAATAAATAAAGTATAACACTGAAGATAGAAAACTATGGTGAGTTAATAATGTAATTTTGCCTTTTTTATCCAGTTATAACAAAGAAGTGTGACGTCAGTGTACGTCATATACTTATTATCTAGGTAACTAGTACTTAAAATATGATAGCAAGTACTTTTCATAGTTTGAAATTATGTGAAAGGTAGATAATTATGCATAAGTCCTTTCAAGGACATTTAAGATAGAAAGTAAAATAAGATGTAACTGAGCAGGGGGAGATATCTATTACTGGAATACGAACAAAACTTTTTATTCCGAAATCACAACTGTTGTCAATATTGCTAAGTATCCAAATGGTTATGCAGTATGCGGTAGTTACTATGTAGTGGTTGGTATTCGATATAATCTTTAAACTTCGTAAACAGTTCGTCCTGAAAACTTTTTCTAGATAATGTCCCCGACGATGTATAAATCAGAAGGTCGCGTTTATAATTGCACGACTCACAGATCACCAGAACCACAGACTTGCGAAACAAGAATGAAAAGCTAATGTCAAAAAGCAAGCGAGCGAGTGAGTGGGTAGAATTAAAATGTACAAATATATACATAGGGAAGTGAATGGATCGTCGAATCAATTCAGCAACTAACATTAAAGCTAACAGAATGAATATGTGCGTTGGCGGTAAGTAATGCTCAGGCATATATATTAATACAAGCGCAACAGTAATAAAGGTACGATGGTATAGATATGTTGTTATTGTACAAATAACTCTGTTAAATAAGTTAACAGAAAAGCTTAAGCAAATTAAATGTGAACGAACTCAATCGCACGTGAGCTACTATAATTACAACATTTTAGGTCAAGATTATCTGTAAACTTTAAGGTATTTTCAACAAGACTAGAAGCGACTATATTCATATCGAAAATCAAACTATTAAGGAGGCCGACTTCTACGAGCACGGCGTGAACGGCACACATGAACAGTTCCTTGCAGTAGTCAAGACACTCACTCAGACTTAACAGGTACGTCACACCTAGTATGTTTAGTAGTGACTCACTAGTGACTAGTGAGATCACCAAACCTTCTAACGTCAAGGTTTTTCCAGTCAAAGAAAAACCTCAGGCGACACAGAATGACATTACGGGACTGTCATACGCTGACACTCGTAATGGCCATAGACGGTCACAAACCCCTCCAAGTGTTCTTCACGAAAACGATTTGTCTCTAGATCACGAGAGACAGATAACCTTGACTGATGCTGGTATCATAAACAGTACGGAAAATCATCTTGAAATTGCAGAAAATCCTGCATCTTCAATATTAATCTGGCTAATTCTAACTGGGAACAGAATTTCAAAGACCATGTTTTAAATGAGTCTATAGAGGCTCGGATTGTGCCTAATATTGATCCGCTTCTGTACATCTGTCAAAAACTAGGAGAATCAAAATATTCCTAGATTTCTAAAGTATATTTTTATTCATATGTTGGTGTTACTAAAGAAGGTTTTTGATTTTGATTTTGCTCGTCCCGTTTATATGTAAGGAGATTTAACTGGTAAAACTTGTCGGTCAGTCAATCGTAACGTAGAACCTGGTACGTATATTCATCAGTTCAAGTTGCCATGCCGATTTTTCACAGAGAGATGCGATCGTCAGGCCGAATCCAAACATAGCAAAGGTCGTAACAGTATCAGTCGGTTGTCGACCCTTCCACCTTTACCCAGGCTTGTGGCCGGCAGTAGCTCTAGAAGAGGTACAGGCGGAGTGAGTATCAGTGGTATCAGAAGAAAATTAGGAATCGAAGATGCGATTCAAGAAATTTTAAATAAGCGAAGTTCGAAAAAATCACGGTTATTCAGAAGCTTAGAAAATAGGGCAAGAATGGATGCACGTATGTCATAGCGAACAATTTTCAGCCATGTAGATTGAAGTCTCTAACCACTGGTTGCGACGCTGACTTGATTATCATCAGTGTCCACAGTGGCATCCATAAATCCATTTTCTTCAATGAAAAAGAACAATACACTCAACAAACGTTCTAAAAGGATAAATTCCTTCGCATTTTTTTTTCATGAAACCAGATTCAGTATATACCACATGTTAATAACAAGCTATAAATAAACGTATATTACCCGTTAATTTTTTCAGATTTAAATTAATTCGCTCCACTAGTTGGATAATTTGGTAGCAGGAGTTTACCAACAGTCTGTAGTGACCGGCCAGTCTCGATAAGAACACGATTGGAATAATGGAAACATTTATTATTATTGTAACCAATTGTACCAGAGATTGTTTCACTGTATTTGTTTAGCTGTATCAGTTTCACTTCTGCTTTCGCTCTCCGCCTTGTTTGGTTCGAACTTGCTCACGCCCTGCTCATTTCGCCTGTACTCTTTGGCACGTCTCAGTATTATTTCGATACCACGAGATCGCCAATAAATATACTTGATCTGGATTAATAAAGTCATCTGATTTACGAGCTATTAAAGGAACCAAGTCGTTTTTGGGCGCGTAAACGAATTGTAGTGGTGATCATAGTCCGTCTACGACTCGACATCCACTACAAGTCCATCTTCAAAAATAACTTCTACTTTTCTTCCTTGAATGAAATAAAGAAATCTACACCATCTGGTAAAAATTAGACTTCATATACTACGACTAGAGAGAACACATATTTAATAAGTTGCTAAGGATGTACTGTTTTCCTTGAAATTTTAGAAAAACAAGGATGGTTTTTAAGGAAAGTTCGTAGTAGAGGATATAGATAATTATCTGATGTGTGGATATAAATGAGTCTAATATTACCTGCCAATTTTTCATAAATAGTTTAAAATCTGTTTCTTTCCATCTTCATTGAAAAAAGTTTTGATAAAAGCAAGAGTTGCGCGGACGACTGAAAAAGATGAAAAACTGACGAAGAGTTCAATGCACTAAAGTTTTCACCCTACATTCTTAATTTTAGATCTTACTGGATGTCTTTTTATTCATGGAAAGACGACCGAATGCTGCTGGACTCAGCAGGTTTACCAAAGAAAAGTTCTTCGAGTCTAAATTTATGACTTGCTGTGTATAAGGGTCATTATTTCCCTACCAGCTGGGGAATTGGACTGTAGCGGTAAATAAGTCCCCAAAGTAAATAGTTCTGTATGACTTCGGTATTGATTCTGACTTCATATGTTTGACTAGACACATCAGCTAAGAGCGCTTGGTCACGCATCTGTATTAGATCACGTATTACACATGTATTACACATCTCTTGCAACTACTAGTCAGATTAGATCAAACGTATCGGCGACCTCACAAATATATTTTCCAACTCATTCACCCATGAATTATGATTTGACTGGGTCGATATATTTCGACTGTAAAGGTGTTATAGACGAAAGCGCTGTCAAACCCTGGATATTTGTTGCATCTTTACTGCCCTGAGACAAACGGAATTAATCAGATAACAAGATAAACAAACCTACAAATTACTTTCAAACTGACTGAAATATGTCATGACCTGTAGATCACTGGTGTGGTTGATATGAGTCGGATGATTGGGGCGCTTCTCAAGTTAGACGGGAACGATGTGATGAACCAGCTAACTTTGAAGTCACTCCTTGCAGTTTGCACCTAACGTGGATTACCCTTTCATCGTATCAATGTACCACGGCTGTTTTAAAGACTGTATAACACAAAGAACTTTATTACGGAAATACATTAGTAAGAGTAGGTACAAAGAAGAGATTGTGACCACCACCGCAAAGGCCAGCTGGTGGCATGCAACTGGCTGAAGTCTCTAGATAATCAATGGTCAGATTGCCGCAAGAGTAATGATAATATATTAGTAGTACGGTATGTGTATCATCTATTGGTGCCGATGTTATAAATGTAGTTGAACTTAGGCAGAAATTCAGTCTGTATCGTTAACAGTTTACGGTTCGTAAGTGTCAAATTCTATTTTTATCTATATTAAGCAGATTAGCTGAAAGTACAGAGGTATAACCGCAAAATACTCGTCAATTCGTCGCATGAAATTATTGATCACCTTTTAGTCAGGTTTTGCGGAGCTGATGATTATTGTTACAATCAGTGTAGGTCGTAGACTACAGATCGAGAATGGTAGAGACACAATGAAGTTGGCTCTACAGGATGATAAACGGCGAACCTAAAAATATCGAATGGAGCAAAAGAAACTAAGTGTCACTTTGGGCTCATGTCAATGATGTTGGTGCGAAACGCTGTCAGTTTGGGTATAGAAGTGACAATATCTTTTTCACTTTGCAAGAGATTTGCTCGACTACGTAAACTGACCATTAATTGAACTGAACAGGTTTTAAATCGTCGAGTATTTGTACAGCCGATAGATGTACTGAAATCATGTTAGATTGTAACAACTTAGGTTGACTAGTTAACAGATGATCTCAAACAACCGAGTATATGTTTAAACTATAGAGCTCAAGTGTTATTTCACCTCCTTAATTTGTAGAGGCACTATATTTCCTATTATCTCATATTGAATGTTGAAAAGCTTCGTGTGTTCGAACGGGTAACCTCCCATACCAGTGTATTCCACGAGCTAAATAAAGACCTATTCATCACTATACTGGTTTCCTCTCTCAATAGAACGAGGGTCACCTATAGGCACAAAAAGATAAAAGCCATGAGGATACAATACTTCATAAAACAAAGTACGACATAGAAGGTGAATATTCACAGTAGTTCTGATGTGTGACGTCACAGCGAAATCACGTCGTTTTTTTATATGCTGAAGGTTGAACTGAACGTTTGTCTGTGTATTATTTGTGTAACAGTTGGATGTGTAAATGTAAACATACGAAGACTATGATGGGGTTCGTGGGGAATTCCAGAGATCGTTTACATATTTGCCAAATCCGTATTGCACGTAAATAAACCGAAGACGGAATTGAGATGACCGATGTGAAATAAGGAAATGGAGCAGTGGTTAATCTTGCGTGACAAAAGCAAGTGCAAAACCTGCAAAGAACATCAGTAAAAATGGGCACTACGATTGTAACTAAAGTTTAGAAGGTTCAGATAACGTGCCCATTTCATAAAAAGCTGATGGAAAAGGCCTATTATCCAGCGTTAAGTAACATATTGCGTACGGCAGTACGTTTTCCCACAGTGTATCAACTCACAAGTTATAAAGGTATATGATTTCGGCAAAAACTTGACGGCAGTGGCAGAATATATAAATAACCTAAGCGAAAGTTACTAGGCACCATAATTACATTACGAAAACATCTAATGCAGTTACGAAACTCATCCGGATTACCTTCACTTCCAATTAATGAAGATTTGAAATAGACATTAGCTCGGATTTGGATTGTAAATGAGGTATTGTTGATTTAGTTGTAAGTTTAGCACAGCAATGTAGACTGAATTTGAACAGGTCCAAAAATAGTTTAAGCCAAATACATAGCATTTCCTGGTGAACAATCTAAACGATATCTAAGATTGCAGGAAATTTAACGTTCATACTCACCGTAAATCTCTGACATTCGAATCCCCTGGCCGACCATGGGACTCAGAAGCAGGAACACAGGTAGTCAGTGGTCAGTAAGTAGAACATTCTAGTAGATAACTTCTGAGTGAAGATAGATGATAGTAATTAAGCAGAAAGACGAACTTATAAAAGATAGTTATTCTTGTCTTGCCTGTATAAATGAATAAGTTACAAACAGATGCGCATTTGTGTTGCCTTGTAGTTATACTTAGGAAAGGTTGATATTTTAACAAATATATTACACAGGAGCATCTACATGCTGCTAATGTTTGTTTAAGAACCACGATAGCCTATTATGATCGTAGTTGATTGGTTTGTTTTATCGATTGAACCGATTAGTTAATTTTAAATACTAGACAACATTAATAAAAAGCAGCAAATGCTATTAATAATCAATGGACTTAAGATCGTTACATGATTATTGAATATTGTTTGGACAATCGAAACTGAGGTTACCTTCAACGCGCGGTGATTCCAACATTGCTCCTCGAGGTTCACAAACAAATCCACGTCAATGCCTAACATAAAGGTGTTTTCTGGTAGTTCAAATCGAGACTTGGCTCAAAAGATAGCTGACCGTATTGGCTGTCGATTAGGTAGAGTTACTTCCAAAAAATTCAGTAATCAGGAGACAAGGTTAGTAAATTCCTCTAGACATATATTTCATCAACGATAAGTCTAACGAATGTAAATTTATAGTGTTGAGGTTGAGGAGTCAGTTCGCGGAGAAGACGTTTATATAATACAAACTGGTGGTGGAGAAGTTAATGACAACCTTATGGAACTGCTCATAATGATTAGCGCCTGTAAGATCGCTTCAAGTTCCCGAGTGTCCGCAGTCATCCCCTGTTTCCCATATGCAAGGCAAGACAAAAAGGTGAGTCATACACTTATTTTCGCTTAGTTCTTAAAATATTTGTAAAATTTCGGCTTTGGAAACAACTAAACTGTTTATGGAAAGAACAGTCACTAAATCTTACCGTAGGACCTTGAAAACCCGCAAAAGCTTCTGATTGATTCGACAGTATAGTTTAGTCATACCAATCTTACTAATAATTATTATACTCATTTTTCTGAGTGCTGAAAGCTTACTAACTTACTGTAGACAAATTATGAGTGCGCCGGCACTAAGTAACCATCTTCGTTATGTTGAAAACTCGTCTGGTGCGTGTATATAACTGTAACTGGAGTATCTGGTGTTGCATGGTGAATTAACATTTACAGTAAAGTCTCATACCCACAATTAAATTAAACGAAGTAAAAGAGGAGGAAAACCAGGGTATTTCGATGGCCATTACGATCATTCGAGACCACCTACGTTCAGGACTCAAATTGCTACGAATTCAAAGTCAACAAGTCCAATGTTTTAGTTCTCTGACTATGTGCATCCACGTTGTCTTTAGGTAGCTGTCTGATCATCAGGAAATTATATGGTAGGGTTTTACACCATGTCTAATGTTCTTGTCATTTTTTTGATGGTTCGTGGTTTAAGTTCGACCAAAAAGTAGCTTACCTGTTGTGTTAATTTCTTGAATGCATAAATATCCTGTCAGTTTAGTAAGAGAACTTTAAAAGTCACAAAGCTTTTTTCAAACATACAGTCTCATCCAAAGTTACTTTTTCAACTTTGCGCATGAATTAACAGTTGTCGTCATAATGTAGTTTAATAGTCTACAGTATAGCGAAAACATATAAGAATCATTTCAAAGGTTTTTAATCGCCAGGTATCGTAATGCCGGCGAGACTAAAGAACATGGACGACCTTTGAACGAATCTTAAATGACCTTGAGAAATATTGGCCAATCAGAAGACAGTTAGCATACAATAAAAATATATTATACAAAACTCAAAAATTAAAGGGGATACTGTTCTTTTACATGTATCAAAAACTTATCAAGGTCAGATATAGGTTCAGAAGTTTTAAAATCATAGTGCATCCGGCACAGGAACTCATCCCTGAGGCTCCATATTAGTCGACATCTGGAACCATGATAAAGTCCCGAAAATTCTTTCAGCCTCAACCACATAGTTTCAGTGTTGTCGGTATGTTGTTATGGTTTAGGGTTTAGGATTAAGGTTAAGGTTTAGGGTTAAAGATGAGACTATAAATAATGGACGACGCTAGAGTGAATCTGAGAGTGTCAACGTAATAACTAAGACTAAATGAGGGTTATAAACCCGTGTGAAGAATTCAAATTATGATTTACAGTTCATGGTTAAGGTTATGAATTTTACTTAGGGTTTTCATCACGAACTGACATCAGCTATAATGCCACAACTCAATCCAAATATATAATTGAATTTTGCGCCAAAACCTAATGGTAACATATCTTGTAGTCGCTTAATTATCATGTTTTCTCTAAAACCCATTGTAAACCGACCGTACGTAAGCGTCAGGTACCGAACTTAGCGCTGTGACCTTGAAAACCCGCGAAATCTTCTGATTGGCTCGTCCATGTTCTTTAGTCTCTCCGCGAAAACATATAAGAATCATTTCAAAGGTTTTTAATCGCCAGGTATCGTAATGCCCGCAGTAGGTTCCCGACCGTTTCTGCTATTTTTACTTGATGGTTGAGCTTGCCTATCGTGATGAACCAACCAGGCTATACTGGCTGGAACAATCGTTCCTTAAGATCCTACCATGCCAGGTAGGTCGATTGAAGAGCAATAAGATGAAAAACAGCAAACCCAAAATCCGAAGGCGAAGTCGTACTGCTGACTGTATAGAGGTGTGACATCAGTTAGGTGTTTCTGTCAGACAACCAGCATAACAGCAATGCTGCCTCCCCACAAAGGAAATGTGAAGTTAGAAAATGTCGACACTAAACATGCACACCTCGCCTTATCCCACAGATATCCGTCTTCGGAGGTAAGGTTTCAACAAGTTTGGAACTAACACAAAAAGGTCGTGTGTGTGACCGACCTTAAGCAGTTGTCCTTCGGGCACTGCAGTCCAACTCTCAAATCACTAAGATCACCTCTAATCCAATTTCCTCAGGTACCTCTAGAAGAACCCTTCCGTGGTGTGGGTATTCGGAAAGTGATAACTGCCCTCATACCCCTAACAGCGCTCAGATCACTATTCAAAATCAACTTCCCTCAATTCTTCAATCAAAATAGGTTGATTTATTTACCTTAATTAAGAATCTTCTGTGTAATAACTCCGATTGTAATTAAAGCTTTGTTGAAAATAGGTGTACAGTGATTAAAATCATGCAGCCTCACCACTGAATTATGATTTACAAATGTAGAAAGCATGAATTTGGTGAGAATTCCTTTGTCATAGATGCTTTTGGAGCATTGCTTCCGTTTTGTGGAACGATCGGGTTACCAAAGTTGGAGTTAAGCACAGGGTATTTAACAAGGTTCACACCGATGAGGGCGCTAGAAAAAAAGTGCATATCAATAAAGGTGAGCATCGAAAGGCGAATGAAATTTTTGGTGGTGTGAAGTTTTGTCCATTTACCATCCGGTCTCTTTGGCTCTACGACCAATTCAAATTGTAGCTTTGAACGTCTACTAAAGAGCCTACTTTCAGACAGTAAGGTCTTTTTTCTACTTTAGTGACAATTCACTATTCTTATTATCCCAGTCATGTTACTTCATACGTCCATTTCAAACAGCGAGGGGAAAATCCTTTTCAAGGAATGTCTGTGTATTACTTTTCTAACCGAATAAGATTTTGTTTTTAGGTGACCGAAAATATAAATATTATACACAGTGAAACGACGGTCAATATTTGTTACGAATTGTATTGATAGATCCAAGCAGTTCGAAAGCATTAAGAAGTGACGAATTATTCAGTAGCATGACAAACATTTACAAGATCATTTTCAGAGATGTTTGCTGTAGATAAAATGTTAGCACTCTAACTGTATTTTATGAAAGAGTAGTAAGAAAATATTATTTTAATTCACACTGTTTCAACAAACTTAACCTTTCTGTGACTAATTAGCTACTTTTTCTTAAAATAGGATAAATCACGCGCTCCGATCTCAGCAAAATTAGTAGCTAATATGCTGTCAGTTGCTGGAGCTGATCATATAATAACAATGGACTTACATGCCAGTCAAATTCAAGGATTTTTTGATATTCCTGTTGATAATTTGTATGCTGAGCCTGCAGTTATCAAATGGGTCAAAACAAATATACCAGAATGGAAAGACTGTTGTATTGTTAGTCCGGACGCTGGTGGTGCTAAAAGGTAGTCTGCGTACATTTACCATTAAACCACAATAAACTTCTCTATAAACTTAGTTTAGTACTCCTAATTGTTGTTACTTACTTACGCCTGTTACCCCTCGTCGAGGAGCATAGGCCGCTCACCAGCATTCTCCATTCAACTCTGTCCTGAGCCTTCCTTTCCAGTTCTTTCCAGTTTTTATTTATTATTATTTATTTAAACACATATATATTGGTACAAAAGGGCACCAGGTACATATGCGCCACACAAAATAATGAAAGTAGGAAGAGAAGGGATGAAAAGATAAGGCGGACTGAAATGTACAACCAGAAGACTCAGTTAGGAAAGTTAGAACCATTCTTTATATAGAAAGTAAAAGAAGGTTACAGCAGGATCGCCACTGGCTTCTATTCTGAGCCATATCTGATAACGTCTCTAGCCACTGTGTTGCACCATCTCTCGGACCCCAACCAGGGAGTCGTGAAGGACCAACGGAAGCTAGCCCTTTGCAGCTTTCATTCATGCCACGACACCATGTCATACACTGACCTCCTCTCCGCTTTTTCCAACCAGTCCCAGGGTCGGCAAATAATGCACGACGTGGAATTCTCTGAGACGACATTCGTAAAACATGTCCAAGCCACCGAAGTCGGTGTTTCAAGATGGTGACACCAATTGAGTTATCGTCTCTGCGCCCGAACACACGATGCCGAACCTCTGCATTACTAACATGGTGTTGCCACTGGATGTCAGCAATCCTTCGGAGACAACGATGGTCGAACACAGAGAGACGTCTAACATCCTCAACTCGGAGAGGCCAGGTTTCACAAGCATAGAGCAAAACTGCTCCCAACGACGCGTTGTAGATCCGACCTTTTACAGCCAGACTAACATCACGAAGGCGCCAAAGATGGCCCAGATTGGCATAAGCCGCTCTGGCTTTCACAAATGAATGAAATGATGAACTCTATTGACGATAATATCCCCGCTCATACTAAAAGCAAGACAATTTACATCATTATTTCTTTCCAGTTGCTATTCAGCCTTTTCATATCGGCTTCTATTTCCCGGCGTAGTGAGTTCTTTGGCCTTCCTCTTTTCCGCTTCCCTTCCGGATTCCAAGTTAGAGATTGAGTCGTGATGCACATTGGTGATTTCATTAATGTATATACGATCCGCTTCCAACGTCTTTTCCTAATTTCCTCTTCACCTGGAAGCTGGTTTGTCCTCTCCCATAAAACGCTGTTGCTGATAATATCCGGCCAATGGATGTTGAGTATTTTGCGTAGACAACTGTTTATAAATATTTGTACCTTCCTGATGATGGCCGTAGTAGTTCTCCACGTTTCAGCTCCATACAGTAGGACTGTCTTGACGTTCGTATTAAAGATTCTGACCTTGAAATTGGTCGAGAGTTGTTTTGAGTTCCATATGTTCTTCAATTGTAGAAATACTGTCCTTGTTTTGCCAATCCTCGCCTTTACATCTGCATCCGATCCTCCTTGTTTATCAACTATGCTCCCCAGGTACTTGAATGTTTCCACCTCTTCCAGAGTTTCGCCATCAAGTGTGATTGGGTTGGTGTTCTCTGTGTTGCATTTGAGAATCTTGCTTTTTCCTTTGTGAATGTGAAGGCCTATCGATGCGGAGGCTGCTGCTACATTTGCGGTCTTCATCTGCATTTGGTCGTGTGTGTGAGAGAGGAGGGCTAGGTCATCTGCGAAGTCCAAATCATCTAATTGATTCTGAGAAGTCCATTGTATTCCGTATTTCCCTTCAGATGTCGAATTCTTCATAATCCAGTCAATCACTAGAAGGAAGAGGAATGGGGAGAGTAGACAGCCTTGTCTGACTCCGGTCCTTACTGGAAATGCATCTGTCAGCTGTCCTCCATGCACCACTTTGCACTGTAATCCATCGTATGAGTTTTGGATAATGTTGACAATTTTTTCAGGAACTCCATAGTGTCGAAGAAGTTTCCATAATGTTCTCCTGTCCACGCTGTCAAACGCCTTCTCATAGTCAATGAAGTTGATGCATAGTGATGAGTTCCATTCAACTGATTGTTCAACGATGATCCGTAGTGTCGCAATGTGGTCTGTGCACGACCGATCCTTACGGAATCCAGCCTGTTGATCCCTAAGTTCGGCGTCTACTGCGTCTTTCATCCGATTCAGCAGCACTCTGTTGAAAACTTTTCCTGGTACTGATAAAAAACTGATGCCTCTGTAGTTCTCACATTGGCTCAGATCTCCTTTCTTTGGTATCTTGATGAGATATCCTTCTTTCCAGTCCATTGGCACTTGTTCCTCTTCCCAAATCTTCTTGAATAGAAGGTGAAGCATGTTTGCAGTTATTTCAATGTCTGACTTCAGTGCTTCTGCTGGTATATTGTCAGGTCCTGCCGCCTTCCCACTTTTGATTTGTCTGATGGCCATCTTGACTTCTTCGATCGTTGGTGGAGTGACATCTATTGGAAGGTGAGTGTGGGCTGCTTCGATGTTCGGTGGATTCAATGGGGCTGGTCTATTCAACAGTTCCTCGAAGTATTCTGCCCATATTTTCCTCTGTTCTTGAATCTCAGTGATTGTCTTTCCTTCTTTGTCCTTGACTGGTCTCTCTGGTTTGCTATATCTCCCTGCCAATTTCTTCGTTGTATCATATAGTTGTTTCATATTCCCTTCTCTTGCAGCTTTTTCCACCGCCGTTGCTAGTTCTCCCATGTATTTCTGCTTGTCGGCTTTAATGCTTTTCTTCACTTGCTTGTTTGCTTCTGCGTAGTCTGCTTGTGCCTTGACTTTCTCTGCTCGTGTTCGGCTGTTGTTAATTGCTAGTTTCTTGTTCTTCCTTTGTTGAATTTTGTCCAGGGTTCCCATAGAGATGCATTCTTTGTGATGATGCTTCTTAGGACCAAGAACCTCCTGGCACGTTGAATTTAGGGCTTCTTTTATCCCTTTCCAGTTGTCCTCCAAAGTAGTTTCTTGTTCTTTCAGTAGATCCTGTTGAGCCTGTAACCTGTTGTTGAGAGTTATCTTGAATTCATGGAGCTTGTCAGTATCTCGAAGGAAGGCTGTATTGAATCTTTGTAGTGCTGTTTGTCCAGTCTTTCTTAAGCTTCAGTCTCATCTTGGCCACAACCAGGTGGTGATCTGAAGCTATGTCAGCTCCTCTCCGGGTTCTCACATCTTCCATTGATCTTCGGAATTTGTTGTTGATACAGATGTGATCTATCTGGTTCTCTGTGGTGTGGTCCGGTGAGATCCATGTAGCTTTGTGTATGCGTTTGTGTGGGAATATTGTGCCGCCTATAACCGATTTGTTGAAAGCACATAGGTTTGCAAGTCTCTCCCCATTTTCATTTCTTTCTCCTAGTCCATATCGTCCGATTATATCTTCATATCTTGTGTTGTCCACTGCAACTTTAGCATTTAGATCTGCCATCAGGATTGTGAGGTCCTTTCGTGAGCACTTCTCTATAATTTATTGCAGCCTTTCATAGAACTGATCTTTATCATCGTCGTTGCTATCATTGGTGGGTGCATAACATTGGATAACGTTCATTGTGATCCCTTGCTTCTTTGTTCTGAATGATGCTTTGATTATTCTGGGTCCATGAGATTCCCATCCCACAAGTGCATTTCGTACTTCTTTGGACAGCATTAGAGCAACTCCCTGAGTGTGTGGAGCATTTTGCCCTTCGTGACCGGAGTACAGCAGCATCTCTCCTGTACCTAGCCTTTGTTGTCCAGTTTGTGTCCAATGGGTTTCGCTGATTCCGAGTACTGCCAATTTGTATCTCCTAATTTCCATTGCTATTTGGCTGGTCTTTCCTGTCTCCCACATTGTCCGGACGTTCCATGTACCTATAAAGAGTGTTGCTCTGGTTGTTAGAAGGTGCATCGGTCTCGTGACTTCCGAAGAATTTCGGCTTTCATCATGAGACGTCATAATTATTCGTTCAACTTGGAGGGCAGAGTTTAAATGGTTTGAATTATTTTTTCTGGTTAGTGTTTTTTTAGCGAGTTAGCTTTTGTACGGGATGGGGTCGCTAACCCCATGCCCAACCCTCCTCCTTTACCCGGGCTTGGGACCGGCAGTAACTGTAGAAGAGCTACAGGCGGAGTTCAATTGTTGTTAAAGATAGAGAAAACCAGGTTAGTTATTAAGGATGAGTGGTATAGATATCTAAACAAACCAATCCGCTGTACCTTTCAAACTTCTGGTGCATGCTAATCTTTAGTACACAACTTCCGATAAAGAAGATATTCACTGCTTTTTTAAGTGAGATTTAATAGGATAAAGATGGCTACTTGAAAATAGAATCAAACTGACAGAAACAAGTTCATCTTGAGGAATTGAAAAGCATTTCCAGAATCAAATAATAGGTCCTCAAGGGGTAAATTGATTGATAAATCGTGGTAGTCACAGTTTACTATCTTGTGAATCTCCGGCAGCAACCAAACCGGCTACCAGCTGAGCAGGAAATTATTAAAGGACGTTGGAGGTGGATAGGACGTGTATTGCGGAATTCATCTAACTTCACCGCGAGGCAAGCCCTAACTTGGAATCCTGAGTGCGAGAGAAAAAGAGAAAGATCAGAGAACATATTGCACCGGGAATCGGAAGCAGATATTAAAATAATGGATAGGACTTGAGAACAACTGTAAAGAAGTACCCAGAACAGGAAGAATTGAAGATCTCTTGTTGATGGCTCATGCTCCATGAGTGGTAACAGGCGTATGTAAGTAAGAAGTCAAGTCTAACTTTTCACAGTCCCCATGGTGAAAAGAAGTCCATGTCATAACTACCACCAGAAAACCCAACACACAGAGTCTTTCGTCATAGTTTCCTCAAGTCAAACTATCTACACACAAAAAATCACCTTAAACATATCAGTTCTAAGCTAAATATCTTGAATATAAATACATACTCGTTTCTGAGCTTACAAGGAATTCTTACGTTGGAGTCTGAGTAAACAAACACATCCAGTTTCACATCTAATAATTTATTATTTATTTATTTATTTAAACACATAAATATTGGTACAAGGAAGCACCAGATATATATGCGCCTCACAAATCTCATTCGATTTGTGTGAGGGCTGTGATACTACTCAGGTGCCCAAACTGAAACAGGTGGTTTTCTTAGGGGGCCACACTCGGAGCCTTTGACCTAAATGTCTGATCCACAAGGCAGTGGAGCATCGTGAGGAGATGCAATCCCATGGTAGCCGGTGATCAACGGTTGATTCGTACGCCATTTGTTCCCTCAGGTACTGGAGCCCATGTGCACCACTGGTTTGGAATGAGGGTTTTCCAACTCCCCTAGATGGACCCTCCATGTCCACCAACCCGGTTAAAGCGCCGGACATTCGCTTTTCATCCTCTCAATTTCGTAAACGACAGTAATGCCGCGAGAAGGCAGTGAATAGGACTTCACTGGCGAGGCTGTATATTCGCTGGCCATGTGAGAGCATTTGGATAGGGAGAGGTGACTCTCCCCACTCTCGGCCGTACCAAGGCATTAAGTTGCAGTCCATAATTTGTCTCAGTTTATGCTAACATAATAACATTAATATTAAAATATCATTTAGTAACTTGTTATCAATTATGAAGTTCATACAGTCTGTCTATAAATAGGCTAGTGGTTACTTTATTTTGGGATTTAAACAACTTTTATTTAAGTAAGTCATACCACTGCATTAGTTTTTATGTGTGCTACACTTACTGGTGATATATTCAGTTAAAATGACCACCTCTTTTTATTGCACTCAGCTTCAGAGTTGGGAAGTAAGGCACAGGATAAAAACCACTGAAACAAAATGGTTAAAATCTGAACAAGCCATCCAACTCGGTGTTTCAAGGTGTTAACATACGAAATTATCAACACTTCTGGTCGCATGCTCCTTGATGTCAGGATTACTTACTGACGCCTAAATGTTTGTGAACAGATTAACTCTGAAACCACTCCTAAGTTACCCCTAATTTAAACAAAATGCTATGTCTCCCACTACACACAGATGTAATCTGTCACACCAGATATCTATTCAGGCACCCAGACGTCTTAACTACTTCCAACCACATTAAAAATAGTGAGTTCTAGCTCACGTGCCCGTAAAAGTACATATAATTTTTATGGTAGAAATCATATGCATGTTCGTATCAATTATACTGAGGCCAGTAAAGGTCTAAATACTATGTTCACTAACTGATAATCTCAGAGCATAGTTCCACCCAAATAATCGATGGCGCTGTTTTCAGGAGATCTGATTCTCACATTCTTTCCAGATCCTCAAATTGGCACTGTTTCAGAAATCTCACCCGTGAAATCAAATGGCTGACTAAGCTTCTTCCCAGTACCTCAAACAGTTAAAACTTTAACGGTCATTCTAACTTCAAGACTCACCTTTTATTATTTTCTACTTACATATTTTATGAATATTTTATTCAGTCGGCTTGATTTTCTTAGTTCACTCTTTTCGATTTTCATTTTATTCTTTGATTCTTTTTTTTCAGAGTAACTTCAATTGCAGATCAGTTAAATGTTGATTTTGCCTTGATTCATAAAGAACGAAAACGTGCAAACGAAGTAGATCGTATGGTTCTTGTTGGAGATGTAAATAACCGTGTTGCTATCCTGGTCGATGATATGGCAGATACATGTGGAACAATATGCACTGCGGCTGACAAGTAATGAACAATTTTATTTTAAATATTTTCCTAGTAAACTTACTATATAATTAATTTGTATACTGTGTTGCCAGTGTTATGTTTTCGTGGTGTATCCACTTTGTCATACTAAAATCTATTTCCGCGACCATCTATAAGTATTCGTTTCTCATTCAATGTATATTTCTATGGTATGTAGGTTGATCTTTATTTCCTAACTTGATAAGTGCCTAATGTTCTGTTCATAAGATGCAGTAATATTAGGATCACACCGAACACAGAATCATAGAGATGGTTGTCAATTTTAGTGATTGGTAACGTTTTTAGAAGCTTTCCAGTCTCTGACATAACTTTTGTCTTTATCTGTGGGTTGAAATTTCCCGAATGGAACTAAGAAACCGATCTCAGCTTTTTTTGCTAAAACAGTTCGAAATTTGGGTACAATTCATCCATTTGAGCCTTTCATTAAATAACCTAATACTGTTTTCAGCTGCGTCGACTTAAGTGGCACTAGGGATTCCAACCGTTGGTTGAGATCAAGACATTCCAATTCATCTGTCATATGTTATTATTACCGATTATTCCAAAGTAGTTGTAGTGACCTAATAGTTATCCCCTTCGACTTATGGTCCCTTGGTTACAAGTCCAAATCCCACTCTGTCTATTTCAATTTGGACACCCGGATATTAGTAACCGTCACACCTTAATTGTTGCTCAAAGCTAAGTACATAGATTTGTACTTGTTGAATTTATTTATTTATTTAAACACATGAATACTGGTACAAGGAAGCACCAGATACATATGCAACACACAAATCAAATGAGATTTTTGTGAGGGCTGTGATACTACTCAGGTTCCCAAACTGAAACAAGTGGTTTTCTTAGGGGGCCACACTCGGAGCCTTTGACCTAAATGTCTGATCCACAAGGCAGTGGAGCATCGTGAGGAGATGCAATCCCATGGTAGCCGGTGATCAACGGTTGATTCGTACGCCATTTGTTCCCTCAGGATACTGGAGCCGATGTGCATCCCTTGGTTTGGAATGAGGGTTTTCCAACTCCCCTAGATGGACCCTCCATGTCCACCAACCCGGTTAAAGCGCCGGACATTCGCTTTTCATCCTCTCAATTTCGTAAACGACAGTAATGCCGCGAGAAGGCAGTGAATAGGACTTCACTGGCGAGGCTGTATATTCGCTGGCCATGTGAGAGCATTTGGATAGGGAGAGGTGACTCTCCCCACTCTCGGCCGTACCAGGGCCAATCGTCTCCTACCGCACGTAACTAACATGATGCCATATAAGAACGACACACAAATGACTGTTTATCATTTCCGAATATCTTTTACTTTATTAAAAAAATGTGGCAGCTTAAATCATGTATTCTTAGGAAGAAATTGTAATATTGTAAGTAGTAATAGTAGTGTGACTTAAGAATCGCCATACAGATTCCTCCTAAATTAGACTGTTATTGATATTCACTTTATGAAAGTCAGCTATAGTACCCTTCTCATGAGTGAATACTGTAATTATATTTTGAACATTCTTTATTATTGATTGCTACTATTAAACCTTATGTTTTCTGTCTCGTGATATTTATAATATTTATTATGTTTCTGAAATTACAGATTGATTGAAGCTGGCGCTGAGCGTGTTTACGCTATCTGTACTCATGGTATATTTTCAGGTCCAGCTTTGGAGAGAATTAATAAGTCAGCTTTTGAAGCTGTCGTTGTAACAAATACTTTGCCACAAGAAGAAAATATGCGGAAAGCTCCTAAAATTCAGGTATGGAAATTCTGAAATTGACACTAATGTATTGAGATTTCAACTAACTAGTTGATTAAATTCAGTAATATCTGAGAATACTTCTATCTAGACTTGGAGATCCCTCATTGGAATTGGGATCTTTTCTAAAAGCAGTAAACTCCCAAGTCAATTCATTCGAAGTTCAAACAAACTAATAATCTTTAGACTAGTTTCAAGGTGTTTAGAAGATATAATCTACTATACTACTGCTTAATTTTTAATGAAAACTAACAAAAATCTTTCGTTCACAAACTGCTTAATAAAAGCTAGTTTTCTTTGGATTGAACTTCAAGACTATAAGTAGATAGCAAACATTTAAGCTAAAGAATTACTACTCGTGTTTTTTTATCTGAATGAAAATGGAATGCTGGCCTAGTTGTCGAAGCTCTCTGCTTCAATCAATAGGTCGCAGATTCGAATCCACTTATATCTATCTACCTAGTAGTAGTATCACTAGCCTCTATGCAAATTCTGACTGAAAGTCTAGTGCATGAACTTGTGCCTAATTATTTAAGATTGAAAAAATTAAAGGACCACTTGATTATTATCTCTGTCCCTGATTTTAAGTCGTACCAAAGCTCTCTAAATATTGGTTTCCGATCTCTCACGGATCTATATTATGATGTCCTATTCGCTCTTATGCAACAGTCAGTAGCTTTAGAGTTTTGATCATATCTAGACTTCTTACTCAATCTTTTTCTCACGTACTCCAGTTGTGGTCAACATTCTGTCTTGTATTAGGCGGCGCGTTGGTTTGGATAATATATATTCACTATCCACATTCCTTATCTATTGCCCTTTGAATAATGATCTGCGTTCAATCTTAAAACCAAATGATTTTCAGGTCCATCACAGTATTTCAAAGTTGTAGATAAACATATATAGTAAAAGTCCTCCCAAGTGGTCCACCTTCAAGAGCGTTGCTCCGACAGTAGTAAAGTATCAAAGAAAAAACTGATACAAGTATACTCACTTGCGTTTGATAATTATTTATCGAATGTCTGTATAGAACCGTAGGATTTGATTTTCATAAGAATACGATAGGTAGTTGATCAAAAAGTGGAACCGATTAAAGTTAACGTGACCATTAAGAGTAAAGGATACTCGTAAGTTACTAGTATTTGACCACAGATGTCCTAGAAATATTGCTCTCATCTGCTGGGATCACCGGGTAAGTAATAGTGAGGTTAGACGGCAGGGTATTAGGGAATGATGGTAAATCAGTCGATGAGTTTGTGAATCTTCATCGACTGAGATGGTTGGGCCACGTGTTACGTATGCCTGAACACCGATTACCACGACGCACAATGCTGACTAGTGTAGGGGATGGTTGGAAGAGAGTTAGGGGCGGCCAAACCAAAACATGGCATCAATGCTTGAAGTCACTAACTTCTAATCTGAGCCATGTTGGCAGATGCAGACTAATTGGTTGAGGTCCGCGTGCTATCGTAATCAATGGTTGTAGACTCTAAGTGTCATGGTTCAGAATCGATCACAATGGCGTAGGTGTATACACTCTTTATCTTCCCTTAAACCTTGAAATTAAAATTGCTTCATATCTTTCTTCCTTCCTATACTATACAACCTATCTTTTATATACTACAACCACTAAATTAACTATTTCTATGAATCCGGTGTTCATCTTGTTGTGCTAACGAGGTATGGCAACTTGAACCGATGCATATATGTGCCTGGTCCTACGTTATAGCTGACTGACTGACTGTTTCGCTTTGAAATTTTCAATGTTTAGCTATATGATACATTTTAAGCCTTTCGTAATACTGTACAAATTCACATCTCTTCCAAACAAATTAAAAACAAGAACTCTTATTGCAATATTTATATGGTTGAAAAGTAGATGCTACAAACGTTTGAGCAGTTCTCCATTCTATCAAAAGGTTAGGAATGTGAATGTTCCCATGAATATAAAAAAAACAATGACTAACTTCATAAACGTTTACGTATATGGATGCAAGTTAAATTTATTTAGTGAAAGTTAATGATTGAGTTTTTAATCTAATGACAAAAGTTAAGATTCGATCGTAGACAAACAATGGAAAGCCTTGCATAGTTGGGATAGTATTACAACGTAGGACCAGGCACACATATGCATCTGTCCAAGTTGCCATTACCTCACTCATTAGCACAGCAAGATCAACGTCAAATACATAAAAGTAGTTAATTTAATGGTGGTAATATATAAAAGAAAGATTGTATATAAGGATATAGTAGAGGAAGAAAGACAGATATAAAGCAATTTTAATCTTATAGTTTATGGGAAGAAGAAGAGTGTATACACCTACGCCATCGTGATCAATTCTGAGCTATAACACACAGAGTCTCCAACCATTGATTACGATAGTCACGCGGACCCCAACTAGGTAGTGTGCATCTACCAACATGGCTCATAGTAGAAATTAGTGACTTTGTGAACTGGTGCCACGTTTTGGCTTGACCTCTCTTAACTTTCTTCCAACCATCTCCAATACTAGTCAGCATAGCGCATAGTACTACACTACACTTCACATAAGAACCAAAAATCGTGAAATAGAGTAGATGTCTAGTATTTGTGGGATCATACAACTGTTAAAACTCCATGTTTAATAACTTAAAAGTGAGAAAATCTTTTAAAATACTTATGTTTTTTTGCAAGCTTCAAAAATTTGTTCTATTCCATAAAATCAGTAATCAGTATAAAGTATAAATTGTTTAAAGTCAATCTCTTTTATTTAAAGAAACACTCGTTTTTCTTCTTTTTGTTCTTCTCTTCAAGTGTATTGATGTAAGTACTATGTTGGCTGAAGCTATCCGTCGAACACATAATGGTGAATCTGTTTCTTATCTATTTAATCATGTCCCTTTGTAATAACAACAACAATAATCTTGAATCTCCCAAATGACGCTATAAGACACAAACTAGAAAGGATTTGTTTTCATAACTTCTCCTCCCCCCCCCTCTCAAAAAAATTGTCTTTGTTCAATTTTTGTACCATTACATTTGATATATAAGAGTTCTTGTTATGATAATCGATTTGAGATTTTTTCTTTCTTTATTATACTTTCCACATATGTACTACTACTATCTAGTCTTGTTCCATGAACCCCTTATGTATTTTGTTAATTAAAATATATTCCATAATGAATTATCTATCTCTTTATATTCATTGCCAAATATTTCAAATGTTGCTTGTTTGTTTTGTTTTTTTTTTGTAATAGAAAAATAATTGATTTGCTTATAAGCTTGATTAGATTTGGTTTGCTTTGATTTGGTTTGATTGTTTTTCTCGTTTTTTTTAAAAAAAAAAAGAAAATCCAATACTCTTCTTTAAAAGAATCTTTTGTAATATATTCTGTTGTTTGTATACATGTAATTAGTATTATTACCTGTAATCTGTCGGAAGCCTCCTGAATGCTCTGGTACAACAGAGGGTGGAGAGAATTAGCTATCCCTCTCGAAATACTTTCACATGGCAATGTGTAAAGAGCCACTACCAGGAATGTCTTACTCACTACCTTCACGAAATTGTGAGGATCAAAAGTGAATGCCCAGTGCTTTAACTGGGTTGTGAATACAGAGGGTTCACCTAGGGGATTTGGAAAACCTTGATTCCAAACCATTGGTTCACATGGGCTCCAGAATTCTAAGAGAACAAATGACATATGAATCAATCGTTGGTCACTGGTTATCATGGGACTGCATCTCCTTACGATTCTCCACTGCCTTGTGGATCAGATTTTTAGGTCGAAGGCTCCACACGTTGCCCTCTAAGAAAATCACCTGTTTCGGTTTGGGCACCCGGAAAGTATCACATCCTAAACACAAATCAAGTGACTTGTGTGGCGCATATTTGTTCGTTACCCCTTTGTACCAGTATTTATGTGTTCAAATAAATGAATCTCTCAAAAACAAACCTGTAATCTTGATGACATCAAACTACTATGGATGTCTGACTGAATTTCATTCTGTTTGTAACTAGTGGTGAATAATATGCACAGCTTTTACCTATAGTTAGAAGCACTGTTACATCTATGATTGCCGTCGTGTAACTCAATCCCCTTTGAAAATATTCGTTCTTGTTGTTTTGTTTGTACTTACGTTTTCAAGACGATGTGTACCTTATGAAGGTTTTATCACTAGCATTAAATATTCCCGATGTTTTTTTCAGTGAATTTCAATTCCTTTAAAATTATTTGGTCATTTACCCTTTTCTTCTTGATTTCATTTAAGTAAATTCGTAAATACCCATCATAATTTTCAATGATCATTAAGGAGTTATGTTCAAGTAAATAAGTTTGATCTAACCTTTGGGTATGGTAAAAGTGAAATAAGTTTTTTAAGAAGTTGCTTCATATAAACATGAAGCTAGAATTAAGTTTATATTCAAAGTTAGGTTATGTATGAGATCTAACTCCTTGTTAATTGTATCGAACGAGCATATCTTCTTAACTCTATTTGTCAGACATATAAGAGAAACTTAGTCAAATGTCTGGGAAATAGAGCTAGGAAGATCTGCTCGGTCGATATAATTAACAAGGAATGTGAGCTCATACATAGTATGTTGATTGAAAGAGGTTATCTACAAGGTTTTCTGAAGAAACACTTGCTTGTAACAAACTTAGATTAATCATATTTCTACATAGCGAAGAAAATCATTTAAAGTTTGGTGATTTCTTCTAAGATATTAGTATTACAACCCCCTTGTACCAATATTCATGTGTTAAAGTAAATAAATAAGATCACAGATTTTCTCAAAGTTTTTAGAAAGTTTGAGCTGATTTCTCTTTTCAGCACAACTACTAACAGTCAAAAAATTGATTAAGTGAACTGACTGAATCATTTCTTTGTGAAAAGCCAACTTGTTTCATTAAACTGTAATTTTTCATTTAGAGAATGAATCAGACAAGGAAATCCAATACACTGCCCTCAAATGCCCTGGTACGGCCGAGAGTGGTGTGAGTCCGCCCTCTCTCTCGAAATGCTCTCACACAGTCACGCGTATACAGCCTCTGACAGGGAAGTCCTACTCACTACCTTCTCGTGGCATTACTGTTGTTTACGAAATCGAGAGGACAAAAAGCGAATGTCCGGCGCTTTAACCGGGTTGGTAGACACGGAAAGTCCACTTAGGGGAGTTGGAAAACCGTGATTCCAAACCGATGGTGCACATGGACTCTAGTATTCTGAGGGAACAAGTGGTGTATGAACCAAATGACATTTATGTGGCGCATATATATCTGGTGCCTCTTAGTGCCAATATTTATGTCGCTGAAAAATTCCCATCATATTAAAACACATTTATATGAACGAAGAATATTCTTTTCAATAATTTCTCATCGGGTACTCTACAATTATAAATTAATAATCCATAAAAGAAGATTGGCCAAGTTTAAGGCGGAGTACATCAATTTAATTTTATATATAATTGTAGAACTTGATGAGAAATTATTGAAAAGAATATTCTTCGTTCATATAATTGTGTTTCAATATTTATGTGTTTAAATAAATAAATACAGTAGCACACACCACAATATTAATAATCACTGTTGGATCTAATTTATATTTTAGTGTCACGTAATCTACACCATACTGTCTATTTCTGAATGTTGACCAAAGTACTATTGACTTAATTTTTAAGTTAATTTTGAAGTCAGTGTTTACTGTCATGACGACTGAATAAAGTTGATTGACATATTTTCAAATAAATTTTTTTAATTTATTTAAACATATGAATATTGGTACAAAGGGGCGCCACATACATATATGCGCCACACAAATCTCATTTGATTTGTGAGGGCTATGTTACTTCCCAGGTGCCCAAACTGATGCAGGTGACTTTCTTAGGGGGCACATTCGGAGCAGTTGACCTAAAGATCTGATCCACAAAGCAGTGGAGCATCGTGAGGAGATACAGTCCAATGATAGTCGGTGACTAACGATTGATTCATACGCCATTTGTTCCCTCAGGTACTGGAGCCGATGTGCACCATTGGTTTGGAATGAGGGTTTTCCAACTCCCCGAGGTGGGCCCTCTGTGTTCACCAACCCGGTTATAGCGTTGGATATTCGCTTTTCGTTCTCTTAATTTCGTAAACAACAGTAATGTCACGAGAAGACAGTGAGTAGGACTTGTGTGACAGAGGCTATATACGCGTGGCCATGTGAGAGCGTTTGGAGTGGGAGAGCGGATTCTCTCCATTCTCGGCAGTACCAGGGCATTTGGGGGAAAAGTTTATTAAACAACTTCAACATGACCATATTTTTTTAAATATCGAAGGGATTTAGTCTACGGTTATTAAACTAAAAATTAGTCATAAACAACAATTGCTTCTAGACAGTCAAGTTTCTTTTTAAGTTTTATTATCCATTAGCACTTTCTTTTCACACTTTACTAGTATTAAGTGGCATATATACCTAAGTAACTCAGTATGTAGCAAAGAGTCCATTTGATCATCCTAACAACCCTGTACTTTTCATAGGAAACTGTTACCTCCAATATATATCCTTCTCATGTCTTGGTTCAAGTCATACTACTTTCATTGGTTGTCATGTCTTTTCAATACTAAACTTACATATCTCATGCAGGAGCTATTTACGCGTGGCCATGTGAGAGCATTTGGAGAGAGTAGCAGACTTACCAGGGCATTTGGGGGAATTAATCCAGAAACTAACAAGTTAGGAAGATTCCATGCAAAGTTTCATTGCTTTTGTATTAAAATGAAATCAACTGTTGTATTCAGTATTTTTAAAGTTTTCATTGGAAAGGTGTAAGTTTTTTTACGATAAAGGGTTGGTAAATCGAATTACACTAATGATTACGTTAGAACTTATGTAAGTTTATACATAACAATCACTAAATACTAATTCATTGGTGGAATTCAGTGATAAATTGCCGGTGTTTTTGTTATAGTATACGAGTCACAGCACATAATGGTTAGTGATACCTCTAAGCTGCTCTAGGTACAATAGATCGGGCCAATTATTAATCTTTTGATCTAAGACTTGAAAAGCTAGCTTCATCATATATATGTATATTAACGAAATATACGGCTTCCATGACGTGAAAGTTTATGAAATTGAAGTTTGAAAATCCTAGTACTTACGAAGAGCTAAAATAGGTTGCATGCATATTCCACTATATCAATGATCAGCATACAAATTCTGTATAATTACCGATCATTCTTAACATAGCTTGTAATTTGAACGGTTTAATAATGATCTCCGACAAAATTGAGATGAATTCTATTTAAACAGTAAGCATGAGAGAAACTAAGTCGATAACAATGTATGCCAAAACTTGCCACCCGTGATTTGGTTTCCTAACAGTAATCTAAACCTCCTTTCGTAGATTAATTAAGTCCATTGTTTGCTCTGTCACTCAAATTTTAATTATCTGTTTACAGGTTAACACTGAAATCCATATACGTGGGTTTCGGAACTGGTATCTGTTAGATTGTTAATTTTATCCGTTTATGTTAAGAGCCACACTTGTAAATATTTTACGATATTTTCTAAGAGCAAACTATAACTTCTAAAACTTACATACTTACACCCATCCAAATGTAAATTGTTACTCCAGGACTGGTCTGGAGTTGACTAGTGTAGGGGATGGTTGGAAGAAAATTAAGAGAGGTCAAACCAAAACGTGGCACCAGTCCACAAAGTCACTAACTTCTAGTCTGAGCCATGTTGGTAGATGCAGACTACCTGGTTGGGGTCCACGTGACTATCTTAACCAATGGTTGGAGACTCTGTGTGACATGGCTCAGAGTCGATCTCAATGGCGTAGGTGTATACATTCTTTATCTTCCCTTAAACCTTGAAATTAAAATTGCCTCATAACTTTTTTCCTTCCTATACTATATCCTTATATACAACCTTTCTTTATATATTACCACCACTAATTTAATTACTTCTATGAATCCGCTAACGAGGTATGACAACTTGAACCGATGCATATATGTGCCTGGTCCTACGTTGTCGCTGACTGACATACTTACGCCTATTACTCATCGTGGAGGAGCGTAGGCCGCCCACCAGCGCTCACCACCCAACACTGTCCTGGGCAATCCTTTCCAGTTATTCATCCTTTTCATATCTGCTTCTATTTCCCGACATAATATGTACTTTGGCCTTCCTCGTCTCCGCTTTCCTTCCAAGTTAGGGCTTGCCTCGTGATGCAGTTTGGTGATTTCCTCATTGTATGTCATGTCCACTTCTAATGTCTTTTCCTAATTTCTTCTTCAGTTGAAAGCTGGTTTGCCCTCTCCCGCAATAACTCCTAGTAGTCAGTCAGTCACAGCGTAGAACGTCGTACGTACGTACATCAGTTCGAGTTGCCATACCACATTAGCACAGAGATGCAGTTGTCGATTCAAATTCCATAGTAGTAGAAGTATTGAGAGTATAACCAGTAGTTGGAAAGATTAGGGTTTGTAGATGTTATTCAAGGAGTATAATGCAGTAAAATAAATTTTGAAAGAGAAAAATGATGAAGACATGAAGAAATAAGAAGATTATAGTTTGGCAGTACACAAAGAGTGGATGCACCTTCGCCATTGCAAACGATTTTGAGCCATGTCATTCAAGGTCTCTAACCATCGATTGCTATCATCTCGCGGATCCCAATCAGGTAGTCTAGACCTACCAACATGGCTCAGTTCACTTGTCAGTGACTTCATGGATTTGTGATACGTTTCGGTCTGACCGCCCCTAGCTTTCTAGTAAAATGCAGACAGATATGTGCTCGCACTAGAGCACGATCTCAACCTAAACATGTGCTCCAGAATGAGCGACAGTTCTCTATCTAGCCTTTCCATCGGTGGCTGATAGCGATGTGATCTAGTTGGATCCAACGTTGGGAAGAATTCGGGGGTTGTCATGTCAGATGTTTTACCTTATGCTTAAAGTTAATATTTGCAAGGAACAGGCGGTTATCTCGGCATAGCTGCAACAGATGGTCTCATAGTAGTATCCGATAATTAATACATTCTTTTTAAATTTTGAAGTGTTCTAATAATACCGAGTTACTAGTATTAGTTATCAGATAATTAACATTCAACATATTCATCGTATAATTGTTCTACACTTGTTGTTTATTTTCTTAGGTTTCTTTTTCTGTACATCATTTTGACTTTTCAATTATTAATTGCTTATCATGACTGATGAAGAATCAGTTGAGTTGATGGCTTCAAAAATTCATCTTCTGCAAAGATCCCGTTTTACTAACCTACCATTATTACCATTATTATTACTATCAGATACTAATTCATCATCAACTCAAAATAACTTATCAACCTCTAAAAATTATGCAAATCCTTCTACTACTTTTACTATGAATAGTAATATAGGTTTGGAGAAAAACAAATCTTCACTAACCAATTACAATCATGCAAATAATTGGTCTAGATTAAATAATATATATGACACGAAGGTAAGTCGAAAGCTATTAGTACTTATTCTAAGAGTTGGTAGTTTTATTATTATCAGAAGCGGTTTTGTGGAGATTTAGTATTTTCATAGTTGAAAGCGTGAGTCAATTGAAGTTAGACCACCATGGAAAACCTGGAAGCACTAGACGGCCGTTTCGTCCTATTATGGGACTCCTCAGCAGTGCGCATCCACGATCCCACACTTGCGAGATTCGAACCCAGGACCTACCAGTCTCGCGCTAGACCACTTGATCAATAAACAAGTGAGCCGGCATCCACCGGTGTTAATGTCTAACTTCAATGGTCTATTGGTCGAATGCTCTTGCACGAGGCTGGTATGTCCTGGGTTCGAATCTCGCAAGTGTGGGATCGTGGATGCGCACTGTTTAATAGTTTTAGTTAACTTGAATAAGTTGAAAAACTTATAAGGCGATGAATTAATTTTGGAAAGTCCTCGGTAGATAGCTAAATGACTGAAGAGAAAACTCCCTTTAATGTAACATCCATATTTCCAGGTTTGTAAATGATTTATTTCAGTCGTCACTACATGACGTCATTCAGTGTATCTTATCTTGTTTAACCTCACAAGTTATGTTTCTCTGTCAGTTATACAATCTAATCTAAACTAAACTAATAGCCATTGTTCAGTTGTTGCTCGTTTTTCATTATCTATTTGCTCATTTTAGACTTGACCTAACAAATTATTTAGAAGTTAGTTGAGTTATAACCTTCTATTAATTGGTGCTTTGCTTTGAGAGTACAGCAAACATTTTGAGTGTTAATTGATAAAGGTTAAGCAGGAGTTTGTTGATCAGTGTGTTTAAGACATGTCCATTTCCCATCTTACAAAGATGAGTAAAATAAACGTAGGTTAATATTCGATACTTCAAGAAGTGCTGTCAGTTCATAAAGTTTTTTTTCTTGGAACTGTATGTTACTTTGTGTTCCAATCATTAGACTACTATCTGCGGTTTGGGCGCCTGGGAGGTATTCCAGCCGTCACATATATATTTGTATTTGGTGCCTTCTTGTATCAATGTTTATGTGTTTAAATAAATAATACTGTCAGCGTCAGGTTTAAATATGTTATGATTAGTCCTATGGACCAAAACTTTATAGATAGTTCTGTGTAGATGGTTCAGACAAGTAGTAAGAAGTCTCATGGTCAATAAACACCAAAATCGTACTGAAAACGTCCTCGAGAGGTATCTGAGGTAAAGTAATTCCTAAAAACAGAATGAAGGGTTAGAAATGCCCGGGTAAATAAATAACACGATTTTTAGTTCTGTGTACTTCTGTTTCCTTCAGTTCTGTTTTAAAAGTGCAAGGTTGATAAAAACAAACGGGTCCTTGCACTTTCAGGAATCGTCTCTTTGTTGCTGAAGAATTACGTCACTATAATATGTCAAGCCAGGGTCTGTTGAACCATACTTATATTCAAAATCACCCAAGTTGATTATTGTTATGATAGGCGGTATCCGAGATCTGATACTGATACGCAATGTACTGCGCTCTAAACCCCAAATTGATTACTTAAGCAAGAAGACAAGAGTGAAAGAGAAAGTCTTTTGGGCTACCGAACAAAAAATATATATATATATATATATATTTCCAGCCCTTAAAAAGTTAATCCACTTCTTAGCCAATGATATGTCATCTTTGATTACCATCAAGTGGCCCCACTTGGCTACTTCTGAATGGATGATTATATCACCTTTCCGTCTTGAAAAAATTAATCCTTCTCATTTGGCGTTGAGGGAAACAACGTTCAGTTCTCCTCACCTCGGGTTTATAATCTGGCTTTCTTCTCTGTTGGTACACAGCGTCACGTGATGTCCGAGTCTCTCTTTCAAACATTGATTAGGCTGGCGATACATCTTTGAGTGAGTCTGTGTGCAGAATTATTCCGGGTGGTTTCCTGTACCTTTCTCTCCCCTTGTGATAATTCTAAAAATCACTAGAAACTTCTGCATCCATTTGTGCATCATTTGAAAATAGGAATATACTTGATTACAAATAAGATCAGATGACTGATCGGACATTTTTAAATCTGTGATCTAGTCGAGGCCAAATTAATAGATCGAAAGATTCGTCGGTAATATAACATCTAGATTTGATTATCAGATCATTAAATTTAACTGTATATTTGACGATTCCAGAAATGTCTATTGAAATGCCCAATGCATTGTTTATACAATCATTAATAGGATGGATGCTCGGCCGATCAAGTTTTGCGAGAAATCGAAACAACATTGTATGCAGTATCTAAGTGCAGTGTGATAATACAATCATTAACATTAATGGACACATATTTGTGTAAACATTTAGGGTTGGATTTCGATAAAACATGTACAGAATTGATTTTATTTAACATTCGATTATGTGGTGAGGGTTTCCTGCGTTTGCAAAATTCCTCCTTATGGTCAGTTACTCCACATTTTGCGCATTTATGGTTATTGAATGGGTAGGAACTTGCGAAATGCCATGCCCCACAGTTTTAACATCTAGTGGGAGGCCTTGTTGAGAGACATGAACTAGGGTCATGGACATTATACATTAGATTTGGGCGAGGAAAATTTCGCGAATCATGCTTTGTGACATTAATGGTACTATCTGAATGAGAAATTTACATCAGGTCAAATGAATTGGGATTTGGACGCTCTATCATTTTAGTGTCATTTTTAAGATTAATAATCTGACAAGATTGAAATCCGACTCAACTCTGCTTAATATTATAGTACGGATATCTGAGTCTGAAGGTGATTGTAATCCGTATACAAACGTAACGCACTTAAGTTCTTCGTCTCGAAGTATATGTAACCTGATATACTCGCATTGATTATTAAGAAAAACTTACTTACTCCTGTTACCCTCAGTGGAGCATAAGTCGCCGACCAGCATTCTCCAACCCACTCTGTCCTGGGCCTTCCTTTTTAGTTCTATCCATTTTTCGTTCATTCTCATGTCTGTCTCCATTTCTCGGCGTAATGTGTTCTTTGGTCTTCCTCTTCTCCTTTGACCTTCAGGATTCCATGTGAGGGCTTGTCTTGTGACGCAGTTGGGTATTATTAAGAAATGCTACATATGAAACAAAATCATCTTCAGATCTCTTAATAGTTTTAAGAGAATTATATCGCAAATTAAAGAAAAGAAGTTTAATTAGGTTTTGTACAATAGAATAAAGAGAAATCGTAGGGTTTTTGGGTTAGATAAGGTTCGAATATTTTGGATATTCAGCTGCTTCTGGTTTATGAAGTAAAATTTCCATCTTCAAAGAGTCATCATGATGAGGAAACTCAACCTGGAAAATGTCTTCATACCTTTTGAACCATGATTCAACTGTAAAAACACCAGCATCAGGATCAAAATGAAACTCCTTCGTTGAATTGATCAGTGATTTTTGAGTTGAGCCCCTTAATTCGGACATCTGTACTGATTTTTCTTGAATTGACAACTTTTGTGCCATCATTTTCAAGTATCATGCTTGAAATTCTTTTTGCTGATGCTGCTGCAAAATAGATTTAAGCTGATCTACTGAAATTGACATTCTGATAGAAATATGTTCTGAAAAGAACTATCAGTTGCCCAATTAATTGACTATCTTGAATAGATGAAGCTTAATTATTATTGAAGCTGGTTAATTAATATTCAACAATTTACCGTTATTCCCCCCATTAAAGGAATGTAGTTCCTTTCGACGTTTACTTATGTCCTATTGGTGTCCTAGATCCATAAATGGAGCTCAAATGTTACTCGAAGAATCAAAATCTTCCTATTGCTTCTCTACTGGAATTGAAAAGTTAGTATTAATTCTTCATAATGTTGTACCACAGTTTTATTTGAATGGTATGATTGAAATGTTCCATTGTATTTGTTGTATAATTCTAAAGAAACAACCTCATAGGGAGGTCGTTCATCAATGAAAGTTTTGCAGTTAATGTTATCATACTTGTATTTATTACACGCATCATATAGTATATCGAGAAGAGATTATAATACATTCTTAATTTGATAGCTGAACTCATGAGTCAACTAAAGCTAGACCATCATAGAAAACCTGGAAGCACTGAACAGCCGTTTCGTCCTAGTATGCGACTCTTCAACAGTGTGCGTCCACAGACCTATCAGTCTCGCTCCCGAACGCCTAATCTCTAGACCACTGAGGCGACATCCAGTGGTGTGAATGTCTAAATTCAACTTATCCACATTATTAATTGTTTGATTTTAAAATCCTTTAGCAGATCAAGAATCATAGAATCCAGTAAGATAAGATATATCGATAAATAAAATTGTTAATTTTATTTGTGTCTTCTTGATATGTATAGAAGAGATGGAAGGAGATATTGGCAGGTTGATAAGCTAATGCGAGCTAAAACCTTGGTGAATCTATTAGTTTCGCTACTATTTATCTCACTATTCCTACATAACTATTGTTAATATTCATCCACATAACATGAATTTTCTACAGTTTTACTAATGATTGTGTAATCTATCAAATTTCTTACAAGTTTCAATTTATTTACTATCCTATATACCTTACTGGACCGTTGCTGCTACCTTGATGTGGTAGTCGGGCTTGCCCTATTGTAGTGAACTCATCTACATCTCGATCCTTTTCCAATCACTTGCATTAAGTCAAGAATATGTGATTTCGGAATTGTTATTATTCTTATTTATTTATTTAAACACATAAATATTGGTACAAGGGGGCACCAGATATATATGCGCCACACAAAACAATGACAATGAAAGAGAAAAACAGGTTAGGTGCATATAAGAGAAAAAAGAAAGGAACAATAACAACCACAGATTAGTGTATGTTAGTGTAATAATAAGAATAATAGTGGGTGAAACAGAAACGTACAACCAGAAGATCTCTTTAAGTTAAGGAACTTATAATCACTTTTATGAAGAAAGTTACAGCAGGATTGCTACTGGTTTTTATTCTGAGCCATATCTGATAACGTCTCTAGCCACTGTGTTGCACCATCTCTCGGACCCTAACCAGGGAGTCGTGAAGGACTAACAGAAGTTAGCCCTTTGCAGCTTTCATACCATGCCATACACTGACCACCTCTCTGCTTTTTCCAACCAGTCATGCAGTTGCAACCAGTGCTCATCTATACTTTTCGGTGGGATGGTAGCTAGCCTAGAAGCAAGCTTGGTTTGATACTTACTTGCAACAGAATTTGCAAGTAAGTAGCAGTTATCAGTCCAGAATGTTTTTATTTTATCAAACATTACACAATCTCATCAAGACGTTTCCGCCCAATGACCCATAATTACTTGGTAAACTTATTTATTGCTTTGGTTTGGTTGATCTTTGTCTAATCTCAATCAATCTTAATCGTTTTTTATGACAAAATAGAAGTTTAAAAACATTTTTTTCCTTAATAACCAAATATAGTTCCACATTTATATTAAAAACAGCTTGGACATTCTACTCAATGGAGGTTTGAGAACCGGTGAAATTACAGAAATAATCGGTAAATCTGCTACTGGAAAAACTCAAGTAAATACTGATTGTATGTTTGTACTTATGTTTTTAGAATTACTTACTTACTAACTTATGCCTGTTACTTCCAATGGAGCAGAGGCCGCCGACAAATTTTTAGAATATTCAGAATAAAACTTCTAACTAAAACACTTCGATTCTTTATAATTCTAGAATAGGCGAGTAATCTTGATTAACATACTATTTTATAACAAAATAAAGAAATTAATTTTGTTCAATGATAATTCTTGTTAATTGAACGCTATACTCGGATCTTAAGTTGGTCTCGTAGCCCCCAAGCAAATCTACAGAGCAACTTGAACACGAGAGAAAAGGCGAAAAATATGCGGGAAGCACTTTACTCCAAAGGTTCATTTATGTACAGAAAATATAGGGTTTTTATAGTATTTTAGAAGTCCTTGGGTTTTCCTGAAATTTCTAGAATACTCTAGATGTCATGGCTCAGAATCGATCACAATGGCGCAGGTGTGTACTTTCTTTATCTTATGTACAACCCCAAAATGATAACTTTTTTTTTAACAACTATTCAATTATACTGTACATGAAGCCCCCAAATGCCCTGGTACGACCGAGAATGGGGAGAGTCTGCTCTCTTTCTCCAAATGCTCTCACATGGCCACGCGTATATATCCTCTGATAGGAAAGTCCTATTCACTGCCTTCTCGTGGCTTTACTATTGTTTACGAAATTCAGAGAACGTAAAGCGAATATCCGGCTCTTTAACCGGGTTGATGGACACGGAAACTTCACATAGGGAAGTAGGAAAACCCTGATTCCAAACCAATGGTGCATATGGTCTCCAATATCCTGAGGGAAAAAATGGAGTATGAACCAGTTATGGATCATCTGCTACCCTAGAACTACATCTCACGACGCTCCACTGCCTTGTGGATCAGATCTTTAGGTCGAAGGCTCGGGGTGTGGACCCCTGAGATAACCACCTGTTTCAGTTTAAGGACCTGGGCAGTACCATAGCCCTCACACAAATGAAATAAGATTTGTGTGGCGCATATATATCTGGTTCTTCCTTGTACCAATATTTACGTGTTTAAATAATAAAATAATACAATTATACTGTATAGTGTTCTCAAACTGTTTATCTCATCATTATTTTTATGTGTTTTTATTTCAGTTCTGCCTTTCTGTATGTGCTTCTGTACTTCGAAATTATAAAACCGTCTCCATTGTCTATCTGGATACAAAGGGTGATTTTATTGCAGATAGATTACGAGAATATCTTAAAAAGCAAAATGTCAAACAGGTATGAAGATGTGAACTCCCTATTGTATTGTATTTAGTATACGTATATTAAAGACACTCTTATGCTGAACAGAAGGAAACTGTTCTGACGTACGGTGTCCGAAACCTGATGCTGTTTTACGGTGTGATATGTATTATCCCGCCGCCCCTTCCTCCCAACGACAACTGACTACTTGAGCGAGAACTCAAGAGTGAGCAAGAAAGTGTATTGGGCTACCAAATAAAATGCACAAATGCTCATATATATATATATAGCACTCTAATCTTCAGAAAACTGATCCGTTTCTTAGCCTGTCAAATTCACTTATTCTTCAGGTCACTTCTAATTGCCGTCGATTGACCATCTCATTAGGCTATTTCTGATCGACTTTCCATATCAGAAAAGCACTTGCACAGAATAACTCACAAACGATAAACAATAGTACTGTATTTTTCTATATCATAAAAATCTGGTGATGATTCTGCAGTATACTACAATGGTTATTTACCCTTCAAATAAAAGTAAATAAGAAAATAATACTTTCTGCAATATTCTAGGGGTAAACGAGTACCCAGCTAAATTTATAAGCAAACACTTAATCACAAAAATAACGCTAAAATATGTCCGGACAGTGAACAAAAAGTTTCTGTTCATATGCTTATTATTGAGAGGTGTTACTTTCAGTGAGATGTTATCATTGATATTAGGTAAAATCACTCAAAAAATGTTGAACCCAAACGGGTTAAAATCCAGAGCTTTATGCACAGAAACAATACATTCACCTTCACTTACCATGGTTAAGATCAATATTCACTTGAATCATATATCAACCTCACTAAAGTAATGTACATATATTTTTCGTCTTTATATTATCACAAGTCAAGTTTATCTTAACCAGCCCTGGTACGGCCGAGGGTGGGGTGAGTCAGCTCTCCCTCTCGAAATACCCTCACATGGCCACGCATATACAGCCACTGCTACAGAAGTCCTTCTCGTGATAGGGGTGTTGTTTACGAAATTGAGAGAACGAAAAGCAATTGTCTGGCGCTTTAACCGGGTTTGTGGATACGGAGGATCCACCTCAGGGAGTTGGAAAACCCTGATTCCAAACTAACGATGTCTGGTTCTCCTGTGAAGTGGAGTTGAGCTGTTTTGCTCGGATTATAAAGTTTAAGCCTGGATGGTGTCTAATTCTCTTGCAAGTGGGATTAAGCTGTACTGTTTAGGTTGTCATGTGAAAGTTTGGAGGATCTCTGGTTCTCCTGATAACCAATGCAAAACTACCTTTGCCGACAAGGGTATATTATATAATAACTGACTATCATGGGACTACATCTCCTAACGTTGCTCTATTACCTTGTGGATCAGACCTTTCAGTCGATTACTCCCGGTATGACCCTCTAAGAAAACCACCTGCTTCGGTTTAGACATCTGGACAATATCACAGCCTACTCGCAAACCAGATGACTTGTTTACCGCATATGTATTCAATGCCCCTTTGTACTAATATTTACATGCATACGTAAAAATAATATCTTAACCGAATTCATTATTATTATTATTATTTAAGAATTTAATTAGCACCCATTGTACTTTACTATCACTTAATGAGTTCATACATTCATTTAATAATTGCATTATATTTAAATTTTAATTACAATACTATTTCCTCTTTTCATTTTATTTAACAATATCGAATGACCTATAAATTGATCCAAGTTATGTACTAATTATACTGTAATGTTTAAAAGGTTTATTTAACTATAAATGTATAAAACCTAATGTGTTTATAACTTTATGAATTTGTACTACCTATCAATATATGATATGATGATGCTGCCAGTTAGATTACAGTGAATTCATCGACTGAACCGATAACACATAAAACCCGTACGAACAGTTTTTACCGGTCTTGCTAACCCTGGCAGTTAAGTTGAGAAATAGATTTCAACAGTTACTATTCATTATACTCATTTGGATATAACATGATGAAAATTTATTGAAAAGAATACAATTATGAAAGTTCCCATATATAATTCACTTGGTGTTGTTGTTTAAGACTGCAAATGACCAGACTCTTGTTGGTATATGTGCATCCTGTGTGGACTGCCTCGATATTTCCTGAAGTCATAAGCTTTATAAGCAAAGATAGGTAGTGGCTAGCAGTGGAATCCAGTTTGACGCATGTTTCGTTTTATTTGGGGCTCGTCAGCTGGATGTACATACACCAAGTGAATTTAAACTTCACTCCATTGCACAAGCAGGTGGCTATCAGTACTCAGTAGTTAAGTGGATAACGCGATGGCGTGTTAAGCGAACGGCACAGACTTGGAGTCCCAGAATGAACATCAACACTGAGATGCAGGTACATCCAGTTGACGAGTCCCGAATAGAACGAAACACACGGCAAACTGGATTCCACTGCTAGACACTATCCACCCCATATATAATGTTGAGAAATTTTCTGAAGATAATTAATGTATATTTGATGATATTTATTCGAATATCCCCATCTATTGAAATACTAGTATTCATCTAGATGATTTCCGTATAGTTATGAAAATATGTTCTCTATTCTACTGACTTATATTTTCAGATAAAATTCGAATGTTGTATGCCCCTCAGTATACTTAGTGAGAACAAGCGACGGCTTGTAATACATTTTTCAACCACTACATTCTATAGACGTTCACAGTCTCACAAAGAATCAACTAATATTCTACACCTAAGCTTCAGATCACTTGACTGGTGGTTTAATGAATGACCACATTTGCGTGCTGTTCTATGGCTTCAGCGACACAGCATATATTTATTTGCTTGAACACATAAATATTGGTACAAAGGAGCACCAGATATATATGCACCACACAAATCTCATTTGGTTTGTGTTAGGGCTGTGGTACTGCCCAGGTGGCCAAACTAAAGCAGATGGTTTTCTTAGAAAGCCACATCCGGAGCCTTTGACCTAAATATCTGATCCACAAGGTAGTGGAGCATCGTGAGGAGATGCAGTCCCATTGGTAGCAGATGACCAATAAGTGGTTCATACGCCATTTGTTCCCTCAGGATACCAGAGACCATGTGCACTATTGGTTTGGAATGAGGGTTTTCGAACTCCCCTAGATTGACTTTCTGTGTCCACCAACCCGGTTAAAGCGCCGAACATTCGCTTTTCGTCCTCTCACTTTCGTGAATGATACCCTCACCATGAGAAGGCAGTGATTAGGACTTGTGTGACAGAGGCTATATACACATGGCCATGTGAGAGCATTTAGAGAGGGAGAGAGGACTCTACCACACTCTCGGACTAACCAGGGCATTTGAGGGCACAGTATATATCCATGTTAAGGAATTATTGTGTGATTTCTTATTTCATTTGTGTTTAAGATATGTTAGGACAATTCAACTCACTCGTGTATTCTGATCTTTCAGAAGAATGAACTATTATTTGTAAGTTTATAGACAACTTGAAAAGCTTTTTAAATTATATCGTATTCTTCATGTCAAATATTTTGGAAATGACTTCTTTCATTACTATTGTTCATCTATCAAATTATAATATTCATATATAGGTCATATTCATATATGATAGAATGATTAACATAATGATAATCTAATCTATGGATCAATCAATTTATTGCATTCCTTAGTATTCTGTTCATATTGTCTACAATGTTGACCTAAATTTATTAAACTTATTAAAATGAATGAATGAACATTTTTTTTGAGAAAGAAAAAAAGAAGTTATACAACTTAATGGCAACTTGAACCGATGCATATATATATATATGCTTGGTCCTATGTTGTAGTTAACTGATACAACTTAATTATCTAAACAAAGTGTTTAAAAAGAATAAAAAGTAAATATCATAATATTAAAGAGAATATTATCATATATGTAACTAAATTGATTCAAAGCTGTCATTAAAAACAAGCCCCGAAATGCCTAGGTACGGCTGAAGGTGGGGGGGGGGACTGTCCTCTTTCTCCCTCTCGAAATGGTCTCACACGGCGAGGCGTCTGAAGCCTCTGAAAGGTTAGTCCTACTTACTGCCTTCTTGTGGTGGGAGTGTTGTCCACAAAAGCGAGAGAAAGTAAAGCGAATGTTTGGCACTTTAACCGGATTGGTGGACAAGAAAAATCCACCCTAGAAGAGTTGGAAAACCTTGATTCTGAACTATCGGTGCACATGGTTCTCAGTATCATGATGAAACAAATGGCGTATAAAGCAAATATTGGTGATTGGTTACCATGGGACTGCATCTGCTGACGTTGTTCCACTGCCTTGTAGATTAGACCTTTAGGTCGAAGACTGTGATTGTGGCCCTCTAAGAAAACCACCTGTTTCATTTTGGGCAACCGGACAGTATCATAGTCGTCACACAATTGTGTTACGGATATATATCTGGTGCCTCCTAGTACCAATATTTATGTGTTTTAAATAAAATAAGAGATAATTGTATTTCTCCTGAATGCTATACGTTTTTGATATTATCTTCATCAACTGCTTAACTCTTATACTTAAGAAATCTTGAATTCAGAGCACAGTGCACTATGATTAATACGTTAATTGTAGTGTAGTTCATGTTATCTACGGATTTACAAATGGCTTCAAAGTTTTGGGAAGTTATAGATTCGAATAAAATAACAATAAATAGTCAATGTTCAAAGATTTAATGAAATTTGTCAAATATCCCAACTAATTCTAATTGTGTTAAATGAGTTATGGATTCTGTAGAAGTTTTCTATGTATTATGCGGCAGCCTCGAACAATTGAATAGCTTTCTTAAAAAGTAATCCTAAGTTTGTGAATTCCGATTAATATTTAAGTACTTAGTTGTTATTTTTATCTAATTAGTCAGCAATATCTTAAGCGTTAATGAATGAACATTACACTTCTACGACAGCATTAATGATTTTGATTCAATTGAGAAGCAAGATACAAGTTTAGATTGAAGAATCCTTTGGAATGTGTGTGTTTGTTGTGTATTTGACACCTGCAAGTAAAAGCAGTATCGGAAACTGACAGTCAAGTAAAGATTTTAGCATTTCAGCACAACAAACAAGTAACAGTAATCGTTTGCTACAACTGTTCCTCAATAACCCCATATTTCTAACAAAAACTGACTTTAAGCTTAGAGACATTGTTTGACCTAACGATCTTTAACATCATTTCAACTTTGAATGAAAATGAATCACAGTTAAAAGATAATCAGTAAAATTCCTATGTATTTGTTGGAAGATATATATGTCTGCGCCTTATCGAACGTGAAAAACATAGAACAGCGAAAGTGTCAATAATACATACTACTAAGAACTGAGCAGGATTTTTATCTCGATATTCCCCTATCACTTACGATACACTATGGGAATGTACTTCATTCAAAATTGTTAGAAAGCAGTACATCAATTGACTGAAGACATATTAATCGGATACTACTAATTAGGTCATAGCATGTGGCAATCATTCCTGTCAATTGGCTACCTATGATACATATCAGTTCTGTTTGTTTTCTCTATTTTGATCGTCTGTCGTACTTATTCCTCTAGAGAAAGTTATTTCATTGATTGGGTTCTCGGATCTTTTCTCTTAGCTGGATATTTGCTCATCGTTTTGGATTTCTCAGATAACATCATCCAATTTGTTAAATATTTCAGTCATATTTTGCGTGATAACTAATGAAAAATTACTCATTTGTATATCGGACATTGACCGGAGTCAGACAAGGCTGTCTACTCTCCCCCTTCCTCTTTCTTCTGGTGATTGACTGGATTATGTGAACCTTGACATCCGAGGGGATGCACGGAATACAATGGACATCTCAGAATCAATTAGATGATTTGGACTTCGCAGATGACGTAGCCCTCCTATCTCATACACACGAATAAATACAGACGAAGACAACTAATGTAGCAGTAGCCTCTGCATGAATAGGCCTCAATATACACAAAGGAAAAAGCAAGATCCTCAAATACAACACGGAGAACACCAACCCAGTCACACTTGATAGAGAAACTCTGGAAGAGATGGAAACATTCACGTATCTGGAAAGCATCATTGATGAACAAGGAGCATCTGATGCAGATGTGAAGGCGAGTGTTAGCAAAGCAAGGACCGCCTTTCTACAATAGAAGAGCATATGGAACTCAAATCAACTGTTAACTAACTTCAAAGTGAGAATCTTCAATACGAACGTCAAGACAGTTCTACTGTACAGAGCTGAAACATGGAGACCTACTACACACATCGTCAAGAAGGTACAAGTATTTATAAACAGTTGTCTACGCAAAATACTCAACATTCACTGAACGGATACCATCAGCAACAACGTTGTAAGACAGAGGACAAACCAGGTTGCAGCTGAACAGGAAATTAGGAAAAGACGTTGGAAGTGGATAGGACATGGATTGAGGAAATCACCAAACCGCATCACGAGGCAGGCACTAACTTGAAATCTGGAAGGTAAACGGAGAAGAGGAAATCCAAAGAACACATTACGCCAGGAAATAGAAGCAAATATGAAAAGGATGAATAACAACTGGAAAGGATTGCCGAGGACAGGGTTGAATGGAGAATGCTTGTTTGCAGCCTATGCCCCTCCATGAAGGGTAACAGACCTAAGTAAGTAAGTAATATCGGACATTCCAGTATGAATTTATTTATTCATAATCTGCTTCATCTCCAATCCTCATGCGCAAAATGTTCCTCGCAAATAACTAGACTTGAAGTGTCTTTCCAATAGTATGTTACATCAACCATAATATTTGATTATACTTGTTCATGTTGGTGTTTAGTCCCTTTTCCTTTCTACCCATTTATTCTTATGCTAATGTTTAATCTCAATTCGGTTTAGGATGACAAACAATATCTCACCAGGATTCGCTGTTGTTTAGTACCAACATTTGGCCATCTCATTGATTCACTAATAACAATACGAATGCACATTGATAAAGCACAACGTCATCTCCACAACATATCCTCTCCTACTGAAGAATTTTTCTCAAATTGTAAACTTATTATTATAGATAGTTTAACGATACCATTTTTAACATGCATGTCCGCTTTACCACAATTGGGTAAGTTATTTCTTTGTAGATGCATATGTATGTAGTGTTATCATTTAGAGAATTTAAGAGATGAATTGTAATACTAATTCCAAAGTATGCATTATTCAATGCGATTTTCATTCCTATCTAGTCTAGTAGTCCTTTAATTGAAATACTATGATAGATTTCCATCATTCATTTTCCTCAGTGTTGTTAATTACTCTACATTTGAAGCTAGACCACCACAGAAAACCTGGAAGCACTGGATAGCCGTTTCGTCCTATTACGGGACTCTTCACAGCCAAATGTGGCTGTGAATAAGGGAGATATTAAATAATAGACAGGTCATAATTCGTGAATGGTAAATTATATAGCAATAGCTTATAATTCAAAATAGAGCTTTTAATAAGGGGGACACGAATATGTATAGTTTAGTTATTTAGCGATAATACAATAAAAAATATATGCACAGTATTGGTTCATAAATAGATCCCAAAGTTACCATTCATTATCCTTATCGGGGCATAACAATAATTCAGTTTCAGTTTGGAAAGGACAGGAGGCTTGATTGCCTGTGTTAGTTCTGGTAAAGATGGTCTCTCAATTGATCCAACTTTCTTTTAAAAGAGTCGACGGATGTAGCCTCAACCACGTGCTGAGGTAATGAATTCCACTCGTTGATTATTCGATGGGAAAGTCGATAGTCAGCTGACAAGTAATTCGTTCTGAGCTTGTGAACATTTTTGGAGTGTCCTCGTAAATTTTCTGTTTCGGAAGACTAGAAAAAATGAGGGCAGATCAAGTGCAAATTTATAATTAAGCCATTTGAAAACTGTAATCAAGTCACCTCTGATTCTCCGATATGACAGCGGGAATAGGTTTAGCTTGGTCAGTCCAGTACCATACGGGAGCTTTGCTATTCCGGGAATCAGCTTAGTTGCTGTTCTCTGAACCCTTTCCAAGAGTTCACTGTCTTTTTTTAGACAGGGGCTAGCTGCTTGCATGCAGTACTGAAGTTTAGGACACACAAACAATCTATACAAAGTCAGAAACGTTTTAGCGTCGAGATGACTGAAAGCCCTACTTATGGACCATAAAGTTTTAAAGCCTTTGGCGGCTATTGCACGGCAGTGTGCGGTAGTCTTTAAGTCTTGACTAACGATAACTCCTAAGTCATTATGTGTCTGGACAATAGTTAGCTCAGTGTTATTCATCGTGTATGTATCTGTACCCTGGTGGCCAATATGCATCACAATACACTTGGAAGTATTTATCGGCAATCACCAGGTTTTGGACCATCCAGATAATTTTTCCAGGTCGTTTTGGAGTTCTAAGCTATCACCCTTACTTTGTATCGCTCTCTATATCTTAACATCGTCAGCATATAGCAAGACTGATGACGATAGTAGATGGTGGAGGTCATTTACATACAAGAGGAATAACACTGGCCCCAAAACTGTACCCTGGAAAACTCCAGTATGTACAGTTTCCCAGCTTGACAACATGGAGTTCACCCGTATTATTTATAAATAAAGTTTAATGTTATAAAGGAAATGAATCCGGTCAATGTAATTGATTTTCTTCTTCATCTTTTTTTTCATTATTACATCATAGCTATATCACAACTTGCACTTATCATATCTGAACTTCAACGTATATCTACATTAAGTCATTGTGCTATCTTAGTAACTAATCATGCTAAATCACAATTTACATCGCATACATCATTATTACCAATTTCAATTGGTTGCCTTGGTATTAATTGGTCATCAATATCAAATTATCGTATTTTATTTGAATTATCAATAAATAAGTCAAATATTATATTATGTAAATTAATCAATAATTTAAAAAAAAAAATAAATAAACAAATCAATAATTGTAAGAAACAGAAATATATTACTGAAACAGTTTGGGAATTTTCGATATAAGTAGTATTTGTATATGATATATATATATAAACAAGTATTGAATTCTGTATCTAATAAAAGGTCTATTTATCATCATACTAAGGTGGGTTTTGTTTTCTGTTTATTGTGTTGACAGTTTTGATCTTTGTTCTTATTATTGATAATGATGATGATCTCTTTTCATAATTATTATCCTGGGACCATTGAGTAAGTAATGAAGTTGTTAAGAAACGGGTATTAGGTAAAGATGGCAAATTGATTTATGAAGTAGTGATGGCTGAGACACACAGGTTACGTATGTTCAACCACCGACTGCCCTGACGTGCAATGTTTCATAGTGTAGGAGTAGGTTGGAAGAAAGCTAGGGGCGGTCAGACCAAAACGTATCACAAATCCATGAAGTTTTTGACAAGTGAACTGAGCCATGTTGGTAAGTGTAGACTACCTGATTGGGATCCGCGAGATGATAGCAATCGATGGTTAGAGACCTTGAATGACATGGCTCAAAATCGTTTGCAATGGCGAAGGTGTATCCACTCTTTGTGTTCTCCTAAATTCTAATCTTCTTATTTCTTCATGTCTCTATCGTTTTTCTTTTTCCAAATTTATTTTACTGCATTATACTCCTTAAATAACATATTGAAACCCTAATCTTTCGGATTACTACTTATACTCTTACTACTTCTACTACTATGAGATTTTAATCGACAACTGTATCCCTGTGTTAATATGATATGACAACTTGAACTAATGTACGTACAAAAGATGTTCTACTTTGTTGCTGACTGACTGATTTTAGCACTCAATTTTTTTCTACCATACAACACCAATAAACTTTTTGTGTTAATTAGAATACTGAATTTCTCATAAGATTTGCATTGAGATAGTTCTAACATTTCACTTGGCAAACGGTTCCAAGATAACAATTAAAATTATCAAAAGTAAATTATATAGTTTCATACTAACAGAATTCAGAATAAATTATAAGAGATGACACTATTCATTAGTTGTACACATAAAACAAATGAGTTTCTGCTATATGAAAGTAACTGGATGGAATAGATACTGTTTTAGATCGAGTCGTTTGCATCTGAGCATTCTATGCTTGTTAACAATGGAATGAAACTGTTTACATCTATATATATATATATATATTGGTTGGATTCCTAGTGAGGATGATGAGAATTACTCTTACTGCAATAATAGATATAACAAGATTAAACAGACTGATGGGTGATATACAAAACTGCGATGATGACAATCGCACCTGAGAATTTGTGAAGATGGAACTTTGTAAGATAGAGTTTATATAACACGAAAAAATAGTGGACTTCGTAAACAACAACTTATATGTAGTATTCTACAAAAAAGAGTAATCGATAGTAATAAGTGACATTTACTTGGATTTGTCACTTCGCATTGTCAATAAACACGGAGTCATAATTGTAGTACACAAGAAGACGAGTGAGGACTATAGAATGTATTAGAGCACAAAATTACAAACTATCTCACTACAATCTGACAACCATACAAATTTGAGTTGTTCGTTTTTGAAAACAAAATTATACCGAAGAGAAAATTATTCACAAATTGAATGATATTCAACACGTAGTGATTTATCACTTACTCATTAATTTAAATAAAAGGATCATATAAACTGAACAGTGGACTATTAGACCAGAATAAATGTTAATGATATTTCAAAATATCGTCAGTCAAATTAGGTTCCACTTGGATGTCATCAGTTACACTCCTAAACATCAAAAGGAAGATTCAAACAATGATTATGTATAAATTAAAACTTATCGAATCCCACTAATCGCTGACTGTTTAGACTCAGTAGTTCAGTGGATAACGTGATGGCGTTTGAAATGTATGGTGTTGAGTGGGAATCCTTGAGTGGACATCAGCTGTGTTGTGCAGGTACATCCAGCTGACAAGTCCTAGATTTCACTGTTAGACACCATCCATGTATTTCTAAAAATGTTTATCATTTAATAATATTATTGAGACAATCCTTACAGGATGCACATGTCCCAAAATAGACTGATCGATTTCAGTCCTTAAAATCAACGAAAAAATCTTATAATTATCTCTTCCAATTCTAGTCTAATTATTTGACTCAGATTTCTGAATAGCCGTATCTTAACTGAACAGGGTTCCTGTTTTAAACTACTTGCTATATTTCGACTGATTTGGGTTTTTTGTGCGGTGACCAATTAACTTGCCCCCAAATGCCCTGGTACGGCCGAGAGTGGGGAGAGTCTGCTCTCCCTCAAAATACTCTCAAACGGCCACGCATATAAAGCCACTGACAGGGAAGTCCTACTCACTACCTTCTCGTGGCGTTACTGTTTACGAAATTGTGAGGACGAAAAGCGAATGTCCGGCGCTTTAACCGGGTTGGTGGACACGTAAAGTCCACCTCGGAGAGTTTGAAAACCCTCATTCCAAACCAATGGTGCACATGGTCTCCAGTATCCTGAAGGAACAAATGGTGTATGAATCAATCATTAGTCATCGGTTACGATGTGACTGCATCTCCTTACGATGTTCTACTGTCTTGTGGATCAGACCTTTTGTAATATACTAGCGAAGACATAAGTACGGGTAACTCCCAGGACCTATTATTAGACTATTATTCTATGTATATTCCTTTTGTATAACTATCAAGTAACTAGATTGTGTATATCTATATTCATCTTATTATAAGCTTCATTTTGATTTATGGATTATCATTATACGATTTACTGTTCCTAAATTGTACTCAGTTTATTGATTGTCTCCCACGCTTACAGCCACATTTGGCTTGATTTTGTACAAATATTATTTTCTATTTTATGGGGTGATGTGGTCTGCCTGTCTGGTATATAAACAGAGTATGCTTGAAATAAATAATTCGCATAGCAGAAGATGCTATTGGTGTTCTGGACTCAAGTGGACGGGCTAGACGGATTAAGGACCCATAAGGACGCGAGATTACTCATACTGATTGGACGTCCTTGATTGTCACCGTGTTAAGGTCGGAGAAGTCGTATTCTATTGGCGGATAATTCACGCGAGTTACGTCCTTGTTTAATTTGTAACGTCATAACAAATTAGGACGACCTTGATCAAGACATAACAATTGGCGACGACGTGGTCAAAACAACACCTTTAGGTCAAAGGCTCAGTGTGTGGTCCTCCACGAAAACCACCTGTTTCGGTTCGGGCACGTAGGCAGTATCATAGCCCTCACACGAATCAAATGAGATTTGTGCGGCACATACATATATCTTGTGCCCCTATGTACTAATATTTATGTCTTTAAATAAAGAAATAAAATAATCAATTATTTTGGAGCATCCCATATTCTGTTAGTTTCTGATTGAACTTTGGCACAATTGAAGGTTTAAATTTGAAGATAATATTGTTACAATATATTGTCAATGAGGATAACGGGTTTTTAGTTGGTACGGAGTATGAATTCCAACTGTAGAATCAATTAACAAGGAAAATGTGTTAAGAAGATACAGAGGTGTAAATCAGAAAATCACTATTATTTGTTGTGTAGTGAATAAGTACACGAATGGGGACAATTGAATGTATTCAAGTGCAAATTACAGACTATCTCACTAAAATCTGATAACCATACAGTAAACAGTTTCAAAATAACAATCAATTGGCTCAATCTTGATCGTTCTTTCTGTAAATATCAGTCCATCTTCTCTGACTTCATTGTCCATGCACTTTCATAGCGACTGCCCTTCGTTCCTTTTCTTTCGTTATCGATCTTCTGCCAAAATACATTCTATGCCTAACCATCGTCGTATGCTACTTATGTGGATTTAAGTTGTTGTGAGTTCGTACGTTGAAGTTACCAATTTTACTTCGCGTTCGTAAGTCGGGATCGCCAGTTATGTAGTGCCGTGCTTCGTTAATAGTTCACCTCGATAATTGTTATAATAAAAGTCTTAGCGGTGCATAAAATCAGAAGGCAAAAAGAAGTGGCAGCTACAGTTTATTGTCAAATGATGTGGGCCAGAAAGTTATAAACACATGAGTAAATATCAGCGAGCGAAGTAAAAATGACACACATTGGAGATGACCGATAAGCCAACTCGACAGAGCGAAGCGAAAATAATGCGCATTGGAGATGGCGGGTAAGCCAACTCACTTTTAGCAAGCGTTAATCAATATTTATAATCAGACAAGAATAAATGACAGACATGCGATAAGTAGGATAAGAAGGGTACATACACATACTGTCATATAAAAATGGTCAGCGTTACAAGTGAATAATTGACAAGGTGAGAACATAATGGACAAGCGAATTGGCTTGGCCAGAAGCTAGAATAAAGTATATGAGCTTAACATATAAACTATACTACAAAACCCCCAAATGCCCTGGTACGGCCGACAGTGAGGAGAGTCTGCTTTCCCTCTCGAAATGCTCTCATATGGCCACGCATATATAGCCTCTGACAGGGAAGTCCTACTCACTTCCTTCTCGTGACGGGGGTGTTGTTTACGAAAATGAGAGGACGAAAAGCGAACGTCCGGCGCTTTAACCGGGTTGGTGGACATGGAGGGTCCACCTCGGCAGGTTGAAAAACCCTGATTCCAAACCAATGGTGCACATGGGCTCCAGTATCCTGAGGGTACAAATGGCGGATGAACCTGTCATTGGTCAACGGCTACCATGGGACTGCATCTCCTCACGATGCTCCACTGCCTTGTGGATCAGACCTTTAGGTCAAAGGCTCCGGGTGTGGTCCCCTAAGAAAACTACCTGCTTCAGTCTGGGCACCTGGGCAGTATCACAGCCCTCACACAAACCAAATGAGATTTGTGAGGCGCGTATTTATCTGGTGCTTCCTTGTACCAATATTTATGTGTTTAAATAAATAAATGACCCACATCCCAGTTGTCTGTAGAATTTCTATCTTACAACATCTATATATATTGTGTTTTTGCAGTAAGTCATTGATTCATCAATGGCAAGTGTTACTCCGTTAGATTTATTCAGAAGCCAACTATTAATCGGTATAAATAACAACTATAAAATATTATTGTATCGTGACAGTTTTGTTTTATTTTCTCTGTGAATCCTCATATATCGGCATCTAACTGAACGCAAATTATTTTTGGAACCTGTTCGTATCAATTGTGAACCAACTTGATTTTGTTGTACTCAAGTTCTGAAGATTGATGTAAGTCTAGTATACAAAGCTTACAACATTGAAGATCATCGTCCCTACAACAAGTAATGGTTGAGCAGTCTCGAATTCCACATCTCTCAGCCTCTTCATACATAGACTAGTGTTTCAGCCTAAAGAATCGCTTTAAGGATTTCGGTGCGTGAATAACTGTATAGTAGCCTTATGACAGCCCTTCATGAAATAATATTATAAGATTGATTGAATCGTTATATCGCTTGCTTGGTCTCTAACTATTTCTCCAACACATGAGCTTAATGTACGTTATTTTATTCTTTTAGAAGTGAGGATCGCTAATTGTAGAAACAGTAAATTGCCCTCTTATATTCCCTCATGGCGTATCTTAACGCTTCAAGAGATCGAAACTATATCAGCTGCACAATAATAAAGATAGCGTTTACGGTATCCGTGAAATTTGAAAGCACATAGCTAGTGCTAGGTAGATTATTTGCGCCCATAGTTTTGAAAGATGAGTATTGTAGAAACTTTTGTATAGTTCTTCTAACAATGACAACCAGTAACATATTTTTAAAACTATTCATTCGATTGGATGATACAATCACCATCGCCGTAATTGTGTATGCAGTTCTTCATGGAAAGGAAATATAAAGAGTCATCATGTACATGCCGTAAAGATGATTGAACAAAACATTAACTACTGAATATTATTAAGTAGTTCAAATGGTAAACCTTTATAAGCTGAACAGACGAGAAATGAAATCTGAATCTTCAAAATAAACTTGACAGTAACCTCACAACTTTTCCTTCATCTGAACCTAGACATCCTTCAACTAGAACCATCTAGACAATGAAATGGTGGGATATGCTTTTCATACAAACCTATCAACGAAGTACTTACATGATTCTTACACTTATAAGGGCATTTGATCGTTCTCTTTATCAAACTAAAAGGACCCTGTACATAAATCCTACTAGATGCAGGTGTCTGGTACAGTCTACTTATTTTCGTAGTTGTAGATGGTAAATTACCTGATTCCTCTGCTATTAAGATTAGAGTAGTCCTCCTGTAGAAATCCATTCTTACTGAATGCTGCTCTTGACAACTAGCATCTTATTTAGAGGTCACAATTGTGTGTCGTAAGCAAATACAACTGTTCCGATGAAGAGCAAACGCCAGATTAATCACATGTGAATAGGCAATGATTTTTGAAGGTCCATGGAAGATGTAAGAACAAAGAGAAGAGTCAATATAGCTTGAGACCATCACCTGATGATGGTCAAGATAAAACTGAAACCAAAGCGGAATTGGGGCATTAAAACGAACAACACTTCAATAGTTTAATACAGATTTCCTTCGAAATGTTAACAGGCTCAGATAGTCCCCGATAGCTTCCACCAACAAGTTCTAAGCTTAACAAGATCATATCGAAGAAGAAACGAATATTCAGAGTAACTGGATAGGGATTAAAGAAGCAATAATTTTGATGCACCAGGAGATGTTGTGCTCAAACAAGCAGCAGTATAAAAAGTGGGTGTTTCTAAAAAGCTTAGGCAAGGCAGAAAAAAGGGAAAGTGGTCAGCAACTACCGAATAAAAGCTGAGAAACCCAAAAGACAATCCAAAACAAACAAGTGAAGAAAAACATTGGGGCTGAAATATGTGGAAGACCTAACAACTACATCAGAAAGAGTTGAAGAAGAGGAAATATGAAAAACCTGTTTACAACTCTGAAACTAGTTGATTGGTTGGTTATTAGTAACCTGTCGTTTGACATTCTCAAATACATGACGATTTTTCATTGCTAAATACTATAAAGTGTACTGGTTTCTTAGAGCTTAATAAATTCTGCCAACTTCTATAATGATGTTATGCCATATTAAGTTACATCGATAAACGTCCAGGCCTTGATATACTTACTATCCTTAAATAATGTAAACGTAAAATCCCCATGTTCTTCTGTAGAATCCTCAATACTTGTTTCAATGATTGATGACGTTCACTAATGATAATTCCATTATAAGTTCTCAGTTGACATGATCATTTCAGTTTTACTTTTGCTTGAAGACTGAAACATTGTTTAGTAAATAAACAAAAATGTTAGTTAATTTGGTGAAGAATTTTGTATGTTTTAAATGTGACTTGTTTCAGGGACGGTTAGAACGCTATATTCGCTTCCCTAAGCTAGTTCCGTAACACCCAAGCTAGAACTACTCCGCGACTTGAAGACCACAGAAAAAGCACAAAATGTGAGAGGATCACTTTACGACAGGGTTCATTTATGTACAGAAAATTCAGGGATTTTATAGTAATTTAAAAGTCCTTAAGTTTTACCGAAAATTCTAGAATACTGCTAAACATAGTAGCAGTGTGTTAATCAGCCAATCAGGATCTCCACATGTGACTTTTTCATTCTCGTTATTTTAGTAACATAACTTCACATAACTTCTAATTAATCGCTGATTGATTGAAATGCTCCTTGATGACTCACGAGCTTGTCATGTCGCTTGCGAGAAAAGTGCAGGGTCATCCCAACACCTCCCCTTTATTTTCTGAAGATTCGGGGTAGGTATCCAGACTGCATTTGCCGACTTTATCCTCCCCTACGAAACAAATCGAATCTCGTGAGGCGGGATCCTGGATGCGTACTGCTAAGGAGTCCCACAATAGGACGAAACGCTCAATATCTAGACTCCCTTTGTGAAAATTACAATAACACATGTAAGCGAACAATTGTTTTCAATTAGATCGTCATCAGGCTTTACTCTCATATACATGAATATTTATACGAAAATGTTAGACCAATCAAGGCAATTTGAGTCAATAATGATCCTAGCGAATTCCAAATAGTTACCAGTAATTAAGTTAATAAAAAAGTTGTTAAGTCGGTTTCCAGAGAACTCCAACAGAGCCTCCAGAGGCTCAAAAAGAGCTCCAACCAATCAGAGCACGACAGAACATTCTGGAGTTCCAACGTGGCACGCTATCATTGGTCAGTAGCAATTTATGTCGTTAAGTGGATTGGCTGAATTAGGATGTTGATTTAATTTAAGCAAACATCTATAAATACCTACGATTTTCTGTACAAAGATGAACCTTGCAATAAAGCATCTTCTCGTTACTCGTGTCTTCTCTCTGGTCTTCAAGTCGCTGAGTAGTGCTAGTCCTGGGGTTATCCGAATAGCTTAGGATCTGAATATAGCGTTCAACCTATAAGATATATCAGTGGCGATGGAAAAAACTACAAGACATATCAGTGGCGACGAGAAAAAATGACAATGAGTATTTCTTTAGAGCAATTTGAAGCTTATATGGAGCGTCAAGAAAAACGGTTTGAACAGTCTCAAATCAGAGTCATGGAAGCTCTTATGCAGAAATTATGTATGTCTCAACAAAACTCTGCTGCTAGTGAATTTCAAGTATCTCATACTGACTCAGTTATTAATGCAATCCATGAATTTAATTTTGATGGTGCAGCAGGTGTCACTTTTAACTCTTGGTTTAAGAAGTATGAAGATTTGTTTCATATTGATCTCTGCAGACTGGATGACGCTTCAAAAGTCAGAATACTTCTAAGAAAGCTTGGGACAACAGAACATGAACGCTATAGTAACTTTATTCTCCCGAAGAACCCACGAGACTTTAGTTTTGATGAAACAATTCAAACCCTGTCTCAAATCTTTGGAGAACAGTCGTCTCTATTTAATATCCGTTACCAGTGCTTGAAGATAACGAAAGAATCAGGAGATGACTGGGTGAAACATGCAGGTATTGTGAACCGAGAATGCGAGAGGTTCAATTTGTCTTCCATGTCTGAAGACCAGTTCAAATGCTTAGTATTTGTCTGTAGCCTGCGTTCACCTGAGGATGCTGACATCCGAACGAGAATCCTAAGCAAACTTGAGCATTGTCCCAACATGACCCTGCAGGAAGTGACTAATGAATGTCAAAGGTTAGTGAATTTGAAGCACGATACCTCGATGGTAGAAAACACTAACCAGTTCCTCCACATTAATGCTGTTGAGAGGAAAGTCGAGCAAGGTTCCAGCATACAGAATTATCGAAATGACAGCGGTAAACCATCATCCCCATGCTGGTTATGCGGAGGTTGGCATTTCAAAAGGTTTTGTCCGTTTAAAAGTCATCGTTGTACTACGTGTTCCAGGAAAGGACACAAAGAAAGTCATTGCAAAACCCGTAAACGTCGTCAACCTAAAGTTTATTCTAAAAGATTCAAGCCACGCACAGCCAAGGTGACGGTAGCTGCTAACAGAATCGGCTCCCATAATCGTAGAAAGTATGTTTCCCTCAAGATTAACGGGTACGATGCCCGCTTACAGCTAGACACAGCCTCCGATATAACGCTTATAAGCAGGAGGACGTGGGAGAAAATTGAGAGGCCGAGAATATTTTCAACCTATCAGACAGCACACGGCGCATCTGGGGGGATTATAAACATTGCTGGTGAGGTTCACTGTAAAATCACAGTCGCAGAGCTTACAAAGAAGGGAGTAATATTTTTGACAGAACGGCCAGCACTCGACTTATTGGGACTTGATTGGATAGAAAAGTTGAAATTATTAGATCATCCCATAAATTCAATCTGCAACAACGGCACTATGTCGAAAGTTGGGGACCCAACATTGTTTCGTGGGGGAGGTTGAAGTCAGCAAATGCAGTCTGGATACCTACCCCGCTTCTTCAAAAAAGGGGAGGTGTTAAGTCGGTTTCCAGAGAACTCCAACAGAGCCTCCAGAGGCTCAAAAAGAGCTCCAACCAATCAGAGCACGACAGAACATTCTGGAGTTCCAACGTGGCACGCTATCATTGGTCAGTAGCAATTTATGTCGTTAAGTGGATTGGCTGAATTAGGATGTTGATTTAATTTAAGCAAACATCTATAAATACCTACGATTTTCTGTACAAAGATGAACCTTGCAATAAAGCATCTTCTCGTTACTCGTGTCTTCTCTCTGGTCTTCAAGTCGCTGAGTAGTGCTAGTCCTGGGGTTATCCGAATAGCTTAGGATCTGAATATAGCGTTCAACCTATAAGATATATCAAAAGTAGAAAAGCAATCGGCAAATTCTCTAAAGAATCTAAAGAAAAAGGGAACAATTACGTCAGAGATTCATAATTTCATTAAGCCTACTGAATCTTATACGCCACGACTGTACGGTTTGTCTAAAGTTCATAAACCAGGTTCTAGATATGTACAATTCTCCTTAACAAAAAATTGCAAAGTGGCTAGTGCGAATCTTAGAGCCTCTGCACAAATCGTTTGTTAGAATGAGTGTAAAAGATGTTTTCGATTTCACTTCCAAAGTGGAAAATATGAATGTTAGCATGAAAAATATGTTCTCACTGGATGTAGTATCTTTGTTTACCAACGTACCACTTATCGAGACTATTGAGTTTATATGCAAGCGAATATCAGAAAAACAATTCAACATTGGCTTGTTTGAAGGAACTGCTTTTAAGATGTATGATGAGTGTCTATTTTGTCTTCAACAATACTTATTATAGACAAATAGACGGGATAGCCAATGGCTCACTTCTAAAGCTTATTCTAGCTGATCTCTTCCTAGCAAAGCTAGAAAATGGACCACTTTATGAAGCTATTAAGAAGCTTGATCTATACTACCGCTACATCAACGACACATTCATTGTCGTAAATCAGAACACCAGTAAGAATAAACTCCTAGAACAGTTCAGCAGTGTACATCCAGCGGTTGGTTTCACTGGTGAAGGTGAGTGTGATAAAACGTTGAATTTCCTTGACGTCAAACTAAGCATGGCAAGTGATGGCTCGTTAAGTAGAAGTGTACATAGAAAAAGTCCCTCTGTCTGCCAATATACTCACTTCTATGGCTTTACACCTTTCCAATATAAGAGAAATTTGGTCAGATGCCTTACTAGTAGAGCGAAAAAGATCTGTTCAGTAGATACTTTAAGTCAAGAGCTGGAATTTATCAATAACTCACTGATAGAGATCGGCTACCGTAGGGCTTTCATTAAGAAGTACATGTACGGTACAAGAAAGAAGTTTGAGATTTCAAAACCTTTTCGAAAGAAACCTTTATACATGAAACTACAATTCAACAGGGATGTGGCTAGTGATACTCTGAAGGATAGGTTGACGAAAGTAATTAGCAGGACATTCTACGCGGCCAATCTGGCGTTGACTTCTCTATGTACATTTAGAAGTTCAGCTGCTCCTGTGGAGATAGCTATATCGGGCGTACTACTAGGCAATTTAACCAACGAATGAATGAACGTCTGCCAGCATGGTTTGAGATGGGCCACATAAAAACAATATGCAGTTCTATCTTGGCGCATCTAATTGATAGTGGTCATAATATAGATAAATCGAAATCAGTTCGAGTGATCTATCGTATAACTCCATCATTTTCCAACGGAGTTAGTTCCCGTCTCCCTCATATAGCTGAAGCCATAGGAATTAGTACATTTCACCCCAATTTATATGTGCAGAAGAATTTTGTAGCCACCTATTCCTTCCATGGTCGGATATAATTTAAGAAATGACATTATTTTATGGTTAAAATCAAGCGCCATCACGTTATCCATCTAGCTACTGAGTGTATTGTTTGTTTTGAATCTTCCCATTCATGTTTAGGACTGCAATTGATCAGTCTATTATTGGTATATCTGCATACTGTGCGTGTTGCGTCCATATAGCCTTAATTCACAAGCATTATAAGCAAAGATGAATAGTGGCTAGCAATGCAATCCAGTTTGACGCGCATTTCGTCCTATTTGGGACTCATCAGTTGAATGTACCTGCATCTCAGAGTTGATGTTCACTCCAATCAGGACTCGAATCCTGTACTGTTTTCTTTGAAAGCCATCATGTTATTCACTTAGTTACTGAGTATATAGTTGTTAAGGGAAACAATTTTTAAACTGTTTCGAATTAGGAACTTAAAAAAATACAAAAAATTTCATGCTTAATACCCTAATTATGACTAATTATTATACTTATAGACAGATGATATTATTGATTTGCATTATAGTTTATTACGTTGTCATAGTTACATGAGTTGATGTATGGTCAACTAAATAAAAATAATTGATCACCGTAAATGAAGACACACCCAACCCAAAAATTAATGTAAAACGTTCATAAATGTTGATGAATAATAAACATAGAGGTAAATGAATAGTATTGTATTTAATAATTGAATTCAGGAGTTGATTAGATCTAGATCACCATGGAAAAACGGAAAGCACTGTATGATCGTTTCGTTTTAGTATGAGGATCATCAACAGTATATATCCACGATCTCATACATGGGATTTGAACCCAGGGCTTTCAGTTTCGCACACCTTTCTGAGGAGTCTTATACCAGGACTAAATAGCCGTCCAGTGCTTCCAGTTTTTCCATGGTGGTCTTTTCAATGAAATATCCATAAAATATTTGTGATAAGAAAGTGACAATCATTAATAACCATACAGAAGACAAATTATACACATAAAGTATTCAAAGATGATTATTTATTTACTACATCACTTTACTTATATTTCGTCAGCCAGAAGCTTCATTATATACGGTAATGAGTAAAATGAATGAACTCCGGTCGAAAGTACAAATACTAGATATACTATTGTATAAAACAACAGAATCAACTATCTTAATCAAATACAAAATATAAGAGGTGGTCTATCGGTTAAGTGCTCTGGCACGAGACTGGTAGGTCTTGGATTCGAATTTCGCGAGGCAGGATCGTGGATGGGCACTGTTGAGGAGTCCCATAATATGACGAAACGGTCATCCAGTGCTTCCAGGTTTTCTATGGTTTTCTAGCTTCAATTGACTCATGATTTCAACTCCATAAAAGTAAATAGCAAATACATTTAAAATGAATATAAACCAAGAAAAATCATATGGTGATTTCATTGTATGATATTTGTTGGGGTGATCCAGAAAATTGCTTGCAATAGAGAAGAAAGACTCAGGTAACATTAAGAAGCATTTTACCCAATCATCGTTCAGTAGAAGTTTAGCCAGAAACATCATGGAAGGAAGAAGTCACATGTAGAGTTTTTGATTGGCTGGTTACTACACTGCTACTAGGTTTACTAGTATTCCACAAACTTTCAGGAAAACCCAAGGACTTCTCAAATACTATAACCCTATATTTTCTGTACATGAATGAACCTTTGGAGTAAAGTGCTTCTCATATATTTTGCGCCTTTTCTCTCGTGTTTAAGTCATTGTGTAGTTCTAGCTTGGAGGGTTACGAGACTAGCTTAGGATCCAAATATAACATTCAATCAGCAAGACTTATCAACATTGAGTCATATAGAATCAAGGTGGATAAAAAATAGAAATTACAATGAAAAGATTTTCGAAAATACTGTAAAGGTGTTTGGTCACCAGTTTCTTTGGAAACCAATCTATAACATTACTGTCAACATTATAAGTAAATAATGACTGCACAATATTGAACACAATTCCTTGTTATTTTCATAGTTAAAATCATGAATCAATTGAAGCTAAACCACCAAGTTAAAGCTGGAAGCATTGAACGCCCATTTCATCTTATTGTGGGGCTCCTCAGCAGTGCGGTCTCGCGTCAACTGGTCTTCTAAATACTATATGTATTTACTTCCTGAAAACAGATACTTTATATACATAGTTTATCATTTGATTCCAACTGTTTACATTCATGAAAAAACATAATATTTTGACTCAGAAACGATCTTTACAATTGGGATAATCAAGAAAGTATATAAAGTACCGGATAGCTCAGTAATAACGTTTCTGAATGTGAAGCTAGGTGACACGGGATTGAATCCGTCAGGAAGTACTAGTTCCTTCAAGATTACAGGTACACCTTACTGACTAGCGCCAAGTAGCACGAAACCTGGGGTCCAGAGTTTCTTGTTGACCACCTCCAACCACTATCTTATATAGTATCCTACTCGTTCCAAATATATTTAAGTAAAAGAGCGGTAGATATATTGAAATCATTGAAGTATATCAGTATTGATTAATAGAGAATTAAATCAAATATCCAATTACATTTAATCCTATTATAAAATATATTAGTTACCAATATGCATTGTGATGAATAAGAAGGGGGGGGGTTGATAACACAAAAGTATTTAAACATTACAAACATATATACAAGAAACTAAATCGACATAGTTACAATAATCTTTTTTACAGTTAATGATTGTAAATTATAAAACAACATTTAAATGAATTTTATAAAGATCAAATGTTGAATAAGATTAATTCATTTAATATGTGGTTTGGTCTACTTATTATATCCATATAAGTAGTATAAGGTGATGGTCAGACATAGAATGTATTTTGGCAGAAGATCGATAAGGAACGAACAGAAATGAAGAGTAATCAGTATTAAAATGCATAAACAAGGAATTCATAGAAGACAGACTGATATCTACAGAAGGAACATTTAAAATTGAGTCGATTGGTTGGTAGTTTGAATATTAACTGTTTACTGTATGGTTGTTAAAATTTAGTGAGATAGTTTGTAATTCCCGTGTCCAATACATTTGATAGTCCCCAACTCGTGTTCTTCTTCACTACAAATATACTTTATTTTGATTGATTAATTACATCTAGATGAGTTTTGTAATCCAATTGAACTTCGTGCTAATTCTGCCTGAAATAATATAAAGAACAATATTTGATAGAAAGGCCCAGATAGTTCCATAAAGTGAGACTATAATTTATGAACGAATCAATCAGATTTAGGATAAAAAATTTTGGATTTTGGCATCGTTGATAAACAAGGAGGAACGGATGCTGATGTAAAGGCGAGGATTGGCAAAGCCAGGACAGCATTTCTACAATTGAAGAACATATACAACTCAATACAACTGTCAACTAATTTCAAAGTGAGAATCTTCAATATGAACGTCAAGATAGTCCTATTGTAAGGATCTGAAACGTGGAGAACTACTACAACCATCGTCCAGTAGGTACAAGTATTTATAAATAGTTGTTTACGCAAAATACTCAACATTCACTGGTCGGATACCATCAGCAACAGCCTTCTGTGGGAGAGGACAAAACAGCTTTCAGTTGAAGAGGAAATCAGGAAAAGATGTTGTAAGCGGATAGGATATACATTGAGGAAATCACCAAACTGTATTTTCGCAAGCGAAAATGGTGGATACAGAAAGTCCTCCTAGGGAAGTTTGGAAATCCTAATTCGAAACCAATGGTGCACATAGGCTCCACGATCTTGAAGGAGCAAATGATCTATGAACTTATTGTTGGTGACTGGCTTCTATGGAACTGCATTTCGTAACGTTGCTCTACCACCTTGTAGTTTATACCTCTAGGTTAAAGGATCGGAAAGTGTCTCCATAAGAAAACCATCTGCTTCGGTCTGGGAACTCGGATAGTATCACAGCCCTCACGCAAATCAAATGAGATTTGTGTGGCTCATATGTATTTGGTGCCCCTGTGTACCAATATTTATGTATTAAAAGAAATAAATAAATTTGAGTGTCGAAATGAATAATGTGTAGTGTCATCTTGAGTCAGTTTATAAATCAATTAAAGTTATATGGTGAATAATTAGAATGAATATAGATAAGATAAATGGTATAGATACAAGTTAATTCAATTACTTAATCTATGATAACGTGATACATAGAATGATATGTGGGCAAAGTAAGAAGTGTTGAACACCAAGATTAGATTCCATACCTGTTTATAAGGTCGATAATAATGGTAATATTATTATAGATGAAAATTATTGATGTGAACAGCGAAACAAGAAGCCTTAACAAACAATGAAAGCTACTTTTTGGAGGACGTTATTTCATTTAATTCAAAGCTTGTACAAGAGTAACATTTACTTTTGTCCCTAGTCTATTCTACAGATCATAAGCTTTCGTTTGATGTATGATTCACTGACAGCCTTTTCTGTTCCAAAGCTATCGTAATTTGGACGTGACCCTTCATACTCTATTTTCTACTCTAATCCCCAAGTTTTGGACATAATTGTATCTCCCTAATTGTTGTACATTGTGGTCAGGTTAGTTATCTATTTATTTATGTATCTTTTTAAAGTAATCTGGAATTCGGTTATCAGATCGGATTTTGGAATAAAGCGAGTAGTGTTCCAGTTGTCTTGCCTTCTCTCTCTGTCTTGTGTGCTTGTCAGCCAATCGTCTCTCTACCCTCACTTCGAACTCACGCATACTAGCTTCAAGGTTAAGTCAATCAGTCTATTACGTCAAGGTCTTAATTTACATTAAACAAGTTATACTCGGAACGAAAGTGAGTAGACAAATCAAGGACGTAACAATTATATTTGAAATAATCTCAGATATTGAAATTAAAATTATTCTAAAGTTTCATCCAACAAACGTGTTTGAACTTCTTCAGGATAACAATGAAAATCATCATTAAATAGAATAGTTTAGATCAAGTATTTGATTGTTTGATTGAACGAAGACATAATAATTATAAGTTGAAAATAGATTTGTTCATGAAATTAACACATTCTGAGAGATACTTAGATTATGGTTCGGGTTCATGCGTTTTGTACGAAAATTACATTTGGAAAACATCTAATGAACAGAAGTATCATTCTCGTTACAGATAAGAAAGACCAATAGGTTGAATTGAATTGAGTTTTGTCTAAGCTTAGGGATAACAATTACCCCCCCCCCAAATAGTTTTTTTAAAGAAGATTATTAAAAATGAAAGAAAAACTAAACTAGAATGTATACTGAAAAATTGGAAGTCCATCGTGGTCATGCCATATCATGGTGAAACATCGGGAGAAATCAAATGGATTATCAACGAAAATGATATAAGAGTGTATTTTGGGGCTTGTGACACCATAAGATCAGCATTAGTGTAGATTAAGGATAGATTTCTAAACAACGAACAACAGAATATTATCTATGAGATTAACTATCATGATCGTAATGTAGCTTATGTGAGAGAAACTTCCAAACGATTGAATATGAGGTTGAAAGAACACACAGTTAACTTAAAGAAACTTGAAAATAAGTCAGCGATAACGTTACATGCGTTGAAAACAAGACACAAGATTAATTTTGAAGGGATCAAAATACTACAGAAAGATTTTAACATTCATAAAGAACGATTGACAGCAGAAGTACTATATATATATGGGCGAATAAGAACAGCTTGAACTGAATTGATGGTATTCCACTAGTAATTAATTGGAGAATATTCGTCAACAAGTAATTCGATCCAGCCTGTTCATTTCATATACAATGTTAATTTGACTGAAATATGATGATTCTCATTTTACATACACATTAATGATTCAAACACAATTTTTCAACCTTCAACTTGCACTTTTATTTTATTTATTCCTTTAGATAGAAACCAATTTAACACCTAATATCAACTGTTAGTAACCCAATCTTACACATATATCCACAAATTCATTCAGTCAATTATTCACAGAGAGGGGTTTTGTGGATAATATTATAGTAATTCATGAGTCGATTGAAGTTAGACCACTATGGAAAACCTGGAATCACCGAATGTGCATTTAGTCCTAGTATGGGACTCCTCAGCAGTGTACATACACGATTCGACCCCCAAAGATTCGAATCCAAGATCTATCGGTCTCAAGCGCGACCGCTTAACCTCTAGACCACTGAGATGGTCAGCATCCAACGATGTTAATGTCTAACTTCAACCAATCCACGAAATTGAGCAACCGTTCATCATTTTCGTCAGTGAGTTACTATCTCACATCGTGAACTTCTCACATGATTCGCATGTCACTGACTCACGTTGTCCTATTTAATAAAGTTCACATGTATATATGACTGGATTAGCACAATATAGATCTGATTTATTTTGACTGTTAAACACTTTATATATTTCTTTGATGATCTTGATTTCAACTATTGCTCTGAAGAAGTCCAGACAAGTTTGTTGGACGAAACGTTGGAATCATTTAAATTTCAATCGTTGAGATTATTTCACATATAATGAATTCATACTTTTTGTCAAACTGTGCTTTCTAATATTTTGACGAATATTTGTATAAATAATGATAGTAATGGTAATGATAATAGCAATAATAATTGTATTGTCGGTTGATATGTTAAGCCCATATACCCTTATTCTAGCTTCAGGACAAGCCAATTTACCTATCCGTCTTGAGTCCCGTTTTGAACTTGTTAATTACTCACCTATTAACCTTGTCTCTTTTCATATGACGTATGCGTGTGTACACTTCTTGTCCTATTCATCACATATCTGTCATTTATTCTTGTCTGACTATAAACATTGATTAACGCTTGATTAAAATGATTTGGATTACCCGCCGTCTCCAATGCGTGTCATTTTCACTTCGCTCGCTGATATTTACTCATGTGCTTATAACTATCTGCGAGACTAAAGAACATAGACGACCTTTGAACGAATCTTAAATGACCTTGAGAAATATTAGCCAATCAGAAGACAGTTAGTATACAGTAAAAATATATTATACAAAACTAAAAAATTAAAGCGGATACTGTTCTTTTACATGACTCAAAAACTTATCAAGGTCAGATATAGGTTCAGAAGTTCTAAAATCATAGTGCATCCGGTACAGGAACTCATCCCTGTGGCTCCATAGTAGTCAACCTCTGGAACCATGATAAAGTCTCGAAAACTCTTTAGGCCTCGACCACATAGTTTCAGTGTTGTCGGTATGTTGTTATGGTTTAAGGTTTAGGATTAGGGTTAAGGTTTAGGTTTACGGTTTAGGGTTAAAGATGAAACTATAAATTATGGGCGACCTTTGAGCGACGCTAGAGTGACTATGAGAGTGTCAACATAATAACTAAGACTAAATGGGGGTTATAAACCTGTGTGAATAATTCAAATTATGATTTACAGTTCATGGTTAAGGTTAGGAATTATACTTAGGGTTTTCATCACCAACTGACATCAGCTATAATGTCACAACTCTATCAAAATGTATTACTGAATTTTGCGCCAAAATCTTACGATAAATTATCTTATAGACCCTTAATTATAACGTTTTCTCTAAAACCCATTGTAAACCGACCGTACGTAAGCGTCAGGTACCAAACTTAGCGCCGTGACCTTGAAAACCCGCGAAAGCTTCTGATTGGCTCGTCCATGTTCTTTAGTCTCGCCTAACTTTCTGGTCTGCGTCATTTGTCAATAAAACTGTAGTTACCGCTTCTCTTTGTCTTCTACTTTTATGCGACGTTAAGATTTGTATTATTATAACGGTTAATCGAGGTGAACAATCGGCGAAGAATGGCATTACATAATAATATCTAAGACAGATTCAAGCTATTGAATTACAATTAAATTACACCAAGTTTTGAAACGTTAGAATTACATTTTCCTACTCATAGGGATATCATAAATATATATGCGCACTGCTGAGGAGTCCCACGATAGGACGAAATGGCCATCCAGTGCTTCCAGGTTTTTCACGGTGGTATAGCTTCAATTGACTCATGATTTCAACTATATATATTTATTTATTATTTACAAGAGGAAAGGTTTCCTATACACTTTCCAAATTATATCATCCTATAATTAGGATAAATGTTGACAATATTGGTCCTTATGTTGTTTAAGATGCTACGAACAACTGGACGTATTGTCTGTGTAGCAGAAGTTCTGTTTTGTTTACATTTTGTTAATTAATATAAGTATTGCGGGGTGTGGTCTATTTATATCCACATAAGTAGTATATGATAATGTTCAGACATTGAATGTATTTTGGAAGAAGATCGATAATGAACCAATTGAAATAAATCGTAATCGGCACGAAAATGCATAAACAATGAATTCAGAGAAGATGGACTGATATTTGCAAAAGGAACAATCAAGATTAAGACAATTGAGTGTAATTTTGCAAATTAACCGTTCACTGTATGGTTATCAGAATTTAGTGAGATAGTCTGTAATTTTGCGCATAGAGGCATCCGATTGTTCCCACTCATGTTCTTGTTCAATACAGTATTAGAAGATTCGGAATCCGACAAATTCCAACAAACAATTACTTAGATTAAAGATTACTGCATATATTTACACTGACTGTATGACTCGCTTGAAGTAAATGGGCTAGAATCAAGGTGTTGACCATCTTAATATTCAGCCCTAGTAAGTAAGATTAAGATTGATTTAGGCTATTTATGAAACGATTAGTTAACATTTCATTTTATTATTATTAATACATATCTTCGCTCTATCACTATTTCAGTATGAAGAATAGTATATTCCCTGTTGTCAAAATGTATTTTATTGTTGAAATGTGTGACTGAAATCTTTTACGATAATTTATTATTATCAGTGGTCTAGAAGTTAAGCGTTCGCTCTTGAGATCGATAGTTCCTGGGTTTGAATCTCTCAAGGCGAAATCGTGGATGTGCACTGCTGAGGAGTCCCATACTAGGACGAAACGGTCATCCAATGATTACAGGTTTTCTAAGATGGTCTAGCTTCAATGAACTCATGATTTCAACTAAACTAAACTATCTCGCTATTTATGATTTAAAATACAACAGTTAAAACAAAATGAACAGAATTACCTGATATTGTCTGTAAGCTGTTCGTTCTTTGGCACGATAATTCAATGCTAACTGTTCAAAATAATCAGCTGTTTTATGCTTAGCTATACATATGAAGTAGATCATAAATATAAGAGGTATAATTGTAAGGCCTAATAATAATGGACCAACAGTTTGACCACGATTAACTGTATAAAATTCCATACCGATTACATAGTGTAGTATAGTTAAAATTATCCCAATAAGTAATAATATAATACTGAATATAGCTAGAATAGTAGCCATGAAACAACCACATCTAGCAGGACCATTGATTAGAGGATCAGGTGACCATGTACAACAATCACTTTGTATACCGTCATCATAAATAACATGACATGGATTTCTATTCAATGGTGAAGCCAAAGGATATAAATGATGCGTTGGGACCACTTTTTGTTCATTTAATGGAATTTCAGCAGTTTTCGATAACTCATCAGGTTCATTTAGAGGAAGTAGATTATTCTGTGTTTTCATACAGTACAAATTCTGAAATCCAAAAAAAATCACTTCATGATGAAGTTTATAAAAACCATTCATTGAGAAACATTATACACTTATATTATAACTTGTGACAGAATGGATGCTCTGTTAACGTATAACGAGAAAAAACTGCCAATCAGAGAGCGGCGAATTATCGATTGGAACAGTGACACACGAAAACCGTATGAGCAGTCTAGAGTACTTATCGATCCTAGTTTCTGCCTAGCCCAGTCAGTTGAGTCGAGAACAACCTCTGCGGTATGAATAATTATATCTCAAACATACTAAGTTTATATACCAATAAAACAGACCACATCGTACCATAAAATAGGAAGTAATATTTGTATAGGATACAACCAGATGTGGCTGTGAATAGAGGGGAAGAGTAATTAATAGACTCGGGATAATTCAAGAATGGTAAATCGTACAGTAATAAACTTTGGGTCAAGATAAAGCTTATAATAAAAGGGACACGAATATGAATAGTTTAGTTATATAACGATTATACGATAAAAAATATACGCACATTATTGGTTCATAAATAGATCCCAAAGTTACCATTCATAATTCTCTTCGGGATACAACAACTTAGTCCTCTTTATCATATTGAAAAAGAGTTTTATTTAAATTTATTTATTTAAACACATAAATATTGGTACAAAGAAGGCACCAGATAAATATGCGCCACACAAATCTCATTTGATTTGTGTGAGGGCTGTGATATTACCCAGGTGACCAAACCGAAACACGTGGTTTTCTTAAGGGACCACACCCCGAGCCTTCGACCTAAAGGTCTGACTGTTATATCCCCTGGTGAATTATGAATGGTAACTCTAAGGACTATTTATCGACCAATGTATTATGCGTATTTCCTATTTTACAATTATTGCGTAACTGAACTATTCATATTCGTATTTCTCTTGTCATTAGCTTTAATTTTGACCTTCGACTTATTATCATACGATTCTTGAGTTATAATCAGTTTATTGACTACTTTGGTTTGTATAAAAACCCAGTATGTTTGTAAATAATGATTCATATTGCCGAGGCTGTTATTTGTGTTCTGGACTTAACGGGCTGGGCTAGGCAGATAGGAAGGACCGAATAGCACTCAAGACGGCTTGTACGATTTCAAGTATCATTTGCTTCCGATCAATAAAATCCACTCCTCTCTAATTGCACGTTCATATATATATTACGAGTTCATACAATATAACACTGACCCATGAGGTAGTGGAGCATCATGAGGAGATACAGTCCCATGCTAGCTGACGACCAACGATTAATTCATACGCCATTTGTTCCCTCAGGATACTGGAGCCTATGTGCACAATTGGTTTGTAATCAGGGTTTTTTAACTCCTCTAGGTGGACCTTCCGTGTCCACCAACCTAGTTAAAACGCCGTAAATTTGCTTTTCGTCCTCTCAATTTCGTAAACAACAGTAATGCCACGAGAAGTCAGTGAGTAGGACTTTTGTAGCAGAGGCTATATACGCGTGGTCATGTGAGAGCATTTCCAGAGGGATGATGGCCCCTACTCACTCTCGAACGTAAAAAGGCATTTAAGGGCTAAAGTTATCCTTCATAAATCTCTTTGGGGATACAACAATTTAGTTCTCTTTATCATCTTGAAAAAGAATAAGAACAATGAATTGAATAGAAATAACATGAATTAATTTGATTTCGTCAGATTTTCATCAACTACTTACAAACCCAAGTATTTTAAAGTCAAAATTATTGTAAAGTTTTCACATACTTATAACAACAAAAGTAGATTTATATCATTCCATGATTGTCTAACTTTAATTAACTCATGAACTAAACTATTAAATTCATTCTAAATAGTTATTGTTGCATAGTCAACTAATTGATTGATTAAAATTTATGTTTTAATTGAACGAAATCATTCATAAACAAAAAAACGTATTCCGATTTACTACATCAGAAGCGATTTCCTGGAGATTTTCAGTAGTTTTACAGTTGAATTCATGAGTCCATTGAAACTAGGTCATTATGGAAAACCTAGAATCACTGGATAGCCGTTTCGTCTTCTTGTGGGACTCGTCAACAATGAGCTATAAAATTACTAAAAATCTACACAAAACCCCTTATAATAATAATAATCAACATATGCTTACTAGTGACTGGTTTCAAGAGGTATTTCTTGAAGTTTTAGTGAGAAGCAGTGACTAGTGGAGTTCAACCAGATCTCTTTTGAGATAGTAACTCACTGAGGACAATAGTGGACGGTTGCTGAATTAAGTAGATTGGTCGAAGTTAGACATTAACATCATTGGATACCGGCCATCTCAGTGGTCTAGATGTTAAGCGCTCTTGTGCGAAACCGATAAGTCCTTGGTTTGAATCTCGGGAGGCGGAATGGTGGATTTACACTGCTGAGGAATTCTATACTAAGACGAAACGACCGTCCAGTGCTTTCATGTTTTCCATGGTGATCTAGCTTCAATTAACTCATGAACTCAACTATTAAATTCATTCTAAATAGTTAATATTGAATAGCCAACTAATTGGTTTATTAAAATTTATGTTTTAATTGAACGAAATCATTCATTAAAAAAAAACGTTTTCAGACTTGCCATCATAATAATGTAGGCTTATACACAATACTAATCAAATTACAACTACCTAAGGTTAAATATTTTTTTTTTGACCAATCATTATCAAGTTTAATGAGCCAATCATTAATACAGTAGAGACAATTAAACCAATTGTATATATAACTATGGACATTTTGCTTTATCCACCTTCAAAGATCCACTACCATGTTAGTTTTATGAATGTTTGATTCCTGGTACATATTCTTAAAAAGAGTTCATGAAAGTTCCTGCTAAAAACTGTTATTGGTGATTGTTGAGTATCTCTGTCGCGTGTAGTAGTCAACCTATTTTTTTTAATTTCTGAAAGTTGTATATATATTTTGAATATACATATTAAATCACAAGACAATTTATTCAACGAAGAAATCCTTTACAACGACTTCATCTATCTATATATATATCATCAGTGCTGTTAAAGACACGATGGAGGTTATCACTTTCCGGTCGCTCACACTGTGAGAGGGTTCTTCCAAAAATTCCTATGAAAAAAATATAAAATTCACATTCATATAAATCAATAAAACTGATTTTGACTTTTGCTGATTATAAACCTAACAAACTGATGTGATTATCAGTGTGGGGTATTGGAGATTCTTAAGCTTTTGATCGAGATCATGAATCTATGAGTGCTAGACCACCATTGAAAACCTGGTATGAAACTCCTCAGCCGTGACTAGAGGAGCTAATCCATATCAGGTCGAAACAGGTATCTACCTCAGACAATGAGAGATGGCCGCACAATTTCGTGAATTATTTGAGGTTAGATATTAACACTACTGGGCATCTCAATGGTCTAGTGGTTAAGCGTTCGCGCGCGAGACCGGAGGTCTTGGATTCGAATCATGCGTGCGGGATCGTGGAAGAGCACTGCTGAGGAGTCCCATACTAGGACGAAATGGCCGTCCAATGTCTTCAGGTTTCTAATGGTGATCTAACATTCATCGATTCATGATCTCAATCAAAATGTGATGTGACTTGATTCGAGGAGAGATAGATGATCCAAACGCTAACATAAGTTTAATTTGATACCAGATACTGGCATCAAAATTAATAATTCCTTAAGTCTTTGACATTGGTGCCGACTTTATTAGCTTTATTGAACACACTTTAAAATGAAGTCTCATTCGATGAATCCAGTTGTTATATTCCAAAGAGAATTATGAATGGTAACTTTTGAGAACTATTTATGGACCAATATGATATATATATTTCCTATTGTATAATTGTTAAGTAACTCAACTATTCATATTCATGTTCCTTTTACTGAAAGCTTTGTTTTGACTTATGAACTATGATTATACGATTCACCATTCCTGAGTTACACTCAGTCTATTAATTACTGTTCCTCCCTATTCACAGCCATATTTGACCAAATCTTGTCCAAATGTTGTCTTCTATTTTATGGTACGATGTGGTCAGTTTTATTGGTATATAAACCCAGTATGTTTGAGAATAATGATTCATATTGCAGAGGCTGATATTGGTGTTCTGGACTTAACTGGCCGGGCTAAGCAGAAGCAGGACCGATAAGTGCTCTAGACTACTCGTATAGGTTTCCGTGTATCACTCGTTCGATCAATAAATCACTGCTTTCCAACTGGCGGGAAATATCGCGTCATATATAAACAGGGCATCCGAACAGGCCACACGTCATAACAACAATGTTTGAATATTACCATCATTATTCGCAAACAGTTTATAAGTGTTGTAAGGAAACCATTTCATATTTCTTCACAAATCCAATTATATGGAAGTTTCAATATTGTGTACATAATGTTCATCGTATTTAAACAGGTTCTTCAGTATTTAAAAGAATATTAAGTTGAAATTGAGGAAAAAATGAAGGAATGAGTGAAAAATGTGTTAGTAATTTAATGAACATGTTTGTGAAACTCCACCTGTAGCCCTCCAGGAGCTACTGCCAGTCACAAACCCGGATAAAAAATGAGGGTTGGGAATTCGGTTAGCGACCCCATCACGTAGAAAACTAACTCGCTAAAAAAACGCTAACCGGGTAGAATAATTCAAAACATGTTTTTGAAACAGAATAAGAGTAAACGATAATGTGTGTAGTAAGATATGACGATAGAATTAGAAATTTATGCGGTAATAGTTTAGAATAGTGTGCAAGAATGTCCTAAATGATCAGAGAGAATGATCTTCCAATTTCTATTTGCATGTGTCATTTGAGGGTCAATTTTCAATAAATTGTCTGATATTGATGTTAACTAGAATGTCATATTCGAAAATTCAATGATACCTTTTTATATAACAATAGTCTAGATTTGATGTTACTGAAATCTACCATTATGAATACAATGAGCTCCCTAGCTTTAGATACTTGAGATGCAACATGCTCGGAAAAGTTCAGCCCATTTCTGTATCTCAAGCCCATGTCGCAAACGGTGTTGGGAGGTTTCAGTGAATGTTACTCTATAGTCAGATTTAGGTCAAGGCAATGGTCAATATGAATAAATCCACTTTTGTCAACATAGCTTCCAATGTCGCTAATTGACCCCGTTCTGAATCTACGAATGATAAACGATCTTTCCCATACAGATGAATTGGCTTCATAGTTCATAGAAGGGTTGAACTGTTTTAAACAGAGTAATAGGAACTCTCAACGACCGTATTTCAGGGATGATTCCAAAATGCCATCAGCTCCACCGTCGTAGAAAATTTCAAGGCAGTGACAGCCTGATCGATGCTGGTGGATATAAAATCCATTGAGGACAGATGATGAGTTGTCAACATTGGGTGCGTATTGATGGAGTTTTCCGATAATGTAATGTGGAATCACAAGAAATGTTGGCTGAACTATTCACAAATAGTGTCAGGTATATCTACAACATTTCCGTTAATTGACTTCCTTTTTGAAATGTCCTCGGTGAAACTGTTTGTTTTATGATGTTTTGTTCACCAACTGACTTAGAAGTATGTAAAATTAAAGAGAATAGTCGAGCTATTATTAGCTTTTTAAGTGTGGTATTGACAAAATAATTATCGACCCGTTTTTCGGCTCCTCTAGAATATTTGTTTATGTGGTGGTATTGTTTCATAACTACACGATCTTCGAAGCCCAGTATGAAATTATTCGTAAGATTTGCATTCAGCATATAACACTCAGAGGACGTCAAAAATGGCGAACGCGGAAACAATGATCGGTATGACATGGCATACAGGATAAGACGATGCAGCATAGACATTGATGTGACTCCCACATAAAATCTTATAGATTAGGTAATCACAATATGACAAATCTGTAATTTGGGCGATTAGGTCTTTTATTATGGTAACAGAAATAAAGGTGCTAATACTGAACCATACCATAATAACGCAGACTATCATCAATTCTCATATTCACTTTAACCATATCGGTTGGTTTCTACTTATGCTAACCCATTTTTCTATTAGTCTGTTGACTAGTTCTCAGGTGTATTGTCATATTAAAGTATTGATTAGTGCTCATGGCTTACTAGACCTGTCGATACTAATAACTGGTCATCTACATTGACAAATAGCTGTGATGGTGTAGTATCAGTTTATATGTTAAGCCCATATACTTTATTCTAGTTACTGGCCAAGCCAATTCACCTGTACATTGAGTCATCTTTTGATCTTGTTAATCATTTGCTTATTAACCTTGAGTACTTTTTATATGAGCGCATATGTGTACACTTCGTATCTTATTCATCATATGTCTGTCACTCATTTTTGCCTGCCTATAAATGTTAGTTAACGCTTGCTTAAAATGAGTTGGCTTCCCAGCCATCTCCAATACGCCTCATCTTTGCTTCGCTTGCTTACAGTTGCTCATGTGCTTACAACTTTCTGGTCTGCATCGATTATCAATAAAAATGTAGTTGCCGCTTCCCTTTGCCTTCTGATATTATACACCGTTCAGATTGTTATAATAACGGTTATCAAGACGATCGATTAACGAAGCACTACACTACAAAACTGGTAATCCCGACGTACGAACACGCAACACAATTAGCGATCCCGACTTACGAACGCGAAAACATAATTGGATGTCTCGCCGAACGAACATCGACCAGAATCGACAACCTCGACGTACGAACTCACAACATAATTGGCACGCCGTATTTGGAACACGCGACAGAATCGGCAACCGCAACGAGTGAACACAAATCAAAAATGAAACCGTCGACGACATATTCCGTTATGATTCGAATAATCATCATATGCTCATTATTACAATAATGTCATATCATCATCTAACGTGGAATTATTATTTTTGTTCTTATTGACATTAAACTATGACATTTACGCGGTCATATCACTAATCGAACAAATTATAATGATATGGACATTACACGTTATGATATTCGAAACTCACTGGATTATTTTTATTATCCAATGACGTACAATTTTCCTGATTCAAGTGAGTTCGTTCCAATTTTTTTTTCATGTCATTTTCGGTCTAAGATAACACTATCATAGACATAAGTTTGGAGTCATACTCCCGATAGTAGGAACTTATGTTCTCGATAGACAACTAATGTTCATTCATTTCATTGGTACGCAGCAACCGTCGTTTCCTACATTTTCAGCGACAATCTAAACCGAACTTCCGCAATTTTTGTTTCACTATGATCCCTACTTTAATGTCTATACACAAATTAAGTATTCGACGCCGCATTACCAGCCGATTAGTAATGATTATGTTCATATTATCTATTCATTCATATGTATATCTGAATGCTGCATCATCCATCACCGATAATCACAATTCGATTACTGCAATTAATATTTTATTTCCATTGTACTGTACACCAGAACATAGAGTTTAGAGCTAGTCTCTCAAAGTTACACTCTTGTTCGTCACATTCAAGTCAGTCTCACTCGCTGCCATCGACAATCATATGTATTGGTATTTTTATCATGCCTTAAAACGGTTTCGTAACAAACGAGGTTTAGCGCATATCCCTCTAACTACACAAGCCACGATAGGCTTCATGACCAAAAAGGAATACGACTCCGCATATCTCGTCTCAGCAGTCACTATCCTGTTCCTTTGGTCATTCTACTAATACATATTTAACGATAACTCGACGCAAACGGTAACATACGCTGACTTCGCATTTTATTATCATTATCAGTAGCAGTACAGCAATGAATATCAACCGCTGATGCAGTCATCATCCTACGGCTGGATTATTTTTTATCCCACGTAAACTCCAATCGTGTAAATTCGAATCCACTCATCGCCAATCGACTCTATTTACTCGACTGCAGCTTATCAGAACATATTTCACTGTTATTTATCCTCATATTCAATCAGCACCACAGAGCAATTACTGTTATACTCTATTTTCACTATATTTCAAATCGCTCATACGAACATGTTATTTTATCATTCGAACAGTCACTACATAAATTCATGTTAAATTTTTTCGAACGCTTACTAATGTACTCATAAGCACATGCTAGCATCCCTATTTTTGTCCGCACTTTGACAATATTCATGTTCCTTTTTACATAAGTATGACACTTTCGCTTAATACGCTCACCCCTCACATGACGCTGTAATTCATCAGGTATTGTACCATTTTTTCCCACATTTTGACGTTATCCTCCTACCGCTTCAGTGTTATTTTTCGAAAACAGACATTTTTTTATAAATGTGCTATTTTCTACAAGGGGGCTATGTAGTATCAGTTTATATGTTAAGCCCATATACTTTATTCTAGTTACTGGCCAAGCCAATTCACCTGTACATTGAGTCATCTTTTGATCTTGTTAATCATTTGCTTATTAACCTTGAGTACTTTTTATATGAGCGCATATGTGTACACTTCGTATCTTATTCATCATATGTCTGTCACTCATTTTTGCCTGCCTATAAATGTTAGTTAACGCTTGCTTAAAATGAGTTGGCTTCCCAGCCATCTCCAATACGCCTCATCTTTGCTTCGCTTGCTTACAGTTGCTCATGTGCTTACAACTTTCTGGTCTGCATCGATTATCAATAAAAATGTAGTTGCCGCTTCCCTTTGCCTTCTGATATTATACACCGTTAAGATTGGTATTAATAACGGTTATCGAAGCGAACTATGATCGAAGCACGGCACTACAATGGTTGACTGATGGGCTTTGGTGGCATGTACATGTTCCAGTGAAATAGGCGTGTTTATTAAGGCATCAACCACTAGCAAACATGGGGCTTGATTGATATGATTATATATAAACTGTCAATTATTGAAAACAAGGACTAGTTATCTGAGCCTAATTCTTCATCTTGTTTCTTCGCCTAGCATTTTACTCTATTTTAGACTATGGACTCTCCCTTGATATCTTTTTAATGAGGACTGCCTGTCTAATTTTCAACTTTCAAATTCTATTGCCGAACAACAATAACAAAAGCCCACAAACTTAAGGTGATTTTAGGCTATCCGGTTTCTGCGATCTTAAGATTGTTTCAGGTCTATCATATGTCTACAGTCAAGTATTTATTTGGATTGAATCAACCGAGTGACAAAGTCAACAGCGTCACACACTCTGGAATTGGTTACACTAGTGAATGTTTAATCTGGTCCTTTTCCGACCTATACTATCTGTCATAATAGGCTTTCTACCCGTCAAAACTACTGAATTATCTAAATTCCGGAAATAATGCAGACACGTTTTGCTATTTTGCTTTATAATTTGCGATGTGTCTCGTACTTCTTAACATGTATATATTTTCACTTACACTGGCTATATATATTTGATATAAACCACTCCCACGGCCATCTTTGGGACAAGAAGTAATTAATAGCTTGAAATTACAATATAGCACTGTTAGAAAGAATTTTTCTTTCAATAGAAACATATTAGATTCAACACTAATTTGGTAGTTGTTAGTTATGTTTAACTATTCTTTTGTAAAATCACGACCTTTCAACCCGAAATTTCATCTCTAGACTATGGCAGCGGACAACCGATTAAGTGACTTGTTTGGATGTCAAATCAAATTAAACGCCTGGCGTTCGATAACGATGTGGAATTTTACACCAAACAAACATTTCCGTAGCCTCGTCACTGCTTAAACCACACTTAAAGCCTCCTTTTTGGTCTGAGAATATCAGGATAGTAGCTCGCTAGAAATTATCGTAGACAAGAACGACCAGTGAAAATCAAGGAAGGCAAAGTAATTGCCAACACTGAAGAAAAAAGAAACAGGTGGGTAGAGTACTTCATGGAACTCTTAAATCGACCAGTCCCATTGAATAATATCTAACATAAACAGTGGTAACCTGACTGGCATATTGTGGCAATCATTGTTTTGTTGTTCCGTGCTCTTTGCTTTTACCTTACTTTCTCTAGTTGTAGATATTTATCAATAACTCGTTCTAGCACTGGAAATAACCTTAAAGAAATACGTTCATAAATCATCAGGCTATCCACTAAAGAAAAAACTAAAAGTTTCCTGGTGTTGCATTGGACTGCCGTGATATATGCCATTTATAAACTACCTATCAATTACTGAACCAGCAAACATAAAACAATTTTATATTTCATGTTTGTTCTCTACATTAAATGTTGCTGTTAATATCAAACTGATCATGCCTGTAAACTGGTATGAATTCTGTAAATATTATTTTCAGAATATATTATTATTATTAACGATGAATTAGCGCCCACGAACTTCCAAAGATTTGGGATGAAGAACAAGTAGCAACAGACTAGGAAGAAGGACTTCTGAACAAAATGCCAAAAAGACGATCTCAGCAAGTGTTAGATCCACAAGAGCATCACTCTTCTCTCAATACCAGGAAAAGTCTTCAACAGGGTATTGTTAAAAAGAATGAAGAAATCCGTAGACTCCAAACTTATAGATCATCAGACTAGATTCCGTAAGGATCGATCGTGTACAGACCAAGCTGCAACTCTATGGATCATTTTGGAACAGTTAAGTGAATGGAATTCATAACTCTTCATCAACTTCATTGATTTTGAAAAAGCACTCGACAATGTAGACAGGACAACATTATGGAGGCTTCTTCAACACTACGGCATGCCTGAGAAGATAGTCAATATAACACCGAATTCCTATGGTGTGTTAAACTGCCAAATCGTTCATGGAGGACAACTCACCGACTCATTCGAGGGAAAGACCGGTGTCAGGCAAGGTCGTTTAGTCTCAACCTTTCTCTTTCTCCTGGTGATCGACTGGATCATGAAGGCATCCACATCTCGGGTGAAGCACGGGATACAATGGACAGCTATGATGCAGCTTGACGATTTAGACCTTGTAGATGACCTGGCTCTTCTATCATACATGCAACAACAAATGCAGAAGTCAACCAATGTAGCAGCAGTAGGTCTCAACATACACAAAGGGAAAAGCAAGATTCTCCGATACAACACAATATGCACCAATCGAATCACACTTGATGGAGAAACTTTGGAGAGTGTGGAAACCTTTACATAACTAGGCAGCATCACTGATGAACACGGTGGATCTGATACAGATGTGAAAGCACGGATCGGCAAAGCAAGAGCAGCATACCTACAACTGAAGAACACCTGGAACTCAAAACAATTGTCAACCAACAACAAGATCAGGATTTTCAATACAAATGTGAAGACAGTTGTACTGTATGGGGCAGAGACGTGGAGAACAACGAAATTCATCATTCAGAAGATAGAGGTGTTTATTAACAGTTGTCTACGCAAAATACTTCATATCCGTTGGCTAGACACTATCAGCAACAAGTTACTGTGGGAGGGAACAAACAAGATTCCAGCGGAGGAAGAAATCAGGAAGAAGCGCTGTTAGTGGATAGGATACACATTGAAGAAAGCACCCAACCGCATCGCAAGGCAAGCCCTCACATGGAATCCTGAAGGCCAAAGGACGAGATGAAGACAAAAGGACACATTACGCCGAGAAATGGATACAGATGTGGGAAGAATGAACAACAACTGGAAGGAGCTATAAAGGAAGGCTCAGGACAGAGTGAGTTAGGAAATGCTGGTCGGCGGTCTATGCTCACTTGAGGGCAACAGGCTTAAGTAGGGAAGTAACTAAGTCAGAACAGCACTTTTGTAAAGTTGGAAATAAATCCGGAATGGGACTGAAGAGCAACAATCCGTGATGTGGTGTTTTGATATTCGTAGGTGACGGTGCTTGAATCAATAGAGATAGACGACTAACATCAGGTTTAAAACTCTTAGCATCTACAGTATATCCTAGATAGTTGATATAATTAAGCTGAAAATTACACTTGAATGAATCTACGGCAGCAGTTGTGCCTAACGGCCAAGTAAGGAAAGCAGACAAATCATTAATTCATCTCGGAAGTGTCTGGACCTTTAGATAATGCTAGTTATGCTGTTAAATCTAGTTCCTTAGTTGCATCTGAGGTCACATATTGATCTCAATTTTCAAATCATTTTAGAAGTTCTGATTTCGTTCGCATTTTCCTTACATTTCAGAGTGTCGCTCCAAGATGTTTTCGCTCTTTGATTCCATGTTGACTAGTTATTACATCAGAGAATCAATGACTAGAATGCTCTGACTATAACTCTCGCTTTGGATATATTCTAAAAGAAGTTCTATAAACGAAAGAAGTCTATTCATGCTGTTCCCTAAAGAATGGTAATAAAAATAAAATCCAACCATATATAGCTTATTTATTTCCATAAATATTGTTCGTTGAGGTTCACAGTATGTATATAAGCTGGAAAGAACAATTCAAGGACCATTCCTTGGCTTCCCTTTTGGTACCGTTTCCCTAGATGATTGCAGTGGTCAATAAGTTCCAAAAATCAATAGCTTTGTAAGTCTGTAACATTTGATGCCGACCTCATTAGTTTTAATGAACTCACCTTGCTAAAGGCGTTCGGTCGCGCATCCGTACCAAATCACAAGTTTGTACTCTGCGCTACACATCTCCTACAACCACTAGGCAGCTTAGATTGATCGTTTCTCTGTACATCAATAGCTTATCAAATATGTTTTTTAACTTCTTCGCTTCTGACTTCTGATTTCACTGAGTTGGAACGTTTTGATTATAAAAGGTGGTACTGGTTAAGGTGTTGTTAAACGCCGAATACTTGTGGTATCCTTATAACGTTGGCTGACTGACTTTAATCTATGTCGAAGTCGTAAAGATATGAAGTTTCGTGAAGTAGGATGATTTACTGAGGGTCTCAAATGACTTCACAGTAGTATGAAAACTGGTGATGAACATTAGACAAACATTTTGTGTATCAGTAAGTAACATTATGAACATCCAGTCTCAAAAGACAAGCATACAGTTGTAAAATGTACCCTTGAGAGTCAGGGTAATTTTGCATCGGTTTCCAGGAGAACCAGACACCACCAAGGACTAAACTTTATGATCACATGATAACCCAAACAATACAGCTCAACCCCGTTTCACAGGAGAGCTAGACACCTCAAAGGCTTTACCCGAGCAGTACAGCTCAATCCCACTTTCAGGAGAACCAGATACCATCCACGACTAAACTTTATGATTCGAGCAGTACAGCTCAACCCCGTTTCACAGAAGAACCAGACACCGTATAGGCTTTAATGCTGCAATCTGAATAGTTGATCTCAATCCTCTGGCTCAACCAAGCACCCTGGTGGACCGTTCGCATCATTCATATCCACATTCACATCACATGTATAATTATTCCGATCAATGATCGCCTAAATCAATTATGCACAGAATGAACAGGTCAAAGTTGACCCATTCCACTTACACGACAGTCAAACTCATTACTGTTAGCAATAATGATATGTCTTGCAATGTTCCACTGACAATGGCCCTTAAGAATACTGAGAAGCAACCATCAGTGAGAATAAATTAGGTTAGCCAGCGAACCAACTGTTCACATGAACAGTCGGCGAAACTTGCTAAAGCAATGCTGAACCATCCACAATGTCAATGGTGAACTTCCAATCTCATACGAGACCTCCAGCTTTACATGACAAGCCATGATTTCCTCAAAATCGTTTCCATACTGCGCCACCCAGGGTAATCGGCCATGAAGAGCTTGGAAACCGGCTGAAAATACGTTGAGGATGTAGTCGTAATAGATGTATGGAGCTCACCTCGAAGTTCACAGGGTTCCTACCCCCACTCATCTTGAAAGATGTAAGTCTCATAAATGAAGTACAGAAACAAACAACAGAGTGGATAGCCGGATTGAGAAACTAATCCTTCGGAGATGGACCTTGATGTTTAGGATTCTTATGTTTGGTCTGTAGGATAATAAGAGGTGAACTGAAATGGCTTGAAACATCCAATGCACCTGACATCACCTCAACAGGATGCTATACTTGTGACTCCTAAACAGGCACATAACGTAGTGAAAGTTAAAGTGTTTCTACACCCTTTCTCCATTTTGAATGCTCCTCTAGCAGAAACAACCATAGTTACTTCACTAGAGAGCTCCAAGAAGGAACTTGGTAAACACGAGGATCACTGTCTCTCACTTGAACTAACTCTACCGGATGTACGTCACGTAACTTATCTACCATCATCATTAGCACATATCATCAGCTGATTTTTATTGTGCCTCTTGTCACTTCTGTTTACATTTTGCCAGTACATTTTTGTCTCCTCACATTTTTTTACATTATTAGTAAATTGATTAATCATGAAAATGACACAGCAACCTTCAAACTCTTCTTATACAAGCAGCCTGAAGCTTTAAAAATCGAAAGTCGGGACTGAATAGGTGAGCAAGTATTTTTGAACAATGACTGATGTGTTGAAGTGTACGCAAAACACGCTGACTATTTGCAATAAGTTGTCAAGTATGGCTTATCCAAATGTCATCTGGTATGGTGTGTGTCCAGTAAAGCTATTGAGATCAGCATCGATGTTGAAGACTTAGAAAACTATTTTTGAGATTTATGTGCTGCTACAATTAGATTTCTTCAGACAATCGTTTATTATTAGTCCTTATGCATTCAAATTGTTTGTCTATTATTTTTCCACGTCCTAACCGACAAACCTACAAGCTGATAATGTGATAGTCGCTAATATAGAAACGCGGATGTCATGAAGCAAATGGATTCACTTAGATTCCAAAATACAGAAACCCACAAATAATTACCAAACTAACTAGAATTGGTGCAGTGGATTGGCTTGACTACCGCACACTGGACATTACGAGAGACTTGAAACAGTACTGAAACAACAAAATGTAAACTCAAAGATATTCTTGTCTTACATTAGCTCAGCAAAATCGATTGGATAATTCACGTGAGAGAGTGTTTTAATCATTCAAATTTAGTTATTACATTCACACTGTTCTATGTGACGGTTAGGAATTCTGCTGGAGTAAATGAGACGTTGTTTGATTGGTGTATAAGGTAATAGATATCAGCTAGAGCTCACTCGAAAGTCACACCGAATTTCTTAGGTTTATCATTGTTCATTACTTAAGATTGGTGCCGTTCATTTTTCTTAAGCGTTATTTGTATAATTTTAGTTAAGCAGCCTGCAAATAATGAACCTCAATGTATTGGATATTATAGTCCTTGTGATATATTTTGCAGCTTTATTGGGTACTGGGATATACGTAAGTTCCAGTGTGAGTCGTAAATAATGATTTTATCAGGCATTGTTCGCCTCTAGAAGAGGGACTGTTACTGGTTATTTTTTAGCAGGCCGGTTTATGACATGGCTTCCTGTAAGTCTACTATATTGGCTAATAAATAGTAAAAAGGTTGGTGCATCATTATTTGCTAGCAACATTGGAAGCGAACATTTCATCGGTTTAGCTGGGTCAGGAGCGGCAGCTGGCATAGCAGTTGGCGCTTTTGAACTAAATGTGAGTAAAGTTTTCAGTAACTCACTTATTACATAAAAGCGGACTGTTAGCAAGATGTTATCCTATTGCTATGTCATTTTTCTAGTATATAAGTTATAAAAGTTTCATCACCCGGCCATTTTACGCCACAAGCTTTTGATAAAATAACGTGCTGTACTTTACTTTTAAGGCGTCAATTTTACTTCAACTTCTTGGATGGGTTTTCCTGCCGGTGTATATTGCGAGTGGAGTACGTTTTTTGATTCATATGATATCTTTTAGGTATTTACATTGCCAGAATACATGAAGAAACGATATGGCGGAGAAAGAATACATATGTATCTCGCTCTTTTGTCTCTCATACTATATATTTTTACAAAGATTTCTGTAAGTTGATAGATTTTAACTTACTCAACTCTGTATTTTTTGACCATTTGAGATGTATTCATGTAGTTATTTGTATGCTTATTTAACATATATCTATGCAAAGATTTTATCGCTGACATATCCTCCATTGGTAACACACTTGGTGACTTCACTCCTACTAGCCAGAGTAGGCATTGCTGCAAACGGTCGATGAAGAACTATTTGGCGTCGCTTGTGACTTATTCAGGAAGTTTTAAGTGATGAATCTAGTTCTGTGAAGAATTTTAGTTTTGAGGAGTCACTTCAACAACACCCATAAACTAGAATTCTTCTCAGAACTATTTGGCATTTAGGGGATAGTTGACTCAGCCCAAACACTTACATTGCTAACTAAGATATTGAAGAAGTTCCATCTTTCGTTTTTGCTTTCAATTACTCTAGTCATTTAGTTATCATCAACACAGAACCTATAACATATGTGTGTTTGTTTTATTCGCCTAACTTACACGACCACAGAGAAAAAGAAAACGAACAAGATGATAAGCAAAAGAGGAGACTTGATTTCAGCTACAAGTTGTATCGAGATAAAAGAGACACTGTTCAATAGGAGGAAATGATTTCGAATAATAGAGAACGAGGGATGATATTTAACCTGAAATTTAATTGAAGATGAGTAATCGATGTGATTGTGCCGAAGAGATCGATTTTTTTCCATGTCATCAAACGTCGTCAATCATTTAATTTTAGTACTACATCAGTCAGGTTTGAAGCGCACCATTTCTTAGTAGTTAGCAGCGATAGATTTCAATAAAATTAAGTAACTGAAATGCCCTGGTAATCGTCAATTTGTATGGCTAATCCGAATGTTATTGACCAAGAGGTTCTGTTCATCTCTCAGTCAGACTAATGGGGAAGAGTGAGTGACCAAAGCGTAACTAATGCACAGTTAAGACTATTCTCAATGTATTCCGTCCATCATTCTCATTGATTCGCCCGAAAATAAACAAAGCTTCTACCCCTCCTTACGGCAGTCTTACTAACTGTGAACTTAGTCGGTCTAAACGGCTGTCTGGCGTTAAACATCCTCAATACTTTTGCTATCTCGTTTGCTTCCGTCATGCCCATCAGCGTGAGTTTCGAAGCTAGTAATTAACCAGTTTCTTGTTTTTGATAGACCGATACCCGATGTTATCTCTTAGTGGCATTTTTACTGGGAACGCTTTCAGACACCTGTTTGTGCCAAAGCATAGTCAGAGTTAACATATGTGCTAAAGATGGAATACTAGCATCAAAGTCTATCCAGGTATGTCTGTTGACAGTATGGTCTAATTTAATCCGCCATTGAGTGAATTTCCGGATTTGCAAGCCAATGCGTTCCTTTGGGTTTATAACTCATACTTATTATAAGTAAATGGTTGTGTGAACATAAATACAACAGACAGTCTTTATCATGTATTCTAAGAGCTGGGATGTATTGCACAAAATAGTCTCAGTCATCATATAGTCAGAAAATCAGTCAATCTATGTCACGAAAAGTAACTTGAGTACAAATAATACGAAGTTAAGGACATTGCGTACATCTTGAAACCTAAAGCGATATCTGAAGATCAAATTTGCTACTTAATGACTACGTTTCATTTTTCTCTACGGTTAATCAAAAATATTGTTTGCGGAGTTTGTAAGAAATATTATTTGAAGATAAGTTTTATTTAGTATTTTTAAAAATTCTGAACTTCATTTCCCTCCAACCAGACTTTGGGGTCAGATAGCTTCCTTTGATGAACAATATTATTATTTCTTGCACCACAAACATAATCAAAGTCGATCCCATCAAAGCATGCTAAGACATTGTCTTTGTAAATAAAGCTAAACCACTTATTTCTAGACTTGGCTCAGACTCTTTACAACTGTTATGTACTAACTCAAAATTTGAATGTAATAAATCTTCGAAACACATTATTTAATATTTGGGCAACCAGCAGAAATAACAGGCGTCCTAATCTAATCGATTCCGTTTCCCTGGGTTACTGTTCAGTAACAAGTATTTTCGAAAACTACAGTCAGAACAAAATGTTAAAACATTGATCTACAAAATGTTATTTCGTAGGTTTCTTATTAGATTTCACTTTTATATCTAAAAGTGAGTGGGAAAACTGGCTGATGGACGGTTGGTACGCGGCTGTTAGATTATGGAGTCTACTCAAAATAAACTTTTGGACTTTATTTGAATTTGTAGTTCTGTTATCAGAAAGTGTTCGGAGATTTCCAACAACTACTGAGTTATTAACTCTTGTACTCTGTGCATATGCCTGTAGAGTTTAGACTCAATACAATTCTTGGTATTCTTTGCACATTATTGCTGTTTAAATATGTCATTTTCAGATAATTAACCACACTATTTTTACTTTATGTACATTTATGTACTTTATGACATAGCTAAATAACCCCATGTCTTATGACGTTCTACTACGTTTCACACGTAACTCGACCAATTGCAATGCATAATTAGGAGATCTGGAGTTTTTCTGATGATTAGCTGATCCAAGTACTCAACAAATAATTTGTTACCATTAGTTGATATTATTCATGCAAGTATATAACTGTAAACTGTTGATTTTAGGTTAATTTATATTCAGGTTCCCTGTTTTTAACTGAAGCATTAAAATGGAATACTTGGGTATCAATAGTTTTGCTGCTTTTCCTCACTGGTCTTATTACTGTTACCGGTAAGATTCCCTTGGTATTTTCTCTAAATTTTAAACAAGTATCAAGATGTATTCGAATCGTTACGTTTACTTGAATAAGTTATATTAGTGTCTCTGAAGGACCGGAATTGTGTCTACCTAAATATACATAAAATCGTCAATCATTAGGTTTCATAATCATCAATGTACGTTGGCTTTATATACTGTTTTGATGGGTGTGGGCAGTTCTATAAAATGAATTTAAATGACCAACCTTATGCATTTCAGTTTACTCTATTGTGTTTGCTTAAATATAGGAGTTTCGTTGTAAGATCGTTCCTAACGAGTATCAAAAGGAAACGTAAGTGTCAAGTCTATTTTTGTCATTATAAAAGTTTTTAATTCAATCTCAATGTATTTAGAAAATGCAAATATTCATTTGCAATCAATACTTGCTGTTCGACTTACCGCCTTATGTGTGCAAAGCAGTATGATGTTTTAGAGTTGCTGAAATAAACTTCAAAACCAACGATATCAATTAGGAAAACGATTTGTAGCTTTTCTCTGAAGAAGCTTTTTAACAGAGTTCTACTCCCTAAATAAAATGCACATAAAAATGTAATAATACTATCCTACCATTTTCTTTCAAACCCTGTTTCTGCTATTATGCAAAAGCATAAACTACTTCAGTCCCCGTAACCAGATTAGGTATTGATGCAAATGAATGCTGAATCAGTATTTGGCATTTAGACGAAGAGGGACCCGTCTAAAACACTTTGTCGGGAACGTTAATCAAAAACAAATTACGAGTTATGTTTATGTACGGAAATTGGAATTTTAGTCAGTAAAATCCCAGCCATCCTAATCTTTGCTATATACATTACATAAAAACACTATTTCTCTCCCAATCGATAGAAAATATTCACTCCATTTTTGAGGTCATTTTACAATAGTTTATATGCATACTTTGTTTGCTCAAGTGATTATTCTTTGGTCTTTACTTGTGTATCTTGATGACAAGCTTTGCGGAGTAGACAGGGCTAGGATATGAAAATGAATTATGTTATCTCAGTATTCAGCATACGTCTAGGAGTAATTATCTCCAATTTCAACACTTATCACCGTCACATTGCTTCGCGATGGTACCAAGAGAGTCTTGTATTGTGAATTTTCTTCACAAAACCGAGTCATTCAGTCATCATTAACACAGAATCTGAAACATATGTTTGTTTGTTTTATTCGCCATAACTTACACGACCACAGAGAAAAAGAAAACGAACAAGATGATAAGCAAAAGAGGAGACTTGATTTCAGCTACAAGTTGTATACAAGTTGAGATACAAGAGACTGTTCAATAGGAGGAAATGATTTCGAATAATAGAGAACGAGGGATGATATTTAAGTTGGGTTTATTCACAACTACTCCACACACATATCAGGTCGGGTATTTAACTACAATGATGTTAACGTTTTGTTCCAATCTCGAGGACATGGCTCAAAATCGTTTGCAATGGCGAAGGTGCATCCACTCTTTGTGTTCTACCGAATTATAATTTTCTGATTTCTTCATATCTTCATCTTTTTTCTCTTTCCAAATTTATTTCATTGGATTATACTGCTTGAATAACATCTTCAAACCCTAATCTCTTACTACTTCTACCACTATGGGATCTGAATGGACAACTGCATCTCTGTGCTAATGTGGTATGGCAACTCGAACTGATGTACGTACGAAGTTCTACGTTGTGAGTGACTGACGACAAGGATCCACTGCAGCACATCTATACTATGGGAAAATGAAGAAAAGTATCAAATGACTTTAAAAGATCATCATCTATCCACTCAACCTCACCAAAGCATGTTTATCAAACTCATCAGCAGGGACAAAATTAAATGTTAAAACCGACAACAAACAGTTTACGGGAAATGAAATCCACATTATTGCATCTCTTCGAAGTAGGCATAGCTGATAAATCAATCAGTTTTATACGAACCGAGTTATGAAGTGAAAAAAGAGAGAACACCAACCACTGTTTAGACAATAAACTGCTCTAACTGCGAGTAACATTACATCGGACGAAGTCACTGTCCTCTTCACACCAACTACATGAACGCCAACTAGCTTTGGAAAATCCCCATGTATTTCACTGATCAATGCACATAAACGATTGTAAAGACACATTCAACTGAGAAAATGATGAGGTGTGCAACAAAGGAACAACCAAGATAACCAGACGACTACTAAAAGCTTGGCACTCATCTCATTCGACAATCAATAAACATATCAAAATCGATCCAATTTATCAATCAATTAGAGGAGTTGATTAAAAATTCTAGATTCAGGTCAGGGAAAGACAATCAAGATAAACATGCAGGCGATGACAAAATAGGGATGAACAGTATTTAATCAAGGTCGACATAACGAACTGCTAGTCATATTTGGATAAATCCAAGTAGCTAACTTCCTTCTGAAGTTTGTTCTGATGATGTCTTCTGGAAAACATCGATGAAAGTTTCACATTAGAACCTACCAACGCACACCTAGCCCACTGAATATAACTCAATCAAAATCACAATAATTCTCCAACTATTCGCAAATGAATTGGTTTGTCGTTTAGGCTTGAGCTACTATTCTCAATCTGATTACTGTATTTGTTTTATTTACTCAACTTACTTACAAAGTACAGATTAGTCCATTGAAATCCAAGCTAGGTCTAGTGATATTATATCGTTGCCTCATCCAAGATAGCTGGAGCAGAGTTGGAATCTGAAACTTACTGAATAGAAGTTGACCACATTAATCACTAAGCTACTACTCCATTTTATTAGTTGTGCTAGTCAGATGATGTTGGACTAATGTTCAGAAGAGATCAGTTGAATTTCAAAGTGATATTTTATATTTCAGACTTTAACGTACTAAGAATATCGATAACAATTCACAGTGCTTACTTACTTATGCCTGTTACCCCTCGTCGAGGAGCATAGGCTACTCACCAGCATTCTCCATCCAACCCTGTCCTGGCCGATCCTTTCCAATTCTTTCCAGTTGTTATTCATCCTTTTCATATCTGCTTCTATTTCCCGGTGTAATGTATTTTTTGGCCTTCCTCTTTTCCGCTTCCCTTCACCATTCCAAGTTAGGGCTGGCCTCGTGATGCAGTTTGGTGATTTCCTTAATGTATGTCCGATCCGCTTCCAACGTCTTTTCATAATTTCTTCTTCAGGTGGAATCTGGTTTGCCCTCTCATAAAACGCTGTTACTGATAGTATCCAGCCAGTAAAATTTGAGTATTTTGCCTAAACAAATGTTTATAAATACTTGTACCTTCTTGACGATGGATTTAGTGGTTCTACACGTTTCAGCTCCATACAGTAAAACTATCTTGACGTCCGTATTGAAGATTCTCACTTCGAAATAAGTTGACAGTTGTTTTGAGTTCCATATGTTCTTCAATTATAGAAATGCTGTCCTGGCTTTGCCAATCCTCGCTTTTACATCTGTATCAGATCCTCCTTGTTTATCAACGGTGAACAATTCACAGTAAATAGAAATAAATATTCGTAATACCTTGATTGTAATCAATCGAGCCATTTCAACATGAATAGTATAGGTCTTCAGACTGTTGTTTTAGTTTTCTATTCAGAGCAAAAAGCAGAGATGAGCACAGTAAACTATTCAGTTCGCATTACTAAATGAAAATTGTAACTCATGTCATGCATGACCTTAGTGTTCCATAAATCACGTGTTAATATTGAATAAAGTTTAACTAGTTTTGATGATTAAACTGATAAACAATTTGAACATTCCAGAGTTCATAAACTGGTAGATTTCGGTAAATTTTGAAAGAATCATCATCAAGCGTAGATTTCAGTGACAAATGAAACTAGAAAAAGGGAAAGATATTTCAGTTTATTATAGATTGCTTTACTCAGTTGTATACATCGATAGTTTCAGAGTTTAATTCTTGTCTCCATTTAGAATTGTTTTCATCAATCACCAGCTGTAACATCTGTCTGCAAAGCAGTTATAACAGTCTGACTCTACCGCATCTGTAACAACACGTACAAGAACATTAAGATGTAGTTTACGATACAAATAACATTGTCTGATATTTGACGGAGTTCCCGAAACTGAGAGGGTCTATATCCTGAAGACTGCTGGTTTTTCTGACAAATACTAGAGTTATGTAATTCGTTTATTATGATATTGAATTCTGTAGGCGAATGGTTGAAGCAGTGGTTATTAAAACTGTGGGTGGTGCAACTGTTTTTTTTATCAGTTTCTAAATGAAAGAGATGATTAAGATAGCTGTGTAGCAAGTTCTAGAGTGCTTATACCGGTTAAAAACAAGCAATCGTGAGGATACATTTTGCAGATTGACTGTTTAGTGTTAGACTAATAAGTTGAATGTTTATTATCTAAAACGCGAGGTGAGCTTTTCTATGTTTACGGAGTCAGAGTGTGTTATATAGGAGTAATCGATAACAGTTTCTAGGTCGGTAAGTAAATAGGTGGTATACGATGGAGTTTTCTAGGAAGCGTAAGATTTCTCAACAACTTGTATACGTGTTTATTCGTTTCAGTAGTGAAACAGGAAATATTTTTATTATCTGAATTATTTGGTTAACATTATTTATGAATCGATTGTAAAGACCTGTGGAAGTACACAGAAAGGCGACTGACTGTTCATGGTTTTGTTATGATGAACAATGTCCGACATCCGATACTGATACACAACGTCCTACGCACTAACCCCTTAAACTGACTATTTGGGCGAGAAGACAAGACTAGAATAAGAAGTCGGTTGAGCTACCGAACAATTTCCATATGGAAGATCCCAAAACACATGGAAAATATTGTTCAGAATAATGTCTATATTTATACATAATGACAATAATCCATTTTATTTATTCATTGTTAATTATTTCAGGTGGATTAGCAGCTGTTCTGTATACAGATACACTACAGTTTTTCGTGATGATAGTTGGTGCTTTAATACTGGCTATAATAAGTAAGTTCATTGACTAATTAATTTTCAATCATTTACGCTAAAACAGTTTTGAGATAGTCATTGAAAATGGATTGATCTGAAGTAATTTGTTCCATTTTTTAACTTTCCTATCAAAATGAATATATTTCTCAATAGAGATACCAACAACTGGATCCCAATATTTGACAGTGCCATAAATATCTGTGATTTAATCGAAATAGCTAATTCCTTATTTTCATGGTTGAAATCATGAGTCAATTGAAACTAAACCACCATGGAAAACGTGGAAGCACTGGACGGCCGTTTCGTTCTATTATGGGACTCCTCAGCAGTGCTCATCCACGATCCCGCACTCGTCAGTGGTCTATCGGTTAAGTGCTATGGCGCGAGGCTGGTAGGTCCTGGGTTCGAATCTGGCGGGTGCAGGATCGTGAATGCGCACTGCTGAGGAGTCCCACAATAGGACGAAACTGCCGTTCAGTGCTTCCAGGTTTTCCATGGTTATCTAGTTACAATTGACTCATGATTTCAACTATGAAAATATTGAAATATCCACAAAAACCCCTTCTAATTCGTTATTGTCAAGTTGTTTATAAGACCAGTACCTCCGATTCAGTCGGTTAAATAAATACTTGAAATATAAGAATGGTTAAGCAGTTATTGCTTATTCATTCAGTGATCTGAATAAAAAAAAATCATAAACAAACGCTAATAGAATGATCAACATGGATTCGACGAAGAATGTAACATTCATGCGAGATTATTGTATGTAACAGGATAAAATTCACTCATTCTAATGGTTTAGCAAGTTTATACTATAAATCTATGCCAAACAAATGTCCAACGTTATGACTAAAAGAGTATTGATACTACTCTTTATCAGCACTTACGGAATTGCTATTAAAATTAGAGTATGATTCAAAGTTCATTATACAAGTGATTTCTCCAACTAACCATTACATGGAAATATGATATTCATCTCCCTGTGAATAAAGGTTAATTATTATTTATCAGAGTTAATGACAAAATCCAAAGTTTATAGAAGCCCGACCACCGTCTACTTTGATGCATGATGTTGGCTGCTACAACAGCTTGAAATGATGAATATGTGTCACGTCTAATGTTGTTAATGACTGACTGAATTGGATATTCTATTGTTAAAATTTTGAAGAAATACCACATTGGATAGCTCATTTTAAATGGTTCATTTGGTCTACCACATATTGCTTCGTAGTAGTCTTTAATGGAATCTACAACTGACTATTGATTTCACCAAGAGTTTCTTAGTTAACTATCTGGATTGACAGTAAATCATTTGATGGTTTTAAACAAAGCAAGAACAATAAGCTTCGGAGAATGAAATGATCAGTGTTTCTCTTCTATGGTTACTAAGTTTTAATCAAATAACCCTTCAATTTTTTCTAAACAGGTTTTCGTCTTCTACTTTTCATCTTCTACATGCTCTTACTGATTTCCACACTAATTTCATTTTCCTTCCTAATCATCTTGAATAATTATACAACCTCTGAGTAATTTCTTTACGTCTATGCAATCCCCTCTTATTTTAGTTATGATTACTAGTAACCAACAGCATCGCCTGTTCTCTTCCGAGCTATTACTTTCCAACATATAAATACAGTAAGTCATGCGTAACACAGAGCCTGACACGTGTACAACCTCCTCAAGTTTCTATACTACATTAGCACAGCAAGATTGAATTGCTGGCGAGAAACATGGGGTAGAAGACGTAATAACAGTATTATTAATTATAGAAGAAGTTGAAGACCGAAGATAAGATTCTAGAAAAAAACAAATTTAGTAAAATAATCAAGAGAATTTATGAAGAATTTAAAATCTTATGGTCTTAAAGAAGACAGAAAGTGAATAAACCTGCGTCCTTGCGAATGATTTTAGAGCCATGTCACTCAAGGTCACCAACCATTAATTACGATAATCATATGTGCCTCAACTAGGTAGTTCTAATCTACATGAATGGATGACTCCAAAAGTCAGTGTCTTTATGGAGTAATGGCGAACCTTGGTTTCCTCGTCCATATCTTTCACGTCGGTAGGATCTATGCTGTTGAGGAAGGTAAAATTGAAGATGATAAATGCCTATTTTCTAATGTAAAACACGACTATTCAACAGACAAAAACTTCAACACTACTGTAATCAAGAAACGTTAAGTATTCATCAAACATCATCTTTGAACGAATACCTGGATTTCTTTTCCAGTATCACAGTAAACACTGTAATTATGTATAATTTTTAAAGAATTTCACAATTGATTGTTTTGGTTACATAAACACGTAAATGCTGAAATTACATTTTTCTGTTTATCTATTTAGGTTACATAAATGTTGGAGGCTTTGGTGGTGTCCTTTCTTCTTATGGTCGTGCTATAGCCCCGATAAATATCTCATCAAGTACAGATTCAGATTTAATAATCAGTTTGGCCAATGTTCTTAACACAACAAATTACACTTCATTAACTCAATTGGCAAGTTCACCAGATGTCCCTTCTAGTCTAAAATGTAGTCTACCACCTGAAAATGCATTTGTATTATTACGTGGAATTAATGATCCAGAAATGCCATGGCTTGGGTTTTTACTTGGTCAAACACCTGCATCTATATGGTATTGGTGTACTGATCAGGTATGTGATCGGAAATAACGATTAACCAAGTTGTATATGTTGAAAAATGACTGTATATTATTTTATTGTTAACACTTGTTTGTAGTAGGCCTCCGAATGCCCTGGTATGGCTGAGAGTGGGGAGACTCTGCTCTTCCTCTCCAAATGCTCTCACATGGCCACGCATATATAGCCTCTTTCAGAGAAGTCATACTCGTTGCCTTCTAGTAGCATTACTGTTGTTTACGAAATTGAGAGGACAGAAAGCAAATGTCCGGCACTTTAACCGAGTTGGTGGACACGGAAAGTCCACCTAGGGGAGTTGGGAAGCCCTCATTCCAAACCGATGCTGCACATGGGCTCCAGTATCCTAAGGGAACAAATGGTGTATGAACCTATTATTAGTCACCAGCTACCATGGGACTGCATTTCCTCACGATGTTCCACTGCCTTGTGGATCAGACCTTTAGGTCAAAGGCTCCTGGTGTTACTCTCTAAGAAAGCCACCTGCTTCGGTCCGGGTACCTGGGCAGTATCAAAGCACTCACACAAATCAAATGAGATTTGTGTGGAGCATATGTATCTGGTGCTCCCTGGTACCAATATTTATGTGTTTAAATAAATAAATAAACTTGTTTGTAGTTCAACTGAATATCAATGTGTAATGAAAGGTCAAATATAACAGGGAATGCTAAACTTTCCATATATCTGCATATACTATATATAAGGTAGAATAATGTTGCTTAGAAGCAGTTATGTAATCGTTAAATTACTGTATTCAGTTCTTATGCCTGATTTTATGATCTGGTCATATATGTATTTTGGGTATTAGATATAAACCTTTGAAACCAGAACCATTAGCAATAATCTACCTCTATGTTTTGATGATGATGATGTTGTTAAGGATAGTAGTGACATAAGTTTCCAACCGTATATAATGTATGTGTAACACTTATTGTTTTAGTACAGTGTTATACGTTAACTAAATGTTCCAATCTTATCAGATCGGGCAGAGTTTGAGCTTGTGATTCAGAGATTAGGGATCGAATGTTTCAATATCAATCTTTTCGTAATATGACTTGAAACTAACCACAATTTGTCAGGCGTCTTTGAATGTTTCATTACATTTCATTTTATCGTTCATTATATCCAGTTTATTTTTAATATGTAATAATTATAAATTCACCTAGTATTGTTTGTTTGGATCTTCCCATTGATGCTTTTCGGACTGCAACTGGTTAGTCTTTAATTGGCATATGTGCATACTGTGCGTATTGCCTCGATATAGCCTTAATTCACAAGCATTGTAAGCAAAGATGGATAGTGGCTAGCAGTAGAATCCAGGACAAAGAGCGTTTCGTCCTATTTGGGACTCGTCAGCTCAATGTACCTGCATTTCAGAGTTGATGTTCACTCTGGGATTTAGGCTATATCTAGGCTATATTTAGGCTATATCGAGACAATGCGCACAGTATGCACATATGCCAATAAGAGACTGACCAGCTGCAGTCCTAAAAATCAATGGGAAGATTCAGATAAACAATACTAAGTTGAATTTAAACTTCACCCCATTGCACAAGCAACTGACTATCAGGACTCAGTGGCCGAGTGAATAACGCGATGGCGTTTAAAGCGAAAGGTACTAAGTTGGAGTCTCAGATCGAACATCAACTCTGAGATGCAGTACATCCAGCTAACGAGTACCAAATAGGACGAAACGATCGTCCAACTGGATTCCTCTCCCAGCCACTATCCATCTTTGCTTACAATGTAATAATTATAGTCTAAAAATATTGTTATTGAATTTCACTTCATTTCACTTCTATAATATGCATCCAATTCGTTTCATTTAACTACTTCTTCCTTTTACTTCTTTTCTAAACTGTATAACTTTAAAGTTAAATTTTTCTCTTATATAATACAGATGATGGTACAACGTGTTTTAGCTGCAAAAAGTTTATCTCATGCTCAAGGTGCTACATTAATGGCGGGTTTGATTAAACAGCTACCTTTATTTCTAATTGTAATACCTGGGATGATAAGTCGAATATTATTTCCAGGTAAATAAAATTTTTTATTGGCAAATTGTTATAGCTGGCCGGTTGTGAACGCTATATTCACTTTCCTAAGCTAGTTCCGTATCCCCGAGCTAGAACTATACACCGACTTGAAGACCAGAGACAAGGTACAAGTATCAGAGAAACACTTTAATACAGGGTTCATTTATGTACAGAAAATACAGGGGTTTTATAGTAATTAAGAGACCTTGAGTTTCCATAGTAGCAGTGTGTTAAACAGCTAATCAGGTATCGTTATTTTAGTAACATAGCTTCTATTAATCGCTGATTGGTTGGGGCTCTTTATGAGCCTCTGGAGGCTCTGATAGAGTTTACTGTAAGCCGACTTAATACAAATAAACAGTTAGTACATTTTGTATATTCTCTTATCTTATGAACTAAAGAATGAAGCTAAAATGTATATACATTTGACACAGGAATATTCATAATATCGTAAGGTCATCTCCAGTAATATCTAATTCTTTGTTACCAACTGTTGACTTACCTATGGGAATGTTAAAAGAGTACCTGTTTCCCTGATAGGATGGGTCAGGACAGTTGTTAAGCATAATCTCTTTTTACTACTTCTTCTATCTCTTTTGATTCTGTTGTCCACCTCTGCTTGCAATCATTATGTAAACCTTCACCAGCTTACTTTTTAGTCATCGTTCACCTTCATCATTCTTCAAGATGATCAAAATGAGTTTTTTGAGAATTTATCCATTCAGTATATGCAAGCAAAACTCAATAGTGTTCGATAACCTTTGATTTTGTACTTATTGAAGACTTATCGCTGGAGATAGAAATTCTTGTGATAATGTGAGATACAGAGTTTTAAAAAGTAGTCTTTTATAACCTTTCTCCTCTTTTGTGGAAAGATAGCATCGCTGCAAATGATAGTTGTCTAAGAGAGGAACACCTTACTACTGTCATATCTCAATACAGTCAACAATGCAACCTTGTCTTCGAACCACTGCTCTTTAATCAACTTGTCCAGCATGGTATGACTTAAAGGGATAATTGTTTCAGCTAATATAGTTCAATTGTATCATCATAAAGTAATAGTTACAACTATTCTTGATCACCATTTAATGAACTGTGGATTGCAACTACTTAATAATTACTGAATATTATTATCAGAAGGTGTTTTTTGTGAAGATTTAGTATTTTCATAGTTAAAAGCGTAAGTCTTATGAAGCTAGACCACCATGGAAAACCTAGAAGCGCTGGAGGGCCGTTTCGTCCTATTATGGGACTCTTCAGCAGTGTGCATCCACGACCTCGCCTCACAAGATTCGAACCCAGGACCTGCTGAGGAGTCCCATAATAGGATGAAACGGCCGTCCAGTGCTTCTAGGTTTTCCCTAGTGATCTAGCTTCAATTAACTCACGCTTTCAACTATGGAAATTACTGAATACATTGACAAGTTTAATCAAGATTAATGTTTTACTTTAATTTAATCTACTTTCTGATAATTTATTCAACAACGAAAGAAAAAAAAACACTGTAAAACATTCTTGATGTATTAGAATATCAGAGATAGATTATATAGATTATTTTTGTATATATTTCTTATATTGCACATATTAAAGTGACATTATAGTTGCCATATTATTTATGATTTGGAAATGATCAAAGTATGTTGTGGATAGTTACTAAAAAGTTACCGATAAAAAATTTTTAAATATTTTTTTCATTTTATTGAATAGAAAGTTTTGTTGTTTTTTTTTCAGGTTTTTTTTTAATATTACAGTGATCAATATAATTTACATGTTATTCGGCATAGTCATAGGATAAACAAACTCACAAGAAGTAATACATAATTAGTTAAGTAAACCTAAAATTAGTTGAATAATAGACTTATACAATATAAGATAGTATTGTGGTGTTATGTGGTCTACTTATATCCATATAAGTAGTTTATGATGATGGTCAGATATAGAATGTATTTTGGCAGAAAACCGATAAGGAAAGAATGAGAACGAAATGCAATCGGTATGAAAATGCATGAACTATGAAATTAGAGAAGATGGACTGATATTTGCGGAAATAACAATTAAGATTGAGACAATTGATTGATAGTTGAAAGCTTACTTACTTACTTACTTACGCCTGTTACCCCTTGTGGAGGAGCATAGGCCGCTCACCAGCATTCTCCATCCAACTCTGTACTGAGCCTTCCTTTCCAGTTCTATCCAGTTAACATTCATCCTTTTCATATCTGCTTCTATTTCCCGGTGTAATGTGTTCTTTGGCCTTCCTCTTTTCCGCTTCCCTTCAGGATTCCAAGTTAGGGATTGAGTCGTGATGCACATTGGTGATTTCCTCAATGTATGTCCGATCCACTTCCAACGTCTTTTCCTAATTTCCTCTTCAGCTGGAAGCTGGTTTGTCCTCTCCCATAAAACGCTGTTGCTGATAGTATCCGGCCAGTGGATGTTGAGTATTTTGCGTAGACAACTGTTTATAAATAATCGTACTATTTTGATGACGGTTGTGGTAGTTCTCCACGTTTCAGCTCCATACAGTAGGACTGTCTTGACGTTCGTATTAAAGATTCTGACCTTGAAATTGGTTGAGAGTTGTTTTGAGTTCCATATGTTCTTCAATTGTAGAAATGCTGTCCTTGCTTTGCCAATCCTCGCCTTTACATCTGCATCCGATCCTCCTTGTTTATCAACGATGCTCCCCAGGTACTTGAATGTTTCCACCTCTTCCAGAGTTTCGCCATCAAGTGTGATTGGGTCGGTGTTCTCTGTGTTGCATTTGAGAATCTTGCTTTTTCCTTTGTGAATGTGAAGGCCTATCGATGCGGAGGCTGCTGCTACATTTGCGGTCTTCATCTGCATTTGGTCGTGTGTATGAGAGAGGAGGGCTAGGTCATCTGCGAAGTCCAAATCATCTAATTGATTCTGAGCTGTCCATTGTATTCCGTATTTCCCTTCAGATGTCGAATTCTTCATAATCCAGTCAATCACTAGAAGGAAGAGGAATGGGGAGAGTAGACAGCCTTGTCTGACTCCGGTCCTTACTGGAAATGCATCTGTCAGCTGTCCTCCATGCACCACCTTCACTGTAGTCCATCGTATAAGTTTTGGATAATGTTGACAATTTTTTCAAGAATTCCATAGTGTCGAAGAAGTTTCCATAATGTTCTCCTGTCCACGCTGTCAAACGCCTTCTCATAGTCAATGAAGTTGATGCATAGTGATGAGTTCCATTCCACTGATTGTTCAACGATGATCTGTAGTGTCGCAATGTGGTCTGTGCACGACCGATCCTTACGGAATCCAGCCTGTTGATCCCTAAGTTCGACGTCTACTGCGTCTTTCATCCGATTCAGCAGCACTCTGTTGAAAACTTTTCCTGGTACTGATAACAAACTGATGCCTCTGTAGTTCTCACATAGGCTCAGATCTCCTTTCTTTGGTATCTTGATGAGATATCCTTCTTTCCAGTCCGTTGGCACTTGTTCCTCTTCCCAAATCTTCTTGAATAGAAGGTGAAGTATGTTTGCAGTTATTTCAATGTCTAACTTCAGTGCTTCTGCTGGTATATTGTCAGGTCCTGCCGCCTTCCCACTTTTGATTTGTCTGATGGCCATCTTGACTTCTTTGATCGTTGGTGGAGTGACATCTATTGGAAGGTGAGTGTGGGCTGCTTCGATGTTCGGTGGATTCAATGGGGCTGGTCTATTCAACAGTTCCTCGAAGTATTCTGCCCATCTTTTCCTCTGTTCTTGAATCTCAGTGATTGTATAATAATAATAATATACTCACTAGTGACTGACGTCGAGAGATAAATCCAGGAGTTCTAGTGAAAAGCAGTGACCAGTGGAGTTCAAACCACATCCGTGGTGAGATATCAACTCACTGAACGGTTGCTCAACTTCGTGGATTGGTTGCAGTTAGAAATAAACACCATCGTATGCCGGTTCAGTGTTCTATCGGTTAAGTGCTCTGGCGCGAGACTGGTAGATCCTGGGTTCGAATCTCGCTTGCGAGGCGGTATCGTGGATGCGCATTGCTGAGAAGTCCCGTAATTGGACTAAACGGCCGTCTAGTGCTTTCAGGTTTTCCCTGGTGGTTTAGCATCAATAGACTCACGCTTTCAACTATGAAAATACTAAATCTCCACAAAACCCCTTCTGATAATAATTGATTGATAGTTTACAAATTAACTGTTTACTGTATCGTTATCAGAATTTAGTGAAATAGTTTAAAATTTATGCTTAAATACATTCAGTTGTCCCCAACTCGTGATCTTGTTCACTACAGTATGTGGTGTATTTTATTTTAGGGTGACAGATATAAGTAGTATGTAGAAGCAATCGGAAGTAAAATACCTGCTAACGGAAGATTGAAATGAAGAGAACAAGTAGGAAATTGGAGAGTAATGGAAATAACAACAGAATTAGAGGAATCATGAAGTATGTAAAGCACAAAGCAAAGAAGATGTGCAAATGATCTCAGTCAGTCAGTCAGCTACAACGTATGACCAGGCACATTTATGCATCGGTCCAAGTTGCCATACCTCACTCGTTAGCACAACAATATGAACAAATTCATAGAAGTGGTAATATATAAAAGAAAGATTGTATATAAGGATATAGTATAGGAAGGAAGAACGTTATGAAGTAATTTTAATCTTAAGGTATAAGGGAAGATAAAGAATGTATATACCTGTGCCATTGTGATAGATTCTGAGACATATCACCTATAGTCTCCAACCATTGGTTACGATAGTCACGCGGACCCCAACCAAGTAGTTTGCATCTACCAACATGGCTTAGACTAGACGTTAGTGACTTTGTGGACTTATGCCACTTTTTGGCTTGGCCACCCCTAACTCCCTTTCAACTATTCCCTATACTAGTCTGCATAGCTCGTCGTGGTAATCGGTGTTCAGGCATACGTAACACGTGGCCCAACCATCTCATTCGATGATTATTCATGACCTCATCAACTGATTTACTATCATTCCCTAATACCCTGTGAATGTACGATTTTGCATAGTTTACTTAAACATTTTAATTGTTGAATTACACAATAACTTTTATCTCTTCGATATCTTTTAATCTCCTCTATTTATTAGATGTGATTGGTTGTAAACCTGGACCAGATTGTTATCGAATTTGTGGACAAAAAAGTGGATGCTCAAATTTAGCTTATCCAAAACTTGTAATTAATATTATGCCATCAGGTTTGATGAAATATCCTTACGTTATTTTTATTCCATTGTCATATTATGCAGATTATTAACGTTTTTTCTTGGAATTCATTGAATTTCTTATTCATATTAGAAATAGTGATTTTATATTCCTATGAAGTGCGAGCAAATTATGTAACTGTATGTAACGCCTATCAATCACTAGAGAGTAATCAATGTCTACTATACTTACTAACGCCTGTTACTCCTCTTGGAGGAGCATAGGACGCACACCAGCACTCTCCATCCAACTTCATCATGGGCAATCCTTTACACTTGTTATTCATTCTCTTCATGTCTGCTTTCCATTCCCAACGCAGTGTGTTCTTTGGCCTTCCTCTTTTCCGCTTCCCTCCACCATTCCAAGTTAAGGATTGCCTCGTGATGCAGTTTGGTGATGTGCTCAATGTATGTCCAATCCACTTCCTCTTCAGCTGGAAGCTGGTTTGTCCTCTCCCATAAAACGCTGTTGCTGATAGTATCCGGCCAGTGGATGTTGAGTATTTTGCGTAGACAACTGTTTATAAATAATCGTACTATTTTGATGACGGTTGTGGTAGTTCTCCACGTTTCAGCTCCATACAGTAGGACTGTCTTGATGTTCGTATTGAAGATTCTTGCTTTGGAATTAGTTGAGAGTTGTTTTGAGTTCCATATGTTCTTCACTTGTAGAAATGCTGTCCTTGCTTTGCCAATCCTCGCCTTTACATCTGTATCAGATCCTCACTGTTCATCAATGATATCTATCTGCTGTTGTCTAATTCTTAAAGCTCATCAAGTGAAATTGGTAAGGCTTAAAAAAAAACTGTTCCTCGACTATATCGACTTGTGACACAATAAACGATTTGTTTCTTTTATAAAACACTTTCCAACTATAAAGTAATTAGGATTATCTTCAGCTTCATTGCTATGTTTTGTTTATTCCACAAGATGTAAATTCAATATAAAACTTTAATCAACAATTCGATTGGTTTGACCACCAGATTTCAATGACATAACAAAATAAATACCCAAAACAGAAGACTGAACTGATTTAATTATTTATTTATCATGCATATCATTCAATGTTTGTTGGTTCCCTATGAACATAAGTATTAGGTTTATTTATGACTATAGTTTTTGTTATGGTAAAGGATTCTCAGCACCACTTGTGTACTGTTGAAACAAATTTCTGTTTGTTATACATCCACGTCATGATTACTCAACAACATATTTTTACCATCATTGACAACCATCTCCGATTGATCGTTGGACATGAAAGTTGTTCACAATTCAGCCACTTTATGACGACTTCAAGATCGAATATTCTGAAGTTATGAGCTGAAGTAATCAACTATGAGTTCATACAAAGGGGTTATTGATGTCTACAATCGCTTCTGTTTATGAAATGTCATATTTGAATTTGCTATGAAAAAATGAATCACTGTGTTGGTATCACAATTCATAATCCAATCTCCATTGATATACCCAATTATTGAAATAGAAATCCTAGTTCTATCGAGAATGTTCACTGGTCGTCACGAGTGACTGAACACTCAAAGACATTGAAAAACTGTAATCACGTTTGTGAAGTTTACCAAATATCGAAGAAGTGGAGAATATTTTACAAAACATTTGTCAATTTATGCATGCGCTACAACCATCGAGTATCATTGTACATTCAATTTCATTGACAAGAATAATCCTCCGTTTGTTTATTTACTTTTCAATTAATTATCCCAACACTTCTTTCAATTCTAGGTCTTAGAGGTCTTATGTTGGCTGTGATGTTAGCTGCATTAATTTCTGATTTAACTTCAATTTTCAATTCAGCTAGTACATTGTTTACAGTTGATGTTTATATGAAAATTAGAAAGAAAGCAAAGAATATGGAGATAATGGTTGTTAGTCGGTAAGTCTAATTTTTATATTTTTCTAATCTATGTTATACGTCGTTGAAAATACCTATTACTTATAATATTTCATTCTAACCATTTTGGAATTCATCTAGTAAATTTAAAAGAATTGCTTATAGTAGTGCTGTGAATAATGCATAATTGATACAACTGAAGTAGATCAAAAGTGTTAAAGTGAGGAAACATAACTTCTAAGAACTGTCGTTATATTTTGAATAAATAGTTTTTTCAATAGATGACCCACAAGTATGTGAAAGATGGTTTCTGTGTTTCAATTTTGAAGGCATTATAAATATTTCACAAAGTATTCTGTTAAACTTTCTATCATTAGTTTAATAATGACATGCCATAATCAACACAGATCATTCATATTTCATTTGTTTTAAGAATGTTGTTGAGTGATACAAACATTGTAAGCCCACAAATGCCCTGGTACGGCCGAGAGTGAGGAGAGTCCGCTCTCCCTCTCCAATTGCTCTCAAATGGCCACGTGTATATAGCCTCTGCCACACAAGTCCTACTCACTCCATTCTCGTTGCATTACTGTTGTTTACGAAATTGAGAGGACAAAAAGAGAATATCCGGTGCTTTAATCGGGTTAGTGGTCACGGCGAGTCCACCTAGGGGAGTTGGAAAACCTCGACCACAAACCAATGGTGCACATGGTCTCCAGTATCCTGAGGGAACAAATAGCGTATGATTCAATCGTTGGTGACAGGCTACCATGGAGCTGTATCTCCTTACGATGCTGCACTGCCTTGTGTGTCATACCTTTAGGTCAAAGGCTCTGGGTGTGGTCCCCTAAGAAAACCACGTGCTTCTTTTTGGGCACTTGGGCAGTATCACAGCCCTCACACAAATCTTATTTGATTTGTGTGGCGCATATGTATCTGGTATCCCTTTGTACTAATATTAATGTGTTTAAATAAAAATAAAAATGTAAGTCCTAACAACTTACAATAGTGTTGTGATTTAAGCCCGGCTTTTTATCACGTGATTTAATTACCAATCGATATGCGACTTATGCAATCTTTGCACTGTGTTAAACCGATGAAGTTCGACCGGTATGAGAAGTCTAGCATCCTTATTGATTCTTTGTCCTCCTAGCTCTTCCAGATGAGTCCACAACACCAGTAACAGCTCCGACCATACGAATTATTTGTTTCAAATATACTTGGTTTATATACCAGCCAAACAGACCATATTCACACCATAAAATAGGAAATAACATTTGTACGAGATCAAAGTAAACTATGGCTGTGGACGTGTGAGATAGTAATCAATAAACTGAGTATAATTTAGGAACAGTAAATCGTATAATAATAATTCATAGGTCAAAATGAAGCTTATAATAAGATGGACATAGATACACATAACATAATTACTGAATAGCTGTACAATAAGTATATTTATAGAATATTAATCCATTATTAGATCCCAGAAGTTACCCGTAATTAGTGATGCAGAGGTTCGGCATCGTGTGTTCGGGAACAGAGACAACAATCCACTTGGTTTCACCATCTTGAAACACTGATTTCGGTGGCTTGGACATGTTCTACGAATGTCGTCGTGCATTATTTACCCACGTTGGGACTGGTTGAAAAAAGCGGAGAGGTGATCAGTGTATGACATGGTGTTGTGGTATGATAGAAAGCTGCAAAGGTTGGCTGTTCTTAATCTTCACTAGGATATAACAAATACATTAAGATATTTTATTGATTTATATATCTGATCAGACTTGTTTCTGAATACATTAAAACCTGTATACCAGATTTTTCATGTATTCTATTCAAATTTTGTCCTACATTCAGTGTTGTTGCTGTTGTTGTTTTTCTAGAATATTTGTAATTGTATTAATATTATTGAGTATTGCTTGGATTCCTGTAATTCAAGAATTTCAAGGCAGTCAATTATATATATATATTCAAGGTGTTTCAGCTTATCTTGCTCCACCTGTGGCTTCAGTTTATTTATGCGCTATTTTAAACAAACGAACTACAGAAAGGGTAATTAATTATTATTAATTCAGTATACTTTTACATTTTTGTTTAGTCTGTTACTGAGATGCTGATTAAATATCAAAATTTTTTGTCTAATGATAGTTGTAAACCTTCAAGACTCCATGTGAGTGCTTGTCTTGCGACGCAATTGGATGATTTCCTCAAAGTCTGCTCAATCCACTTCCAGCGCTTCTTCCTCATCTCTTCCTCCGTTGAAATCTTGTTTGGTCTCTTCCACAATAGATTGTTGCTGATAGTGTCTGGTCATCGGATCCGAAGTATCTTGCGTAGACAGCTGTTAATAAACACTTGTATCTTCTGGATAATGGCTTTCGTTGTTCTCCACGTCTCCGCCCCATACATTAGAACTGTCTTGAAATTTGTATTGAAAATTCTGATCATGGTGTTGATTGACAATTGTTTTGAGTTCCAGATGTTCTTCAGTCGATGAACAGTAGCATCATAATATTACATATATGTCGAGGAGCTACAGACTGAACACTGTTCAGATTTGGTACAGAGTTACAGGCTGGCAAAAAGTCTCAGTTATTTAAAATGCGAATGTAAACCAGCTGTCATTTCTTATGTTTACTAAACCACATCATGTTTCGACACACGATGGTTACCGAAATAATAGTTGGTTGAAGATGGCCATGTCACTAATTATTGAGGCTATTATTAACTATAGATCTAAGTGATGTCGCAATTTTTATGATGTCAGAATCGGGTCAAAAGCTATCAAAAGTTAATGGTTGGAAATCTTACAAAGCATTGGTTTAGAACACTCACAATAGTTTTGATATGTTTACTTTTCATTCATGTCCACTACATATCATCGGACTAATTATTATGTGAAGAACTAAACATGGGTAAAAATGAAAAGTCCAAAAGCCACTTTTTATACTACAAATTTGAGACTCAACATATGAGACATTTCGATTTGAGGTTTGTGTTGTTAACTTATTATGGATTGAGATAGAATTCTGATCAATAATATTTACTCATAGTCCAGCTTCATCGTGTGCTGATTCATTAGAAAATTCGGACTATCAATTTCTAAATTAATGGTTACTTGCCTGAATGTTTATATGAAATCAAGGTTATGAATTTGTAAGTATGACACAAATGAAAAATAAAAACTGTCTACAATACCGTGAACCAGTATTTACGACAAAGTTATCAACCCATAATGTCATAAAATCGCTTTCCACTTCCTATTATAACTTGCATCATGTGACAAATCTCCCAAATGCCCTGGTACGGCCGAGAGTGAGGAGAGTCCGCTCTCCCTCTCCAATTGCTCTCAAATGGCCACGTGTATATAGCCTCTGCCACACAAGTCCTACTCACTCCATTCTCGTTGCATTACTGTTGTTTACGAAATTGAGAGGACAAAAAGAGAATATCCGGTGCTTTAATCGGGTTAATGGTCACGGCGAGTCCACCTAGGGGAGTTGGAAAACCTCGACCACAAACCAATGGTGCACATGGTCTCCAGTATCCTGAGGGAACAAATAGCGTATGATTCAATCGTTGGTGACAGGCTACCATGGAGCTGTATCTCCTTACGATGCTGCACTGCCTTGTGTATCATACCTTTAGGTCAAAGGCTCTGGGTGTGGTCCCCTAAGAAAACCACGTGCTTCTTTTTGGGCACTTGGGCAGTATCACAGCCCTCACACAAATCAAATGAGACTTGTGCGGTGAATATATATATATATATATATATATATATATATATATATATATGACGAATCCTCAACATATCAGTTCTTGTTTATCGGTTGGAGTGGAAATCCTGTTGACATTGTTACAGATGTCACATATTTAATCAATATCGTGTCTGTCATAGATCTCTTTCTCTATCTAGATGCTCTCACATTCTTCACGCGTATACAGTCACTGACACAGAAGTTCTAGTCACTGTCTTTTCACGGTAGAGATGTTGTCTACGAAGTTGAAAGGATGAAAAGCTAGGACATGTAAAATGTCACTTGGCAATAAGTTATTACTAAATTCACTTAGCATTGTTTGTTTAAATCTTCCCATTGATATTTAGGACTGCAACTGGTCAGTTAGTTACTGGGTTCGAGTCCAAGAGATGCAAGTACATCCAGCTGACGAGTCTCAAATAGGACGAAACGCTCGTCCAACTTGATTACACTGCCACTAGCCACTATCCATCTTTGCTTACAAGTTACTACTAATATTTAGATTTACTAGGTGACGTTACCTCTCTTTTTTTCTGAATTTTAAAGGGTGCATTCTATGGATTAATGTATGGATTAATAACTGGTTTAATTCGATTAATTCTAACAATTATCTATCATGAACCAGTATGTGGTGAAGAAGATAATAGACCATGGATTATTAAAGATATTCATTATATGTATTTTGCATTATTCTCATTTATAACATGTGGTCTTATTGTATGTTTATTATCATTAACTGAAAAACGTTTAACCAATGAACAATTATGTCGTTTAACTTATTGGACAGCATGGGATCAACCAGCTAATGATAATAATAATTCATTATATCAAATTAATTCAAAAAATGATATACACTCTACTGAAATGATTATAAAGAATGTGGATAATAATTATCATAATGTTGATGGTGATGATTATGTCGTTGGTCATCATAGTGATGATCATGTCGATGGTGATGATCATCTTGATGGTAATCATACTGATGCTGCTGCTGCTGATGATGCTGATGATGATGATGATGATGATAAAGATGTTAACAAAACTAATCATTCTATCTATCATCAATATGATAATCATGAAATGATTCATAAAAGAGATATCTCTACTAATAATTTAAATCAAATGAATATGAATAATAATGTTAATTCATTACAAATTTTTGATGAAAATAATAATATGAAATGTCAACAATTAAAAGAAGTTGAAAATTTTAATGATAAGAAGAATAGTGAAGGTATGTATTAAATCAGAAGGGGGGGTTTTGTAATTTTATATAGATGAAATCATGAGTCAATTGAAGCTAAACAACCATGGAAAACCTGAAAGTATTGGACGGCCGTTTCGCCCTATTGCGGGACTCTTCGGTAGTGCGCATCCACGATACCGCCTCATGAGATTCGAACTCAAGACCTATCAGTTTCGTGAGCGAGCGCTTAACCAATCCATGAAATTGAGCAACCATTTACCAATTTCTTCAGTGAGTTAATATCTCACAGCAAACCTGGTTGAACTCCATGGGTTACTGCTTCTCACTAGAAGTCTAGGAAATAGCTCATGGAGCAAATCACTAGTGAGCATATGATCATTGTCAGAAGGGGATTTTGTGGAGATTTCAGTAATTTTATATAGTTGAAATCATGAGTCAATTGAAGCTAGACCACCATGGAAAACCTGGAAGCACCGGGTAACCGTTTCGTCTTATTATGTGATTCTTCAGAAGTGTGCATCGACGATCCCACCTCGCAAGATTCGAACCCAGGACCTGCTGAGGAGTCCCACAATAGGACGAAACTGCTGTCCAGTGCTTTCAGGTTTTCCATAATGGTCTAGCTTCAATTGACTCATGATCTCAACTATATAAAAGTATGCATTGAATGTTTAGATTTATTGAATACTCCAAGTCTATTCTAATTTGTTTATATTTATTGACTACTTAAATGTTCATTGTTCAGCAGTGTAGGAAAAATCCCATTGTAATAATACTTTACTAATAGACTGACCATTTAAATTGTATTTTGAAGTGGTCTGTTCAATATTCGAGACACCCGTGGAAACCACTATTTGATGTATCAATAATCTGATTGATTGTGTGGTTGATATTAAATATCTTACCGTCATTAGGTTGGATATAATAATTCAATCTTTGGTAGTAACCAGATGTAATTTTTATCTTCAAGTCGTTAGCATACTGTAACCACTAATGTTCTCGATAAGTGTTGCATACTAGGACATGATGAAAATGCATGTAGGTGTTTCAGAAGAAGTGTCAATTTTGCACACACTCACGTAATCCAAGTTCGATCGATTTTAGTCCGTGTTAGAGTTCCAGACGGAAGTTTCCAAATAGGATATCAATAATGAGTATACCGGAGGTTGATACTTACTGGAAACAGACTGAGATGTGAACAGAGCCATAGAAATGGGTCTTCGTTATTATTTCTGGAACCATGTAGTGCGCACTATTTATTCAAGCTATTCCCTAAACCATAGTATATGTGAAACGCACTTTGTTGAGATGATGAATCAATTTGTAGTAGAATCCTTCTTTTGTTGCATCTAGACTACAATCTATCAGCACTTGTGGGGATATTCCATGGTAGATTAGTTCTTCACTCCATCTTCTTACTTTATTTATGGGTCTTTCTTATTTGACATATAAACTAGATAGATACATGGCCAATTGTATTCGTTCCATATTTTCACATGTGTTTCCTTATTATTATAGTCAATGGGATTTGATTCACATTAACAGTGATCTATAACATACTTACTAGATTCACTCTATAATCATAACCAGTATTTGTTGCTGACAGCTTCAAAGAACAATTAAATAATTATACAATATTTCCCGGTTTTAAGGTGGTTCTTCAGTTGATAAGGATGATGGTAGTTGAAAAATGAAAACAATCTTAAATTTATCGAGTATTCATCTCATTACTTAAGAATCATGATAGTTAGTTAAACTTTATTATTTTCATAATATAAAAAGAATAAAGAGCAGTTATATTATGTCATCAACTATATACACCAGTATATCAATCTAATGTATTTAAGTATGAATCAGATATTTTGTGGATGAATTTAATGCTAATCTGTTCAACAGGTAATATGGAACTAGTAGCTGAACGATAACTTCTGAGACTAGATTATGGATGAGCATTGAGCGACGCTAAACTGACCGCATAACTTGTTATCTCGTATCTGGTTGGTTCGTCCACAAACTATAGTCCCCTCATGGTTAGCAGAGATGGATAGAGGCTAGCAGTGGAATCCAGGACGCGCGTTTCGTCCTATTTGTGACTCGTCAGCTGGATGTATCTGCATCTCAGAGTTGATGTTCACTCTGAGACTCGAACCCAGTACCCTCACTTCAAACGCCATCGCGTTATCCACTCGGACACTGAGTCCCCTCAATTTAATTTGTGATATTTTTTTGACAAAATGACATACTCATTTCATATTTAATAATTGAATATTATAACTACAATCATAGTGAATGAGAACATAGGTGAGAACAACTGATTATCTTTTAGCACAAAAGTACAGACTATTCTACTAAAATTTGACAACAATATTGTAAACAGTTAATTTACAAATTATCAATCCATTGTCTCAATTTTGACCGTTTCTTCTGTAAATATCAGTTCATCGTTTCCGATTATTATTGTTTATGCACTTTCATATGAATTGCGTTTCGCTTCCATTCTTTCCTTATCAATCTTCTACTTGAAATACTTTCAATGTCCGACTATCGTAATATACTACTTATGTGGATATAAGTAACCCACATAGGGCTGCAAGTTTCTCACTATTTTTGTTCCTTTCTCCCAGTCCATGTCGTCCGATGATTTATTCATATCGGGCGTTGTTCATTCCAACCTTAACATTTAAATCTCCCATCAGAATGGTCAGGTCCTTTGTTGGGCACTTTTCAACGATTGACTGCAGACTATCGTAGAATTGGTCTGTAACGTCTTCATCGTAGTCGTTGGTAGGCTCATAGCATTGAATGACGTTCATTGTATTGCCCTCTTTCTTTGTTTTAAAGGAAGCTTTAATAATCCTTGGTCAATGAGATTCCCATCCTATAAGTGCATTTTGTGCTTGTTTGAACAGCATCAATGCAGCTGCTTGAGTATGTGGGGCATTTTCTTCTTCATGACCGGAGTATAACAAAAGGTCTCCTGAAGATAGTCTTTGTTGTCCAACCAGCGTTCAATGTATTTCACTGATCCCAAGCACCTCCAGGTTGTATGTCCTCATTTCTGCAGCAATTTGTAAGGCTCTGCTGGTCTTCCACATTGTCCGGACGTTCAATGTACCTATAAGAATTGTTGCTGTGGTTGTTAGAAAAGGCATCGACTTCATGATTTCCAAAGGAACTTGGCTTTCATCATGAGACGTCATAATTATTCCTTCTACTCTCAGGGTAGAGTTTAAATGGTTTGAATAATTTTTTTCTGATTAGCGTTCTTTTAGGGAGTTGGTTTTCTACGAGATGAGGTCGCTAACCTCATACCCAATCCTCCCCTCTTTTCTGGGCTTGGGACCGGCAGTAGCCCCCGGAGGCGCTACAGGCGTTTTTTTTTTTCAATATACATCAGATTTATTGATTGAATATTATAACTACAATCTATTGTGACAGCTTTTTTTTTTCTATTCATTTTAGATCATCAATCTTCAACAGATCAAAAACATAAATCTCAATCTTCATCATGGTATAAAATTCTTAAAAATATATGTCTTTGGTTCTGCGGTTGTGCTGATTATCCATGTTCTAATCTAGATATAAAAAATTATTATCAATGTAATTGTTTACAAAAATTATGTAATCAATTTATAACACATTCTCATCCTTCTCATCATCATCATCATCATCATCCTGATGAAAAAATTTATATTATTACATCGAATGATAATCATTTTATTGAAGATAAATTTATATACAATAATGAACAATATCAATTAAATACAATAGATAATTATTATAAACAATCAATTATATCATTAAAACAAAATTCATATATTAAATTAATTTTATATATTGGTTTAATATTAACTATATTATTATCTATATTTGGTTTTATATTTTTTTCAATTTATTTTAATTCTATTCAAATTGGTCCATTAACAATTCATATTAATAATTGGATAATAATTAATAATGAAACATTAAAAAATGCATTAAATTTATTAAATCATCATGGATTCATTAAAATAAAGTAAGAATATCCCCCACCCCACCACCCCGTTGTTTAGTTGGTTAATATATTTGTTCTTTTATATAAATTTTATTATGATAATAATTAAAAGTAATAGTTTGTTTAGATATGATTATGTCAACAATATGTTTACAGCAAATCTTATTGGATTACGAAGATGTTATATATATATATATATATATATCTATACATAGATACATTCGTTTTTGTTTCTGACCAAACACTAGATTTCATCTACCAGATGTATTGGATATCGAGATTGTATCTGACTTTATTAAATTCATGAACATCTTAATTACACTTATTACTTACTTACTTAAGCCTGTGACCCTTTCGTGGAAGAGCATTGGCCGCATACTAGTATTCTCCATCCAACCTTGTCCTAAGCACATGGACAAGACAACACTATTGAGGCTTCTTCGACACTACGGCGTGCCCGAGAAGATAGTCAATATCATAAGGAATTCCTTTGATGGATTAAATTGCAAAATCGTGCATGAAGAACAGCTCACCGACTCATTCGAGGTAAAGACCGGTGTTAGGCAAGGTTGCCTACTCTCACCGTTTCTCTTTCTCCTAGTGATCGACTGGATTATGAAGACGTCAACATTTGGAGGAATGCACGGAATATAGTGGACAGGCAGGATGCAGCTTGACGATTTAGACTTCGCGGATGATCTGGCTCTTCTATCAAAAACACAACAACAAATGCAGGAGAAAACGACCAGTGTAGCAGCAGCCTCAGAAGCGGTAGGTCTCAATATAAACAAAGGGAAAAGCAAGACTCTTCGATACAATACAATACAATACAACACAATATGCACCAATCAAATTACACTTGACGGAGAAGCTTTGGAGAATGTGGAAACCTTTACATATCTGGGCAGCATCATAGATGAACACGGTGGATCTGATGCAGATGTGAGGGTGAGGATCAGCAAAGCAAGAGCAACATATTTACAACTGAAGATCATCTGGAACTCAATACAAATGTCAAGACAATTCTAATGTATGGGGCGGAGACGTTGAGAACTACGAAAGCCATTATCCAGAAGATACAAGTGTTTATTAACAGTTGTCTATGCAAGATACTTCGGATCTGTTGACCAGACATTATCAGCAACAAGTTAATGTGCGAGATAACAAACCATATTCCATCCGGTGGAGGAAGAAATGAGGAAGAAGCACTGGAAGTGGATTGGGCAGACTTTGAGGAAATCACCCAATTGCGTCACAAGACAAGCCCTCACATGGAATCCTGAAGCTCAAAGGAGAAGAGGACGACCAAAGAACACATTGCGCCGAGAAATAGAGACAGACACGGGGAGAATGAACAAAAAATGGATAGAACTAGAAAGGAAGGCCCGGGACAGAATGGGTTGGAGAATGCTGGTCGGCGGCCTATGCTCTATTGGGAGTAACAGGCGTGAGTAAGTACGTAAGTAACCTTGTCCTGGTCAATCCTTTCTAGTTCTTTCAAGTTGTTATTCATCCTTTTCAAAGTATATATAAATGTTTGGAACCGCTGAGTAAGTAATGCAGTTGCTAAGAAAACGGTACTAAGTAAGGATGATATATCAATTGATGAATTAGTGAAACTTCATCAGTTGAGATGGCTAGGACATTTGTTACGTATGTTCAACCACCAACTGCCTCGTCGAGCGATGTCATATCGTGTAAGAGTATGATACATTATATGATATGATATAAATAAGTATTGAATTCTGTATAAAAATGTCTATTTATCATCATACTAAGGTGGGTTTTGTTTTCTGTTTATTCTGTTGACAGTTTTGACCATCGCTCTTATTGATGATGATGATCCCTCTTCATATTTTAACAAAAACTTCAATTCCTGTATTAATAATAATTAGAGAATTAGTGCTATGAATTATTCAACGATTCACAATATTATTTTGTTCTCGTATATCCTGGAACCACCGAATAAGTAATACAGTTATTAGGAAATGGGTACCAGGTATAGATGGCAAATCGATTGATGAAGTAGGGAAACTTCATCAGTTGAGGTGACTGGGACGACAAACAATGTTTTATGGTGTAGGTTAGATAAAAGCTAGGGTTGGCCAGAACTAAACAAGGCACAAAATCATGAAATCATTGACAAGTGGACTGAGCCATGTTGGTAGGTGAGTGTAAACTACCTGATTGGGATCCGCGAGACGATAGCAACCGATGGTTACAGACCTAGAGTGACATAGCTCAAAATCGTTTACAACGGCGAAGCTGCATCTACTTTTTGTGTTCTGCCAAATCTTAATCTTCTGAATCCCTCATGTCCGTTCTTTTCTCTTTGCAAATTTATTTCACTGTATTATACTCCTTGAATAACATCTTCAAACCATAATCTTTCACATTACTGCTTATACACGCACTACTTCTATCATTATGAGAGTACAATCGACAATTGTATCTTTGTGTTAACTTCAATTGATATACGTACTTACCTAAGTACATACGTACGTACGTAGTTCTACGATGTTACTGACTCACTAACATATCAATCTTTCTACATCATTATTGTTTTTCTGACCGATCATTCATATATTTCACATAGATTATTATTAATACAAATCAACTAAATCATTACACACGTACAAAAATGAAATTGTCTATATAAGATTTACAAAAGTGTTTTATTTTTTAGGTGTGAAAGTTTTCTTACACGTGATTCTTGTCATGTTTTATGACTGGTGAATTTGGCATCACTACATAGAAGTAGTATAGTTAAATAATTTACAGAAGCTTAATAATATTGATTTGTTGAAATAATTCACTGAAATCTTTATATCATAGAGTATGATTTAGTCAATGTTGCAAAATCAGAACTGAATGCGCACTGTTGAGGAGTCCCATAATAGGACGAAACGGCTGTCCAGTGCTTTCAGGTTTTCCATGGTGGTCTAACTTCAATTGACTCATGATTTCAACTATGAAAATACTGAAATCTCTACAAAAACCCCTTCTGATCTAGAATCAGAACTGTTATATTCTTTCTCTATTGTTTCACTTTCTACTATCCAATGAAATATATTTGTTATCAGAAAGAGATTTTTGTGGATACTAGAGTAATTTCTTAGTTGAGTTCGCAAGCCAATTGAAATTAGACCACCATGGAAATTTTGGAAGCACTAGACGGCAATGAGATGTGGCAACTACAGTTTATTAGCAAATAACGCAGTTCACAATGGTATGAGCGCATATTAAGCGAATTTGAAGCACAGAGGCAAATACGCGTATGTGATTAAATACAGACGCAAATTTATAGTGAAATCGAATAAGTGCACTGCAAAGCAAAGCAAGGGTTAATAATAAGATTTCCGTACATATACACACATAGGGAGGAGGAGGATGGATTGATTGATCGAGTGACATTTAAGCAATAAATATTTTAGTTCGGATCTGTGATTTGAGATCTGTTGACCATAACAGTGCAAAGATATAAACGAATTGTTACTATGCTATCAAATAACATTGTCTGTTAAGTAAGTTAATAAAAGGGCTTAACTATAATCGAAATTGGTTGTAGGATAGTTACTATAACTTCATTATGAAGACCATGCCTCGCGAGATTCGAACCCAGGACCTAGTAGTCTCGCTTTCAACTATGAAAATACTAAACCTCCACAAAAACACCTCATTATTAAGAGATTTTTAATTAAGATATACTTTTATTTTTGATATTGTTAAGTTCCCTGAACTAGATGGTTTAATCATAATTGTGAAATTATCACTATCTTTCTAGATAATAACTTTGTAAACATCTAATGAACAAGAAATATTGGTCATACAACATCTACTTTGTATTTTTGCTATGTGCTGTTTTTGATTATTGTAAACGATTATCATACTTGGCATTATTAAGTCAGTCAAATACAACGTAGGACCATGCACATATATGCATCGGTCAAAGTTGCCATACCTCATTCGTTAGCACAACAAGATGAACACCGAATTCATAGAAGTAGTTCCTTCAATGGTAGTAATGTATAAAGGAAAGGTTGTATATCAGGATATAGTAGAGGAAGAAAGGTATGAAGCAATTTTAATCCCATAGTTTAAGGGAAGACAATGAGTGTATTCACCTAAACCATTGTGATCGATTCTGAGACATGTCACGGACACACACAGTCTCCAACCACTGACTACGATAGTCGCACGGACCCCGACCAAGTAGTCTGCATCTACAAACATGACTAAGACCAGAAGTTAGTGACTTCAAGACCTGATGACATGTTTTGGTTTGTCTGCCCCTAACTTTCTTCCAACCATCCCCTACACTAGTCAACATTGCGAGTCGTGGAAATCGGTGTTTCAGGCATACGTAACACGTGCCCTAACCATCTCAATCGATGAAGATTCATGACCTCATCAACTGATTTAGCATCATTCCCTAATACCCTGCGTCTAACCTCATTAATAGTTACCCGGGCATCCCAGCAGATTCGAGCAATATTTCTAAGGCATCTGTGGTCAAATACAAGTACCTCATGAATATCTTCTAATCTTAATGGCTACGTTTTGCAGACGCAATGTAAAACAGGGAGAACTGCTGTGCAACATACTCGTATTTTGATTGATAGACGAATATCTCGCCTTCTCAATAGGTGACGTAAGTTGGAAAAGGCCAAACGAGCTTTCTGAATCCGTGCAGAGATTTTGTCACACACCAAACCAATAGGGCTAATCAGACTTCCAAGATACTATGTTGTTGGCCGAACCAAGATACGTGTAGCAGAGTTGAAATCGGAAACTTACTGAATAGAAGTTGACCACATTAATCACTAAGCTACTACTCTTTTTTATTAGTTGTGCTAGTCAGATGATGTTGGACTAATCTTCAGAAGAAATCAGTCGGATTTTATATGTAGTACTTTAACGTATTGAGATTATTGGTAACAATTCACAGTAAATAGAAATAAATATTCGTAATACCTTGATTGTAATCAATCGAACCATTTCAACATGAATAGTATAGGTCTTCAGACTGTTGTTTTAGTTTTCTATTCAGAGCAAAAAGCAGAGATGAGCACAGTAAACTATTCAGTTCGCATTACTAAATGAAAATTGTAACTCATGTCATGCATGACCTTAGTGTTCCATAAATCACGTGTTAATATTGAATAAAGTTTAACTAGTTTTGATGATTAAACTGATAAACAATTTGAACATTCCAGAGTTCATAAACTGGTAGATTTCGGTAAATTTTGAAAGAATCATCATCAAGCGTAGATTTCAGTGACAAATGAAACTAGAAAAAGGAGACAGATGTTGTAGAATCAGAACTGTCGAATTCTTTCTCTTTCTTGCATCTGACCAACGTCGCAGAGTCGAAGTGACATAAATCACTGGTGCTCAACCATAACACTCATTTCTACTGTGCATTTGATCTCATCACAGTCACTCATTTCCAATAAATGTTAATCAACAGAACTATAAACTATGAAGATGTTGAATACTACCAAAAAGATGATCATTACTACATAGTAATGGGTGTCAAATCATTTTAATCTATTCATCTTTGACTTCACCACTGTAGTCAGTGTCGAATCTAGGGCCGTAAGCACCACATGATAATAACATAGTTGGAAATTTGAGATCAGATTCAATCGTTCAAGAGAGGAGGACAATGATTTAAAATCACCAACAGTGATATCTTAAACAAATTTCAAACATAAATATTTCATGTATAGTAAAATCAATATTTGTTGATTAACAATCACTGTAGCACGTCTGCACGATGCGAAAAGAATATGATACCTTAATACACTGTGTATAACCTTATGATAGTTAACAATATTCAGTTAGTGAATGCTGTCGTTCTTACTTTGTTTAAGTTTGTGAATGTGCGATGTGGATTACTTATATCCACACAAGTAGTATATAACGATGGTCAGGCATAGAATGTATTTCGGCAGAAGATCGATGAGGAAGATAAGGAACTGATATTTACAGACGGAATGGTCAATGTTGAAATAATTGATTAATAGTTTACAAATTAGCTGTTTACTATATGGTTGTCAGATTTTAGTAAGATAATATGTGAATGATTATCTGCAACTTTCAGTGAACGAATAAAGCATTTCCATGTATTGACAATAGTTTGCTAGAAAAAATAATAAGAACTAATTGAGTGTGATGGTTTTATTAAGTTTATGACTATCGCAATTTGTAATTAGGAATTTTGATTAAACTACGTGATTGGCATTTGGTATCTTCCTAAATCTTTAAGTAGGCAGTAATTCCATACTGCTTTCATTATGGTTTATATTAAATTTACATAGAAGGTAATCAAATGGAATAATGAGAACATATTATGTTGTATCATAAATATTGTTTGCACTTATTGTGCGAATGGTTATTTCATCAGCCTTGTGGAATGGAGATAGCAACAACACCACTTACTCCAGATACATAATGGTGAAATTATTGGAATTTATCTGGGTAAAATTCATTATCGATAGACATCAACTTATATATGATCATGTACGTGAATTTAAATTTTATCCCATTCCATAAGCAGGTGGCTATCAGGACTCAGTAACTAAGTGGATAACGCGATGGCGTTTGAAGCCAACGGTACAGTGTTCGAGTCCAAGAGTGAACATCAACAATTCTGAGATGCAGGTGTACATCCAGTTAACGAGTCCTAAATAGGACGAAACGCGCTTCCAACTGGATTCCACTGCTAGCCACTATCCATAATAAATAAAATAAAATAAAGAAATCACTCTTCAAAGTGTTTATTTTGGTTGTTAGTAAAGATTTCTTAAGTTAATAGACAAACATTTTGTTTACGTACATAAATAAAATAAATAATCAATGAACTAAACTAAGAAATTAGATAAAAATTCAATTTATTACAAATATTAAAAACTACTTAATTCAATTAAGTAGTATAATTAAATATACGAAATAAAGGGATTAAGAAATGATGTGATGATTATTTTTTTCGAAATGTTATCATATTATTATTTTGTAAATAAGTAATATGTTTTAAATAATGTTGATTAATTAAAGTTTTATTACCTATCAATGGTAATGGACCTATTATGATATCATTAAAATATAATGAATAAAATAAATAAGCAAATATAGTTAAACAGATAATTATAATTAAACCAATTTTTAAACAAAATTTAGCTAAAGAATTTTGATTAAGATTAGTAATTTTATTCAATCTCATTTGAGTAGTATCTTCTTGTTGTTGTTGTTTATTAAATATTTTGGAACATTTTGTACAAGGTGAATTACCTAGACCACATAACCATAAACAAATAGATTTGAATAGATGAATTGATTTCGGTTTATTGATATTGATGTCTAGAAATAGAAATAGTAAATTGTATGATTATGTATGAAGGAAATATCATGTATGACCGGAATATACTTTCTTACTTACTTATGCCTGTTATTCCTCGTGGAGGAGTATAGGCCGCTCATCAGTATTCTCCATTCAATCATGCCATGGGCAATTCTTACAAGTTGTTATTCATTCTTGGCATGTCTGCTTACAATCCCCGACGTAATGTGTTGTTTGGCCTTCCTCTTCTCTGCTTCCCTTCCGGATTCCAAGTTAGGGATTGACTCGTGAAAAAGTTCGGTGGTTTGCTCAATGCATGTCCAATGTCTTTTCCTAATTTCCTCTTAAGCTGGAAGCTAGCTTGTCCTCTCCCATAAAACGCTGTTGCTGATTGTATCCGGTCTGTGAATGTTGAGTATTTTGCGTAGACAACTGTTTATAAATACTTGTAACTTCTTGATGATGGATGTAGTAGTTCTTCACGTTTCAGGTCCATACAGTAGGATTGTCTTGACGTTCATATTGAAGATTTTCACTTTGATATTGGTTGACTGACAAATGTTTTGAGTTGCATATGTTGTTCAATTGATATCACTATCGGTAATGAAATTATCAAGTTAACTTTAAGTGTGTATTTCATTCTAACGATGTTGTTGTTGTTGTTATTGTTTTTTTCGTGTTCCAATATCTTACCATTAACATAATTGAGTTAAAGTATTTATTTTCAAACGATAAAAATGTCTATTCTTAAAGTTATCCATTTAAAGATGTTGTTAATGATTATCATTAAAAGGAAATAAGTTAAACAGTTTAATCAAAGCATTATTAACTAAAGAAATATTAAATTTCGATGCGCACTGCTGAGGAGTCCCATAATAGGATGAAACGGCCATCCATGTGCTTCCAGGTTTTCCATGGTGATTTAGCTTCAATTGATTCATTATTTAAACTATGTAAATATTAAATTGTGGTCAACCGAAATTTATTGACTTCTTGTTTCGGAATAAAATATCACCAGTGAAATGTTTGTTAAGTTCTTTTTAGAAAGCCAAATGTAGAATCTTAGCACTAACTATGATCAAATAAGGCAGGATATGTTCGTAGTTATTACAGTGACAAAACTCACAAAACAGATTATCAACTGAACCTTTTTATTGGGACACACTGAACAATAATGCTGAACTTGGTACTGTCATTTCTGCATGCGAATACTCAAGCATCGGCAGTACAAACACTAATAAACCGTCACTGAGTTACGATTTTTTTTAAAAACATCCAATTTCTTAAAATCACTAACAAATCCAGTTGCCAACTAAAGATTAAACTTTAAGTTGCTGGGCTAAAAAGTACGATCTAGTTTCCAGTTCAACTGAATAGTACCAAACTCTTTTGATCTTAATGTATCATAATTAAATAAAAAGGAATCTACACGAAAACATAGGAACATCATTGATAGTATTAACGCCATTTAGAATGACGTTAGACACAGAGTATTAGAGAATGGTAGTAAATCAGTTGATAAGTTTGTGAATCTTCATCGACTGAGATGGTTGGTACACGTGTTACGTATGCCTGAACACCGATTACCACGACGCGCAATGCTGACTAGTAATGGCGATGGTTGGAAGAGAGTTAGGGGCGGTCAAAACAAAACATGACATTAATTATTGAAGTCATTAACTTCTAGTTTGATCCATGTTGGCAGATACAGACTAATTAATTAGGGTCCGCATGACTATCGCAACCAATGGTTGGAGACTGTGTGACATGGCTCAGAATCTATCACAATGGTGTAGATGTATACACTCTTTATCTTCCCTTATACCTTGAGATTAAAATTGCTTCATATCTGTCTTTCTTCCTGTACATCTGTTATATCTTGCGGCCGAGTGGATGGGTAGTTGATGTGTGACTTGATGAGACCGCCAATTAGAGAGAGCGAATTCTCGATTGGAACAGTGACACGAAACCCGTACGAGCAGACTAGAGTGCTAACCGGTCCTGCGATCTGCCTAACCCAGCCAGTTAAGCCCAAAACACCAATAACAGCCTCGGCAATATGAATCATTATTTACAAACATACTGAGTTTTTATACAAACCAAAGTAATCAATAAACTGATTATAACTCAAGAATCGTATGATAATAAATCAAAGATCAAAATAAAGCTAATGATAAGAGGAAACACGAATATGAATAATTTAGTTACGTAACAACTGTACAATAAGAAATAGGCATAATACATTGGTCGATAAATAGTCATTGGAGTTACCATTCATAATTCACCAGGGGATATAACAACATCCTTACATACAATCTTTCTTTTATATATTACCGCCACTAGAATAACTACTTCTATGAACTCAGTGTTCATCTTGTTGTGCTAATGAGTGAGGTATGGCAATTTAGACCGATGCATATGTGTGCCTGGTCCTAAGTTGTAGCTGAGTGACTGACTAGCCTCTATCCAGTTAACATCACCATCAATAGAAAGTGAAATGTCTGACGGCAGAAGGTTAAAAAGATCAACGAAAAAATAATGAGAACGAAAAATGATTTGTGTGCAATCGAAAGAACAATGAAGTCTGAGACGATTGAATGATATTTGCGAAAGGAACAGTCAATTTCGAGACCATTGATTGACATCTACTGTATGGTTCTCAGATTTTACTAAGAGATTCTATAATTTTGTGTTCAAATACATTGGATTGTCTCCACTTATGTTCTCGTTCACTATAATACCACTTCTTTCATATTATGTTATTCGTCGAGAAACAAATTCTCTTAACTACGTATTTAAGAATAAAAGTCATATGGATCTAATATCATCTAACAAGTCAATATTTACGCATGTCCTCCAGAATCCCAGAGTACGAACACCGCATGTAGTTCATTACCAAAGGATACCCTAGCACACATTCACATAGCATACGCCCCCAAACGCCCTGGTACGGTAGAGAGTAGGGAGAGTCCACTCTCTCTCTCCAAATGATCCCACATGGCCATACGTATACAGCCTCTGTCAGGGAAGTCCTACTAACTGCCTTATCGTGGCTTTACTATTGTTTACGAAATTGACAGAACGAAAAGCGAATGTCTGGTGCTTTAACCGGGTTGGTGGACACGGCTAGTCCACCGAGGGGAGTTGGAAAACCCTGATTCTAAACCGATGGTGCACATGGGCTCCAGGATCTTGAGGTAACAAACGTCGTATGAATCAATCGTTGGTCACCGGCTACTATGGCACTGCATCTCCTTACGATGATCCACTGCCTTGTGAATCAGATCTTTAGGTCAAAGGCTCCGGGTGTGGCCCCTGAGAAAACCACCTGCTTCAGTTTGGGCACGTGAGCAGTATCACAGCCATTACACAAATCAAATGAGATTTGTTCGGTGCACATGTATCACATAGCAAAGTCTTAAAACATCATAATAACATTACAATCCTATAAAATCCGGACACAAACTTTGTTTTAATTATTTATATAGAACATACCACAAACTAGAGTCAAACACCTTGAAATCAAAAACAATTCAATTCATTTATCAAGCTCTTATTAACACGGTAGGTAAAAGAAAAAGTGTGTTTTTGTTGGGTCTAATTACTAGGTCTAATTTCAGTGTACAAATATCATAATATCTACACATCGTACGATCACTTGGTTTCTTAGTTATGCATGATACCAAGATTATATCTATCTATCTATCTATTATATATATATATATATGATTAGTATTTTCTCTTGATGACGAAAAGGTCACCTTCATGTAATGTTATCATAGAACAGGCAATAGACGTATATATATATATATTCTACATACCTAATAAGAAAAGCGTTAATCATAGAATACTATAAAATGTAGACTATTGATTACAAGTTCATTTCTGGTTGGCACACATGATTAGTCTGAAATAAATACTTTAGTAAACTGTAAAAGATTTTTTGATAACATTTTACAATTTTTTATTGTAGATAAAATGGATAAATGCATGCAAAAATGGATAGTGGCTAGCAGTTGAAACCAGGACATGCGTTTCGTCGCACTTAAGACTCATTAGCTGGATGTACCTGCATCTCAGAGTTGGTATTCATTCTGGGTCGATAACGCGATGATGTTTAAAGAGAAAGATACTGGGTTAGAGTCTTAGAGTGAACATCAACTCTGAGATGCAGGTACATTCAGCTAATGAGTCCCAAATGGGACGAAACGCATATCCTGGATTCCACTGCTAGACACTATCCATCTTAACTAGAGTGGAAGATTCAAATAACCTATCCCTCGACTTTTAATGAAGTTCGAAAACTTATAGCTAATCCAAAACGACGGAAAGTAGAAGTCTATAATAGATTAACCTAAATGATCTCTAAGAATGGTTATTCAGTTTAAATAATTAGATTTACTGAGAAGACCAACTAGAGTTCAAGGGTTGGACATAATCACATCTGATTGGTCTCCACCTCCGATTATCTCAATCTATAAGAAAGAACAAAAATCCTCTTTTCATAACCAGAAGACAACCAATTTGACTGATAAATTGTCCAAAATATTATCTACAATAGTCGTTTGAGGCTTATGAACGTGTACGTGTGAACTATACACTTACCACTCGTCAGGTGATAGAATGAAGACATACCTACTGACTCCCAACTACAGTTGTATTTCTTGACCTCAAGGTAGGATTCGGCCCTATTGATCAACACGTCTTTAAGGCACAAACTGTCTCTGGAAGCCCTATCAAAGACGTATATTAACCTCGTAAATGCTCTTTATTCCAGAAATAATGGTCGAGTTAAACTTTGTGGAGAAATCTCACTAGGATCATTAACTTCTAGTTGGTTTCATTATTTGTCTGCTTTCTCCGTTCTTGCTTCACTATTTAATAGACATTCTTTTAGAACTAACTCCCTCGTGATGTGATTTTTCAGGAATTGATCTACATCCATAAGATTCATCTATTGACTTTGAATGCACAAATGAAATATTCCTCTTTGGCAAAGACACTGACAAGATGCCGTATTTAAATCATCTTGAACAACAATCCTAACATGTTTGATATACGCACCTTCTCCTCGAAGTGCAAATATTGCTTCGAGACTAGTCTGCATTAATGTCAGGATATATAAACGGTGTAACATTTGGTTATGTAACAGTAGATGAAAAATAAATTGAAATCGTCATCAACAACAGAGTACTCTCGTTAAAATAGAAATAGATCTATTTAGACTCACCTAATTCTGATACATAATCGGATTTAGACTCATTTTCCTGTACAGTTAAGACATTATCGTCAATATGTAATTGAGAGTTAATAGAAAGGGATGGATGATTCATTTGTTTATCAAAGTCTTCCTTGTTTGAATCCCAAGCTGTCCAATATGTTAATCGATGTAATTGACTTTGTGTTGGTGATTCACTAAAGAGTGAAACAATTACAACTAAAATAATTGTAGATCCAAATGAAAACATAGCAAAATACATATAGTGAATCTTTTTAATAATCCACGGTCGTATATCCTCTTCACCACAGATTGGATCAGTATAAACAAACGTAAGAATCATTCGAAGAAAACCAATGATTAGTCCGTAAATGAGACCGAAAAAAGCGCCCTTTAGGGAGTAAATATGAACAAATAAGAAGTCTTTCATTTGGGAAACATGAAAGAACAAATAAATAAATAAATGATAAATCTATGGTGGTTGGTCACATGAAAGAATAAGGCTTTTATTGAAAAATCTAATTAAATTACCATTCAACAAGACACTTATCTTTATCAGTTAAATGAGTAGAAGATCACTGATTAGATGGGATGGTAATTATGCTATATTCCGAACCAATTTCGTTTGTTAAATCTGGATAATCAGTTCGTAAACTAACAATTTAATGATAAGTCGCTCGCTATTAAATATAGAGGCTTTGTAAGCGAAGATTGATAGTGGCTAGAAGCCATGGAATCCAGTTGGACGCACATTTCGTCCTATTTCGGACTCGTCAGATGGATGTACCTGCATCTCAGGGTTGGTGTTCACTCTGGGACTCGAACACAGTACCTTTCGCTTCAAACACCATCGCGTTATCCACCCAGCTACTGAGTACTGATAGCCACTTGCTTATGAAATGGGGTGAAGCAGGTACATCCAGCCGACGAGTCCGAAATAGGACGAAACGCGCGTCCAACTGGATTCCACTGCTAGCCACTATCCATCTTTGCTTACAATGCTTGTGAATTAAGGCAATACACACAGTATGCACATATGCCAATAAGAGACTGACCAGTTGCAGTCCTAAATACCAATGGGAAGATTCAAACAAGTAATGCTAAGTGAATAGAGGCTTTGGTTTGTTAACAGTTTAGAAATTCAAAACAAAGACTTGAAAACTGTTGAAAACTGCTTCCTAATTTCCAATGGTTTGCCAAGTAACGTCAGAAAGAGATAAAATCGTCATCAGACCAACCCTGTTTTGAAAAATAAAGCGACTAAGAGAGCAAGCTGGGAAATCATCAGTACTGTTTGAATAGAGAAGTGATAAAACAGTGACATGATTATGTTTCGAATTTCAACAATGATCAAGTTCATAATCAGTTGAAATAATGAATGTTTATCACATGGGTCAATGGAAGCACTCCGAATTCATCCGTTCTAGTGAATCATCATAATACTTTGGCATGAACCTTGAAAAAATGTAAATAGCCAATATGTAACTCAGTGTTGTTGTACAGTTTGCCTCTCTGTACTATAAGTTAAACCTATTTTACTGTCAATTAACTTACTAAAACCTCAGTGTTTGAAAAGTTGTATTCGCTTCTCTAATCGCTATGTATGTATATATATGAAAGGTCTCTGTTCAAGAAGTCGTGAATAGTGGTTGACATTTATCTAATAGTGACTAAAAAGTAACAAGTAAACCGCCTAAAGCACCTTTATGACTCATAGTATTTCGTCAGTCAGTCAGCTACAACATAGGACCAGGCACATTTATGCATCGGTCCAAGTTGCCATACCTCGCTAGCACAACGAGATGAACACTGGATTCATAGAAGTAATTAATTTAGTGGTGGTAGTAGTATATCAAGAAAGGTTGTATAGAAGGATATAGTATAGGGAGGAAAAAAAAGTTATGAAGCAATTTTAATCTCAAGGTTTAAGGGAAGATAAAGAGCGTATACACCTACGCCATTGTGATAGATTCTGAGCCATATCAACCACAGTCTCCAACCATTGGTCACGATAGTCACGCGGACCCCAACCAGATAGTCTGCATCTGCCAACATGGCTCAGACTAGAAGTTAGTGACTTCAAACACTGATGCCATGTTTTGGTTTGGCCGCCACTAACTCTCTTCCAACAATCCCCAGTACTAGTCATCATAGCGCGTCGTGGTAATCGGTGTTCAGGCATACGTAACACGTGGCCCAACCATCCCAGTCGATGAAGATTCATGACCTCATAAACTGATTTACCATTATTCTCCAATACAATACCCTGTGTCTAACCTCACTATTACTTACCCGGTTATCCCAGCAGATGCGAGCAATATTTCTAAGGCATCTGTGGTCAAATACTAGTAACCTACGAGTATTTTCTACTCTTAATGGCCATGTTTCACAACAGAGCGAACTGCTGATCAGTATACTCGTCCCTTAATTGATAGAGGGATATCTCGTCTTCGCCATAGGTGACGTAAGTTGGCAAAAGCCAAACGAGCCTTTCGAATCCGTGCTGAGATTTCGTCAGACACCAACCCATTAGGGCTGATCAGACTTCCAAGATAAGTGAAGTTGTCGACGCGTTCGACTACTTCACTCCCTATCCTTAGTTCGGGTGTTGACGCAGGCCAGTCCTGGAGTAACAATTTACATTTGGATGGGAAGAAACGCATCCCAAACATCCTGGCATTATTACTCAGTTCCAACAGAAGACTCTGCATTTTGCCAGCGTCTTCACCAAACAGGACTATGTCATCTGCGTATTCTAAATCGCTTAGTGGTCCCTATGGTAGGAGATCAATTCCTGTAAATTCAGTCGAAGAGATTGTTATTTCCAGCAACAGGTCTATTTAGTATAGAAGAATAAGAGATAAACAAGAATAACTCAAATGAATACTTGAGCTTGTTTACATTTATCTGTTGGCTAGATAGAGGATAACCATGACCAATTAGATGTCCAAACTTGTAACACTCAGTACTATTATTTGTTACTTATTTGAACACATACAAAGGGGCACTGAATACATATGCGCCACAAAAGTCACTTGATTTGTATGTGGGCTGTGATACTGTCCGGGTGCCCAGACCAAAGCAAGTGGTTTTTTAGGGGGCCATATCCCGAGCCTTCAACCTAAAGGTCTAATCCACAAGGCAATGGAGCAATGTAAGGAGATGCTGTCCCATGGTAGCCGGTGACCAACAATTGATTTATAAGTCATTTGTTCCCTCAGGATACTGGAGCCCAAGTGCACTATTTGTTTGGAATTAGGGTTTTCTAACTTCCCTAGGTGGATCCTTCATATCCACCAACCCGGTTAAAACAATTTTGTAAACAACAGTAATGCCACGAGAAATCAATGAGTAAGACTTCCCTGGCGGTGGCTGTATACGCGCAGCCATGTGAGAACATTTCGAGAGAGGCAACGGACTCTACTCACCCTCAGCCGTACCAGGACATTTGGGGGCAACACTCAATACCTATTATCAACAATACTTCATCACACTCAGTACACAATATGTAAGATAAATGTAAAGTTTTCTAGAACAGTGATATGTGGTAGTGAATGTAGAAAAATATGAATTGTCGTACAGCTTGAACAAACAGACACAACACACTGATTATTAAATATATGATTTCCCTTCATTTTATTGATTTCTACTCCTAACTCACTAAGACTGAATGCTTGTAGTTGTGTTGAATAACGTACTATCTAGTTTATACTCTAATTCTCTATTCTGGGCCATGAATCCTGGTTCTGATACAACGTGACTAGTCTCATTATCGTAATTAACGTACTATTATAGTAGAAAATTTTAAACCATCTTTTATATCAAATCTTTTATTCTAAAATTACCCCACAACACGTTTCAAATGGTTAGGTTCCTAGTTAGACGAATAATGAACTGTAAAATATATAACTTGCCTTTTCACTACACCGTTTCCATAGTATAGCGCATAAAAACACTGATGCTATAGGTGGTGTAAGGTAGGCAGCAATCGCTTGAATATAGATATACAGTTCACTTCCTTGAGACTGTTGCATTATTGGAATCCATGCAACACTTAACCCGACTAGTACTGCGATAAACACACTGAAAGTAAATAAATAGGTAAATACAATGGATCCGTAAAAGTTAAATATGCAATAAACCGTAAATAAATAGCCAAATAAAGTATTAAATGAAATTGCGTTTAGTGTGATAGAAAATCGATGGTATGATGTACAGCCAATTTTATGATATTTTACATTAAGTATTGCATGGTTAGACCTGAATATCAATCATAATTGATTGATCATCGGGTGGTGATCAATCTCATGTGTATCAAGTCCTTCTTAGTGCAGATCGAATGTTACCGACCAAGTTGCAGTGTGGCCACTAGTCTAGGTGACTCGACACTTTGTGCACTATGTTGAGATAAGATGGTGATTGGAGGTGGTCAACAGGAAAACCCGGGTCCAGGGTTTCAGTTCTACAGGAGGTCGGTCGTGTCCAGGATAACTCAGTGGTAGCGTCTCTAACTATGAAGCTAGGTGACACGGGATCGAATCCGTCAGGGCGCACCATTTCCCTAAAGATTACAGACACACTTTGCTGACGAGTGCCAAGTAGCACGAAACCCGGGTCCAGGGTTTCCTGTTGATCACCTCCAACCACCATCTTACCTGAATAACACTGTTCAAAATCTTCCTAAATGGAACGTGATCATTTAAAGTCTCGTAAAGCCATTTCGAAGTTTTTATCAAAGACATATATGAGATTTTTCAACTTTTTGGAAACGTCACCATAACTCTTTCTCATTTGTGAAAATGAACAAAACTTTTAGATTTCCAAGGCTTTATTACTTAATAATTCCTGCAATCAGCCAATGATAAATACGTTTATGAGCTTTGTATTCATACCAATTCTATATAGAATGCCAGTGTTTGAAGGTCATTGTTTTTTAGATCCAAATATGGAACTTTCAGGAATTTCCATGTAAGCTAAAGTATGTGTCATTGAGACCAGGTGTTATTGAACGGAAGAATGTTTTCAAACGTCCCAACCCAGGCCTTCATCATTGAAAACTTTAGAAAAAATCAAATCACTTCTTAAACCTTTCTAACTACTAGATACACTATGGTCTACTTTTCATGTTTAGATAGCCGTCAAAATTACTTAAGGATTTGAAAAGGTTAAAAGCGATTACAATCATAGTTTTGAATAATATTAAGTGTATTGTTTGAAGCTGACAAGTGTTAGGTATTAACCTCGACCTGAAATGAATGTGCATCTAGTTCCATAATAGTTAGAAAACTGTTTAACCCGTTGTTCACGTAAATTTATAGAACATAAATAAGTAGATTCCCAAAATGTGTCAAGTGAATTTTTGATATAACGGTAGAAAACTGGTACCTGCTACATTGAATTGCACGGCGCTAATAGAAACACTCAGACGATGTTTAAATACCACTGAGTATCACTTGATATTAATTTTTTAGATCAAAAGGGGATTTGTGGATATTTCAGTATTTTCATAGTTGAAATCATGAGTCAATTAAAGCTAAACCACCATGGAAAACCTGACATAACTGAACGGCCGTTTCGTTCTATTATGGGACTCCTCAGCAGTGCGCATCCCCGATCCCGCACTCGCGAGATTCGAACATAGGACCTACCAGTCTCGCACCAGAGCACTTAACCGATTGTTAATTTTTCAATAACTTGCTATATGAACATGAATTTACAATATCAATGGTTGGCTATAAACTAACAGACATAATTAATTCACTCAATTATGAAATTACTTTATTGAAATGAAATTATATATCATAAACGATAATTCCGTAGATCACTCACAATCTAGTCAATTAAGTAATTGCTCTTAGCAAAAAATATCTTTAACGTTATGGTCGGCTTACATAAAAATTCTTCAAACAGTGAGCGTTATCGGCATAGATAGTAAATGTGTAGGATCCCTATATAAATACTGTTTATCTGATCTGTCCAAGTGGATTGCTGTTGTATCCCGAAGAGAATTGTGAATGGTAACTTTTGAGGATTAATTTTGTGGACCAATGTAATATGTATATTTTCTATTGTATAATTGTTAAATAACTAACCTAATCATATTCGTATTCCTCTTATCATTAGCTTATTTTGACCTTTGAACTATTATTATACGATTCTTGAGTTATCATCAGTTTATTGATTACTTTCCCTCCTATTCACAGCCCCATTTGGCTAAATATTGTACAAATGTTATTTTCTTTTTTTTTGGTACGATGTGGTCTGTTTGGTTTGTATATAAGCCCAGTATGTTCGTGAATAATGATTCATATTGCCGAGGCTGTAATTGGTGTTTTGGAGTTAACTGGCTGGACTGGGCAGATTGCAGGACCGGTTAGCACTCTAAACTGCTCGTAAGGTTTTCGTGTGTCACTGTTCCAATCGATAATTCGCTGCTCCCTGATTGGCGGTCTTATCACGTCATACATTAACTAGTCATCCACTCGGCCACAAGATAGAACAATTGCAGATAAGCTTAATTCAAGTTATTGAATGTAGGATAGTTTTTTCAAGGCTGTAGTTATATCATTAGGACAGATATATTTATTGAATACTTTGTATGAGTTATTAGAATATTTAGTTTTATTTTCGCTTAACAAGTTACATCATAAAGACATTTTACGAAATAAACACTATCGTGTTAATTACTCACCGACCCCCAAATGCCCTGATACGGCCAACAGTGGAGAGAGTCCACTCTCCCTCTCAAATCGCTCTCACATAAACCACGCGTATATAGCCTCTGCTACACACGTCTTACTCATTACCTTCTCGAGGCATTACTGTTGTTTACAAAATTGAGAGCACGAAAAACAAATGTCCGGTACTTTAACCGGGTTGGTGGACACGGCAAGTCCACTTACGAGAGTTGGAAAACCCTGATTCCAAACCAATGGTGCACATAGGCTCCAGTATCCTGAGAGAAAAAATGAAGTATGAATCAATCGTTGGTGACCGGCTACCATGGGACTGCATCTGCTTACGATGCTTCACTGCCTTGTACATCAGATGTTTAGGTCGAAGACTCCGGGTGTGGCACCCTAAGAAAACCACCTGCTTCGGTCTGGGCACCCGGACAGTATCATAGCCCTCACACAAATCAAATAAGATTTGTGTGTTGTATATGTATTTAAGTCCCCTTGTAACAATATTCAAGTGTTGAAATAAATAAATAAACTCACCGACCGACAATCATCAATTCAATATTTTGAGCATTTTTTCGCCATTTTTGATATATATCCACAGTAAATAATGTACTTGAAGAATTAAAAATTGATGTTAAATCGGAAATTAAAGCTGCAAGCATTACAGTTAACATTAAACCTCTGAGACCTAATTATTGTTATTGAAGAAAGTGAAATATTCAAAAATGTTTCAGGTGAAATTTAAAGAAATAAACATTCATAATAAAAACTAAAACTTATCAAGATATCTCTACAAATTACTGCTGAGCAGTATACTCGTCCTTTAATTGATAGACGGATATCTCGTCTTCGCCATAGGTGACGTAGGTTGGCAAAAGCCAAACGAGCTTTTTGAATCTGTGCTGAGATTTCGTCAGATACCAACCCATTAGGGCTGATCAGACTTCCAAGATAAGTGAAGTTGTTGACACGTTCGACTTAATTAACTACTTCTATGAATCCGGTGTTCATCTTGTTGTGCTAATGAGGAATGGCAACTTGGACGGATGCAATATATGTGCCTGGTCCTATGTTGTAGCTGACTGACTAACTGACAAAGGAACTATCCTCTGCAAGTATTGACTTCTCTTTTATTTAACTAGAAAAAGTAAATTAGTGTATTAAGTGTTTAAAGTTCACGAGCGTAACTTAATTCTCCATTTTTAAGTGTTTAGATGACAACTTCGCCATATTCAAAGAAAAAAAATTTTCAGAAGTACAAAATTGAAGATCTTTTGTGCTTATAATCAAAAACAAAACGTAAACTTGATAGATCAACAATCAGATTTCAGTAAGCCAAATAGCGGAGCCTGAAGCGTTAGGGCATAAAGAACGCTTAAAACCCATTTTCTAGTGTCGGAATACTAATACAAGACCACCAAGATAATTTTTATCGCGTTTGCGAAATTTTGATTTTTCCGACTTTCCAGACCCTGCGTTCGGGGGTAGTATCCCGATTTCATTTATAATGGTGGTTGCTTTTCAGTGTTCTCAAGGGCTATTGTCATTGGAGTATTATAAGGTATGTTGACATTGCTAACAGTAATGAGTTTGACTGTCATGTAAGCGGAACGGGTCAACTTTGGCCTGTTCATTCTGTGAATAATCGATCTGCGCGATCATTGATCGGAATAATTATACATGTGATGTGAATGTGTACATGAATGGTGCGAGTGGCCTACCATGGTGCTTGGTGCCTGTGTGGTTGTGCCACAGGATTGAGCTGTACTGTTCATACTATAACGTTGAAGCCTTTATACTGTCTGGTTCTCCTGTAGGGCGGGATTGAGCTGTACTGTTCGGCTTAAGCCTGAGCAGTGTCTGGTTTTCTTGCGAAACGGGATCGAGCTGTACTGCTCGGGTTAATCCAGAGGGCAGTGTCTGGCTCTCCTGTTAAACAGGATTGAGCTGTACTGTTTGGGTTATCACGTGAAAGTCTGGATGGTGTCTAGTTCTCCTGAAAACCAATGCAAAATAACCTTGGCCCACGAGGGTATATTATATAAATTTAACGTGTTCCACTTTGCATCTAACTAAAAACTAACGTATTACTGAAATGACAGATAAGAAGTTACATTTGTAAACATACATCAATCGAACATGCAGAAACTCTTAAACATGCACAAAGACTTCAGTTAAGTGGAAAAACAATACCTAGACGTAATTTTGAAATTTCTTCCAAATTAAATAAAAGTAGATAGACAAATGTTAATGACCTCTAACATCAGAAAAAGGTGACGAATCTAATTCTGCAATTCAGTGATCTTATTTCTTCATAGTTTGGATTGATCAATTAAATATACTTACAGTCCAATGCTTTTTGTATACACCTGGACCCTAAATCAATATCCATCACTTCAAATTTCAAACAATTCAGAACCTAATGATCAACTAATATCAGTTAAAATTAATGTCACAGGTAATATCAGTGCATCTTTCGAACAAGCCTGTGAGTGTGCTGACAGAATTCGTGAAACTCAGTTCGTAATAGTATTTAAACTCCCCTTTTGTGAGTTCCAACATCATTCTTCAACCAAACCTCATATAAAGGAGTAAAACCATGGTAATCAGGTAGTAATTAAATAGTTCACAGAGAAAATTACTTTTCATTTATACACAAAAGTAAAGGTAACATACCAGAAGGCATTAGATCAATCACAAGTTTTGGATATGCCATATTTGAACAACCATTACGATGTCCACAAACTTTAAGGCAATCAGAACCAGGGAAGCAGCCAATCTCATCTAGAAAAAAATAAATTTAAATGTCATTTATTTGCAAGAAAGAAGTGATTTACAGTTTCATAATAACTTACTGTTTTTTTACCAGGATTCGTTGTATAAGGTGCTAGATGTTAACTGATTGAAACAGGGATTTGTTGTTAAGAAAATAGACTTTCAAATTATCAATCCTAACGCATTTGCTCCAGTCTGGACTTTTGTCAATTTCCTTACCTAATTCATAATCTAAGTGTTTTAAAGCTCAGTAAACAAACTAGAGTTGTGTGAAATGTTGTGAACTTTCTAGTGTTATCGTTCACGCTTCACAAAACAAAAACGAGAAACATACTATTCGTAAAAGTGAAAGCTTCTAAAGAACAGATTAAAGGTAACGAAAGCTAGACACTGAAATCAAATGTTGATAAGTTTGAAACACTAAGGTATTACTAGCCTCCTTTTGTTTAAAGACATGATTTGCTTATAATAAATATAAACTGTCGGGTGGATACGGGTAATCAGTATGAAAATCTGGACCTATTATTCGTGCTGTTTGACGCGCTTCAGTGTAATAATCAGTTATCTAAAGGATGAGATAAACATAGCACTAGTCACTATTCAATGATCAACCAATTGTAAATATCTTACTAGTACAGAGAGTCAGTTACACCTCGAACAGTTCAACGGCAACATTTCGAACTACGAAGCCGAGTGACGCGAGCCCGGATCTGCTAGAGACCATCAGCTTCCTCAGGATCGCAGGTACACCTTGCTGATGAGTTTTCGACAGTGTAAAAACCAGGTCTAGGGTTTCTTGTTGACTACCTTTAACCGCCTAACATAGGAACGTAGAGCATGAAATGCCGAACCAGTGAGACTAGTGGCTACATTGTAATTTAATCCACAGAATTCAGTCAATACTAAAGGACTCGACGAACATCAAGTGTAGTTAGTGTAAACTACGAAACCCGAAATCAACTGTTTTAGTATTTAAATAAATAAGTCAGGCAGTTACAACGTAGAATTTTGTACATACGTACATCAGTTCGAGTTGCCATACCACGTTAGCACACAGATGCAGTTGTCGATTCAAATCCCATAGTGGTAGAAGTAGTAAGAGTATAAACAGTAACCTGAAAGATTAGGGTTTGAAGATGTTATTTAAGGAGTATGGTACAGTGAAATAAATTTGGAAAGAGAAAAAGGATAGGGGCACGAGGAATTCAGAAGATTAGAATTTGGAGGAACACAAAGAATGGATGCTCCTGCGTCATTGCAAACGACTTCGCACCATGTCATTCAAGGTCTCTAACCATCGGTTGCTGTCGTCTCGCGAATCCCAACCAGGTAGTCTACACCTACCAAGATGGCTCAGTCCACTTGTCAGTGACTTCATGGATTTGTGCCACTTTTTGGTCTGGCCGCCCTTAGTTTTCTTCCAACCTACTCCTACACCATAAAACATTGCACGTCGGGCCATCGGTGGTTGGGCATACGTAACACGTGTCCCAGACATCTCAAGATTGAATAAATTAGTTCTCCAAGAAATCCCTAACGATTCAATTATCTTAGCACAAGTGTTTTTGTTGCTATTAACTGCTTACAGTATTAAGTGTTAATGAACTCTCTATGTATTTGACTAATAAAATGTAGTAACTTTTCACTTGGATCGAAAACTCTTTGTTTTAACCGACAAAATAATTGCAAGTTAAGACCACTGAAATAAAATGTCAGTAGAGTCAATATTTCCAAAAATCAAAATGAAAATGTTTCATTTATTACAAATGGATTGGGGAAAATATAATGTTTTTAGTAACATTATTCAGTGAAGACATTGGGATATGATATCATCAAGTAGATGACTTAACGTAAAGTGCACTGATAAAATAACCCCCGAATGCCTTGGTACGGTCGAGGGTGGGGAGAGTCTTCTCTCCCTCTCGAAATGCTCTCACATGGCCACGCGCATATAGCCTCTGATAAGGAAGTCCTACTCACTCCATTCTCGTGGCATTACTGTTTTTTACATAACTGAGAGGATGAAAAGCGAATGTCTGGCGCTATAACCGGGTTGGTGGACACGGAGAGTCCACCTAGGAGAGTTGGAAAATTCTGATTCCAAAACAATGGTGCACATGGGCTTCAGTATCCTGAAGGAACAAATGGCGTATGAATCAATCGTTGATCACCGGCTACCATGAGACTGCATCTCCTCACGATGCTCCACTGCCTTGTGGATCAGATCTTTATGTTGAAGGCTCGGGGTTTAGCCCCCTAAGAAAACCACCTGCTTCGGTCTGGGCACCCAGGCAATATCATAGCCCTAACAAAAATTAAATGAGATTATATGTCTGGTGCCCGTTTCTACCAATATTTATGTGTTGAAATAAATAAATAAACTTCTCATGAATCATAATTTCCAGATAATTTTAAAAATAGTAAGAACGACGAGATTCTAAGAATAAATTAAATCTATTTCATCCAAAGGATTCTTAATAATATGAAAATAGCTTAAATTTATGACAGCAAAAAAGAATATAAGATTCATGCATCTTGATTGATATAGTTAAAAAGATAAAACTCTTAAAACTGTTCTTGTACCTGAGAACAGTGGAGAGATTGATCACTCTATGATTCTGCATTCATAAGTCATGTTGAAGAAATATGAAGGTAATGATTTTGGAAATCTCGCGAGGCGAGATCGTGGATGCACACTGCTGGAGAATCCCACAATAGGATGAAACGGCCGTCTAGTGCTTCCAGGTTTTCCATGGTGGTCTAGCTTCAATTGACTTATGATCTCAACTATATAAGATTTTGGAAATGTTTATTTTATGTCAACTATTCAGTGATTATTTGATGATCACACTCACTAAGTATTTATCTTACTTGAGTCACATAATCAAAGTGATACTGTAGTGAACAAGAACATAAGTGGGGATAATCGAATGTATCGAAAGTAATTACAAACTATCTCACTACAGTCTTACAACCATCAAACTATCAATCAATTGTCTCAATCTTGACTGTTCCTTCTATAAATATCAGTCCATCTTCTCTTATTTTATTGTTCATGCATTTTCATACCGATTGCGTCCCGTTCCCGTTCTCTCTTTATCGATCTTCTACTGAAATACATTCAATGCTCGACGATCGTTATATACTACTTCTATGGATATAAGTAGCCCACACAACAATACCTAATTCTAAATATATAATTTGGAGAAAATGTCATAAAATTTAGCCATGATCATTTTTTACTGAAAAATTTATGATAGATGAATGTATTTTCTTACTTGGATATAATACGCGGCTTATCATTCCTGGAATAACCATAATAAAAATTGGAATTTGTTTTATTAATCCAGTCATTAATGTTGCACCTTGTGCATGCGATAAACTCTTTGCTGCCAATGTACGCTGAACCATCATCTAAAATTGAAATAGATTATACCACAAAAATGTTATACGATGAGTGTATAATCAAAGGAACTATTGGAAACATTTTTGATCAATAGCTAGTCTTAGTTAACACTCAGATACTAAAGTTAAGCAGATTAATTTGGTCAGTCAGTCAGCTACAACGTAGGACCAGGCACATTTATGCATTGGTCCAAGTTACCATACCTCACTCGTTAGCACAACAAGATGAACAAAGGTCATATATAAGGATATAGTATAGTAAGGAAGACAGATATGAAGGAATTTTAGTCTCAAGGTTTAAAGGTGTATACATCGATTTTGATCCATGACACCCACAGTCTCCAATCATTGTTTACGATAGTCACGCGGACCCATACCAAGTAGTTTGCATCTACCAACATGGCTTATACTAGAAGTTAGTGACCTTGTGGACTGATCCCACGTTTAGGTTTGGCCGCCACTAACTCTCTTCCGACGATTACCAATACTAGTCAGCATAGCTCGTCGTGGTAATCGGTGTTCCTGCATACGTAACACGTGGCCTAACCATCTCAGTCGATGGAGATTCATGACCTGATCAACTGATAGATTAATTTGGTAAGGTACTAAAATTGGTAACTTAAAAAATGTCATGTGGGAAAACGGGATCTTTGTAACAAGATTAAAGTTTACCTAATGTTGTACAGTCTTCCTTCAAACTAGTTGAACACTATGGTAATTTCAGTAACAAAACCCAGTAGAGATTTCATTGAGGATGACAGCGATATATCCGAGTGTGATAACAATTCTCATGTTTTATTCTTTAAACTTAGTAAACGTCAATACCAATGCAAACCATAATCTTTAAGTCAGAAAGAGTTTAAGACTAGAATATTTCATCATTTCTAAATCTTTTATGGACCTTTACAATATACAGAATTCTAAAAAGTCATCTTCACGTTATGCCACATTACGCCGAGAAATGAAGACAGACATAAAAAGAATGAACAAAAATTAGATAGAACTAGAAAGGAAGGCCCGGGACAGAGTGGGTTGGAGAATGCTGGTCGGCGGCCTATGCTCCATTGGGAGTAACAGGCGAAAGTAAGTAAGTAAGTAATCAGAATGAACCAAAATCTTACTCTACACAAATTTTCTTGGTTTCTAATAGTCAATTAATTTCTAGTTCTTTAAAGCTGATATGAATTATTGAGAAAGCCGATTCCACAGCTAATCGAAACCATCTATACTAAATTCTAACAAGTTTTACTTTCGACAAATATCCACTCACTTTCCAACAACAACAACAACAACAACAACTCCAAAGTTAACAGAAAATAGATCATATTAAATTATATGATGATTAGGGTTGGAGATTCGGCTTTCGAAATCCAGCCTAGACACTGTAAAAGTGGCGTAGACTGGTAGCGAAAATCAAATAACTAGAAAAAAACTATTTAAACCTTCTTGATAATCGATCGTTATTCAACTGAAGTTCATGTGTAACAAAATAATCCTTGAATCAGCAGTGATGATATGCTGTTGTACAGAAGAGTAGAAGATAACAAACTTTTGTTACAAAATCATTATATAAACGAAATAATTAGAAGTTAACATCAACATGAAATTGAGAATTAAGAACAAGGCACTACTATGTGATTTAAAGCAAAAAGCTACTAAGGGTTTTCTGAAAATCATGAATATATTTAATACAGAATCCACTAAAATACTCTTTTAAGATTATCCTATGTGTGTAGATTTATTAATAAATCGATCCCGCGGATGGGATAATGGATATTCAATGCTGAGGAGTCACATACTAGGACGAAACAACCGTTCAGTGTTTCCAGGTTTTCTATGGTGATCTAGCTTCAATTGACTCATCAATTTAAGTATTAAATTACCATAATCTCCGTAAAACCCCCTTTTCTGATTTTGAAATAAGTGAAACAATAAACAATGGAATTCAATACAAACCATCCAGTGTTGGTAGATTCTTTAGTCAACTCTTATTCATTTAATCGATAATCCATTAATCCTATTTATCTACTCCCCTTATTATTGTGTACTAGAGTTGAGACCATAAGTTTATCATTATATAACTAAAAAAAATATAAAAAAATCTTATCAGGAATGTTTGCCCATCTTTATCCATGTCCCATTTTGTACTAAAAACATGATGAATTTGTACCAAGTTATCACTTGGTTACAATCACTGAAATCATTCTTTGAAAACGATTATTTGAGTGATATATATTTACTAAACAATCAGTTCATGATTGTAAACTTTTACTTTACCTATTATTTGTTTGAATCTGTTTCTCCGTCCATAAATCACAATTTATTATTTACAAACTGCCCCCAAATGCGCTGGTACACCCGAGAGTGTGGAGAGACCGCTCTCTCTCTCCAAATGCTCTCATATGGCCACGCTTATATAGCCTCTGCCAAGAAAGTCCTACTCACTGCCTTTTCACAGCATTACTGTTGTTTACGAAATTGAGAGGACGAAAAGAGAATGTCCGGCGCTTTAACCGGATTGGTGGACACCGTGAGTCCACCTAGGGAAGTTGGAAAACCCTGATTCCAAACCAATGATTCACATGGGTTCAAGTATCCTTAGAGAACAAATGGCATATGAATCAATCTACTGCCTTGTGGATCAGACCTTTGGATCAAAGGCTCCGGGCGTAGCCCCCTAAGAAGACCACCTGCTTCAGTTTGGGCAACTGGGCAGTATTACAGCCCTCACACAAATCTCATTTGATTTGTGTGGTGCGTATATATCTGGTGCTTCCTTATACCAATATTTATGTGTTTGAATAAATAAAGTAATTTACAAACTTGTTGCTTAGATTTTCATTACAAATGTATCTAGTAATGTACATGCTTCGATTTATTATTTATGGTATACTGTGATCTTGCATTTTATCCATATAATCAAATGAATTTGTAAATTAGAATAATAAAAGGAAAACAAAGTTTTTGTCCAGTTTCTCAGAATTCATGAACACTTATCTTAGTTGATATTTTTTGGATGCTAAAACTAAGAATATGGATATTATATAGTTGAAATCATGAGTCAATTGATGCTAGACCATCATGGAAAACCTAGAAGCACTGGGCGGCCGTTCCGTCCTATTTTAGGACTCCTCAGCAGTGAACATCAACGATCCTGCCTTGCGAGATTCGAACCCAGGACCTACCAGTCTCGCGCCAGAGCACTTAACTACTAAACCACTCAGCCGGTCGGCATCCAACGGTGTTATTGTCTAACGCCAACCAATCCACGAAGTTTATCAACGGCCGTCCAGCGCTTCCAGGTTTTCCATAAGGGTCGAGATTCAATTGACTCATGATTTCAACTATATAAAACTACTGAAATCTCTACAAAACCTCCTTCTAATATGGGTATTAATCAGCCTTTTAACTTAGTAAATAAAATTATTTCTCATTAGCCTCTTAAAACTACTATGGATTCTTAATTTTGGTATTAGTATGTTTGATTTAACTATTACCCCAAAAAGTAATCTAAGATTAAGCTGAAAAATACTGATAATCAAATTAACACAAAATTTACTTCACCAGTTTATCATTGAATCTCTATCAAGCTGTACAACCGTTAGTTGTATGTAAAGTACTCAGTAACATAAGCATTTTTTAGTTACGCTAAGCTTTTTGCACTAATGGGGAATGGGGATTTTATGAAGTTCATTAATCTGCGGTGACTGATATATAGGAGTCGAGAACATTCTGCAAAATACTTCAGAGAAAGAAACTCACAAAATGACTTCACAAATCTTTTTGTAGTTCACAGTTTAAAAAATGTCTGTCAGTAAACCATCATCATGGTTACCAAATCACATATTTATTAATTTATACAATCTGATCTACTGTAATGAATAAAAACACAGGTAAGGACAACCGACTATATGTTCAGCACAACTTACAACGTTGCTTGATAAAATACAAAAAAACCATACTCTGATACTCTATTTGCAAAATGTTCTTTAATTGTCTCAGGATTCATTGTTCCTGGATTTCCGCACCAATTGCTTTTTATTTCTGCTCTTCTCTTCTCAATCTTCTGTTGTCAGATATTCTATTCCTTACTCACGATATATACTACTTATGTAGATATGAGTAGCCCACACCACACTACTGCTTACGAAATAAATCTAAGGTGATAATATTTTTAAGCCATTTTGAGGTTCCAGGTATCTATTTATTGTTTTCCGATCAACTTTTTATGATACTTTAGTTAGTGGGCCTAAGAATTGTCTTCATAAGAAAAAGTTATTTATATGTGGAATACAAATCCATAAACTCTTGACTTTCGTAAAAGGTTGAATGATTGAATCGAGCGTTACACTGGTTTTAAACACTTGATCTTAAAAGAGCAAGTAATGACTTTTACCGTTTTACATCTGCATAACTCTGTAAATTTTAGAATCTCGGAACGTATCTCTTTTATAAGTGTATTTTTCTAAGTGAAACACAGATGAATATGTGAATCATTACTCCAAGAATACGAAGCTTGAAGGTGTGTGATACAGTAACACTCTCATTAAGTCTAGTTTTAAAACAATGTGTTTTCATTGATCAAATCAGTAGCTGTTGGGGATCATTGACAATGTTGACTCATTCTAACTTCTGATTTTTAAACAAGAGGATATAAATTTTTAGTGTATATAAATAACAGTGATTAACCCAACAGCGTTTGAATTGCACAAGGAGGAAACGATAAGGTTAAAGTGCAATGGCTAAGTCAAATTATCTAAACCTAAATACTGAATTAATTAGAAATAATGGAGCGGACTAATGATTAGTTGTAATTGCTTTATGAGCCAAACTCTTGTATCTTTATAATCCTTATGACGATTAAGCACATCATTTTAATTTGATTGATTATTGTCTGGACTACTGGTTGTCTTAATTACTTACTTACGCCTGTTACTCCCAATAGAGCATAGGCCGCCGACCAGCATTCTCCAACCCACTCTGTCCTGGGCCTTCTTTTCTAGTTCTATCCAGTTTTTGTTCATTTTTCTTATGTCTGTCTTCATTTCTCGGCGTACTGTGTTCTTTGGTCTTCCTCTTCTTCTTCGACTTTTAGGATTCTTGTCTTGTGACGCGATAGTGTGATTTCCTTTATGTGTGTCCCATCCACTTTCAGCGCTTCTTCCTGATTTCTTCCTCCGCTGGAATCTGGTTTGTTGTCTCCCACAGTAGCTTGTTGCTGATCGTGTCTGGCAAACAGATCCGAAGTATCTTGCATAGACAACTGTTAATAAACACTTGTATCTTCTGGATGATGGCTTTCGTAGTTCTCCACGTCTCCGCCTCATACAGTAGAACTGTCTTGACATTTGTATTGAAAATTCTGACCTTGGTGTTGGTTGACAATTGTTTTGAGTTCTAGATGTTGTTCAGTTGTAAATATGCTACTCTTGCTTTGCTGATCCTCGCCCTCACATCTGCAAAGCAGGCTACAGGCGGGGTTACTGGTTGTCTGAATACAATTATACTACTAGTGCTGTTGTTCCCATTGTGTCAATATGTATGTGATTACCGTTGAAATCCAAAAACAATTATGGTCAACTATGTATCCGTTATTACAAAGAGTACAATCACTTTCTCCGTCTGTCCTTCTGAAATTATTCCCGTAAATACTCATAATAAATTTTTCATCTTCAATTATTTATGAAATGGCACCAAATGTAACTTTAAGAAAAGTACCAGAGTTTCAACCAAAACAGCTTTTAATAATAATAATAATAATATACATATATATACATAATAAAATTATTCAGATACCTGATCAGCACACCAATACCAAATAGAAGAAGGAGTTTGTCCAAGCAAGAAACCAAGCCATGGCATGTCTGGATCATTTATCTCTCTTAATAACCTAAACGCTTTTCGAGAGGGGAGACTGCATCTTAAACGAGAATCAATTGTCGGTTCACTAGATAACTCGAGTAATGATGTTATATTTTTCTCCTTGACTGCCAATATCATTGTATTTAATAAGTTTTCGCCTTCCCTAGACGATATGTTAACTTCGGCTATGGCTCCTCCATATGCACCAAGGAGTCCTTGAAAACCGCCAACTTTGATAAAACCTGTAATGAATTTTAGTTATAACCAAGTAAACTTGGAAAAAAACGCTTCAAAAAGTGGCTGTCAGTGCCTCAAATATTTATTATTCTAAAGACTTCGAAATGCGACAGTGGAAATTATCCAGCAAATCTGATTGAGTTTACTATGACTAAGTCTATAAAGTAGTGAATTACGTTTAATGTTATATTAAGTGTATCAGTTCACATCGTTAAAAATATCAAATAGCTTTGACCACTAAGTCATCCTACTATAAAAGTAATAATAGTCCAAAACTCCAGTTTACTTACTTAATATCGTTAGCACAGTGGCACCAAAGATCATGACGAAAAACTGAAGGGTGTCAGTATACAAAACAGCAGCAAGTCCACCTTAGACAGGAAGAAGAACAACACAAAAAAAAACTTTTTTTAAGTTAGTACACGACTGAGTAATAGAACAAACGTTACACAGTCAATCAGTAGATCTATGCAACAGCCATTTGTAAACAAGGAATTCAGTAATTACAAAGAAAAAGACTTTAATTCTTATAAGCAAAGTTGGATAGTGACTAGCAGTGGAATCCAGTTTGACGCGCGTTTCGTCCTATTCGGGACTCGTCAGCTGGATGTACCTGCATCTTAGACTTGTTGATGTTCACACTGGGACTCGAACCTAGTACCTTTCGCTTCAAACACCATCGCGTTATCCACTCGGCCACTGAGTCCTGATGGCCATTTGCTAACCAGTTGCAATCCTAACACATCGATGGGAAGATTCAAACAAACAATACTAAATGAACTTAATTCTGATAGTTTTATCATCAAAAATACATAAATTATAAAATCTGATGAATAATCTAAAATGCAAATTAGATCCAGGGGACTAATTAACTATGTTAGGTTTTATAACGTTGACAGTAACCTACAACTAAGTTAATTGAAACGTATACCAACAAAGTTCACGCTTGAAGTGATTATGAAGCTATAAATAAGTCAAAAAATAAACAGTAATTAGTTCATTTTCCATTTTCAAGATGAAATTGACTTATTTGTAAATTACACAGATAGTTATTCCATAATTAACCAACAAAAATCATAAAACTGATATGATTTCAGGCTAGAAGAATATTAAAATATTCTATGACTGAAGGCAATCAATAGAAGAACCCAAATCAAATGTTCAAATACGTTGAAGGTCTTAATCAGCTTCTTATTGTAATATCCAACTATTTATGCCCTCAAACGGCCTCGTACGACCGAGAGTGGGGAGAGTCCGCTCTCCCTCTACAAATGCTCTCACATGACCACACGTATATAGCCTCTGCCACAAAATTCCTACTCACTGCCTTCTCATGGCATTACTGTTGTTGAGAGGACAAAAAGCGAATGTCTGGCGCTTTAACCGGGTTGGTAGACACGGCGCGTCCACATAGGGAAGTTGGAAAAACCCTGATTCAAAACCAATGGTGTACATGGGCTGGCTCCAGTATCCTGAAGGAACAAATGGCGTATGAATTAATCGTTGGTCACCAACTACCATGTGACTGCATGTCCTCACGATGCTCCACTGCATTGTGGATCAGACATTCAGGTCAAAGGCTCCAGGTGTGGCCGCCTAAGAAAACCACCTGCTTCAGTTTGTGAATCTGGGCAGTATCACAGCCCTTACACAAATTGAATGAGATTTGTGTGGTGCATATGTATTCGGTGCCACTTTGTACTAATATTTATGTGTTTAAATAAATAAATAATAAATAACAACTACTTATACAATATTACACTCAAAATATAACCGGAAATTTGCATATTTATACTTTTAGAGATGAAAACCAAGAACAATTCTGTAAACAACCAACTGTCAGGTAGATAAATAGATAAATATTACAGCTATTTGCGTTCAAAAAGAAAAACATAGTGTCAAGACACATAACTAATAAAAGAGCCCAGTAATGAGTTGATTATAAAATTATGTGCCCTATTAACTAACCTGTTACTGTAATAAGCGTTGTAATACTGAGAAGTATAATAATTGATAACCATGTATTCCATTCTAAGGCTTCTGCTAGAAACAGAGAGCCAGAGTATAAATTCACCTGGAAATAAATGTAATTTTACAAAAATAATGTAACTATTCATCTTTTTCTCCTAAAACTGACATATGTCGAAAATGAAATTATAAGGAGACAAAGACAATTCTAAATAACTTTTATCCTAATTTTTTGAAGTGTGACTAACATTTGGGCTTTGTAAGAGCTCCTCTAATCAATGTAAATTTATGAAACAAAAACCTGGTTTTTGAGTTTACTTTCAAGTATTGGAGTAAAGTGCTTTTCGCATCGTATATAGCCTCTGCCACAAAAGTCCTACTCACTGCCTTCTCGTGGCATTACTAATGTTTACGAAAGTGAGAGGACGAAAAGCGAATGTCTGGCGCTTTAACCGGGTTAATGGACACGGATAGTCCACCTAGGGGAGTTGGAAAACCCTGATTCAAAACCAATAATGCACATGGGCTACAGGACCCTGAGGGAACAAATGGCGTATGAATCAATCGTTGATCACCGGCTACCATGGGACTGCATCTCCTCACGATGCTCCACTGCATTGTGGATCAGACTTTTAGGTAAAAGACTCCGGATATGGCCTCCTAAGAAAACCATCTGCTTCAGTTTGGGCACGCGGGCAGTATCACAGCCCTCGCACAAATCTCATTCGATTTGTGCGGCGCATATGTATTCGGTGCCCCTTTGTACCAATATTTATGTGTTCAAATAAATAAATAAATTCAAGTGTTATTAGTGACTGCATAAAGTATACGTGTATTTAAGACAGTGAACCTTAAAATCTGGAATCTTTTATCGGTTATAATTTCAAAATAAGATTTACTCATTAATTATATTGACCGTTGACCTAGATTTCAGTGGATGAGAATAAAAATGCTTGTAAATGATAGACACTTTTAATATGACTAGTGCAATTGTGAGAATCTAGACGCTATTATGAAACTCAGTTTATTATTTTTACAACATTTAGCCTCAAAAGAGTAGATTTTATCCAAGTATTCAATGATTGCAACCCTATGAAAACAATGAACTCTATTGTCTAATCAATGTTGTAAGCCGAATCACACTAATATTTGGATTTAAAAGATTTTACTTCAGAATAAAATTTGAATGATTTGAGTTTCAAAGTCATAAGGGTACAAATAATAGTGTGAATATATTCTATTCATAAATAGCAAACCAGAAAATTTAGACAATGAAAAATAGCAAAAAATATACGAATTAAATACCGCATTAACAAAATCAATGTTATTGGCAAAAGTATTATATAATGCAGGTTGTGCAAGTCCGATGCTGACACTGATAGAAGATATCAGTCCACTTTTCTTTAATTCACCTAATTTCCTTGAACATACAATGGATTGAGTGTTATACAACAGATCACGAGATACCGATAGTAGCACTTATTCAACCATACACTCTGGCCAAAAATAAACTCATGCCGTTGGCGTACTACGTGATTAATTGGAAACAGGAGCAAAGGATGAAAGTACAACTAAGCTTCCTCATAAATTTGACATTGGTTTTTTTTCTAATCATGTTTACGTTCAAGTACATTAAAAGATACTCGTTTTCTACCGAGAACCATACCAACTCCATATTTTTTGCTAAACAAAGAGCATGATGACAAATGTAAGGTATACAATACAATAAACTGAAAAGGTTTTACTACATGTGATTAGATCGTCTTTAAAACATGCCTAACAGGTGTCTGTCTATTAAGGAAGGTTTGGAGGTTAGATGAATAAAAACCCAGTGACTAGGTACAGATTGCGATTTTCATACTAACCAGTTAGAGAAACTGAAGTACAACGGAATAAGATTTATGGGAACAGTGATCACCAGTTTTAGATCATGATAAATATACCTATGAAATAATTTAGATTTAAACCATCTGTTTTATAACCGTGCACGTTAAGGACATATTGCTTGCGAGTGACACATTTGTCCTCACTCATGAAAAACCAAACAAGTATTTCTATGGAGCCAAAATTTGTTGAGAATTAAACAAATGCATCTACCTGAAAAGCGAAAGACTACGAAACTCACGGAAATTTTAGTAAAAATGTACAGCAGTAAAGAAATAACAGCCAGATACATTTGGATGCGGTTTCCACCAAAACGTTTTTTCATATATTCGGGAAGAGTACTGACCTGAATAAGCATTAATCTAATCTGTTAAATTTACTCCACTAGCAATATAAACGGGAAGAAAAATCCAACCCAGTAGTTGCAATATGACTGAAGCCTAAAAGCATTCGCAAAATTAAAATCAAAAGTGTACATTCAATTCGAATGCCCCAACAGCTATCCCTGATGCTGCTCCAGAACCAGCCAATCCAATAAAATGCTCACTACCAACATTAGTAGCAAATAAAGAGGCGCCAATCTGAAAACCATGTAAATCAAAGGTGTTTTACCGGAAGCCACGTGAAAAATCGTCCAGCTAGAAAGTAGTCAGTAATAGTTCCACGTCGATTAGTAAATAGAGACTATAGAGATAAATATTAAGTGATATAATTAAAAATATGCGACAATCCAGTAGTTATGACAAGTTAGAAAGATTAACTCAAATTATTGTGGCTACCAAAACCCGAACATATTTCAATATCAAGCTTCAAACTTAAAATATTCTAACTAAATATATAATAACAAACTCGTGTTCTAAGCTTAAAACCAAAAATTCGGTGACGTTAATGATGATTGTCAAAAATAGTTAAGTCCAAGAATTGTAGCAGGTGTATCAAATTTCAAACCTAGCGGCGGAGAGCCAAATGGGCCAACCACATAACCCTGGCTTGTTGATTTAAAGACTGTTTCTGACCGTTGTGTCTAAAGATGAAAAAATTCATGCATCCATTCGTTTTAGTTTATGGATAGTGTAAATATTCTCAACAAAATATATGGTGCTAGAAGCCGATTATAAGAACTTGTAGCTTATTTATAAATACAACTATTTATAAGCCGTTTGTTAACAAAAATTGGTTGAACATATTATAAAACGATGACGTTTCAATACAATTTATGACGTCTCATGTTTGGTAAAATCAGATGTAAACTTATTTGTGAGCCCCATGGTCAATAACAAAACTTCACTTTAAGAATTTTTCAAGCTAACGCCGATCATTGAAAATTCTTTCAATCAGCTGGATATAATAGCTGGAACCTAAAGGTAATAGGTACTATCAAATTATCTGTTACCAGTGCTGTACACTCATAACCATAACTCAGAACACTTAAAATGAAATCACTTTACCCTGATATTTTAAGACACTGTCCTCGCATTAAGAGAGATGAGTTAAAATTGTGTTCAAAAGTCTTTACAGCTAACAGTATAACATAAATCGATTCCGTTTAATTTTAAAGGGGCTTAAGACTGCCCCAAATGCCCTGGTACGGCCGAGAGTGGGGAGAGTCCGCTCTCCCTCTACAAATGCTCTCACATGACCACACGTATATAGCCTCTGCCACAAAATTCCTACTCACTGCCTTCTCATGGCATTACTGTTGTTGAGAGGACAAAAAGCGAATGTCTGGCGCTTTAACCGGGTTGGTAGACACGGCGCGTCCACATAGGGAAGTTGGAAAAACCCTGATTCAAAACCAATGGTGTACATGGGCTGGCTCCAGTATCCTGAAGGAACAAATGGCGTATGAATTAATCGTTGGTCACCAACTACCATGTGACTGTATGTCCTCACGATGCTCCACTGCATTGTGGATCAGACATTCAGGTCAAAGGCTCCGGGTGTGGCCGCCTAAGAAAACCACCTGCTTCAGTTTGTGAATCTGGGCAGTATCACAGCCCTTACACAAATCGAATGAGATTTGTATGGCGCATATGTGTCTGGTGCTTCCGTTTACTAATATTTACGTGTTTAAATAATAAAAATAATAAATAAGACTGCTGTGAATGACGATTATAAAACTCTGATGGACGGAATTTTAAGAAGCAAATAATGCACGTTTAAAACTTGGTAAATTTATCTCTTGAGTAATTTTATAAATAAAAAGCGTGACATATTTTTGTGTCTAACATTTTACTATCAAATCTTCACCGAAGACATCTTCATATATGAGACTTTTGTAACCAGTAAAACATATTAGCTTCATTGAATATCTAAAATCAATCCACTTGATATTGGTCAACGCAGGATTAAAACGACCAGTCCAGTATACACAACATTCACCATTAATGGATTCAGGTTCTGATTATTTTAGTCATATTGTAATCCCGGTCAAGAGGTGAAACAAATATTTCAGTGAAAATACTTACTTTTGACTTCATGTTTAAAGCCATGCATCCATTTTTTATACAAAACAAGTATAAATAAACACACCTGTTTTATAATCCATAGCTACCACAAGTGGGAAGGAGAAATGAACCATATGACTTTGACGCATATAAGGAAAGCTACACTGAACCAGGTTGATAAGGCTGCTTACAATACTTAAATAAATTTATACATATTGGTACGTACAATCATGCACTGCCCAGAAAGTCGAATAAAGTCTATTTTCAGTGTTATAAAGTTGGAGAATGTAAATAATTTGACAATATATAGTAGCATTTCCTAAATCAGATCACAGAAGGTCAATTGCTCTAGAAATGCTTAAACTACCTATAAGTTTTAAAACCATGAAGAAACAGTACAGGGGCGCTTTTATAAATGTCAAGTTGATGCAAAACGTGAATACCGAAAATTCTGATCAAAATGAATTCTCTATCGTAAGCATATCACTTTTAAGCTAACATATTGGCATATCCAATATATAGAAATCAACAACTTGAGAACCGACATCAGCTATAATACCACGACTCCGATTATCCAAATGAATGGGTAAATATCGCCCCAAAACACGAGACCTGTTATCCTATACCTGATTGGTTCGTCCACACATTATAGTCTCGCCAGCTGAATAACCCGTAACTGAAATGTAAGATTGGATGTCGTCTTGGAGACTGGTTTAAAGTTATTGCCGTTTGAAACTTACGTAAAAGATAACGTTACCAGTAAAACATATATATATAATCACCTGACGATTTGTGATCCCTTCCTTAATACCTACTCATATTACTTATTGTTCAAAATCGTTTGCTTAACATCAAAAAGAGAATTCCAAGAGTAATAAATATCTAAGCCAATAAGAAACTTACATAAAATCCAGCTGACAGCAAAGCTACCAAATAAACAACAAGGACAGAAATGTCCCAATGGTCAACTTTCACCCTCATATCCACGCGGAAAGCAAAACTTTATGAATTCTTAACACATAAGGATTAAGTTACAAGCTGTATGTTGAAACGTTAAAACAAAATTGGACATTTAAACTTGTCATCAAGGTGCTCATGTTCTCAGAATGCTGTATGGATATATTTATCACCCCTGATTTTTTCGACTATTTCCAAAAAAATTCGACTCAGTCGAAAAGTCATGTCATTGATTCTCGCTCATATGTTACATGTCGCGGATTTGTAATGTTGTTAATTATCAGCTAATCACAGCATTTTACCGTAACATGTCAATTTTTGTAATGTTTATGCTTGTCGCGTGGCGTTTATTGCAGTCTGTTGGTTGCCTGACGTATTTGTTGCTCACAACCTGGATGAATGTTTAGTCGGCGTAATTTGGTTATTTGTAACAATGCAAACTCAGGCAAGGGAAATTCACCATTTATCAAGTCAAACATAGACCAACATTATAATTTTGAGCAAAAATAAGCTCTAAAATCATGTACATATAACTCACTTCCCTTATTATGATAGTGATGAACATGGGTGTTGATAATTGTTTATAAATTGTAGATTGAAGCAATTGAGAGTCAAACTATTCATGAATATTGTAATGGTAGTAAAAATCATTCCATGCAATGTTTCTAATGTGAGTTTGTTTTTCTTTTGCAGGGCAACAAATAGTAAACACACTGGGAAAATAGGGAGAAGCATTACGTGATCAGAACCAGCAGAAAAATGAATAAAACTATTTTGTAGTAAGTTTCCTCTTTTGTACTCGAACCGTGTCTTTCAATTTTAAAAATATATTTGTTGTGTCAGTACACCGTGCTCTTACTTCAACGACACTTACCGGTCCTGACTGTAATGTTGCTGTTTCAGATCGCCTCTGCTTCCAAGTGAACGTCAATATATAATGTGCTTCATTATTATATGAACTATTAATATACAGTCGTAAACACTTCTATCCATAATAAGTATAATCCTTGTCAACCGGACTGATATATTATTACGTAATGTGGGAAAAAAAGTTATGACAGTAACAATTGGCGTTGATAGATTTTTTGCCCGTTTTCTGAATTTATGCAGGAATTGTGTAGAACATTACTGTAAGTGCCACATAAGTTAGCAAAATACTCTTCTTAAGTAAAGCGATGCGTGTTTGTTGTGAGCATAGTAACTAAAACATGTCGTAGATAATACTAGTTTATGTCTTGTATAGGGTTAAAATATGAATTTCTGTTAACAGAATCCGAAATCACTGACCAAATCATAAACAAAGTTTTAGTGCATGTTGACGAGTAATCTCTAAATAGTGCTTACCAGTTATTTCATAATTGTATGTAAACAGTGAACTGCTAACAGTATTATGAACTTTGTGAGGGGATTTTTCTCAAGGTTCATATAACTAATTAAAGTTTTTTGAGTTCCTTCGTTTGTGTCTGAAGTTTGTCTGTTAATACCAAATAACTAGATGAAATTCTGGGAAGGTTAGAAATTGAAGATCACTGTTTACAGCAAGTAAGACACTTATAGGTACATCCTATCAGTTGCTATTTCATTTACTTATTGAATTTGATACTGACATGAGGTCTAATCGTTTGTTTCATGATTGATTTGTTGTTTTTCAGAATTGGATTAGGCGAGCTATCCATACGTTTTTTGTTATAAAACTTATGACTTCTGTCAAGTAATTGAAAGGCTCTAACTTTTGTAATAATTAAGTCTATGCATGTGAACAAGTTTGCGAATTTTTGAATATGAAAAATTATGTGGTAGAAAAATTTACAAACTAACGATAACTAAGTTTCATATTGACTACTGCCATGTTTATTTATATAATGAATTATCTAAATATAAATATAACAACTGTACATTGTTTGTATTATAAATCTTGCTAGTATGTGTAATTATTGTCAAATTCAGTACTAATACTACTTTAATAATAGACGTTGTCCGATAAAGTCAAATTTATCCTCCGATTGCCTAATCTGTAAGATGTTACGTGAAAGTCCCATTACTATCTTTATTAGAATTATGATCTAGTTCGGAATTAGTACATTTATATTCGCTATTGTAGTAGTAGACCCGACCCCGAAATTTGTAGATTTGTCACACTGTGATTGCCTAATCAATTAGATCTCACATGGAAGTCACATCACTGACAATAATGACTCTTCTTATCGTTCACTCAGCAATATGATGTTTAGCACTTCTGAAGAAAGATTCAGGCTGGGTATAGAACAACATATTTGTTGTGGAAAGAGATGCGTTACATTGCGGCCACGCCTGAATGGCCGAGTCACACCACTTATATTCTGCGTTCCCGTGTCCACTAATTTTGACTTTAAGTGTGTGTGTTGAATGCAGTCTCTTGCATTATGGCCAAGTGACTGGGTTTGGAGGAAAAAGACTAGAATAGTCGAAAATGTTATACGACAAAAGATGTAGTTATTAGCACTTTGCTCACTTCTGGTTCACCTTCCTCTTTAATGAACAACCTTCCTGATCCTAGCTCCTACTTTCCCTTCATCATTCAAACTACCTTACTAAACATCACAACTCCTTGTAACTTACTACTGTGTTCTCCTATCTGAGGACTCTTTAGTTAAATTTCATTCTTGAAATCAGAGTAAGTATTAGTTTTATCTACACATCTACCATACCTTTGTCTGTTCCACAACAAACAGTTGAGAATTGTTAAGACTTTGGATCCGAATACTTTATTCCATTATTCTGCTTTTCTTTCGGCATCACATTTGTAGTACATCGCCATAGAGCTTTTTCCTACTCACAGAACAAAATCGAGATAGACCTAACGTACATATTTTTCAAAACTAATAAATCATATTTCGTTTTTGAGTATGACAGTGGAATAAATCGTGAAAATAAGCAGGATATGATATAACAGAAACTGATTTGCAGTGTCCATAGAATATCAGGGTAAAAAATGGTGGATTATGAGCATATTCTAATAAACCGCTGTTAAGTTGATGGCATTGAGTAAAGATTAATGGTTTCGCATTTATATGACATGTAGTCCCAGTATATAAGGTAAGAATAATCAGGCTGAAATTGATAACTGAATTAGCGGGTGATATTCGTTGTTGCACTGTAATCAGTAATAATTACAAAATTCGAATTCAGTATACCTTGTCATCGGTACTATGACCATATGCGTTGAGATATCTCTAAATATGTTTAAGTGAAATTACCGGAGGAACAGAATAGTAACTTCTCAGACAAGATACTTGGATTCGTATTCCCATTACGGTCATGAAGCCTATGTAGTTTGTTCCGTCCGAGATAATTCCTAGAAATTCAGAAAATATTAATACGTATGACTCTACATGACAATGTTTTCGACTCCTCTCCGGGTGTAAACAGACTTTTCAGACGATGGGAACATAGTAGGTCTACACATCCTGGACCCCTCGACCAGCTTATGAAGTTTAGCAGAAATCCAATCCCCATTATTGTTTTGTTTAGTAGTCTCAACTCACCAACCGTTTTCAATAAACCCTTTATCAACCAAACGTTGTATTGAACTGGACAATGACTACGAAAACTGAAATTACTGCCCTATCCATATAGGCCTTCTACAAAGAGACTATTTGAATAAATTGTAGAACTATGGTCTATTTCATTAATAATACTGCTATAATGATAAACCTACCACTAAAATTATAGATTTGTTATGATGTTACTACCTGATCTATAAGATCTTACGTGTAAGTCATATCATTGTCTACACCGGAACATTTAGGCTGGAGATAGAACAAAATATTTAATATGAATGGAAGTGATAAGAAAATACACAAGAATGATCACTCCTGAACGCTAATCCATGCCATTTTATGAATTGAATTTATCCTTCACACCTTCTCTATTGTTTGGTTTTTCTCCGCGTTAAATGTCGATTATTTATTTATTCCCAGTTGTCTCGTGTTCAACTTTGAGGGTTGTGTAATTAGGGCTCAATGCCACTACACTACTCTTCCATCAGAATCAACGTGACGATGGTTCAAGACCAAATTGAGTGGGACTGTCACCCACCTCTTCCACTTACAAGTATGTCAAAGAAAGGTGGCTGACTGTTGTTCTCCATTTACATTATTTACTTCCTTACGCCTGTTACCCCTCGTCGAGGTGCATAGGCCGCTCACCAGCATTTTCCATCCAACTCTGTCCTGAGCCTTCCTTTCCAGTTCTTTCCAGTTTCTATTCATCCTTTTCATATCTGCTTCTATTTACCGGCGTAATGTGTTCTTTGTCCTTCTTCTTTTTCGCTTCCCTTCCGGATTCCATTTACTCGAAAAATTAATATGATTTTGAAGAGTGTTAAGTGTATTCAATAAATATTTTACATCTTCCTATTTGTCACAAATGACTTTGAAGCCATCCGCGAGGTGATTATGCAAGTGCACACTTTCAAGCAACATTTTCAAAGTATGGCGCAAATGCGTCAACCAACCGTAGTTCTAAAGGTTTACTCATCGCCAACCCTTCAATATGTCAGGAGTATTCACCTTCAAATGCGAAATATACTTCATTGTTGCATAATAGTAATGGTAGTCATTTAAGAAATAAGAAACAGGAAGATTATTCAAGAAAAATATGTTCGCCTAGAATATCAATATTCTTTTTTAAGGATAATATAATATATTTCTGCAAGGGCAGGTAAACGCCATTTTTACAGACATGATCTACAAGTTACAACATTTACTTGTTCACAGTGTGCATCCAAACCAGGGTTGTTTAGTAAATATTATGTATAAAAGTGAATATCAATTCGTTCGTTCAGATATACTGTGTAGTCTTCAAAATATTTTCCAAAGGGGCATCGCGTCCACGTTACACACCAGACCCAATCTCGTCAAAATGGTGTTAGGATTTTGGTCGTGCTACGTATTAATGTAATGCAACACTTTTAGTTTATAGTTGTTATATGTAGACTTATGGAGCGCTTGGTGTGAACTATGACTTTAGGAAAAGGCGTACGTCGAGATTTTTCCAGATGAAAGAAGTTCCACATTTGTGTACAAAAATTTCATGCCAAAGGAACGCCATGTCTTTACTCAAAAATATCTTTCGGTGAATGACTACACAAATGCTTTCAAAAATGAATCAAAAGTTTCGTCAACTTTTTAGTAAATAGATGTTTGAGTGACAAATGAGTTTGTAGTATCGGCTGTTATGTTAAGCTCACATAATTTATTCTAGCTACTGGCCAAGCCAATTCACCCATATATTAAGAGTCATATTTTGATCTTGTTAACTATTCGCTTATTAACCTTGAGTACTTTTTATATGAGCATATATGTGTACCCTTCGTATCCTATTCATCATATGTCTGTCATTCATTTCTGTCTGATTATAAATATTTAGTAATGCTTACTCATAGCGAGTTGGCTTCCCAGCCATCTCCACTATGCGTCATCTTTGCTTCGCTCGCCTACACTTGCTTATGTGCCAACAGGTTTCTGATCTGCATCATTTATCAATAAAAATGTAGTTTCCTCTTCCTTATACCTTCTGATTTTTATACACCGTTAAGATTGGTATAATAACGGTTATCGAAGTGAACTATTATGGAAGCATGGCACTACAAGTTGATGAAAGTAGATGTGGACATTTGTTAATTTTGTGGTTTCATGATATTTAGAGCACATACGTGCGAAAAATTTTGTTCTCAATAAGATCCGTGCAATACGTTGGCAGTCATTGTCGAGAGATTATGTGTTCACTTCTTCATAAGTACATTCACCTATACGGAGCATAGGCGGAAATAATTTTTTTCAATTAATATAAAATTAACTATTAAGTAAGATGCTCAAGAGTTCTAAAAGAAATTTTTTACTGGTTTAAACATATTTCCGTCCGGTCTAAATCAACTTAACTTCATGTTCATTTATTTGTATATCTAAAAGTTATGCAAAACATCATTTTTAAAATATTCGGTGGGGAAAGCTGGATGATTATGAATAAATATTTCTGACTCATTCCCTCAGATATTCCATTGGTTCTTCCGGTCTTTCCCATTGTCGGAAAATGCCATGTAACAATATCACCTGTTGCTCTGGTTATTAGAAAGGATATTAGGCTCGTGATTTCCGAATAATCTCCGCTTCCGTCATGAGGCATGTTAATTCTTCCTTCAACTCCCAGGATAGAGTTTAAATTATTTAACTTGTTCAATCTCGTCAACGTCGCTTTAGCAGGGTTGCTTTTAACGTCATTGGGTTGACGACCGCATGTCAAACCCTCCTCTGGCCGTAACTTTAGAAAAGCTACTGTACGGAAAAGTGCAGGTCAAGACAACTAGTTTAGCAGAAAACTCTTCATCATCAGGCCTCAGCATTCGCAAGGAAAGAATTATGATCCTCAAATACAACACAGAGAATACCTACCATTCAAACTAGATGGCGAAACTCCGGAATCTTCCACGTACCTGGACAGCATCATTAATGAACGAGGAGGATCCGATGAAGATATAAAGGCAAGGATTGAAAAAAACAAGGACAGCATTCCTACAGTTGAACAATATGTGCAACTCAAACAACTGTTTGCATTCCAACATTAGAGTCGGAATCTTCAATACGAACAGTGAGACAGTTCTACTGTATTGAGCTGGAACTTGGACGACTACTACAGTCATCACCAAAAGTGTACAAGTATTTATAAACAATTGTCGACGCAAGATACTAAATTTCCGTTGACCGGATATCATCATCAACAGCCTACTGTTAGAAAGAACAAACGCGCTCCCAGCTGAAGAGGAAATTAGGAAAGGATGTTGGAAGTAGATATAACATACATTGTGTAAGTCACCAAACTGCATCACAAGAAAAGAGCCAAATCGGAATATTGAAGGGAAACGGAAAAGATGAAAGCCAAAGAACACACTGCATCGAGAATTGTAAGCAGGCATCAAAATGATGAATAGTAACAGGAAAGAACTGCACAGAACTGAGTTCGATGGGGAATGTTGGTGAGTGGCCTACGCTCCTTCACGAGGGGTAACACGTGTAAGTAATTAATTACATCGCATACCAGTTTGTTCTCAATTACTGTCTGTAAAACATGACATTTAAAGCTATAGAATATGAGTGATCTCCAAACATTTAATCAGATTTCTTTTTGAATTTGGACGAATGAATGCGTACTGCTAAATTTGGACGCAGGCTACTGTAGCTGTAAATAAATCCCCAAAATCAATATCTCATTAAGTTTTCGACATTAGACGCTGACCACATTGTCGAAGTGGACTTGTTTAACTGAAGGCTTTCGGTCATGCATCCGTACCAGATCACGTTTCGACCCAGCGTGGGACACTGCTCCTACGTTCACTAGCCAGCTTAGAATAAACGCTTCGCGATGTATTGATAACGCATCGAATATATCCTTCCTACCTCTTCTTGTCTGACTTCTGAATTCCATTGGTCGGAGAAAAGCTTCTCATATAGAAGGTGCTACTGGTGTGGTGTTGTGTACTTATATCCATATAAGTAGTATATGGTGTGGGTCAGACATAGAATGTATTTTCACAGAAGACCGATGACGAAAGAACTGAAATGAAGTGCAATCGTTTGGAAAATGCATGAGCAATGGAATTAGAGAAGAAACAGTGAAGATTGAAACAATTGGTTGTTAATTTGCAAATTGACTGTTCATTGTTTGGTTATCAGAATTTACCGAGATAGTCTGTAATGTTTGCTTAAATACATTTGATTGTCCCCAACTAGTGTTCTGTTCACTACACTGGTAGCAGGTTGTAAAATCAGAATACTAGTCGTATCTTCACTACTATATATGTATATATATATGCATATATATGTATATATAATGCTAGTGATATTGTGGTCGGGATATGCACTGGACATTCCGATGAGCAATGCTTGATAATATTCAATTAAAGAGGGGAGAGTTCGGGGCCGAACAAATCCAAACACAATGTCAATCTATATGTATATATAATGCTAGTGATATTGTGGTCGGGATATGCACTGGACATTCCGATGAGCAATGCTTGATAATATTCAATTAAAGAGGGGAGAGTTCGGGGCAGAACAAATCCAAACACAATGTCAATCTATGGAGTTATTTACTGCCGCTCTGGAACGCGTCAATAGGTTGGAATCGGAAGCAGACAAGAAAAGAATGAATAGCAACCCGTCAGATTTGGACGGAAAACGTCGGTCGGTGACCCATGCTCCTTCACGAGGGGTAATATTCAGAAGTATGTAAGTATATTCGACCGGATCTACAGTACGATATTCAAGCTACCGGTACATGTGTTACAAATGATGCTTTTACGACCGGTGTATTCATTGTGCGAGAACAAATTTAGTCAAGTGTTTTTCCAAACTTCTTTATGATGAGCATTTTAATTCCCGAAACCTTTTTGTTCTATTGTATTGCAGACTGCAAGGTGACCTTATATTGACAGTCCGTATCTTTAGTAACTTGTAGTATCGTTTGACATGTTAAGCCCACATACTTTATTCTAGCTTCTGGCCAAGCTAATTCACCTATACATTATGAGTCATATTTTGATCTTGTTAATTATTCGCTTATTAAACTTGACTACTTTTTATTAACAAATGACGTAGACCAGCAAGCTGTGGGCACATGAGCAAATGTTAGCTAGCGTAACAAAAATGATGTGTATTGGAGATGGCTGGGAAGCCAACTCATTTTAGGCAAGCGTTAATCAACATTTATAGTCAGACAAAAATGAATGACAGACATGTGATGAATAAGATACGAAATGTGCATACACATGCGCTCATATAAAAAGTAGTCAAAGTTAATAAGCGAATAATTAACAAGATCAAAATATGACTCATAATGTATAGGTGAATTAGCTTGGCCAGTAGCAAGAATAAAGTATGTGGGCTTAACATGTCAAACGATACTACAAACTATTCAGGTTTTTGCATGCTTTATGTTTTTGCTAGTCCAATACTACTCTTCTCTAAAGGCATATGAAGAAGGTCATAAAACCGCAACCTCATAAACTCAGGATGAAGTTTCGCTATTCTTATTGAACAGTCTAAACGGTTCAAATAGTTCAAATGGTTGAAGACGGAATAGAAGAAGCTTTCGCTTAACGGCTTCCGTGTCTAGTAGCAGTGGATCACCAATACCTCTAGGCAAAAACATAGGTATATGAACGATAATAGAGGAAAAAAGAATTTGGTAAATCAAAATAAGATGTTATCCTCAGTCCTTAAGAATAAGTCAAATTTCCTCTTACAGGACTCCTGGGAGGTCGCTTGGACTAGCTCAGTCGGCAGCGAATTCCAGCAATTGACAACTCTAACGGAGTAGAAGTTGTGTCTACAGTCTGTTCTGCTATGTAGAGTCTCCAATTTCTGGGTGTTACCTCTGAGGTTAGTGTTATGACTAAGCTTAAGAAGTTGTTTAAGGGGATGACCAGAAGTATTAAGGATACTATAAGTCATAAGAAGATCACCTCTAAGACGCCTGTACTCTGACGGAAGAAGGTTAAGTGATTGGAGGCGCTCTTCATAAGGTTTGAATTTGAGTCCCCGAACTGATTTCGTGGCTCGACGTTGTATACGTTCCAGAGTGACCTTATCCTTTTGGAGGGAAGGAGGAAATACTATGTTTCCGTACTCTAAATGGGGACGAATAAAACTGTTGAAGATTATGTGGAAGGTTCTACCGTCAAACTGGCCAAAAATGCGCTTCAATGTTACCAGTGCGAGGTTAGCTTGAAAGGCGTTTTTGTCACAGTTCGCGTACGATTTCAGGTCGTAGGGTACCAACACTCCTAAATCTTTTTCAACTTGGGAAACTTCTAGAGGGGAGTTACCTAAGTTATAACTATAGTCTGCAACATGTTTCAGATGGACTACCTTGCACTTTGAGGTGTTGAAGGTAAGTCCGTTGTCGTCTGTCCAACTTTGAAATTGGGTCAGATCTTCCTGAGGAACTAGTATATCATTATGATTACGCATCTCTCTCCAACGTTTCACATCATCAGCAAAAAGTAATAACAAGGGGGTTTTTGTGGAGATTTAGCACTGCTGAGGAGTCCGTTAATAGAACGAAATGGCCGTCCAGTGCTTCCAGGTTTTCCACGGTGGTCTAGCTTCAATTGACTCATGATCTTAACTATAAAAAAGTAATAGGTCAGATGAAACTTGTTGAGGAAGATCGTTAATGTAAATCAAGAAGAGAAGAGGTTTTAGTATTGAGCCCTGGGGGAACCCACTAGGACATTTCATAGTCTGAGAGAGAGTGAAGTTAACCCTGACCTTAAAGTGTCGGTTTTCTAGATATGAAGTGAGCCAGTCAATGAAAGGGGTTTTATACCCAATCGTCTAAGCTTCTTGATAAGGCATACGTGGTTGACCCTATCAAAAGCTTTCGAGAAGTCCAGGTAGATGACGTCAACCTTCCCCTTGCGATCAAGGATGGTTGTCCATCTATCCACCACAGTCAGCAGGTTGGTCGTACAAGAATGACCTTTTCTGAAACCATGCTGTTGAGGTGAGAAGAACTTTAAGGATGATAAGTATTATTGTATGCCGTCGAATACTAGGGATTCCATAATTTTTGAAGGTATGGAGAGAAGGGCCACTGGTCGGTAGCTTGAGGGTTCACTGCGTCGGCCTCCTTTGAAAATTGGTGTGATGTGGGCCAGCTTCCATAGTTCCGGTAGTTTGCCTCTGCTTAGCGAGTGTACAAACATCACGCTAAGTGGTGTCGCCAGGATTGAAGCTGCTTCTCTCAATACAGCGGAATGAACCATATCCGGACGGGAGAAGTGTCCTTTCTTAGGTGCTGCAGTTTACGGAGCACCAGGTTAGCACTCAGGTCCACTTCGGAAAGTCCTGTACAGATGCAGGTGAGGCTTTCGTCAGTATAGTTGATGTGGGTCAGCTGGAATGTCTGGGAGTATTGTTCAGCCAAAAGATTGGCGGCATCACTGTCGTTATTGGTAGGCCCATTAGGACCTAGCAGTTGGGAAACTCCATTTTTGCCTTGTTGAAGAGAAGCTGCGTAACTAAATAAGCTTTTCGGATTGGAGACGAATATATCGATAAGCTTAGTCTGGAACTGAAGCCTGTCTTCTCTTATTGCCTTTGAACATATGTTCCTTATGCGTTTATATTGCCTGTATGCGTCAGTATTGTCGGTTCGTTTATATTCGGCCCAACAGTGCCTTTTGCGGCTTAGCAAACGACGAGTGCGGTTCTTGATGATTGTAGCTTTTTGAGACCATTTGAGGAACTGAATGCTCAGTAGCACATAAGATCGTGTGCAGTAAAAAATCCCAATGAGCATCCACTTCAAGTTGAGGGTGAACATCCCAATCCACCTGTTGTAGATAGTCCTGTAAAGCTAACACATTCAACAGTTTGAAATTCCAGCGCCTGTTGCTAGTGGGATATCGTAGCTCTGTTTTGCTGACAAAGCTGAATGATAAGACGGCGTGATCACTTTTCCCCAGGGGGGCCAGTATTGAGAGGTCGTCAACTAGTAATTCTTCATTTGTGAATACCCAGTCTAAGCGCGACTGACTGTTTCTGACTGTTTCTCCAACGAGTTGCCGAATCCACATTTTCGAATAATCTCATGTCACCGATGAGGTTGAAGAACAGAGCTTCATTAGAGTTGTCACCTCCAATGTATGTATGTTCCACGAAGTTGATTCTAGGATGATTGAAGTCCCCTAGAATCAGGACTCGAGAGAATCCGAGACGCGTAGAGCGAGTTAATCCTTCCAGCAGACGTTTGCCGTACTCGATGACGGCAGTGGGCTTCCTGTAGATGACCCCAACTAGACACCTCGAGGTGGTAGACAATCCTAATGAGCACCAAACTGACTCTATGTCTGGGACGTCTTATCGGAACAAGTAGTATCTGCCAAACCAGTGAATATTTCCAAGGAGAAGCTGATCTCTCACTGAAAAGCAAGCAGCAATGAATAAAACACGTCCACTGACTACCCAATTGTGAAAACTTAGACAAGGTGCGCAAAGAAATTGGGTATTGAATGACCAAAATCTTGGCAAACATTCGAAGATGAAGATCCGAATGCTCTCACGCAATCCTTCTGATTTTCGCAGGGAAACTGCCGATGATATATTTAAAAGTACGACAGTCTAGCATCAGCAAATGAAATCATAGTTCCTAGAAACCACAGCGCAACAGAACACCCATTTTCATGTGAAAGAGAATATGTCAGGGCGATAAATGCTGCCAAGCTCGGAAAAATGATGGGCAAGCCTTTTATAGGAGCTCTTGAAGGATCAACCGAAATGGTCACAGCTATTTCGTTAAATACAGAGACTTTGGGCATGGCAACTTTTGGAACAGCTGATGGGAAGGTTCGTAGCTCACCTTCTTGTTTCAACTCGTATGTTTAGGTTCAATTCTGGAACATATCAAAAAGAAATAAAGTAGTTGAGGTTATTGCACATGAGAGTGAAGTTCGAGGCATCTGCCACTCCAATAAGTCTCAGCTGATATACACTGTAAGTTATTAACTTGTTTATCACTAAGGCATTAATTAGGAATAATGTATTTGTAAGAATCTCAGCGAATGAATCACTAAGTTACTTAATTTCCCAATTTGTGGAAGCTGCTGTATAAAATTTTAAGGAAATGGCTCGAAAGCCCCGAAGTTTCTCCAGATCAGGGTAAATTCCCCAAACTTTGGAGAAGAACATTAGACTTTGGGAAAACACCCGAAATCCACAAAATTACGGAGATGATGTACTTATATGATAAATTATTTTGTACGCATATTGTCTAAACTGAACTTGACAAGGTTAGCACTCAACGGTTTGTTCACTTACATTGAATTACGACATTTCCCAAATATCGAAACTACATTCACTTCACAACAACTCCATAGATATCAATTAATTTTTCTAGATCATCTCAAAAATACTGGATCGACACATAATAGTCTTTTTTGAAACAATTTTTAACGTATATTTTGTATACTCAAGTTTTGTGATATCGACAAGAGCGACCAGCCCGAAGTAGTTTATTTAAAGTCTCATACCTCCATTCATAACATCTGGACGTGTTCTGTGGAAAGCAGTACCTTAAAAAATGATCTGAAGTATTTACTTCCGTAGGATCCCACACAGTGGAGTGTTCAAAATAAGGCGTGTTATCAAGCTGCACTAAGTAGCAATAATTTAGTTCATTTCCCATATTTCCAAATATGAGACTTTCTATTCCTACCTCCATTGCTTTGCCACCATATGCCTTAGTAATTCAACGTGACGTTTCTTAAGTTCCTTAACTTCGTCTCCATTACTTGGCAAGAATATTCGTTACTATCATACGGAACTTCAGGAGTATTTTTCGGTAACAGGGAATTTTTTGTTGTTCAAGTCCAATACAATGACGATCAAAGATGCGAGGTCTTCATCGTCCTATTTTGATGTGACATTTTGTACTTGTACTATATTACAGACGCTAAATCATCGGTATTATCACTAGCTTACTGTTATGGTTCAACCAGCTAGCCATTAATAATTTGGAAATTGTCACAAATATGCATTGGTCCATATTACCATACCACATCAGCATTATGAGATGAAATTATCAGATAAAGTTCAAAGTAGTATCAATAATGGTGATAAATGTAATTCTAAAGGATGGAAAGTATTCACTGAACAGTGCATGCACCTGTTTCATTGCGAAAAATTCAGATCCATCTTATCCAACGTCTCCAACCAATAGTTTCAACTATCATAAGAACCACGACTAGATAGTCTATACCTCTCATCATTTCTCAGTCTAGCAGTCAGTGACTGTATGGACTGATAATGTCGTTTTCTGGCTGCCCCATAGTTCCATTACAACAAGCATTACTCGGCAAGGTAGGCAATACTTAGTCATACTTAATACCTGTCAGTCGATAACGATCCTCAATCTTATCAGTCCACTTGGTATTTTTGCTTAGTACCCTGCGTCTAGCCCCGAGATGGATAACGCAATCGTCCAAACACATATGGAAAATGATTTTAAAGCATTTGTGACCGAATACTGGTAACTTACAAGACCCCTAACTCTAAAGGCTACGTTTCACTGGTATAAAGTAGTATGAGCCAAATTGCTGGTCGTCATACGCGTCATTTAGTTAGCAGATATTCGTTCTTGAATTAATCGATTTTTTTAAACTGAAAATAACATCCTAGTACTTTATTTCAAATAAGTAACAACTTCAGACATTTTTGCCACTTTCTTACTGTTTAATCGCTTATTTGCAGTTTCCCGTGTAAAACTAACGATTCAAATTGATGCAGTTCTAATTGGTTGATAAAGTTATTAGATTTCATTGCTGCAACGTTACAAAGTTACCTAGTTTCACTGTCGGTGATTTCGCTCAGCCAGTTATTTGGATATTTTGTATTTTAGCTCAGATATGTATAAACTGAGAAATAGAAAATATTAAGGTTATTTTCGACTGATACATTTATATACTCCAACCTAATAGTAGTTAATCTCCTGCTCCAAATGATATCCCCCGGCAGGGGTCCACATCAATAAGAGGGGGCATCGAAAGCGATTTAATATGATAAATTCATGCCATTAGTACATCAAATAAATATTGTAAATTGAGAGTGAGCATCGATTCGATGGTTTATTCATAAGGTGCAGATATTAATGTTACTTACATGTTTTAATTTTTAGAGCAGTTTAATGTATCCAAATATGCAGATTAAAGTTACGTGATTTTCTGCGCAAATACTTTAGTGTCGATCTGTTTGCATAAATTTCTACAACCAGTTAAATACATGCTTCTACCTTGTGCTCCTACTTTACGTCCTGTTTCTGGGTCCCTTCAATCCTCTTGGATTCTGTTCCTTATTAAGAACATCAATGTATTTCCATATGTTTGGATGACCGTCACCAATGAGTTTGTTTAAGTCTCTATCCTACCCTCTCACCTCGCTGTTCGCTTCAGTAAGGTCTTTCATAACGGAACTGTAGATTCCCCATGGTAGAATTCGGCAAATTTGTTCATTATAGTCCCCACCTCTTAGCTCATGTGGTCCAGGTGTCTTCAAAATAAGTAGTTGATACTTTCACTTTTTTTCTTCACTGTTTTCAAAATGGTGATTTCATCAAACTGTCAAATGCTGTCACGACATTTATTATGGGCACTGAACTTAGTACTGTGGCTTGAAACTTTTCTCATTATCCCATTAAATTGTTCTAGAACGGACTGCTATTTGTTCCTCCTCCCCTTTTTGGTGTTCTTTATTACTGTGCACCTTTTTTCACACTCTTTAAAGGGATTGAATCGTTACAAATGAAGAACTGTGTGTATGTATCAACACTTTGTTTCTACCTGATCATTTTTAAAAGTAGGTATTCTGGTTTATGCAAGCTGTATCATTCTGTCAACTTCATTGTTTCCTTTTAATTATTCTATACGTTAATGCCAGAACAATCTGTTAAACTGGTATTTTGGCATTTCAGTTAACTAGCCAATCAATGTATCTGATGGGTTCTTCACTTGAAATCTTCTTTTTCAGTAGTTAACACTGGAGTTAGCAGCAAATGGATAAATAAGATTCTTAATCGATCAGCAAGATAGTTATAATCACAACTCATCGTAATCCATATTTATACATTAATGCAGGTCATTATTTTAACAATCCAACCATAGTTGTTTTGTTGACCATTGATTAGACCTCTATATCATCATAACCCAGTTAAGTTATGATGAATAAAACATTTCTTTTCTGAGGTCTTATCATGCTGAGTAGCTCAATAGTTGCACATAAGTTATGGCACAGTCAGAACTAAACAACTCAAATAACTCTGCTCATTATCTTTCGGATTGTCAGACTCATTGATTATTTTGTATATGACTACCAAAGCAAGGTATAAATGTCTGCAGACGTATTTCTATGTAAAGCCTATAGAGATTAATTCCTTTATATCTGACTCAAATAATATCCCGTTTACTCAGTACTCCCGGTAGTATTATGACTTTACTCGAGATTATTCAAAAGCTAGAACACCAGTTGTAGGGATAGTGTATTGGTAATAATTGATAAAATCCGCAAGCGTGCAGAAAGCAAGCACATAGGGAAACCAGCGAGTATTAAAAATTCATATATATGTATGAGTGTTAATCGAATGTGGGTAATTTATTGATTGTCTGTGTTTACAACCAATCAGAGGATAGATAAAGATTGATGTACATATTTGTGTTCAATCAGGTTCACACATAGTTTTACATAATGTATTAATTGTCCAAATTACAGCAAGTAGACAAATAATAAAATGGGTTTACAACAAGTCTTTATCACTAGTGAAAATCTGGTGTTTGTACTCTAGTTTAAATCTAACCTTTTTACACTGGTTTTCACCTCATAAAATACTTAAGTAACAAGTACTATCCAAATTGATGCTTCAGAAATCACATTAGTTGACCTACTAATTTCGCTTTACGGACGAAATTCTGGATGTGTAGACTGTGAAACAACCTAGTTAATAAAAACACTTTCGATCTAGACGGCCCAACTTAGTATTAGATTGTTATCTGGAGATAACTAAAAGTGAGTCAGCTTGTTTCATATAGGTCCCCATTTCTTCATTTGTATGTAGAACTGTGTTGTCTTTCAGCGATTGTTTGTTGCATGGATCACTGACTCGGCTAATCAATTGATAATTTTTTTTTGAAAAGCAATCCACTAGTTCATTCTCTCAGTAGTGATATAGTCTTGATGCAGTGAAATTATATATGTTTCTTCATAGTTGAAAGCATTAGTCAATTGAAGCTAGTCTACCAAGGAAAACCTGGAAGCACTGGATGGCTGTTTCGTTTTATTGTGGGACTCCTCAGCATTGCGCCTCCACGATCTCGCCTCGCGAGATTCGAACCCACGACCTACCAGTCTCGCGCCAGAGCACCTAACTGATAGACCACTGAGCTGGTATCCGATGGTGTTAATATCTAACTTCAACCAATCCACGAAGTTGAGCAACCGTTCACCAATTGTCTTCAGTGAGTTCCTATCTCACAACAGACGTGGTTGAACTCCAGTAGTCACTGCTTCTCACTAGAACTCTAGGAAGTACCTCTTGAAGTCAGTCACTAGTAAGCATATGATTATTATTATCAGAAGGATGAAACGGTCGTCCAGTGCTTCCAGGTTTTCCTTGGTGGTCTAACTTCAATTGACTCATGTTTTCAACTATGAAAATACTGAAATCTCGACAAAACCCCTTCTTATAATATATGTTTCTGTTGAATTATTTGCTAGTTGATGGAATTTCTAACTGAAATAGATCAACTGATATAAAACCATTCCGTATCTTTTCAGTAATAAATGTGGATTATTCATTAAAACTTTGCAAATCATAATCTATCAAAATCAACTAAGTAACCTTTGCAATCTTTACTTCACTTTTCATATGGTATAAATGCTACCTAAGGTTAGTATAAGAAAATGCATGGATAAGGTAAAAATAAGAAAGGGTTAGAACTGTAAAGTGAAGCTAATCAAATTTGATTATGATGTAATGATTACATTTTTTATAACTCCTGTTCATTCATGTGCAAATTAAGCTATTCACAATATTCGTTTTCGGTACTGCTATTCACTTTCATATGTCCTAAGTCAATTTTTTTTTATCCACGATTAACTATATAAAGTATTTGAAATGTGGTATGGCAACTCGAACTGATGTACGTACGTACGACTGTTGCTGCTACCTTGACGTGGTGGTCGGGCTTGCCCATCGTGATGAACCAATCGAGATATACTGGCTGGAACAATCGTTCCTCAAGGTCCTACCATGGCTGGCAGGTTGGTTGAAGAGCAGTAAGACTAAAAGCAGCAAAACAAAGGTCCGAAGACGAAGTCGTACTGCTGACTGTACAGAGGTGTGACAGCAGTAAGGCGTTTCCTTCAGACAACCAGCATAACAGCGATGCTGCCTTCCCATAAGGAGGGGTGGGGTTAGAAAAGGTCGACCCTAAAAATACACACCCCGCTTTATCCTACGGATATCCGTCTCCGGCGTTAAGGTCCTTTGAAGAACGAAGCTACCACAAAAGGGTCGTGTGTGACCGACCTCAAGCAGTTGTCCCTTGGGCACTGCGGTCACGCTCTCAGGTCATTAAGACCACTTCTAACCCTTTCACGGTGTGGGCAACCAGGAAGTGATAATTGCCCTCATACCTCTAACAGTACTCAAGACCACTGTATTCACTTAAGACGTACGAAGTTCTACGTTGTGACTGACTGACTGATTTGAAAATTATGTTATAAACCTGTAGGTATTTACTCATCAAGCATTATGGAATTTTCGTGAAGAAAACTTAATTCATCTTATATCTTATAAAACAATCCCATTAATTATTAGTCTATTTTCTCTCATTTTTATTATAGTGTAGTCTAGATGGTCAACTCAAACAATGGCGAATGAACTATGATGACATTGTATCATGTTGGAAACAACCACTGAGTAGTGTTTTAATGAAATGGACTCCTCATTGTATGGATCATCATCCTTCATCAAATGAATTTCTTATTGGTGGTCCAGAATCGTGTCTGCTATACTCTTCAGTTAAAATTGATGTACCGTTGCGTGAATGGAGTTGGGGTCAAGAACCGGTTCATGTCGCAAAGTTCAATCCAGTCGAGAATAATATTGCATGTGCTTTGACCAAAGATAATTCATTAATGCTAATCGACTGTAGACAGGACCAACCTATTCGCAAGGTGACACATATATATATGGTTTTTATTCTGGTCGATTATAAAGGTTTGCATAGTTAATCTTGTAGATCAGGCTCCTCCATCAAAATCATGAAACAACGTAATAGTTAGCTAGAGTACTAAATTATACTTATTAGGAAGTTGTTTTATTGCCTTTTTTATTTCTATTCGACATTCAGACTTTGATTTAAATTTAGAATGCTACAGTGAACTGAAGTATATTTTGTATTTTTAAATTGATACTACTGATTGTTGTTACTTTTCTTATTTTAATTATTTTAACATAAAACAAATATTGTTATGACGTCCGGTATCCGAGAGTTGACACTGATATCCAACCTTCCTGATCGGCCAATCGAATGAAAAGACTAAGAGTTGGGAAGGTTTATTAACTAAACCGAATCGACATGTACGCGTACCCACTCATATATATATATATATATATATATATATATATCAAGCTACCAGTGGTGTTTAGGATTTCTTGATCAGTCACGTGCACTTGTCATCTGGCCTATTTCTGATTAACCCAGTGTATCAGTTTTCATTCTTCGAATCTGCTCTCACATGACCACGTGCATACAACCACTGCCTTCTCGTGGCAGTGTTGTTTGCAAAGTTGAGAGGACGAAAAACGAATTTCCGTCGTTTTAACTGGGTTGGTGGACATAGAGGGTCCACCTATAGGAGTTGAAAAACCCTGATTTCAAAAAAATGATGCACATGGGCTCCAGAATCCTGCGGGAAAGTGGCATATGAACTTATTGTTGGTTACCGGCTACGATGGGACTGCATCTCCTGACTTTGATCCACTGCCTTGATGATTATACCTCTAGGTAGAAGACTCGGGGTAGACACCTAAGAAAACCACCTGCTTCAGTTCGGGCACCCGGTTGGTATTCCAGCCCTCCCACAAATGGAATGATAAAGCATAGCGCATATCTACTTGGTGCCTACTTGTACCAATGTTTATATGTTTAAATAAAATAATGAAATAACCAATAACTTCATTTTAAGTTTTCAAGGTTTGAATCAGTAGTTTCTCACACTGCTGAATCCAAATGTTCAACAAGAGTCTTATCAAATATTGTGCTTTTTGTAGATTGACTTTGTTTAATGATTGCAAATGGAAATTTTAGTCACCGAATTGGATTTTGGTTGTTAACATGATTTTCCAACTCCTGAGAACTTTGTAGTGGAGTCTTTAAACTATCCTGAGATCGAATTCGCTTAACATAGACGGAGGAAATTATTTTATTTGGATCCAGTATCTTTTCGATAAAAAAGATCAATTAGACCGTTAGAAGATTAATGGTTACAGTTGAATGTTCGAAGGTCATACATATTGCACTAGTTATTTTTCATAAAATCTTACAGAAAGATACTAATCACAATTAAAACAGAAGCATGAGTTATGTAGCCCAACTCGAACTAAGTTGTTGTTTTTGTTCCGTCACAGTCCCATTTAGTTGCTGACTAAACTTAAATCATATTTCTTATGATTTGACATAGGCTATAACCAATTGTTATGTCTTGATCAAGATCGTTGCTTATTATTGTGACCTATTCAAGGTCGTCGCTGATTTGTTATGACCTTACGAATTAAACAAGGACGTAATTCACGTAAATTATCCACCAATAGAATACGACTTCTACGACCTTCACACTGTGACAATGACGTTCGATTAGTATGAGTAATCTAGCGTCCTTATTGGCCCTTAACCGCCTAACCCGTCCACTTGAGTCCAGAACACCAATAGCAGCTATTGTAGTGCGAACCACACCATAAGATAGGAAATAATATTTGTACAAAACCAGGCCAAATGTGGCTGTGAACGTGGAAGACAATAATCAATAAACTGAGTATAATTTAGGAACAGTAAATCATATAATAATAATCAATAGGTCAAGTTGAAGCTTGTAATAAAATGAATATAGATATAGATAATCTAGTTTCTGAATAGTTATACAGTAGGAATATACATAGAATAATAGTCCAATAATAGGTCCTGCAAGTTACCGTACTTATGTCTTCGCTACTACATAACAATATTTAGTTGGTGTTTTATGGTTATGTGAATATAATTCGTTCCCTGATTCTCTATGTCACCAATCAAATGCCATATCATTGCGAAATAAACACCCATAACCTATTTAGATATTAATTCTTGATTGCCAGTTCAGTGTTTAATTTTTACTAAGCCATACATCAGTTCGCATCATCGTGGGTTGCATACCTGATATTCTGTTTTATCTTTAGTTCACCACTTTTACTAAAACCGTAACATTTTAATTTCGTGTTATCCGTGTTACAGGTCAAAATGGATTTGAAATTAAATTCATTTTCATGGAATCCAATGGAACCATTCATATTCACTGCTGCATCCGAAGACTATAATGTTTATACATTTGACAATCGTTTTTTCAAATTCCCTCGTAGAGTTTACCGTGGTCACGTAAACGCAGTACTTGATGTAGACTATTCACCAACTGGAAGAGAATTTGTAACTGGAAGCTACGACTCAACAGTAAGCATATTTGTTTTCTAACTTTATATCTCCACAGATTCGACTTTGGAAGTGTGATTCTACAGAATCGTTTGATGTTTATCACACCAGACGCATGAAGCGTGTGCTTGTCGTCAAGGTGACATTAGATGCAAAGTTTGTTCTGTCATCATCATCAGATCAAAACGTCCGACTATGGAAAGCTCACGCTAACGAAATTATTGGACCGGTATTTTCATTCAACTTACTCATTAAATTTTATTCTGTTTAGATTCAGCCAAGACAAAAAGCATCCCTACAGACATCTGAATCTTTACGAGAGAAATTCAAAGACCATCCAGAAGTCCGGAAAATTCTAAAGCATCGTCATCTGCCTAAAACGATTCACGCCTCCAGTAAAGAACATGCAGTAATCAGAGCCAAAGAAAGGCGCAAGGAAAGAAATACTCGTATATTTAATAAAAATGATCTTCCATTTGTTCCTGATAGAGAGAAACACGTCGTCGCACAATATAAATAGTCTTTGTATCTTCGTTTTTTTCGATACAATACTTCGGGATGTGCATGAACTCAAGGTGAATTTCGTTTATGTAGCCAAAGACCCACCTTTTACTGATTATATGAAACCGAAAGCAATTCAAGCTTTTAGAACAAACAAGACAGTGATCAGTTAATTGGTAACGTAACTGAAATACGATGCTGTTGCGTATAGCTAAACTGGTATACTACACTGGCGGTCTTCAATGAACGAGTCAGGATTGAGATAGCGCCTCATGTTTTTCGCGCGAATTCTAAAGCATGGTGTTGGGTAGCTTGTATGTTGTGACTAATTAGGTTGGTGATATTTGGTTCTTAAGGTAATTTTTTGTCGTTTGTTAGCCACTCAGCCCATTCATCGCATCCACTTTCCACCCGGCCTCTAATAGGTGGTGTGTTATCGAACAACAAAGACCGTTCTTTCCTTTAATCTATAGGTTCTCTAAATGCTCCGTAATGCATTTAGATACCAGTTTTATTATAAGTTTGTAGACTTTGTACCACCCCAGCACATATTTTCTTTATCAGGAGGTAACGCATTGCAGTGACTTCATGAACGGGGAGTACTCTGTTAATATGATTTGTAACTTCAAACTTCTACTGTCCAGAAGCAAGAGGTTTCATTTTTGTTCCAAAGAATCTACCCCAGGAATAACGTCCAGTAAATGGCTTTTTTTATGGTTTCCAAATTTGATTATTTTACCATGGTTATTTACTTTCATTTTTATCCCATTTTGGTAAGCAGTTTTATTCAAGACTAATACTTTATCAAAGTCACTAAAACATTTTGGAGGTTCTGGTCGCCTGTGGATTGCAACTTGACAAATGGAAAAGGATGGTTACTTGAGGCATGCGCTAATCTCACAGTGACGGCTGACAATAGACTCAGTAGGTCTGACCACAAGTGGATATGTTTCTGTGATGTTTGTATAAATTAATTATCCCTTTGTACTTGATGACTGTCTGATTTTGAATTTCAAGTACAATACATTCGTTCGGGTTCATCTAGTTTGACTTGATATAAATTGTGTTATTTCGGAGGTTCCTACTTCGTATAATAATTCAAATACTTCTAACTGCCTTATTGGCGTCGCAATGGAGCGTTTGATGAAACACTTGAACATTCAAATTTTGATGCTTTAGAGGATTATGTTGAAAACTTCGAAATCTGAACTATGATCAAGGAAGATGTTGAGGATGTTAATATTGAGGCTCATTTCCTCACCATTAAGTTCTCTACTTGATTGACGCAGAATACGGTTTACGACTACGACACTCGTCGCAAATTAGGAGACAGAAAAACTGGAGAAGCGTTTATTAAGCAAGGATCGAAATGTCCAAAAAATCAAGGGTATTTATAGATGTTAGCATTTGTTAGATCAACATCATAATTCAATCAATTCGCAAGGAGATATATTATGCTATTGTCCAGTAGTAGCATGCCACGTTGATATTCTCGAAAGTTCCATCACGTTCTGATTAGGTGGAAATTCTTCGGCTCCTTTAGGGCCTCTGGAGGCTCTGTTGTTTTTCTCGGAAGCCGACTGAGCACTGACATTCATCGAAAAAGAAGCCTACACTTTGTTACATACTTCGACATTTCCAGAAAAGCCTATTCCACTGTATGTGCAAGGAACTACTTTTAGACCATGTATAGTGTGCAGATTTCGAATGCTGTGAGGGAGAAAATTTCCTTAAGTGATTCCTCAGGACATCTAGGATTCCGCTACATTACTCTGTCATCCTATTTCAATGCCTGCTCAAAGTTATGCAGCTAATTCATTGAGAAGTTGCGAATCAGATCACGAAGATGAGCACAAGTTTGGCAAATGTTTGTTCTGTGGTAAATTTCACTGTTATAAATCATGTGTGTTTCGTAATGTTACATGTGGTATAATTGGACACATACAGGCAGTTTGTAATACTTCCATCTTGCCAAATTCCTGTCTTTGGATATTGGCACTCTAAGACTGTTAATATAACACGTGGGGTTATACAAGAAAGTGCAATTGATTCATTGCTTCTTCTCTTTTTGTTGATGAGGTTTGCGCTCTTTCAATACGTTAAACCTTTCCTTTTCATTGATGACCCGAAGGTGGTTTATTCATTCTCTTCTCCTATCAAAGAAAGCTATAGTTCAGCTGTAACCCAGGAAGAAGCAAACAAGTTATACGAACGGACTGTGCCGTGGGATCTTTCAAAATTGAATTTACTCACATTGACCTTGAAGCTGTAAATAAGTCCCGAAAATCAATAGCTTTCTAAGTGTTCGACATTGGATGCTGACCACGTTGTTTAAGTGGATTTGTTTAACTGAAGGCTTTCGGTCATGCATCCGTACCAGATCACGTTTCGACTCGGCGTGGGACACAGCTCCTACGTTTCACTAGATAGCTAAGAACAAACGCCTCTCGATATATTGGTAACGTATCAAATATATCTTTCCTACCTCTTCTCGTCTGACTTCTGATTTCCTTTGGTCGGGAAGGTTTCCAATATAGAAGGTACTACTGGTTGCTAGTTGTCAAACTAGAATACCAGTCGTATCCTCAACCTAAATCTGACTGTACAATAACATACACTGAAACCTCTCAACACCGTTCGTGACATGGGTTTGAGATACAGCAACAGTCTGAACTTTTCCTAGCACATTGTATCCCAAATATCTAAAGCTAGGAAGCTCATCGGATTCAGAATGATAAATTTTAATAATATCGAATCGAGATTATTATTATACAGAAAATGTATCTTACCCATTCATGTATATAGTATCTTAGTTAACGGTAATTGCAGGCATAATGACCTGATTACAATTGAAGGTGTTCAAAGAATGTTCATCAAGGCTGTTTTGGGGTATCCCAACAACAAGGAATATCACCAAAGATGTCAGCAACTCAAGGTAGAACTTCTCTGAATCAGGTGTATGAAATTAAATCTCGTCTTAGTCAGGCGGCTTATAACAGCATTTCTTATCCTTCGGCATCCATCCCTTCATACTCTATGATATCATTCCACAATCTATTCAATAAGAAAAATATTCTAGCGATTTCGAGATCCTGCACTTACGCCAGAAGTTTTCATTATTCGCTATCCAATCATGTCGAACAGACTACTAGCGAACCTCTGTTTCAGTGAAACTACGATTCTTTTCAGAAGTCTCCTTGATGATTCGCTTTTCCAAAGTGGATTGTGTCACTGTGGTGCTTGTATGAACTAATGATTCCTTCGTAATTGATGACTGACTGATTTCGAATCCCAAACACAATATGATCATCCTTTGCAGTTGATTGAGAATTTCATAGCATCACTCCAAACGGTTACTGTACTAACACTTATTCTACCGTCACATCTTATTTGAATAATGTTATTTTCTTATTTATTTACTTTAAATCTTTGTTTCTGTAGTTCATTTGGCGATTGATAAATAATCGTCATGTGTTCACAAACACGCTTATTAAACGACTTACGTTTTTTGGATTCTGTGATAATTAGGAGTATTTGAATTATAGTACAAACTAGGAATTCAAGTAATAACGCAACTTAACCAAAAAGTACTAAGTGAGCACGAATGAATGTATTGTATTTGGAATTCATATTCAAGCAGTCATCAAGAGCAAAGGAATCATTAGTTCATGCAAACAGTACATCTGCCACAGCTTAAATTATGCTCTAGGTGTCTGTAATCGATTGTGCTTCTCTTTCTTAAGTTTATCCTACGTCTGTATGGTAACGTGTTCAATACAAATTCTGTATTATCTTCAATGTACTCATTAGTGTTATAATTAAAGATCGAAATTGGAACAGACTCACCTGGTATCCTTGAATTGTGTTTGATCAATATTTCAGTTGTGTATACTCAGGTCTTTGATATCTAGAATTTGCACCATAGATTTCCCGACGTTCTTCACTACAATCCCCGTGGCTGGTCGACGACCATGTCCACGATAATATGTTACCTCTACAGGCTCCAATCACTTCATATTCGAACGAAGAATTCTCCTTTTTAATGGCTTTGGTGTAATCTCTTTCGTCAGAGAATTTTTAGCATCTCTATATCGTAGCAGAAGTGTATCTCTCTCTCTCCAGTTCATTAAATGTTGTACCAATATAATCAATAGCAATTTTCTTATGTCCTGACAAAATTTTCTGTCTAACCATTAGAACAAGGGTGTCTGTGAGCAGATGTCTGCGCTCAATATCATTTAATCAGGTAGTGTCTACATTTGCAACAAAATGAGAGCCATCATTAGTCACTAACACTATGGGAACCCCTTCTTGACTAAACACATTTTTTAATGCTTGGATTGTGAAGTCAGAATTTGGTGAAGTTGTAGAAAAACGTTCAGGCTACTTAAGAAAAGAATCAACAAACACAAGTGTATAGTATTTGCCAAGAAATGGACCACAATAGCCTGCATGTATTCTCTGTCAGGCCTCACAGGATACTGTCCATGGAGTTTACATGGAAGGCTGATTTTTCAACTTATGATATTTTTAACAATTGTTTGCTGTACGACATATATCTGTATTTATCTCTGGCCACCAACATGTCAGTCTTGTCAGGGATTTCATTTTCTCAACACTTAAATGTCCACTATGGAGATCTTAAAGGACAGGTTTACTCAACCAAGTAGGAATAGCAATGCAATCATTCAGATACGAAATACCATCAGGAGTAGTGGATAACTCATCCCGCTTTGAAAAATAGACAGGAAATCTACGGTTCAGATTAGCATTCCAACCATTCTGTATAGCACTGAGTAATCATTCAGAGTATCTACGGGTTTCTCTGAGATCTGGACGTCTTATTATTAAAAATCGTACTAAAAAACTGTCTAAAGTATTAAAAGGTCTGTATTGTAATGAATGTCGATAAATAAAGTCAACGTATTGGATTTGTTTTGCATTCCTGTGCTAGACCGTATAGTCATAGGCACTCAGTGCAATGATACATCGTTGAACTATAGCAGATGAGGAACGTGCTTAGGACTTTTTTAAGATAATTGATGAACTTTAAAGCTTCATGATCAGTAACAATGGTGAAATTCTTTCGAAATAAATATATACGGAGTCGGTTAACAGCCCAAAACATATCTTCTCGCTGTGTTTGTGAATAACCTTGTTCAGTAACAAAAGGTTTGCGTGAAACACAGAAAACTGATCTACCTTGCTGTTTCAAAACTGCACCAATACCCACTGGTGATGCATCAGTAATAAGTACAGAATGTAAACCGTGTGAGTAAGTCCGTAAAACAGCATCATCTTGAGGAAACTTTAGCAGACTTTGTTTACATGACTCTTGTTCCACACTCCATTTGAATGAATTGGATGTCAAAATATTAAATAAACAATTGGCACAACAAAAGAAATTAAGAGTAAAACGGGAATAGTATTGAAGAGCACTCACTAGCGAACGTAGCTTTGTAAGATTTTTTGGAGGCGGGGCATTTTTTAGTGGGGCTTGTCGTTTCGTATCTGGTCTAAAACGATTACCATCAATTAAGTTGATATATATGAAGCGTTACGAATTCACTACTAGCGAACGGAACAAAGACACGTGACCAGAGACCGATAACTAGCTATAATGACGCGACCCAGACCCAGCTAACTAGAGTAAGAAGTCCAAGTTGGAGTGGGGAAGTTATATTCCGTAGCAGCCAGAAGCACAGTAATCAAATAAGGGAAAAAAGTCAAGCGTATTTATACAGCAACGAAATGTCTTTGGGCATCGTTAATAATTAGCACACACAAAGAAACATTGGACCAATAGCGTTTAAGATAGTTACAAGTGGGAAATATGATGTGAAGGTAATAAGAGCACGTTTTGGCGCGAAAACAGCTAAATTCAAATTTCCAAAATAAAATTACAAAATTGAGCCACTTATCAAGTAAGTTCTGGGGATTTGACATCCCCAACATAAGTATCCAAGACCAGATAAACAAAATGAACAGTTATTAGGATCCCCCGTGATATTGTTTTCAATTACACGACTCAATGAAGCAATAGTTCTCTGGTCATGAACTACTTTATCAGTACCATGAATAATAGGATCATCATGACCAACTTCAACACCTTCAAAATAACTGATTACCTGAAATATGATTGGATAACAAATTAAACTTGTAGTGACGTGCTTCGTTAATCGATCGTCTCGATAACCGTTATTATATCAATCTGAACGGTGTATAATATCAGAAGACAAAGGGAAGCGGAAACTACATTTTATTGACAAATAACATAGGCTGGATAGCAGTGAGCACATGAGCAAATGTTAGCGAGCGAAGTAAAAATGACATGCATAGGAGATGGCTGGTAAGCCAACTCGCTATGAGCAAGAATTAATCAACATTTATAGTCAGACAAAATTGAATGACAGACATGTGATAGGTAGGATAAGAAGTGTGCATACACATACGCTCATATAAAAAATAGTCAAGGTCAATAGGTGAATAATTAACAAGATCAAAATATGAATCATAACGTTATAGGTGAATTGGCTTGTCCAGAAACTAGAATAAGCTTTGTAGATGTAATATAGTACACGACGTTACACTACTCCCCACAAACTAAATGAAAGCAAGTTGAATTTGAACAGACCAAAAGGATTGTTAATGGCTGTCAAAATAGATGAGGAATGATCTTAAGGGTGTAGCTGTAAATAATTCCCCAAAATCAATAGTTCATTAAGTGTTCGACATTGGATGCTGACCATGTTGTTTAAGTGGACTTGTTTAGCTGAAGGCTTTCGGTCATGCATCCGCACCAGATCACGTTTCAACACGGCGTGGGGCACAGCTCCTACGTTTCATTAGCCAGCTCATAGAAAAGGTCCTCGATATATTGGTAACGAATCAAATATATCTTTCCTGCCTCTTCTCGTCTGACTTCTGATTTCTATCTGACTGGGAACGATCAAATATAGAAGGTGCTACTGGTAGCTAGTTGTAAAACTAGAACATCCGTTGCATCCTCATTGGTGAACCCGACGTGATCTGGTACACCAAGTCAATATACTGTGAGTCTGTTCCATTTTGGAATATTATTATTCATTGTTATTTTTTATTTGAATTTTATATATTGTGATATACTTTTTTTCGCGAATTTTTTTTCTCGGATATATTTTACTTAGACATTTTTCGATATCTATATTACTATGACGGAACACTCTCCTAAGGTTCTTAAGTTTAAGTCTATTCCCCCTATTTCGATTCAGTTAACGCCATTTTGGCCCGACAATATCGAGTCCTGATTCTGCTATGCAGAAGCCGATTTTAGCATGCACGGAATCACGGACTCGCGCACACGTTTCCTCGCGGTAGTTAAGGCGTTACCGCGCGAGTTTAACAGGTACGTAACACCTAGTATGTTTACTAGTGATGTTCCCGAACCTTACGAAACGCTTAAGCTATCGATTTTAAAACGAGGAGACCTAACTGATCGACAACGGTTAGACCAACTCTTCCATAACATCGACTTGCAACATGGTTCTGCGACGGACATGTTGCTTAGAATGAGAGAAGTCGTCGGCCAACGAGCTTTCGATGATGGCCTATTTAGACAACTTTTCTTGTCTAAACTCCCTCGACAGGTGCAGGCAGTGCTTGTTTCATTTCAAAACAATGCCATAGATGAACTAGCTGCATCTGCCGATCGAATCTTGGAAATCACTAGATCTTCTAAGGCCGAGGTTTTTTCCATCAAGGAAAAATCCCAATCGACCTCGACTGACATGGCCGAACTATGTCACACGCTTACACGATATCTTAGAGTTCACAATGACCGTAGTCGGTCAAAAACCCCGCGTAGAAGCGCCTCACGTAAGCGATCTGGCTCTCGACCACGAGAGACAGACAATCCCGACTGGTGCTGGTATCATAACCAGTACGGTAAGTTTTCCAGAAATTGAAGGAAACCTTGCAATTATCCGACTTCAAAATCGACTGACACAAATAAGATTTCGGGAAACTTCCCAGCCGGCACGCGTTAACGGCAACCGTAGCCGGCGAACACAGCCGCCTCTTATATGTCACGGATGTGACCACGAAAGTTCGCTACCTCGTCGACACTGGCGCAGAAGTTAGCGTTCTTCCAGCAAATCCCGACGACAGACTTCGCGAGTCTGTTTTAAGTTTACAGGCGGCAAACGGAAAGCCGATCGCTACTTACGGTAAAAGGTACGTCTACCTTAACGTAGGTTTACGTAAACCCATACACTGGATTTTCGTGGTTGCAGATGTCTCTATGCCAATCATTGGTATTGACCTGTTACAACACCACAATCTACTCATCGACACACGCTCACGAAGGTTAGTAGACGGAAACACTAAGTTGTCCGTTTGCGTAACTCCTTGTTCTGGTTGCAGGTTATCCCCAGTCACGATTAAGCACGCCATAGACCCCTTGTACCAATCAGTACTCGACCAATACCCCGGGATATACCAATCGCAATCGGAATTGCCTTGTGTAACCAGCAATGTTACACATCACGACTACAGGACCACCTGTATTTTCGAAATCTCGAAGACTCGCTCCCGAAAAACTTAGGTTAGCTAAAAACGAATTCGACCACATGATGGACCTAGGGATAATTCGACCATCGAATAGTCCATGGGCATCCCCATTGCACATGGTCCCTAAAAAGGACAGCAATGATTGGCGGCCAACTGGTGATTATCGGCGTCTGAATGCTAAAACCATTCCCGATCGTTACCCGCTGCCTCATATTCACGATTTGACAGCTACCTTGAAAGGTACAACTGTCTTTTCGAAAATCGACTTGGTTAAAGCTTATAACCAAATCCCGATGGCAACTGACGACATTCCTAAAACCGCCATCATCACTCCCTTCGGTCTTTACGAATTTCTACGAATGCCTTTTGGTTTAAGAAACGCGGCTCAAACCTTCCAAAGGTTTATAGACGACGTCTTCCGAGGTCTCAACTTCGTACATGCGTATGTTGATGACTGTCTAATAGCAAGTCCGGACAGAGAATCGCATCTCAAGCATCTGGACATTGTTTTCGATCGACTCCAAAGGCATGGCGTTACTGTCAACATACAGAAATGCCAAATCGGAACAAACACCTTAGACTTCTTAGGACACACTATTGATGCCCATGGCATACGACCCCTCAGGAGCAAAGTGGCGGCCATTCTGGATTACCCAGAACCGACCACGATCAATCACTTACGAACTTTTAACGGACTCGTAAGTTTCTATAGACGGTTCATACCTAAATGCGCATCCCTTATCAAACCGTTAACCGATCAGCTTCGTGGAAATGCGAAATCAATTAGTTTAGACGACATAGCCCGTAAACATTCTCCACAGTTAAGGAACACATCGCTAAAGCAACCCTGCTTGCTCATCAGGACACTCAAGCGCCCATTAATATCGCAGTAGACGCATCCGACTCAGCAATCGGAGCAGTCTTACAACAATGGGTTAACAACTCGTGGCAACCTTTAGGATTTTTTTCGAGACGGTTGCTAGACGCTGAATCTAGGTACAGCACGTTCGGTAGGGAACTCCTAGCTATGTATTGTCCTTTACGGCATTTCCAACATTCCATCGAAAGAAGAGAATTCACGCTTTTTGCCGATCACAAACCTCTTACCTTCTCTTTAAATTCATCTTCAGACAAGTACTCACCGCGAGAGTCTCGACAACTCGACTACATTTCGCAGTTTACTTCAGACATACAACACATTTCTGGAGCAAACAATGTAGTCGCAGACGCCTTGTCTCGAATAAGTTCCTTGAACAGTTTCCAAGGAATCGACCTTCTTAAACTCGCTCAGCTTCAAAAAGAAGACATTGATCTTCAGCATGAGTTATCCTCGACAACTCTTAAACTAAGTATTAAGCAGATGGGAACAGGTAAGGGAACCTTACTCTGTGACACATCTACAGGTAGGGATCGTCCAATTGTACCAAAACATTATCGCCGCAACGTCTTCAATACGCTGCACAATCTTTCACATCCAGGTGCTCGTGCAACAATCGAACTTATAGCCGAACGCTTTTGTTGGCCTGGCATGAATAAAGACGTGAGGGAGTGGGCACGCTCCTGTGTAAGCTGCCAGAAATCCAAGGTAATCAGACACAACAAATGTCCCTTAGGTTCTTTCAAAACCCCTGACGCTCGTTTCGACCACGTCCATCTAGATTTGGTAGGACCCTTACCCGACTCGAACGGATACTCATATCTCCTAACATGCGTAGACCGTTTCACTCGATGGCCAGAAGCAGTACCTATTAAGGACATTACTGCTGAAACCGTGGTCCGCGTTTTCGTCAAACGATGGGTAGCAAATTTCGGCTACCCTCCCACAATCACTACAGACCGCGGACGCTAATTCGAATCTGGACTTTTCCGTTGTCTGACCTCACTATTAGGAATCACGCGTTTCCGAACGACCGCCTACCACCCACAAGCAAACGGGTTGGTAGAACGTTTTCATCGACAATTAAAAGCTTCATTATCAGCTTCAAACGTTTCACAGTGGACAGACGCTCTTCCACTCGTCTTGCTAGGTATCCGCAATGCAGTGAAAGCTGACATTGGATACACGGCATCTCAACTCCTCTACGGAACGACACTTCGACTCTCAGGAGAATTCGTAGATCCTTCAGCTTCGTCATTGAACATGGATCTAAACTCTTACACGAGTAGGCTTACAAACGCTATGCGTTCAGTTAAACCTGCTCACACTCGACCTCAATCAACTGATGTTTTCGTTCAACCCGAATTACGACATAGTACACACGTCTTCGTTCGTCGAGACTCGCATCGACGACCCCTCGAATCAGCATACGAAGGACCCTTCAAAGTTCTTCAACGCGAACCTAAGTACTATGTAGTGGATAAGAACGGTACGAACGATAGCATCAGTATCGATCGACTCAAAGCTGCGTACTTAGAAGGAAACCCTAGCTACGTCGATTTTCCTTCGGTATAAGCAAACGACACAGCTACTACACTCGTAGTACCCTACACGACAACCGACACACAACTTGATATTTCGTCAACGTCGACAAATAAACCTAAAACAACGCCTTCTGGAAGACGAGTCAGATTTCCAGAACATCTTAACGAATATTGCACGTAGGACATAAGCTTTATCTTGAATTACCCTTCCATAGTTCATTCTAAAAAAATTTTTTAATATGATAATTTTTTATTTATATAAAAAAACCAAAAAACAAAACATTTTTATCTTTTTTTTGAGCATATATATATTTTTTATATATAAAAAAAACACAAAAAAACTCTTTTTTCCTGATCGCTTTTACGCTGTTTGTAAGTGTATTAGTTTATTTTTTTTCGCTCATCTTGTGTGCCTACGCAAGTACGAGTGTATTTTCGATATGCACTCACACGTTTTATTTTCTCTCTTTTCCAAGACGGCTGGAAAAGAACGACGAAGTTTCGCAAGGAACCGAAATTTTCATTGTACTATATTTCTTTATTGCTATGTTGTACATTTTGGTCCCATAGTTTAAGGAAAGACGACCAGATGCTGCTAAACGAAGCAAGCTATCAGAAGAGTGTTTACCAGCGACAAACTCGTTGGGTTTAAACTTCTGGCTGGTCACGTCTTAGGGGCATCACTACCTCACTAGGGGGGGAGTGATCTGTAGCTGTAAATAATTCCCCAAAATCAATAGTTCATTAAGTGTTCGACATTGGATGCTGACCATGTTGTTTAAGTGGACTTGTTTAGCTGAAGGCTTTCGGTCATGCATCCGCACCAGATCACGTTTCAACACGGCGTGGGGCACAGCTCCTACGTTTCATTAGCCAGCTCATAGAAAAGGTCCTCGATATATTGGTAACGAATCAAATATATCTTTCCTGCCTCTTCTCGTCTGACTTCTGATTTCTATCTGACTGGGAACGATCAAATATAGAAGGTGCTACTGGTAGCTAGTTGTAAAACTAGAACATCCGTTGCATCATCAGTATCTTGGTCTCATTTAAAAGACACAGGTTTTCCGAGAGTAGAAGACGAGAATGTCAAACTGTTGATTGGATGTAACGCACAGGGCTTACACGAGATAAAAGAGAAGAGAATGGGAAAATCTAATGAATCATACGCTATAAAAACTGCTTTAGGGTGGACGTCGTTTGGACCTTACAGTGAGACCACGAGCAATGTGAGTATCATAAATCATTTATCGTCTAAAGATGGATCAGAAACCTGTAAAGTGAAAGTACATTTGTCTAGTGCGATCTCATCGCCAAGTTGCGCAACGTTTGCTCTACAAAAGACTATCCTAGGTAAAGAGGCTAGATTTCCTGTATGCGTTATACAGACAGCGAAGGAAAAGTTCCACGTTGATGATTTATTAACCAGTGTCGATACGTTAGAAGATCCTAAGTTAGTATATTTTCGGCTGAAGGAAATGTTGCGTTTAGGGAGTTTTAATCTAACCACATGGGCCAGCAACAATGTTGAATTAATAAAGTTTATTTCAAAGAGAGACCATATAGACAGGAACGTAGATATTTGTTTATCTGTGGAAGAAAATGAAAGGATTCTAGGAAAAGAGTGGAATGTTCGAACGGATAAGATCTTCAGGATGTGCAAGTTGGATGTGACTCCTGCAAGGAAAACCATTTTGTCGTATGAAGCATATATGTTCGACCCGAATGGGTTTATAGCTCCAATGGTTTTACCAGCTAAATTAATTTCGCAAGATGCTTGTCGGCTAAATCTTCCATGCAACAAAGAGCTTCCTAGGGAGTGCTTTATAGGATGGAACTGTATGCTCAGAGGTATGAAGCGCTTAAGTAAACTGTTGCTTCCCAGATGTCTCGTACTAGGATTATACAAACCACTACCTACTCAGATTTATCGCTTTGTCGTCGCCACAGAATTCGTATATGGTGTTGTGGCGTATGCTCGTTTTAAAGATGTCTCGCGTCAAGTTCATCGTTCCTTTTTATTAACCAAGTCCAGGGTTGCTAAGCCAAAAATAAAAGCACCATGTGATCATAATCCTAAAACAACTCTAAGAAAGCCTAAGAAAAGAAAGGTCACCAAGCCGAAAGTGAAGACACCGAAAAAGCCAAAGGTCACTTTAACAAAGAAATCAGTAAATAAGACCGTGAAGAAGCAGACAGCACATATTCGCCGTGGTATTGTACATGGTGTTGGGAAGAACGCCTTTGTGCGAGTTGTGAATAATAGTAAGGATGGTTCTAATAAATTTAAAAAAGCCAATGCTAATCGTAGACAGATTATGTGTAGTTGGAACCAGAATAAGATAGCAAATGCTCTTTTAGAAAGAGGTTGTGAATGGCGTTTTAAACTTCCTAGAGCCAGTCATCGAGGTAGTGTATGGGGATGCATTATAAATTCGATAAGAAGGATTCTACAATCACTGTTGTTTCAAAAGGTATTGACGGACGAGTCTTTGGAGATGTTTTTAGTGTAGATTGAAGGGATAATGAACAATCGACCATTTGTAAAGCTAGTTAACGACTGTGATGACCTGGATGTACTTACGCCAAATAAGTTATTGTTAGTTTACAGAGGTGTATCATTCGACGAAGCGCAGATGAGTAAAACGTGCTTATATAACGGGAGATGGAAGGAAGCTCAACAACTACCCAACCTATTCTGGAACAGACGGTTACGGGAGTACCTACCAACCCTTCAGACGAGATCTAAGTGGTTGGACATCAGGAGGAGTTTACAACCAGGAGATTTAGTGTTAGCAAACAATATTGGCTCACCGAGGAATCTGTGGCCGAAAGCTATAGTTAGACGGGTCAATTATGGTCCAAATGGGCGAGTCAGAACATTTCGACTGAAGACAGCAACTGAAGAGATCAGTCGGGATATACGGAACCTGTCTCTTTGGAGAAGCCGATTATATAGACGCGTCAGTAATGAAGCCTGTACGTGGCGTCCGCTTGGGGGGAATGTTAGTTATGTCCATAACTAACCAATCAAATCGTTGCTTAAGCTCCCACCACGTCAATCTGATTTGATATGTCTGTAAACTATCCCTGTTGCATGTGACTTACCAATTGAAAGACATTATTATCCTATTATATTAGTGTGACTCATAAATTTTATTCATTTTATTAAGACACGCAATACTGGTCGATATGTTTGTGCGTTTCACTTAATTACTGTAATTCTTTAATTATTGTACTAGTCTAATTGTTTTTATGTTTAGAAACAGATAAAGTTTAAAGCCAAGTTGTCCTTGTTCTGACTATAGCTTTCACATAGACTCTGAGATTGCCAGTATCGCGTTTACAGTTTTAATACTATATCTGTAGGACAGAATAAATCCTGCAGTAATTTTGCATACCGACTAAATGTGTTCTACATTGCTACATTTAGAACATTTGGCATTACGAAATGCATATGAATTACAAGAATGAAATTTGCCACAGGATAAACGTTTACAACACTTGCTTTCACCTTTGTTGTTTGCTTCGCCATTCCTTGTTGAATCACATTTCATATTTTCACGAGAATAGGAATCACTATTAAACGAACGCAAGTTTGATCGACCATGAGACTGTACTTCATCATGACTGAGTAAAGTATTAGAATTTTTTATCGACTGGATATCATTTCATTCATTGCTTCGTAGTTAATGCATGCATTCCTAGCATCTTGACAAGACTGACATGTTGGTGGCCAGAGATAAATACAGATATATGTCGTACAGCAAACAATTGTTAAAAATATCATAAGTTGAAAAATCAGCCTTCCATGTAAACTCCATGGACAGTATCCTGTGAGGCCTGACAGAGAATACATGCAGGCTATTGTGGTCCATTTCTTGGCAAATACTATACACTTGTGTTTGTTGATTCTTTTCTTAAGTAGCCTGAACGTTTTTCTACAACTTCACCAAATTCTGACTTCACAATCCAAGCATTAAAAAATGTGTTTAGTCAAGAAGGGGTTCCCATAGTGTTAGTGACTAATGATGGCTCTCATTTTGTTGCAAATGTAGACACTACCTGATTAAATGATATTGAGCGCAGACATCTGCTCACAGACACCCTTGTTCTAATGGTTAGACAGAAAATTTTGTCAGGACATAAGAAAATTGCTATTGATTATATTGGTACAACATTTAATGAACTGGAGAGAGAGAGATACACTTCTGCTACGATATAGAGATGCTAAAAATTCTCTGACGAAAGAGATTACACCAAAGCCATTAAAAAGGAGAATTCTTCGTTCGAATATGAAGTGATTGGAGCCTGTAGAGGTAACATATTATCGTGGACATGGTCGTCGACCAGCCACGGGGATTGTAGTGAAGAACGTCGGGAAATCTATGGTGCAAATTCTAGATATCAAAGACCTGAGTATACACAACTGAAATATTGATCAAACACAATTCAAGGATACCAGGTGAGTCTGTTCCAATTTCGATCTTTAATTATAACACTAATGAGTACATTGAAGATAATACAGAATTTGTATTGAACACGTTACCATACAGACGTAGGATAAACTTAAGAAAGAGAAGCACAATCGATTACAGACACCTAGAGCATAATTTAAGCTGTGGCAGATGTACTGTTTGCATGAACTAATGATTCCTTTGCTCTTGATGACTGCTTGAATATGAATTCCAAATACAATACATTCATTCGTGCTCACTTAGTACTTTTTGGTTAAGTTGCGTTATTACTTGAATTCCTAGTTTGTACTATAATTCAAATACTCCTAATTATCACAGAATCCAAAAAACGTAAGTCGTTTAATAAGCGTGTTTGTGAACACATGACGATTATTTATCAATCGCCAAATGAACTACAGAAACAAAGATTTAAAGTAAATAAATAAGAAAATAACATTATTCAAATAAGATGTGACGGTAGAATAAGTGTTAGTACAGTAACCGTTTGGAGTGATGCTATGAAATTCTCAATCAACTGCAAAGGATGATCATATTGTGTTTGGGATTCGAAATCAGTCAGTCATCAATTACGAAGGAATCATTAGTTCATACAAGCACCACAGTGACACAATCCACTTTGGAAAAGCGAATCATCAAGGAGACTTCTGAAAAGAATCGTAGTTTCACTGAAACAGAGGTTCGCTAGTAGTCTGTTCGACATGATTGGATAGCGAATAATGAAAACTTCTGGCGTAAGTGCAGGATCTCGAAATCGCTAGAATATTTTTCTTATTGAATAGATTGTGGAATGATATCATAGAGTATGAAGGGATGGATGCCGAAGGATAAGAAATGCTGTTATAAGCCGCCTGACTAAGACGAGATTTAATTTCATACACCTGATTCAGAGAAGTTCTACCTTGAGTTGCTGACATCTTTGGTGATATTCCTTGTTGTTGGGATACCCCAAAACAGCCTTGATGAACATTCTTTGAACACCTTCAATTGTAATCAGGTCATTATGCCTGCAATTACCGTTAACTAAGATACTATATACATGAATGGGTAAGATACATTTTCTGTATAATAATAATCTCGATTCGATATTATTAAAATTTATCATTCTGAATCCGATGAGCTTCCTAGCTTTAGATATTTGGGATACAATGTGCTAGGAAAAGTTCAGACTGTTGCTGTATCTCAAACCCATGTCACGAACGGTGTTGAGAGGTTTCAGTGTATGTTATTGTACAGTCAGATTTAGGTTGAGGATACGACTGGTATTCTAGTTTGACAACTAGCAACCAGTAGTACCTTCTATATTGGAAACCTTCCCGACCAAAGGAAATCAGAAGTCAGACGAGAAGAGGTAGGAAAGATATATTTGATACGTTACCAATATATCGAGAGGCGTTTGTTCTTAGCTATCTAGTGAAACGTAGGAGCTGTGTCCCACGCCGAGTCGAAACGTGATCTGGTACGGATGCATGACCGAAAGCCTTCAGTTAAACAAATCCACTTAAACAACGTGGTCAGCATCCAATGTCGAACACTTAGAAAGCTATTGATTTTCGGGACTTATTTACAGCTTCAAGGTCAATGTGAGTAAATTCAATTTTGAAAGATCCCACGGCACAGTCCGTTCGTATAACTTGTTTGCTTCTTCCTGGGTTACAGCTGAACTATAGCTTTCTTTGATAGGAGAAGAGAATGAATAAACCACCTTCGGGTCATCAATGAAAAGGAAAGGTTTAACGTATTGAAAGAGCGCAAACCTCATCAACAAAAAGAGAAGAAGCAATGAATCAATTGCACTTTCTTGTATAACCCCACGTGTTATATTAACAGTCTTAGAGTGCCAATATCCAAAGACAGGAATTTGGCAAGATGGAAGTATTACAAACTGCCTGTATGTGTCCAATTATACCACATGTAACATTACGAAACACACATGATTTATAACAGTGAAATTTACCACAGAACAAACATTTGCCAAACTTGTGCTCATCTTCGTGATCTGATTCGCAACTTCTCAATGAATTAGCTGCATAACTTTGAGCAGGCATTGAAATAGGATGACAGAGTAATGTAGCGGAATCCTAGATGTCCTGAGGAATCACTTAAGGAAATTTTCTCCCTCACAGCATTCGAAATCTGCACACTATACATGGTCTAAAAGTAGTTCCTTGCACATACAGTGGAATAGGCTTTTCTGGAAATGTCGAAGTATGTAACAAAGTGTAGGCTTCTTTTTCGATGAATGTCAGTGCTCAGTCGGCTTCCGAGAAAAACAACAGAGCCTCCAGAGGCCCTAAAGGAGCCGAAGAATTTCCACCTAATCAGAACGTGATGGAACTTTCGAGAATATCAACGTGGCATGCTACTACTGGACAATAGCATAATATATCTCCTTGCGAATTGATTGAATTATGATGTTGATCTAACAAATGCTAACATCTATAAATACCCTTGATTTTTTGGACATTTCGATCCTTGCTTAATAAACGCTTCTCCAGTTTTTCTGTCTCCTAATTTGCGACGAGTGTCGTAGTCGTAAACCGTATTCTGCGTCAATCAAGTAGAGAACTTAATGGTGAGGAAATGAGCCTCAATATTAACATCCTCAACATCTTCCTTGATCATAGTTCAGATTTCGAAGTTTTCAACATAATCCTCTAAAGCATCAAAATTTGAATGTTCAAGTGTTTCATCAAACGCTCCATTGCGACGCCAATAAGGCAGTTAGAAGTATTTGAATTATTATACGAAGTAGGAACCTCCGAAATAACACAATTTATATCAAGTCAAACTAGATGAACCCGAACGAATGTATTGTACTTGAAATTCAAAATCAGACAGTCATCAAGTACAAAGGGATAATTAATTTATACATACGTCACATATTTCCTTCATTTCTATCCCTTATTTTCTCACTTTCTTTTTTTAACTTCAACTCAGTATTCTTTTCAATTACGCGGAACCTGTTTTGTTTTCAATTATGGCAAATATTATATTAACTTCATTGAAACTTGTGTATTATTCCATTTCTGAAAAAAACGAAAGTGGTTTCTTCACAGCACTTATGAACCCATAAGCTGTTTGTGAATAATTATAATTATTTGTATTAAAGTGCATTTTTTTCTTATGATGAGCCTGTTCTATGTGAAGCACAAGTCCCAAACGAACTCGATTTCAATTACAATTAGGATGATTAAATATCAACTTTTGTTCATCCTTATAATGAAGTCACTTCTATCGAATACACTGAGGAATATTTTAAGTGAAACCATGTCATTTATAACTTGGAGATATGAAGATCCAACATTACTTAGTTCAGGAGGATATTGTTGGAAAATGCTATTGTTCATATTCTAGGTATCAATGATACCAGTACACAACATATCAATCAAATGAAATTTCAGGATCTATTGCAACTTCAGGTGTCAATACAAATACTAATGAACAAAGTTTAAATTATACAGGGACTATTTAATAGAAAGTATGACAGACATAAGACAAACCTGATGGGGATACGTTAGATTGATCAGAGCAACTTAGGTTCTAATATAAGTTGTGGTGAATCGGGTGTTTGTACGAACTAATGATTCCTTTGTACTTGATATTTGCCTGGTTTCGATTTCTAAATACGATGTATTCATTTGTGCTTATTTAGTTCCATTTGCTGTAAATGGAACTATTTCGGGAATTCCTAGTTCATATAATCATACAGATACTTCTAATCATCACAGTCTCACGTGTTACACAAATACGCAGGACATAACGAGTAACATCATCAGTCATCTGATAGGCTATGATAACTCGGACTTTTAGAATTATAGTACAAACTATGAATTCTTGAAATAGTGCAATTCACCGCAAATATAACCAGATGAGCACAAACAAAAGTAACGTTATCTTAGAATTCGAAATCAGCGGGCAATCAAGTACAAATCAATCATTAGTCCATACAAACAACACAATGTCTGGTCATTAAAATCATCCGAATCAATAAGATCTGAAATACAAAGTTCAGCACAATAGTGTTATAGACTGACTGGATTTAACCAATTTTATCACATAAAAAGCATTTAGCGTCACTACATAAACATGAATTACGTGAGTGAAACACACCATATAACAAAAATTCACCAAACTGGTGCTCACCTCTTTTGCAGTTCTCTGTTGAATCATTCAGTATATTTACATGAGAATACGGGCCACTAGTGAAAAAGCCCGATCTTGAGTGACATTGTGCTTCACAGCCTGTTTGTGTTGTTCAAGTATAGTATTAGACTTTCTGATCACTTTGCCGCATCATTTTATAAAACTTCCATCTCTCTCTGAATTCAAGTCTAGCACGCTGCACATGGCTAAGTGGCAACCCCTTGAGTGATTCATATGGTAAAATTAGTTTCTTCGGAAAAGTCATGTTCTTTAGCAGGTTACAGGCTTCCCTGCCGATGAACTTCAGAAAATAAGCTGTGACCTTATCATCAATATCTTTTCTAGTTATGCACCAGGTTTCTAACTGCTCCATATAGTCTTTGAAGTCGTCCCCATTGAAATCAATATCCAACTACCCAAGGTTTAACTATATTGCGACACCAGTATAATAATTAAAAGTATTCGAATTAATGTTCAAACTGAGAATTCCGATATATTACAATGTAAGACAGGTAGAACTAGATGAGCAAAAATGAACATGTTATTTGTAATTAGTAATAAGAGCACAATCAAGTACATAGGAATCATCAGATTGCACAAATGCCACACACGCCTGCGGAGAATGCTGTCAAACGATACCGAGAGTAAGGGATTCTCAATGGATAGTCTATAAGAGACACTCCCTGTAGAAAAGAAGAGAAGTTTTAATATGAAAATTAAGACCCTAATGAGTATGTGTTTAGGAAAATATGGAGTTCTAAGAATACTATATCTCGAGTTTCTCGATCTTCCTATACCACACAAAATATACATACAGACATATATACGTTAAATAAGTAAATAAATTATTCAGAACTAGGTGAAATATTTTTAAGAAAAGAATCCATACGGCTGTGGACTGTGAGAATGTTTACGAATGCAGGTTTCCCATCAGGCCAGCCTTTACAATTTACTCTTCAAGTAGTAGTTGACGTAGATACAGTATTTAAGAGCTCTTGTAATTTCACTTGTATAAATGGATTTTAGTGTACCTGCGTCTCGTTCTACAGGAAGATACAAAAAGAGGATAAGTGGCTAATATTCGGTAAAACAACACTTTCCAGTAGTATATAAGACTTCAAATGTCTATCCGCAACCATATTATCGCATGGGTATCAAAAGACTTATCTACCAACTGACTTCGTGACTCTGCAACGCAGTAAAATTTAAGACCAGGAAGACCAGTCAAATAGCTACGTAAATGAGAAGATACAACTTGGCGGTTCTCAGAGTAAATGAAACCCATTGGACCCAAACTGGACAGAAAAGCTTAGGTACAGGAGAGATGATGCTGTACTCCGATCACGAAGAGGAAAATGCTTCACACACTTAAGGAGTTGCTCTGATGCTGTCCAAAGAAGCACGAGAAGCACCTACATTATGGGAGTCTCATGGATCCAGGATCATCAAAGCATCCTTCAAAATAAAAAAGGAGGAAATTATAATCAATGCTATCCAACATTATGCATCTGCCAATGATAGCAGTCAGTCAGCTACAACGTATAACCAGGCACATATATGCATCGGCCCAAGTCGCCACACCTCACTCATAAGCACAACGCAATGAACACCAAATTCATAGGAGTAGTTACTTCAATGGTAGTAATATATAAAAGAAAGATTATGTATAAGGATATAGTACATGAAGAAAGAGATTAGTTCGTAGAAAGAAAGGTATAAAGTAACTTTAATCTCACGGTTTAAGGAAAAACAAAGTATGTATACACCCACGCCATTGTGATGGATTCTGAGCCACATCATTCACGGTCTCCAACCATCGGTTACGATAATCGCGTGGATCACAACCAAGTAGTCTGCATCTACCAACATGGTTCAGGCCGGAAGTTAGTGACTTCAAGCACTGATGCCACGTTTTGGTTTGGACGCCCATAACTTTCTCCCATCCGTCTCCAACACTATTCATCATTGCGTGTAGTGGTAATTGGTGGTTGGGCATGTGTAGTACGTGACCAAACCATCTCAGTCGATGAAGATTCATGACCTCATCAACTGATTTACCATCATTCACTAACACCATGTGTCTAACCTCACTATTACTTATCCGGTGATCCCAGCAGATGAGAGCAACATTTCTAGCACACCAATGATCAAATATCACTAACCTACGAGTATCCTATACTCTTAATGGTCACGTTTCACAGTCGTAAAGTAGAACAGAGCGAACTGATGCGCTGTGTACACGCCTACGCCATAGGTGATGTATGTTAGCAAAAGCCAAACGAGCTTTCTCAATACGTGCAGAGATTTCGTCAAGCACAAACACATTAGGGTTGAGACTTCCAACATAAGTGAAGTTGTCGACACGTTCGACTATTTTACTCCCTATCCTTAGTTCACGTGTTGACGCAGCCCAGTCCTGAGGCAATATCTTGCATTTAGAGGGGTAGAAACGTATTCTCAACATCCTGGTATTGTTAATTACTACAAAAAGCGTCTTCATCAAACAGGACTATGTCATATGCGTATTCCAAATCGATATGTGGACCTCCTGGTAGGAGATCAATTCCTGAAAATACAGTCGACGAGAGTGTTTTTTCCAACAGTGGGTCTATGGTAAAATTGTACAGAAATGGAGATAGTGGACAGCCTTGTAGGACATCACTTGTACTTGCAAAATCAGATGCGTCACAATCTCTGACTTGACTGGAATTGTTCGAGTAAGGAGCTTTTACAAGGTTTGTGTACTTCTGAAGTATGCCTTTCAATGACAGACTGTGGTAGAACCTCTCGGTCTACAGAGTCAAATGTTGCTTTCAAATCAAAGAAGACCACCATTATCAGACGTCGATAGGCATGTCTTTTCTAAAACCTGACAGAAACGATGACAATAAACACCAATTGTATGAGAGGATGCAATCAATCATAGCGAAGTGCTCAGGGAAGGACCGGATCATTCTGATGGGAGATCTAAACGCCAAAATCGGAACGGATAACACCGGATACGAATATATCACGAGACGACGTGAACTGGCTGAGAGAAAGGATTGAAAATAGTGAGAGATTCGCAAATGTATGTGCATTCAAGAAAATAGCTATAGGTGCCATAATATTCCACAACCAACGCATACACAAGGCTACATCCATCTCACAAAAATTCCGAGACGATTACTTAATGATAATTTTGATGATATGGTGACGCTATTTGATTCATCCTCACACGACCTTTCTTTTCGTACAAGCTAAATACACAGAAGCAAACAAGCAGGTGAAGAGCATTGGAGTTGACTTCGCTAGTCCTTCTATCCCATACATACGAACAAATGAAGGTCAAGGCAACGAGTGTAGCGGCAGACTCTTCATCATCAGGCCTCAGCATACACAAGGGAAGATCCATGATCCTCATATACAACACAGAGAATACCTACCATTCAAACTAGATAACGAAACTCTGGAAAATATGGAATCTTCCACGTACCTGGACAGCATCATCAATGAACAAGGAGGATCCGATAAAAATGTAAAGGCAAGGATTAACAAAACAAGGACAGTATTCATGCAGTTGAACAACATATGTAACTCAAACAACTGTTTGATTGCCAACATTAGTCAGAATCTTCAATACGAACATCATGACAGTTCTACTGTATGGAGCTGGAACTTGGACGACTACTACAGTCATCACCAAAAGTGTACAAGTATTTAAAAACAATCTAGAATCCTGGTAGGCAATCTATCGTCCTTTACTATTGGTAACAGTCGTAATCAAGCAAGAAATTACTAAACAATGAGTTTGGCAAGTGAACACTTTTTTAGAAATAATAAAGACCATAATAGTAAAAGTAAAATTTTTTAACATGATAACTATGGGCTAGACTAAATGACGACATGTAAACGTTATCTCTTTTATGTGAACCACTAATAAAGTTATTGCTCGCTCGGTTTGCTTCTTTATTCCTAAACTGATCACCTTAGACTTTTTTCACAATAACGAACGTGGAGTCGCTAAAACCTTGTTCCTCTCACGGAGTCGTAAATTATTCGAATCCTCTGCCAGATCACTTAACATCCCATCTCCATTACCAATGAAGGGAAGATTCTTCGGAGAAATACTGATCCTGAGGATTAATATAGGTGATTTGATTTATCAATGCCACTGAAGAATAATTGAACAAATCTATCATCCATAACCTCATAAGAGAGGTCGAGGTAAAATAATGAATCGGTAATTATTCCAGACACTACATGATCTGATTTTCATCGCCTTCAGACAACTTAATTTCTAGGAAACAAGGATAATTTTCAACAATCCACAAGTTATTTATCACCTACTCACCAACTTTACTACATTTTTATAGGCTCAAATTAAACGCGTGGTAAATGCATCTTTCTGTTAGGTGCTATCTGAAGATCTCCATCTTTGTGATATCACAATATTTTTAACATACAGTAATTGCAACGGTTAGTTCAATTTGTCGACGACCATTACGGGCGCTCTAGTCAAAAAATTCCGTTAATGGAAGGAATTGAAGTAATTTGTTCACTTAGTGGCGTTTTATAAATTCCTTCTTGCATATGCCGTGTTGTAGTGTGAAACTTGATATGTGGTAAACTTCAAAGTTGTTTGCAGACCTTGCCTATTCGCCAAACTAACCACCAAGTATGCAAAAGCGGCGTAAGAATAATGGTAAAAAAACTGTGAATGAGGAGTTTGATAAAAAGATGAGTGAAGTTTATTGTGTCTGTCGTTCTTCAGACGCTGAACGATTCATGATGTGAGTTACTTATAGGAATGGTAATAAGTATGTAGAGCATGTGACCAATGCGAAGAATGGTATCACGGAGATTGCATTAATGTCACTCCTAAGCAAGCAGAGCAAATAAAAACTTTTTACTGTCCTCAATGTCGATGTAAGTATCCGAAATTTTCACCTATTGTTTGAGCAGGTAGGAATCCGTCTCTGGAGATCGAATATAAAAACACCAGATATCAGAGACCGAAACAAAATCGTCCGAGTTTAAGTCCTAATAACGATGTCAGTACGTTTCCGGACCAACTTCCATCAGGTAAACAGTTCAAGGGAAAACGAAGACCAGATCCTTCCGTCAGTAAATCAGGTAGCGTGTGTTATATAGCCATTTATTTCTTGTAGAAACTGGTACTCGTACTACTCCAATCGACCACACATTACATTTACCGCCTAGAAATATGCGCAAATTCAATTCTCCTGGTCCCGACACGTCTCCTAAATCACCCAATGCCTCAGATTCCAGTACTTCAGCTGTGTATAATCGCGCATACTGGGGACGAGAAGAGCAGTCTGGATTTGGAGAAGATCAAAAATTATCTAGTACATTTGTCTCCAGAAAGCGGTCTGGATCCCCTCGTTTACGCCCTTGCGGTAATTGTACAGGCTGCAGCATACAAGAAGATTGCGGAAAATGTGAATATTGTAGGGACAGAAGAAAATTCGGCGGCCCCAACAAAATGCGTCAAAAATGTAGGTTAAGACAATGTGCTGGAATGAACGCTTCCCGTAGCAGGAATCCTTCTAATTCTTCTCAAGGTGTTGGTTCTCGACGCCGCAAACAACCACCGATACAGTCTACACCCATGGATGCACCACCATCCCATATGCAGTCGTATGCGGACTTCGATGATGAACAGTTCGAAGTGCCGTTAGATTTTTCCCCACGACCATATTCTGATAATATTACACAGTCGTTCCTGTCTCATCACCCTGCAAGTTCAGCTCCATTGGGCAGCAAAATGCGTAGAGGTGACCACCGTATTCCAGCCACTAATGAAATTGACGGAATTACTCATCGGCTTTTTGGACGATTCAGTCACGATGGTAAGTTCTAACATTTCTCATTTTAATAATCTCTGTCTTATTATTTTGCCATTTGTTTTTGGTAAACTTGGGTTCATAAAGTACTGTATACATCTCTGCAGGTAGATATTCTAACGCAAAACTCAGTAGTTTTCCTTCGGTATATGATTCTGCTTATAGTAATGACATAAGTCCTACCGACTATGGTTAAATACCCTCCGGAGATATTAAACGTAATTAAATTAATCACAATGACGATCTAGCCAGTAATAAACGTATAACCCTCTTGGTCGTTTCATACGTTTTGGTGAAATGTAGCGACAATTGGAATATACACGAAACCCACCTGTTTACGGCTTTGACTTTCCATGAAGAAAGAAGGGTGTAGATTATGTACATGATTACTGTAGTACTGAGCACATAGCTTCTGGGTGTCAGTGCTGCCATAAACTTGCTTCCAATTCGAGTTATTTTAAACCTATCCCTACTGTTTGGACAAATGTCATCATATCAATTACCTTGTGGTACATGTATCAGGTCTACTCAAGATGATCATTTTAGGATATACAGTTTGTTTGGCACTTGTGATTCGAAGAAAATATTTCGAATTATATTTCCTAAAGATCAGTCCTTCCTCCTGTCACTCGCGACATGGTTGAAAATGAGTATCTGGGAGATCTTAGCTGTTTAAAAGAGAGTTTAAATGGTCTTGATTTCTGTTCAGATGAAATTCTCCATGGGTGTCAAGTTTGTCTGGATGATATAGCACCCAAACGCTTTAAGCAATAGGAGCTAACCAACTCGCAGACACAGTTGTAAACACTCTGGCTTAAAAAAGCATACTGTGGATAATGCATATTTTGTGACAAACAGTATCAGTGGTCCTGCTATCCTAAGATAATGAAGCATTCTCCTGGATAACAAATCACGAACAAAAGAAAATCAAAATGCTGTATTCCATTGTTGAAAGAACAGTTAGACTAGTTACTTGACCAACCCAGAAATGCTCTCACATGGCCACGCGTATATAGCCTCTGCCAGGGAAGTCCTACTCACTGCCTTCTCGTGGCGGGGGTGTTGTTTACAAAATGGAGAGAACGAAAAGCGAATGTCCGGTGCTTTAACCGGGTCGGTGGACACGGCGAGTACACCTAGGGGAGTTGGAAAACGTTGATTCCAAACCAATGGTGCACATGGGCTACAGCATCCTGAGGGAACAAATGGCGTATGAATCAATTGTTGGTCACCGGCTACGACGGGACTGCATCTCCTGACGATGCTCCACTGCCTTATGGATCAGACCTTTTAGGTTGAATGCTCGGGGTATGGCCCCCTAAGAAAACCACCTGCTTCAGTTTGGGCACCTGGGCAGTATCACAGCCCTCACACAAATCGAATGAGATTTGTGCGGCGCATATCTATTTGGTGCTTCCTTGTACCAATATATATGTGTTTAAATAAAATAAAAGATTTCAGGTCTGCTAATGCATTTTCTCAAAATACCTGTCTCACTTCCAGTAATTGTTGCGTTTTAGCTCAAAACTCTAGCAACAGTGGTCAGTCGATTCCACATAATCAGTCTGAAACAACTAAAGACTCTTCATTTGAATCACTTATTCTGTCAGGCATAAAAATAAAATTCAATGATCAATGCCATATTTCGTTTCTCAGGTCAACCAGTAATGGTTAAACCTAATACATTCAGACTAAAGAATCTTATCTCAGAGAAACTATTGTTTCAATTTCTCGATACCGTTCATGCTTCAACGTTTCAGGTGTGTCGTTTTGATCTTAACCCAGTAATAATATAATTACTCATTCATTGGACTAACTAATGATACGAAAACTAAAAATCGCCAATACATCTATCAATGTTGGAGCTTACTCATTTCAGCGTAGTTATATCGTCAACTTCCTGAGACAAGTAGGAATGTTGAACGTGTGCTCCACCTAGGAGTTGAGGTCCACAACTTAGCTCTCAGAAGGCGATTTAGTAAGGCTGACTGTATCTATGTATTAAGCTATAGAACACCTATAGATGGATGGTAGGGATTACATTTCCAAGTTACCTAAATCACTCGTTTAATGTATATACATAGTCTTTAGATGATGATGTAGTGTATACTTTTGGTATAGTTTTAGGAATATATATGCATTATCTTGACGATTAAGTGGCATCACTGACATGATGTATCTCAAATCCGTCGATTCCCTGCATAATAACCTGTGTTGTGTGGTCAGTATAGGTAGTTTGGCTTTCATTTATAACCTTCCCAAAACAGTCTTCATGCCGATGCATACTATTAACGGGTTTTTAGTTTCAGTGTTTTGTTACGTGTCCTAGTTTGTCATCTTATCTAAGCCACTAATACTACATATAGGCTCACCAAGTAACGATGCGTATCGAGCCTAATATGTCCTAGCGGTTTTGAAACCTTGTGCTCTACGAACTCATTCTATTGGGAAATAATTTCAGTGATTTTGTTTTCCTGTAAACGCATGTTCACTTCATCGGTTTATTCGTCCAGTTCAACGTAAGTGAATTCAGGAACCCAAGGGATGACCATAAGCGCCATTGATAAAAATCTTACGTTATGAGTTGCTGCCCTATCTTCTGTCAACTTCTTGTTAGACTTTTCGTTTTCATGTAATATCCGCTTTTTATTCACAAAGTGAGTTACATTTTTCTCTAACACTTTTCGGTCATATCTCTTGAGGATACCTATCTTATTCGTTTCAGTAATTCACTGTGAAGCAATAACCTCGTAGCTTAGGCAATCAATGTTCATGCATTTAGTTATATGTCTAAACTACTCACCACCTACTTCGATTTGACAATCAGCTGTTATCACTAACCACCTCAAAACAGAGTACATGGACATATCAATCATTGTCCATATAGGACGTAGAACGAATGTATGCTTGTTCCAGTTCCCATCGCAGATCAACTAAAGGGGAAATCAACATGACGGTAAACTGAGGGTGAATAACAATTAATCTAATGGGAGGCTAATCACGACAAATAGTTCCCAAAGAACGAAAGTAACCCAAGTATGGAAAGTATAAAATGAAACCAAGCTCAAGATTTTATGGAAAATGCAGAATAAATGTGACTCCAGTCTGTTTGAAATCGTGTTACACAATGTCCAACCATAGACTAAAATATTGTGCAGACTCCAACTACGAAGTTTGAACCTATTGACTCGTTCCAGCGTGACAGTAAATAACTTCATAGATTGATACTATGTTTGGATTTGTTCGGCCCTGAACTCCCTCCTTAATTGAGTATCATCAAGCATTGCTCATCGAAATGTCCAGTGTATGTCCCGACCACAGTATCACTAGTATATATATTCTTTTGAAGGATGCTTTGATGATCCTGGATCCATGAGACTCCCATTATGTATGTGCTTCTCGTGCTTCTTTGGACAGCATCAGAGCAACTCCTTAAGTGTGTGAAGCATTTTCCTCTTCGTGACCGGAGTACAGCATCATCTCTCCTGTACCTAAGTTTTTCTGTCCAGTTTCATTTACTCTGAGAACCGCCAAGTTGTATCTTCTCATTTACGTAGCTATTTGACTGGTCTTCCTGGTCTCCACTGTCCGAACATTCCATGTACTTATATTAATTGTTGCTCTGTATTTTAGAAGGGATATTGACCTCGTGACTTCCAAAAAATCTCGTCTTTCATCATGAGGTTTCATAATTATTTCTTCAACTCCCCGGACAGCGTTTAAATGATTTAATTTGTTTATTCTGGTTAACGTTGGTTTTGCAAGGTCGTTTTTTACTGGATGGGGTTTCTGACCCCATACCCAACCCTTTTCCCTCATCCGGACTTGGGACCGGCAGTAACCCTAGAAGAGCTACGGGCGGAGTTGTTATTCGATGTACTTACATTTTAATTTCCAGAAAAGCAAATTGACAGGACTTGAGTTGTTTCTTATGTGTGTCGATATTCCGTTGACTGCCAACTCATTAAGGCTAATAATTTTTTCATGATAAGTAAAGTAGTCACTGTGGTTATTTAATTCACTTCATATGATCGAACCGAGCATTGACACGAGCCAATACTGAATCATTGGATCATATTTTCACTCAGGGCATTACCTAGTTTCACTGTCTGAGATGTTGCTGTTGAGCTATTCGGTCTGGAATTAATCTTCTGTTGGGGTATATATTTGCATTTGACTGATTATTGAATTTGACGCACTATATATAAGTTTAGTAGTTTTAAAATAAACGTTTTTCTTAAAATGATAAGTCGGATTCATTAAGTTATCTTCAATCTAATAGCAGCAGTGTATCCTTGTTATCTGTAAACATGTAATCGTCATACCAATTAGGTTATTCATCTTCCTGGATTTTATATTTCATCTAGAATTCACAATTGAATTTTATAGCATTATTTTCACCAAGCGTATAAGTTGAATTATTCCAAGGATACTGTATACAGTTCAAATTATGATCCCATCATTATGGATCACATGTCATTCCAATGGTTCTTGCGTTACTGTCTGACAAAAGACATCCAGAGTGTTTTACTTTCGGCAAACGACAACCGCATTCATTTTTGGTAAATTTTGAATTCGTTTTACTGTCGCTTTTTGACATATAACCACCTAGATTGTACATAGACTTGTTTTTTTTTTCGAATTGACGGCTGTCTTGTGTCAGTTGGTTGGAGAACAAATTTCAATTACCAGTTACTAGTTACTTTTTCCATGCTTTTTTCAATCAGTCGTACAAATAAAGCAATGTCATACGTCTTTTGAAGTCCATCTGTCTCACTGGCTACATTAAACTAGTCGAAAAAGTTCAAACGGAAATCAGTTGTTGAGAAACTTGACATTAAATTTATTTTATTTTGCTAAATTTCATATGAACAAAATTCTTTCACTCTGTTTATTAGGTCTCCAACCACATTCTCGTAGTAAAGGACCCATGCCAAATATTTATCCCATCAACACTGATGAACCTATAGATTTTGTGGACAACGATTCGGATGATGACATTGTGCTTCCAGAAATGGCACATTGTGCAGGTCCTGCTTGCATGCTGGCGGCTATTCCTGGTGAGAAATACTGTTCAGAATCCTGCAAACTGAAACATACCAAGTATGTCCTCTGTTTTTCCACTTTCCAACAATACCATGAACTAGGTCGATTACTAAGATTTTTTCAATTTAAAGAAATGTTTCTTTGGAATACTTATATCAGCCGAAGAACCACTGAAAATAGAGAATTGCTATACAACCGTTGTATCGTGACTTGAGACTCAGAATTTCTCACCCACGACTCGACCCGGAATAAAACTCAAGGCCTTAGGGTGTCGACACAGACACGACGCTATTTTTGGTTTTTCCGTCGAAACTCAGTGTTCTTCTTGAAATTCGATCATTGCATAAAGTGGAATGATCAATAGTGGCTAACTACCTCACCTATTGGTTCAGGTTTTCGGTTACAGCTTTTTGTTGTAACTGCTGAAAATGTATTTAGTAGCACACTTACTATTTAGTTAGGTGGTTTGTAGAAGTTCTCTCAACTCGAAATCGTCTGTTGCTTAGACGTTAGATTTTGATACACTAGGCTCAATTTCTTGTACTGTCGTGGATACTCACTACTCTGAATTACCGGACCCGAACGAAAAGTTTGCTCGTTTCTTTAGTTTTCAGGTCCTATGTTGTAAGCCACCTTAAGAATCATATTTTGTTCTTTGCATTCCTTTTTAAACTTTGACTTTTGCTCATCAACTATCATCTTCGTCATGAAACCATAAATGCTCTTCATTTTTGATCATTTGGTTGACTGGACTTTATTATATGGATTCTAAAGTTTCATAAGTGTATCCATATATTTCGTTTGACTTCCCCAACATATAAAGGCTCTCTTGCAAATACCAGTTTGCCGCGATTGTGTATCGTCAGTGTATTATAGTCATTATATATAAGGTAATCGGGTCCTGTAAATGCTCATCGTATTAATCTTACTGTTATTATCCAACCGTCAAATTCCAACACAGACAGATCCTCCAACTGATGTCATTTCCTAGTGAAAACTTTTTAAATATGATAACTGACTACTCACAAGTAATACTCTTGTGTAAGTCAATTTTAATCAGGCATGCAATGTGGAACCCATACCATTTCGAGTTGTGCAGGTCCACATAAGCACACCAGGAAAACTTATTTGTTTAAACATAAATATCGACCAAAAGGGGTACCAAAATACATATGCGCCTCACAATAAAAATGGCATTCTGAAAAGATAAAGAGAGGGAGGCGATCACAATAAAAAAGGGACAAAAATGAATAGAAATTATTTTATGGGATTACAAGAAAGAATAATGGGAGAAGCAATTCAGTTAAGGAAATTCATCTCACTTATATGAAGGAGATAATTGATAATTACAGCATAACCGCCACTGGCTTCTACTTCAAGCCGTCAGACAGCATCTCAAGCCACTGTGTTGCACTATCTCTAGGACCCCAACCAGGGAGCTGTCTAAAACCAACAGATCCCAGTCTTTCATAGCTAATTTTCATAGAACTACACCATGTCATGCACTGACGACCTCTCTGACTTTTCCAACTAATCCTAGCGTTAGCAAGCAATGTAGAACTTGTTGAGACGACATTCGTAACACGTGTCCAGACCACCGAAGTCAGTGTTTCAAGATGGTGTCAGCAATTGAGTTATTGTCGCTCCAAATTACTAACATGGTGCTGCCACTGAATATCAGAAATCATTTGGAGGCAACGATGACCAAACACTGAGTCGCTTAACATCCTCAACTTGGAGAGGCCAGGTTTCACAAAAGCAAACGAGAACCGCTTTCACCGACGTGTTTTAGGTTCAACCTTTTACAACCGAACTAGCATCACGATCACACAGATTAGACTAACCTGCTCTGGTTTTCATTATTCATGAGTCGATTTCATCATTTCATGCCACCACCATCACACACAGCTATCCAGATACACAAACTACTCGACTACTAACTGTTGAATACCAAGATTGAGCGTAGGCATAGTGTCCTGCCAGTATTGTAAAAGTACTTTGTCCTTAGGAGGTGCAAAGCACATGTCATGATTACGGACACTGATTGCCAACTGATTAAGTGTGGATTCCATTGCTTGATTATCATCTCACAATAAAATAATATCCGTCTGCTCAAGGTCGAAGATTCTCTCTAGGTAACAGATCCGCATTACCATTATATACATCCATCAGAACTGTTTCCAGAATGTCATCGATGGCAAAGTTGAAAAAGAATGGCGAGATTGGATAATCCTGTCTAATCCCACTGCTTGAATGGGACAATGGAGAGAAGTGGTTGTATGCTTCCACTCTATCCGAGGTGTTTGTATATAGACCTTTCAAGATGTTAGTAAATTATTCACGCACACTCTTCTTCAACAGACAATCCCAGAAAAAAATTCCTGTCCAACTAATCAGCCCAAATGCCAAGAAACAACGATTGCTGGCTTGTGATAAGTCCTAACATTTGGCGGAGGGTGAAGATATGATCAATACATCCTCGACCGGAACGAAAACTAGCCTGCCGCTCGTAAGCCAATCTTTCTCGGATTTTGAAAAACCTACTAAGTATAGCGGAAGTCAACAGTTTGAACGCGATTAGAAGTAGACTTATCCCTGGATAGTTGTTACATAGATGACGTGAACCTTTTTTAAAAATAGGAATAACTATCGACTCATTCCACAATGTTGGGACACTTTCTAATTGCCAGACATTTGTAAACAACTCAGTCAGTTGCCTCAGAAAGTCTCTGCCATCTTTAAAAACGGTCAGAGGTAAGTCGTCTGGGTCTGGTAATTTGTGGCGCTTCACGGATTGGAGTTCCTTGCGGACTTTCACCTCGTTACGTAGATCAGTCATCACAGGCCATGGAGGACAGAGCAGTGTGATCGATGTCTTCGTGACAGCAGACCAGTTAAACCGCTCTTCGAAAAACTCTGTCCATCGTCCAAGACGTCGGTAGATGTTATTGGTTGGCATCCTGTCAGTTGGTGCTTCTGCTTCCAACTCGTTATTAAGCTCCAACCACCAAGCTTCTCAGTATTTACGCAAACTTTCCACAATTTCGTTACTTTATAACAACCAAAATACATTCATTGAATTATTCTGTTCACTTTATATTTCCTATTTATAACTTTCAGTTCTCGCTGCTCTGTTCGTTCGGCTGTTTCTAATCTCCGTCCTGCAATAACTACTATTTCACCCCGTGAAGCTAATCCTATTCCGTAAGTGTATATCGGTAACATATTTATTGTTGTATGTATTCTCCCCTTAAATTCGAGCTATAGAACCTGTTTATAATTTCTCAGTTATTCCTATTGCTTAGTATTCCTGGACACTACTTCACTCGACAAGTCCTTAAATTAAAGCACGGTTGAACAGGAACTAAATTATATTTCAAATGAAAAAAAGTAGATGGGAGCAGGAATTGCAATAAGAATAACGTTAGTATATTTATAGTTTTACATGAGAAGATTCTATAGTCTTCAAGTATCCACCAAAACTCATTGGATAAGAAATAGCCAATCAGCGTGCACCAACACAATCGTGCACGGAACGTTCTTTGATCCAATCTATATACCGCTAACACAACCCGAGGTTCCTTGTTCATGTCATGACCATTGACTCCATTGATCAAAAGTATTTAACCACTCTCTACCGGTTAAGTGATCTGGCGCAAGACTGGTAGGTCCTGGTTTCGAATCTCTCGAAGCGAGGCCGTGGATACGCACTTCTGAGAAGTCCCACAATAGGGCGAAACGGCCGTCCAGTGCTTCCAGGTTAGCTGCTTCAGTTTGGGCACCTGGGCAGTATCACAGCCCTCATACAAATCAAATGAGATTTGTGTGGCGTACATATATCTGATGCCCCCTTGTACCAATATTTATGTGTTTAAATAAATAACCACTCTGAAGTTATTTCATTTTTATATTCCAACCAGTACTAGACTATAATTATCCATATTTGAAGTTACCATAATCACTTCAGAAATATATTTTTTAGAAACGCCGTGTAAGCTGTGTGCAATACCTATTTTGTCAGCTGCCGAAGCTATCTGACTACATTATCCTTGGTCTTTGATCAAATGCTAACCCAACGACTCACTAGTTAAAAGCTAAATACAGATGATTCACAGTTCCGTTTCTAATTGCCTCAACTGCCCCGTGAATAAGCACATTTCTTATTTAAGAAACTTCATATTGTGATCCACAGATTATAAAAAGCACACAAAGATCTAAGGCCATGTAAATTGTCATTATCTGATCGTAGATTAGAAAAAATTTTGGTTTTACATTTTCACCTCGATAACTAGGCAGGAGATATTGTTCGGGTGTGCGTTTGGAAGCTGACGTTTTGTACCCTCATCATTCTTTACAGTCTTTTATGTAAAGAGCCCATTATTTTTTCCTAACTTCCATTAAGGTGCATGTGATGTGAATGAGTTGGTCAGAGTAGTTTTCATTATGATTCCATATCATTTTATGTGTCTCTGGAAATGCTGGTTATACATGGGAACTCGTTATTCCCACCACGCTTCAACGTCTTCCTGAGGCGTTACCACTATACTATTCACGGATTGAAAAGCGTGTTCGAATCCCGTAGGGACATCAGTTCTCTCAAGATTATAGGTAGACCTAACCAACTAGTAGCAACTAGCGCAGAAACTGGGTCCAGATTTTCCTCCTGATTGCTTCCAACCACTAACACCAAAACATATTGCGCACGATATTGAGTCACTTATACTAGTGTCCACATTCGATCTTGCCTAACAGAATTCAATCAAAATTAAATAAACATAACATTGATTACTTCTCAATGTGGAATTAACATTAATATGTCAACCTTACTGGAGGTTCGGGGTTTCCTGTTGATCGCTTCCAGCCACCTACCTAACTAGCAGTCTGTAAAGTTTCTTACCTCCTAATCCAAAAGTTATAATCATCATCGAGCTCTCACTTATGTTAACAGTAAACACTCATTTGTACTGGTGTGACATATTGGTGCAGATATTCGCCTACTATCTTGGTCACTGTAGACTCATTACTTCACTTACTGTTCTTTCAGTAGTCTCTTAACAGTATATCAAGTACCTCTCCTCCTATACAATTTATTTGTTAGCAACTTCGTTTTATTATAGTTAACGAAATCTCTTGGTTCAGATATAAAATATCAATGTCAAATGTGTTGTACTATTCTATCGATCACTCTCTGGTTTCTTTTAGTCCAGCACACTTTATTGAGTTTTCTATATCTAATCCTCTTATATACAAACGTTTAATCAAATGACCTTTTTACTACTATCTTGTATACAAAATCAATGTGTTTTTCTTTTATTTAGTTACTCTTTACCATATCCAGATCATATGTATTGTCGCCATCATCGTGTTCAGAATTGGAATAATACTGCATCTCCATCCTACAGAACTACAAATCAACCTTTTGACCAGTTCTCTATTGATCAGGCTTACATTACTAGTGATGGCTTACTTCAGTCACGTGGACATCCAACATTTGGATGCTCTTCGGGACCAGTTCATAGAATTACACCACAGCGACATGCAAATTCTCATCCTGTTTTGATCAATACTAGTAGTCGATTGAATAGCGTGGATACTCAAGGTAATACAATGATTTGTGACGTTGCTGATACCGCTGCATTTATGGATTCTGTGGCTTCAGCAGTACGTAGAAGTAATAATCATGGGACAATAAATGCATTTGCTGAAGAGCTTGGCATAGATTTACCATCCGCTCATCCTTCAACCGGAACTCGTTTATCGTCTTCACCTAGTTTATCTGGAATTTATTCTTGTTATACTGGATCGAATCGTAGCGATAATATTCGACCTGTTGATTTACATGCTGTAGATGATGATACTGAACTACCACCAGGAGTGGATGATGATGAAGCTGATGTCAATCAAATAGTTTCCGAAGTAGGCGGACATCCTGTTTACGGCTATTATATGATTAGTTACGGCAATGAAACCAACGGTCATAATTCACGTGTTTCCTTGACTAATGCTTCTAACCCTACACTAAATGAACATCGTATAAGTACAGGCTCTTTACGTGCCAGAACGAATATCCGCCACCTTAATCATAGAATGATAAATCAAAGTAACGGTGAATCAACAAATGGTATCCCTGGATCTTACACTTCTAATCGAACGTTGTCAGTTGGCAATGTAAATTTTCGGCATACAAACTTAAATGTTATCCCAGGAACAGTAAGTCAGGATAATTGTTTAAGTCCATCCGGATCCACCGGTGTCAGTGACATAGGTGTTTCTAATATAGGATCATCAGTATCCAATTCCAATGTAGCGCCTCATACTGTTCCTGGTTATATACCTGGTCCCGATGAATTCTATACAATCAATGATTCAGATGACTTAGAAATCAATTGGCCACAAGAAACAGTCGCTGGAGTAAATGGTTAACTTTTAATTGTATTATATCCTTCAAGATGTTCATCACTTAATATAGAATTATTGCTTAATAAATGAGTGGCCTCATCTAGGAGCTGTTTTGCGTATATATCTTTCCTCTTTTGGAAATTGGTATTTTTCTCGATAAAAGATCTATGCTGTAACGGATAAATATCTGTCGCATTACAGTGACCTAAAACCCTATGACCTCTGTTTACCGCCCCCCCCGCCACATGTTTTACTCATCATTACATTGCAGTGTATTAAGTTGTCAGGTCTCAAAATTCTCTGTATCTATGTTGCTTATCAGATTTGTTTTGTGACTATTTGTTTAATTCCTTTTCTTTTGCTTAAACAACAACAACATCGATAATTTTGCCTTGTATACATACATGTCATACTCCTTATCAATGGCGCCAAAAAAACGGTTCATTCAGAACAATCTTGTACATATAAATAGCTCGTCTTTTAACTTTTTTTTGTTTTGTTTTTAAAAACACATATATGTATATTTTTGTGTTTTTTTTTATTAACTACGTGTATCTATGTACACGTTATTCTTTATGTTTTTGACACAGTGTGTGTGGGGGGGGTATATTGGGAAAAACATACCACTCTGCACAATAATATTATAAACTCAAAATGTGTCTTTTATTTCCTATCTAACCAGAACTATCTATATATCTGTTGTTGTTATTATGACTTATTAGTCTTAGTGTTTCTTGAATTGGACTTTCTTATCACACACACACACACACACACATCATCATCATGAATTGATGAAGATTAATTCATCTTATATATCTTACTCTTTACGAAAACATTATACAACTTTCCCGCTATTGAATTTTTCTTTTCATTCTTTGAAATTTTATTCTTGTAACTATTTCATTACTTTTCTACTACTTTCTATATTCAATTCAATATAATCTCTACTATTACTAATTACTGTCATTACTATTATTATTATTATCATCAGTAGTAGGGGTAGTAGTATTAGTAGTATACACAGTAACTGTATAGTAATGATGGGACTATAATCTTTTTTTTAATACCTTATCTCATTTCTTTTCAATTTTCAGTCTTTGTAAATAATATATATATTCCTATATGTATACGTTCAATCAATAAAGAAAAATCATATTTTAGGTGTTCTTTTTTCTAACAATCATATCATGTGTACATAATGACGAGGGTAACCGATTCAAATGATCAGACATGTATATGTATATATATATATATAGAGGTTATTGTTCCCTTTATTGACAATTATCTATCTATGTAACTGTATAGTAACTATAATGAATAATAGGAATATTATTAGTTGTGAATGATATTGAAGATTGCTAACACTATCTGTACAAATAGTTGAATTCTCCATCTGTAAAGAAAAAATATTAAGATAAAATATTTATATCATATTAAATATGATCACAGTTACATCAATTACGTAATATTAAATGTTGTCGTTTAATTCTGTGTAGTATTCAATGGATAAGTTTACGATATAATGAAAGAGGTAGAATATGATGTGCCTCCAAATGTCCTGGTACGGTCAAGAGTGCGAAGAGTCCGCTCTCTCTCGCGATGTTCTCACATGGCCATATGTATATAGCCTCTGCCACACAAGTCCTACTCATTACCTTCTCGTGGCGGGAATGTTGTTTACGAAATTGAGAGGACGAAAAGGCAATGTCTGGTGCTTTAACCGGGTCGGCCGATATGGAGAATCCACCTAGAGGATTTGGAAAACCCTCATTCCAAACCAATGGTGCACATGGGCTCCACGATCCTTAGGGAACAAATTGCGTATGAATCAATCGTTGGTCACCAGCTACCATGGGACTGCATCTCCTCACGATGCTCCACTGCCTTGTGGATCAGATCTTTAGGTCAAAGGCTCCTAGTGTGGTCCCCCAAGAAAACCACCTGCTTCAGTTTTAGCAGCTGAAGAGTATCACAGCCTTCACACAAATCAAATGAGATTTGTGTGGCGCATATATATCTGGTGCTTCTTTGTACCAATATTTGTGTTTAAATAAATAAATATGGACAGACCAATCAGAATTCAGATAGCGATTTTCGGGTTCCGACACAAAATTGACTGATCCATGTGGCTAAAAACAGTTTTGGAATTATAGCTAATGTGAGTTCGTGATAAAAAACCTTAACTGTAATTCCTAACCCCAACGTCTAACTTTAAATCCTGATTCCTCAATGACTCTTTTGACCCCAACAAGTAGTGGAATTTTCTCAAGGTCACTATTCTATCCACTTAGAGGTCATCTATAATTATAGTTTCACAAAATTTAGATAGTACACAATCAAACTGAATATGACATTGTATGTTAAAGTATTTGATGTGATTCAGTGGATGGATTATCAATGGAGTTTGTGTAGTCTAAATGTACATTGTTCTATAATCAATTACTGTTTACCATGTAGTGACCTACTTTTGTGACGAGAACGCGATTGGTATGATGAAAACAATTATTATTATAACCAATTGTACCAGTGATTGTTTTACTGTACTTGTTTGTTTAAGTATACAAAATACACTTTTCCTTCCGTTGCCTGTGACCTTGCACGAACTTGCTTACGCTTAGCAGTTCCGCTTGTAAACTTAGGCACGATCTCGGTATAATTTCGATACCACGAGATTGCCAACAAATATATCTTATTTCAACCGTCAGCAAGTTACTGGTTTTTGGCTTACCGAGGGATCAAACTCGTTATCTGGTATATAATCTTCTTGTAGTAGTGATCATAGTCAATCGTGACTCGACACCATCTACAACCGATTGACCGATATAAAACGTTCAATATTCTCAATATATGTTCACTATGTCGACTAAAAGGAAGATGTTTACTGTTAAACTGCTGATCACTTAACATAGTATTTCTGTCGATAATGAAAACTGTCTTGTTTCTTCATATCCGTGGAAATGTTTGACGCTGACATTATACAACTGAACGTTTCCTCACAATCAACTTCTAGATGATCTGATCAAATCGAGTTTACAAGTACATTAAAATAAAGGATGCCGGCTTAGTGGTCTATCGGTTAAGGGTTCTGGCTCGAGACTGGTAGGTCCTGGGTTCAAATCTCGCGAGTGCGGGATCGTGGAAGCGCACTGCTGAGGAGTCCCATAATAGGACGAAATGGCCGTCCAGGTTTTCCATGGCGGTCTACCTTCAATTGACTCATGATTTCAACTTTGGAAAAAAAAGTGTTTATACAAAGCATAATTACAATTATGGAACTATGAACTTACTGAATCATCGACCATATTACATTTATTTGGCATTAATGGATGTTTTCGATATGCTACTGGTCTTGGTTTTGATTGATCTGGTATATTAGTTAACAAACAATATTAAGGAGAAATATACATTATATCAATGAAATAATGAATTGCCGCCATATTAGTTGTTCATTAAGATATTCACCCAAGGAAGTTAGTTTATCAACGATGATATCAATAATGAATGAAGATATGTGATTATCCATGTAATGTTCAGTGTCATGATACTTATATCATTCCATAAGTAGAGTACAGAAATTTCAGTTATAAGGTATTTCATCAACACCTTAAATACTTGTATCTTCCCATATGCCAATAAGAGACTGATCAAATACAGTCCTAAATAACAATGGGAAGATACAAGTAAACAATATCAAGTGAATTAAAAACTTTACTCGATTGCACAAGCAGATAGCTATCAGGACTCAGTAGCCAAGTGGATAACGCGACAACGTTGGGTTTGAGTCTCAGAGTGAACATCAACTCAGAGATTTAGGTACATCTAGCTGACGAGTCCAAAATAGTACGAAACGCGCATTCTGGATTCCACTGCTAGCCGCTATCCATCTTTAATTAAAGTTACGGTTTCTTTTTTTTTGTTATATATAAACATGTGTGAACTTGGGATTTTGAATGATCTTTACGACAATAGTCTTTACTCAACGTAAGCGAAATAACTTGCAGTTAGGTTTCGAAAGTGAAAACGCGTTGATACTGCACAAGCATCTATTCAGTTGATCTATGAGGTATTGATGTTATGCAAACAAAAGAAACTATTAAAGATTCAAATGTATTTATGGTGTTACCTTTTTTTCGATGTTTTAGAGGATAATTTTTTAGCCAGTTGGTTTTCTACGGGATGGGTTAGCTAACCCCATGCCCAACCTTCCTCCTTTACACGGGCTTGGGACCAACAGTAGCCCCCGGAGGAGCTACAGGCCGATTTGGTTGAGGCATCATACTTATTACGTTTGAAAGTGTTTATAGTGATTATGAAACTCTGTTGTATTCTTATGGTGAAACTAGGGTTATGCTGACTATCTCTTAGATAACATCATTTCAAGTGTGTTAATTTACTGTTAAATAAATACTATCCATTGACTAGGTACCAGTGTTTTTTCATCCACGTATCCGTTGGAATTCATCAGATTGTATGAAACCAATTATTGTGCCTAAATACGAATAATCGAATTAACGGTTTTCGTTTTTTATATAGAATTTCACTTTTCAGGGAATTTCTACTGGATAAATATAATATAGACAAATCATAAATTTTAGTTATAATACTTGATGGATTTCTTTCATTTCATGGTCTAGAAGTGCTGTGAGGTAGTTTCGAAGCGCTTCTACTGTCTCCGTAAAGACAATCCTAACCATTAACTAACAAGTTAAAGAGCTACACATATTGATAGCCCCATAATGCCCTGGTACGGCCATGAGTGGGAAGAGTCCGAACTCCTTCTCCAAATGCTTTCACATGGCCACGAGTATATCACCGTTGCAAGCTAAGTCCTACTCACTGCTTTCTCATGGCATTAATGTTCTTTAAAAAATTGAGAGAACGAAAAGCGAATGTTCGGTGCTTTAACCGGGTCGGTCGATATGCAGAATCCACCTAGAGGAGTTGGAAAACCCCGACTCCAAACCAATGGTGCACATGGGCTCCACGATCCTGAAGGAACAAATGGAGTATAAACCAATCGTTGGTGACCGGTTACCATGGGACTGCATCTCCTGACGTTGCTCCACTGCCTTGTGGATTAGACTTTCAGATCATAGGCTCGGGGTGCAGCCCCCTAAGAAAACCACCTGCTTTAGTTTGGGCATCCAAGCAATATCACAGCCCACACACAAATCAAGCAAAACCTCACTTTTGGAATTATAAGCAAAGATGGATAGTGGCTAGCAGTGGAATCCAGAACGCGCGTTCCATCTTATTTTAGGACTCAAACAAACAATATTAAGTGAATTCTTCCTTTTGGAAGTTTACATGACAAGAAATTCCTTAGGTAACGTTTCTCAAAATGAAAAAACAAAACAAAAAAAACTCGACTACTCTTCCTAAAACTTAGATCATTATCGTAAACAAAGATGGCTAGTGGCTAGCAGTGAAATCCAGCTGGACGCGCGTTTCGTCCTATTTGGGACTCGTCAGCTGGATGTGTCTGCATCTCAGAGTTGATGTCCACTCTGGGACTCGAACCCAGTACCTTTCGCTTCAAACGCCATCACGTTATCCACTCGGCCACTGAGTCCTGATAGCCACTTGCTTGTGCGATGGGGTGAAGTTTAAATTCGCACAGTATGCACATATGCCAATTAGAGACTAACCAGTTGCAGTCCTAAACATCGATGAGAAGATTCAAACGAACAATACTAAATGAATTTAGATCATTATTATCAATAATAAATTTCATAATTAAGGATATTTGCTATACGTGCACCATAACGAAATCTTTTTTGACAATTGCATTTGCATAGAACCGTTTGTGATCCAGATAAAGCTACATTGATTAATAAGAATAAATTTGTTTTTGGTATTTTTTTAATCCACCAACGTCTAAACATAAAAAGGAAACATTTAAAGAAATAATTAGTATCACAGAAGGAGGGTTTTGTGGATATTATGGTAATTTTTAATAATTGAGATCATGAGTCAATTGAAGGTAGACTACCGTGGAAAACTTGGAAGCACTGGATGGCTGTTTCGTCTTTTTGTAGGATTCTTCACAAAAAACCCCTACTGATATTAATCAACATATGTTCACTAGTGACTGACTCCAAGAGGTATTTCATGGAGTTCTAGTGAGAAGCAGTGACCAATGGAGTTCAATCAGGTCTGCTGTGAGTTAGTAACTCACTGAAGACAATGGTGAACGGTTGCTCAATTTCATAGATTGGTTGAAGTTTGACATTAACACCGTTGGATGCCGGCCATCTCAGTGGTCTAGAGGTTAAGCGTCCGCGCGCGAGATTGATAGGTTCTTGTGAAGCGGGATCGTGGACACGCACTGCTGGGGAGGCTCACGATGGGACGAAACAGCCGTCCAGTGCTTCCAGGTTTTGCATAGTGATCTAGCTTCAATTGACTCATTATTTCAACTATTTTGACTGATTAATTAATTGTTGTAATACATAATGAGAATGGTAATTAAAATATACTAACTTAGCATAAGCTCATGAATTAGACTATGAGCGTCATTTGTTTATCTATTCAAGTGAGGATAGGTGAAATGAATCCTTGGTTGATAGGATTCGATCTGCGCCAAGAAGGACCTGACATACATGACATTGATTACCACCCAGTGATCAATCAATTGTAAATACATCTTAGTCCTACAGGAGATAAGTCGCAGCTGGGATAGCTCAGTGGTAACGTTTCTGACAGTAAAGCTGAGTGACACAGGATCGAATCCATCAGGGAGCATCAGTTCCCTAAAGATTACAGGTACGCCTTGCTGACGAGTGCCAATTAGCACGAAACCTAAGTCCAAGGTTTGCTGTTGACTACCTCCAACGACCATCTTATCTCAACATAGTGCACACAGTGTCGAGCCACCTAGACTAGTGGCCACATTGCTACTTGATCGATAGCATTCGATCAGCACTAAGAAGGACTTGACACGCAAGACATTGATCATCATCTAGTGACCAATCAATTGTGAATCCTCGTATTTGACCATTAAACCAAGTAAAAACAAAATCAATCCGTTAAAATTAATTCTAAGGTCGATATTAAATGAAAATATCTTAAATATAAAGGTTACTTCATTTGATGTATTTCCATCAAATTTCTCTTTAGCTAAAGACTTGATGAATTGTACGTTTTCAGATATCAATCCACCAATGATCAGATAAATCAAGATGACCATCATACAAATGAAGTTTGGGAAAAAGGCAGCACCTGACAACAGTTCAGCCGATGCACTAAAGTCAGACATAGATGTAACTGAAAAGATGCTTCATGTTCTTGTTATGCCCCGATAACAATAATCAATGGTAACTTTGGGATCCATTTATGAACCAATATTATGCATATAATTTTTATCGTATATTTGCTAAACTACTCATATTCATGTTCCTTTCATTGTGAGCTTTATCTTGACCTTTGGGCTATTATTGTAAGATTTATCATTCCTGAGTTATACCCAGTCTATTAATTACTGCTCCCCCTATTCACGGCCACAAGATATAACAGTTCTATTCGGGAATACTTGGAAAGAGGAACATGTGTTAACAGACTGGAAAGAAGGACACCTCATCAAAATATTAAAGAAAGGAGATCTGAGCAAATGTGAGAACTACAGAGGTATCACACTGCTATCAGTGACAGGAACAGTTGTTGACAGGATGTAGTCGAACCAGATGAAATATTTTAGATGAAGTTCTTAAATACAAGTTTTATTCGATAAACAATAGAACTATCAAAATAAACTTTCTTTTTTAAACTTAGTAAAGTGGTGAGACTATAATTTATAGACAAGCTTTGAACAACTCTAAACTGACCTTCAGAATGTTCATCTACTCACTGGGGTTGAATGAAGGTTATAAAACAGTGTGAAGAATAAGGATTATGATTTAAAATTGATGGTAAGGGTTAGGATTTAGATTTATGGTTTACATAACTGTTAAGTCGGCTTACAATAAACTCTATCAGAGCCTTCAGAGGCTCATAAATTAGTCCCAATCAATCAGCGAATAATAGAAGCTATGCTACTAAAATAACGCGATCCTGATTGGCTGTTTAATACAGTGCTACTATGGAAACTCAAGGTCTCTTAATTACTATAAAACCCCTGTATTTTTTGTACAAAAAGAACCCTGTAGTAAAGTGTTTCTCATACACTTTGTGCCTTATCTCTGGCCTTGAAGTCGGTGTATAATTCTGGCTCGGGGGTACGGAACTAGCTTAGGAAAGCAAATATAGCGTTCACTGACATAATCTAAAATGCTGAAACGCTATTTAGACTTATAAGTGAATGAAGTTCGCACCAAAGTCTAAGACCTATTATCATAAATCTGATTGATTTATCCATAAATTCTAGTCACGCCAGTAAAGTTTTAGGTTCTTATCAAACAATATTAGAAAAAACTGATCTCAATATGGATACTATCTAGTTCAGTCGAATATCATTTAACCAGTAACTGTTATAGAATGTTTACATGTGGTTTGTGTTATATCTAGAGCTTTAGATTCTTGCTATTGCCACATACTACTAGACTACTTGAACGATCGAACCCGCAACGTCACAAGGGAGAAGAGAGAAGACTAGTAAGTAGAAATGTTATTCCCAACACAGTGTCAAATATAGTACAAAAATCTCATGTATTTATAGTTTTTTTGACTGAAAGTAAATCATCATTTCGGACAGCCAATAAACACATAGGGGGTCCCTTTTATTCATGCATTAGGGAAGCTACATGTCGACATTATAGAATGTTCCTGTAGTGGTGATTGGATGGAATGTCTTCGGCTCTTTCTGGGCTTCTTGAGGCTTCCTTGAGTTTGTCAACGAGCCATCCTTACAGGTTCTACTCTATTCTGAAGTTTGTTTTCTTTCTTTCAAAATAGTAAGTATTGCAACTATAGAAAAACTTAATACACAATCCTTTTAAGTGTTAAAATAATAACCACTTCACCATAATAACCTTCATCGTATGACCCATTCTCAATGGGTCGGTCATGAATAGGCAAGAACATTATTTTGATTTGTAATAATAGATCACTAATATATAACTGAATCAACAATAATATTTAAGTTTATGTTTTTTCTTAAAGACCAGATACTTCTATCCATACTTCTATCGATATCAGGAAATAAGAAATTATATTAGAATCACAAGGTGTTTTGTGAGGATTTAGTATTTTCATAGTTGAAAGCGTGAGTCAATTGCAGCTAGACCACCAGGGAAAACCTCGAAGCACTGGACGGCCGTTTCGTTCTATTGTGGGACTCCTCAGCAGTGTGCATACACGACCTCGCATCACGAGATTCGAACCCAGGACCTACCAGTCTCGCGCGAGGACTCACGCTTTCAATTATGTTAGATTCTTTTGTGCTTTTTTTGCATTGTTTAATTTGTACTACTGTTAGTAGGAAGATCATTTGTGATAAATATATATAAAAACAGATTGAGATTGTGACTAAATTTATACCAGTAAACATCTAGATTAGTAACATAGTTTATATTCTACTTCGATAATATAATGTAGCGTTCAACATTCATCATATCAATAGATATAAAAGTTCTCACATCATCATACTACATAGCTAGTTCAGTTTCTGTTTCTTAGTATGAATCGAATAGAAAGAAAACAACCAATTGGAGATAAAGTAAGATGAGATAACCTGATTGAATTACTGATGAAGGGTAATATAAGCTGTTAGTAACTCTCTAAATGAGAAGGTATATGAAAGATTTTTTTCTACGGGATGGGCTTACCTACCCCATGTCTAACTCTGCTCCTTTTCCAGGGTTCGGGAACGGCAGTAATTGTAGGAAAGGTACAGGCCTTAACATACACAAAGGAAAAAGCAAGATTCTCAAATACATCACGGAGAACACCAACCCAATAACACTTGGTGGAGAAACTCTGGAAGATGTAGAAACATTCATGTACCTGAAAAGCATCATTGATGAACAAGAAGGATCTGATGCAGATGTAAAGGCCAGGATTGAAAAATCAAGGATTGCATTCCTACAATCGTGGAACATATACAACTCAAAACAACTGTCAACAAATATCTACATGAAAATCTTCAATACGAACGCCAAGACAGTCCTACTGTACGGAGCTGAAACGTGGAGAACTATTACAATCATCATCAAGAAGGTACGAGTATTTGTAAACAGTTGTCTACGCAAAATAATCAACATTCACTGACCGGATACTATCAACAACAGCCTTCTGTGAGAGAGGTGATATGCTTGAAATAAATCGATTCCGCGGTAACGAACGAAGCCAATGACACAATGACACGATAAGCTATTCTAATCGGTTGTCCCAGGCCCCGCTAACTAGATGAAGAAGTCCAAGGCAAGTAGGGGAATATATATGTATTCCGTAAGCAGCCGAGTACAAGCAGTCGAATAAGGGAAAAAGTCAAGCGCGTTTATACAGCAACAATTTGTCCTTGAGCATCATTAGTAAATAGCACACACAAAGAAACAATGGTCCAATAGCGTTTAAGATAGTTTACAAGTGGGAAATATGACGTGAAGGTAAAAAGAGCGCGTTTGGCGCGAAAACAGCTAAATTTAAATTTTCAAAATAAAATTACAAAACTAAGCCATTTACCAAATACGTTCTGGGGATTTGACATTCCCAACAAGAGGACAAACCAACTTCTATTTGAACAGGAAATTAAGGAAAGATACTGTAAGTGGATTGGACATACATTAAGGAAATCACCAAACTGCATCACGAGGTAAGCACTAACTTGGAATCCGTAAAGGAACCGGAAAAGAGGAAGTTTAATGAACACATTCTGCCTGGGAATAGAAGCAGATATGAAAAGGATGAATAACAACTGGAAAAGATTTCCCACGACAGAGTCAGATGGAGATTGAAGGTAGGCGGACTATACTTCTCCACGAGGGGGTGTAAATATCAATTATATAACTAAAGATTAATATACAAAAAGATGTATATCTTCTTATTTTTTGAATACTTACCGTCCACCGCATTCATTACAATATTCTCCAGTAAAATCATTATCATTCATTGATAGATTATTATTAGTTGTTTTCAATGGACTATGATCAGTTGGTAACTTTATCGATTTGTTTAATATAACATTATATGTAATAAATCTTTCTGTACATGATGTTAATGGTTGTTTACAATCTTCTAAACGATTAGCTAAATGTGGCATACGTTCTCTAACAATTTCACATATTGCTTCACATGCATAACGTCCAGTAAAACTACTAGTACCAGCACCAGAATGACAACGTTGTTGTACAGAACGATGAACACATGCTAATAAACTACCTGGTATAAGTTTATTACCTTTATTAAATATACCAGAACCTAAATTCATTGAAGTTGTATTAGTTAATTCAGGATAATTGATCACTTCATCTGTATTGTTATTACTATTCATATTACCATTATCTAATTGTAAATCTAATATAGATTGAATTTGTATAGTTTGTTCTTTACGACATGTTTCTATAGCTGTTAATGCTTTTAATTGTGTATCATATGGATCATAATCTATTTTATCATATAATTCATCAATAGATTCTTCTTTTAATTCAGGGATTGATAAACTTTCAATAATTGATTTATTGTCATGAAATTCTTTATCAGAAATCGATTTTTGATCATTTTCAATAGATTGTTTCTCGGTGATATGAATATAAGATGGTCTTTCATGAATGACATTATTTAATAAGGTATTATCATATGAATATTCATTGGATAGATCTTGATATTGATTATTGATTTTTTTTGTATTTTTTTGATCTAAATTATTATAATAAATTAAATTTTGACGTATCATAAAATCTTCTGATGGTAAATTATTTTCTTTATTTGTATATGATGTAAATGTTTCTTTATGATCATTATCTATTAAATCTTCGGTTTCTGAATATAGACCCCATTCTATGGAAAAGAAGAAAGAAAGAAAAGATTTGGTGGTAAGGTTCATTCATAAGTTGATGTAAGATGGAAAACTTGGAATTACTGGATGGTTATTTCGTTCTCATATGAGACAACTCAGTAGTGTGCATCCACGATCTTGCATATTGGATTCGAACACAGGACCTTTGGTCTCATAAGTAAATGATTAACTTCTAGACTACTGAGCTGGCATCCAACGGTGTTAATTGTTATGACTTTACAAAATAAATAAAGGAAGTATACTGATTCGTTATTGATCTTTATATCCGGCTTTTATCACGTGAATTACCCACCAATTGAAATATGACTTGTCTAATCTTATTACTGTGCCAAATCAATGACGTTCAACTGGTATGAGTAGTCTAGCGTCCTTATTGGTCCCTTTTCCGCTTAGCCCTTCCAATTAAGTCTAAAACATCAATTACAGCTTCTGTTATGCGAATCATTTATTTCAAGCATACTCGGTTTATATACCAGCTAAACAGACCACATCATACCATAAAATGGGAAATAACATTTATATAAGATCGAGTCAAATGTGGGAGACAATAATCAATAAACTGAGTATAATTTAGGGACAGTAAATCGTACAGTAATCATTCATAGGTCAAAATGAAGCTTATAATAAGATGAATATAGATATACATAATCTAATTACTCAATAGTTAAACAATAAGAAGATATATAGAATAATCGTCTATTAATAGGTCCTGAGAGTTACCTGTACTTATGTCTTCGTTAGGATATAACATTAATGTCTAACTTCAACAAACAATCCAAGAAATCATGCTACTCTCCACCATTGTCTTCTATGAGTTACTATCTTACAACAGATCATATTTTTATTCAACTCTGGGAATTTTCATACTTTTCCACCTCTATATAAACACGCATATTCATGAACTAATAAAAATCTACCTAATGAATTAACTAAAGCGGTAATTAATCCACGAAATTGCGCAACCATCTTCCTTTGTCAAAGGTAGCTACCTATCTCTGTTTGACACAAATTAGCTGCATTAGTTATGGCTTCCCACTAAAACTCTAGGAAATAATCTTGGAACCAGTCACTTGTGAACATATGATAATTATGAACAGAATGGGGTTTATGGAGATTGTACTAATTTTAATAGTTGAATTCATGAATCAATGTAAGCTAGATCACTACTAAAAACTTGGGAGTACTGGATGGCCATTTCATCCTGATAAGGGACTCCTCAGCATTTAAAAAATTGGTTGGTTATTTCAGTTTTATAGAAATATCAATATGTATTAGTCCAATAAACTACGCTTAAATTTACTTTATTGAATTTAAGACTTGGTTATTTTTCAAAGTTGAAATCATGAGTCAATCGAAGCTAGACCACCATCGAAAACCTAGAAGCACTGGACGGCCGTTTCGTCCTATTATGGGACTCCTCAGTAGTGCGCATCCACGAACCCACTCTCGTGGTATTCGAACCCAGGACCTACCAGTCTCGAGCCGAAGCCCTTAACCGATAGACCACTGAGCTGGCATGCAGCAGTGTTAATGTCTAACTTCAACTGATCCACCTGGTTATTTAAGGAATTCCATATTCAATACGGTTATACTGTCTGTTAAAATGATTCCGATTTGTTTATTTGTCTTAATAATAAAAGACACTGGGCTTTAAGGATAACTTTATATTCTATACAGATGTCGAATCTGAAAAGGGATAACTCTTTCTCAAATTAAAGATCAGTGATCTTAGGGCGTATAATGAATCTATCAAACTAAAAGTGATGACAACTAACCAAGTAATGGTAAATGTTTTGAGAAAATATAAATTAAGAAAATGTTATAGAGGTTATCCTTTAAAGAAAGAAATAACATATAACAACTAAAAACTAGATAATAAGATTTCTTCTTAACATTTTCTGACAGCTTTGTTTGTTTACTTAAAGTCAAATACAATACTAGATACTATAGGGAAAGTTACCACATAATTAGAATAAAGTAACTTTATGGAATTGAGCAATTGTTGAAAACTATAGAGTGTTTGAATCCACTTAGTAATCTTTGTTTGAATCTTCCTATTGATGTTTAGGACTGCAATAAAATCAGTCTCTAGTAAGCATATGTGCATATTATGCGTATTGCTTCGATGTAGTCTTAATTCACAAGCATTGTAAGCAAAGATGGATAATAATGATCTAAATTCATTTAGTATTGTTCGTTTGAATCTTCTCATCGATGTTTAGGACTGCAACTGGTTAGTCTCTAATTGGCATATGTTCATACTGTGCGAATTTAAACTTCACCCCATCGCACAAGCAAGTGGCTATCAGGACTCAGTGGCCGAGTGGATAACGTGATGGCGTTTGAAGCGAAAGGTACTGGGTTCGAGTCCCAGAGTGGACATCAACTCTGAGATGCAGACACATCCAGCTGACGAGTCCCAAATAGGACGAAACGCGCGTCCAGCTGGATTTCACTGCTAGCCACTACCCGTCTTTGCTTAAAACAAGTTTATTTTTAAATTATTGTGTATCATATAGAAGTAACAACAAGATCAATGTTTTTCATAGCATATAACTACTCCCTAAACACATCATGAAGCTTATTTATCAGGATTAGAGCCTTATCTAATACATGAGAGCAATATATACTATGCAATTGCTTTGACTAAACAAAATGTGAATTATCCATTAAGGATATATTTTAAGTTTTAATTAAATATAAAGAGGAATTTAATAGTTGAATTCATAAGTCAATTAAACCTAAACCTCCATGGAAAACCTGAACCCAATGGATGATCATTTCTTCCCAGTATGGGATTCCTCAGCAGAGAGCATTCACGATCCTGCTCTCGGGACTCAAGAATTCAACTATTAAATTACTAAAATTTCCAACTATCTTCATTGATTTTTTTAAATCATATATATGCAGCAAAAAACTGAAATAACTTACTTTGACCAAATGTGATCCTATACGACAAGAGATCTTCAACAAAACCAAACATAAATCTATTGAATGATTAAAAATAAGAAGAAAAGTATATGAAACATTGTCACAATCTATTACTAATTAAACTGTCAATAAGCAACCTTGAGTTCACCAGCCTCCAGATGAAGAGGAAATTAGGAAAACGTTGGAAGTGGATAGGACATATATTGATGAAATTACCAAACTGCATCATGAAGTAAGCGCTAACTTGGAATCCGGAAAGGAAACGGAAGAGAGGAAGGTTAAAGAACACACTGCATCAGGAGATTGAAGCAGATATGATAAGGATGAATAACGATTGGAAAGAACTGGAAAGGATTGCCCAGGACAGGGTTGAATGAGGAATACTAGTGGGTGACCTATACTCATCAACGAGGGGAAACAGGCGTAAGTAACCTTGAGTTCATTTGATAATTCATTGGATAATAATTGAACTTTAAACATTTACGAACTGGGGAGAAACATAATTATCTTTACACCATTTTCTTTCAACTCAATGATTAATATTTTTGAAATCAACAATTGAACATAGAAGATTTGCTCTTTCTTTGAATGAGCATTGAATTCACTTCAGAATTCTAAAATTCATACATTAATTTGTATTGAAGCCGTCGACATTTTATAATCAGTCAATGTCTTTGATACGTTGTAGGAAGGTGTTTATACATCCTTTTGATAAGTTCTTTAATTTGGTTGAAACAGCTCATATACACATCTTTAGTACTAATCTTATTCGACTTTATTAATTTTACGTCATGCTAACGTGATTTGTCAATAGTATAATGTATACGGAGTAGATAGGATATACACTTCATTGGTATTATTATCACTTGATCATAGTGTAGTCAATAACGGGTACTAAAGTGCTGTGCCTGATTAATAGATATTAAAGTGGTGAGCCCATACTGACAACACTGAACGTCCTTAGAATAATACTCTTTGAAAACTTTGGTAAATTAGTTTGTAATTAAAACTTAAACATTTGCTGATGGCACCAACATTACGCTGAGTTCCCAGTAGCGTATAGATACACTGAACATTAAAAAAACTATTGACATGTAGAATTGCAGATCCTGGTATCATCCTTCAAAACTTTAATAGCCTTCAAATGTTAGGGGTTCAAATTTTCCTATCGTCGTGAATAAGCAAAAAGTACGTGAACTCAAGGTTGAGTGTATTTGTATTGATAATCAAAGCTCTATAACGCACTATATCTCAAATTAGTTTTTATTTACAGCATAGTAAGTGGAGAACTCCGCCTGCAGCTCTTCTAGAGTTACTGCCGGTCCCAAGCCCGGATAAAGGAGGAGGGTTGGGCATGGGGTTAGCGACCCCATCCTGTAGAAAAACTAACTCGCTAAAAGAACGCTAACCAGAAAAAATGATTCAAATCATTTAAACTCTGCCCTGGGAGTTGAAGGAATAAGCAGATATGAAAAAGATGAATAACAACTGGGAAGAACTGGAAAAGATTGCCCAGGACAGAGTTGGGTGGAGAATCCTGGTGGGCGGCCTATGCTCCTCCACGAGGAGTAACAGGCGTAAGTAAGTAAGTAATAGTAGGTGAAAGCTAGTGACTATTTTAATCAAATGTAAGTTTAAGTTTCTTCATATGGACTCTAAGAAAGCTACTCAGAAGTCATTTTACACTAATCGGTCAAATATGAATATATTGAATAAATTATTTAGTAAAGTATGATCTGGCATATTAATGATAGACGTAAGGTTTCAAGATGAAAGAGAATTTGATGACCAGATTTTTAGCCTACAGATCAAGATGACTGAAATCTGTTCCAACGATCACAGACTGTTAACATACAATAGAATCAGTATCCAGGATCCATATGGAACGGACCGCTGAAATTCCTGAATGTTGATATATCCTTCCAGAGTAGCTTTATTCTCCTGTCAGTTCTTAAAGAAATTAGTAAACAAAAGACTTATTTAGTAGAAGCTCCAAATTTACAAGTCCTTGTTTTCAAAATTATTATGGATATTCAACTGACGACTGATAAAGAAAAACTATATAAACTAACCCATTAGACAAATTAAGTCACGAAATTTGAGATATTTAAAGGTTTGTAGACATATAACATCAGAAATCTAGTATTGAATAATCAGGGTCAGATTCACTTACAAGGTTATTTCGTGTACGAACCATATAATTATTTTCCATACAATTTGAAATGGCTAAAATGTAAAAAAGAGGGGGAGAATAAGGTACTTTGATAGTGTACTATATTCATTGAATAATTGAAAAGATCATATATTATCAGAAGGAGTTTTATGTATATCCTAGTAATTTTAATAATTGAGATCATGAACCAATCGAAGCTAGACCACTATGGAAAACCTGGAAGCACTGGACGGTCGTTTCGTCTTATTGTGGGACTCCTCAGAAGTGCGCATCCACGATCCCGCCTGGCGAGATTCGAAACTGATAGGTTCTGGGTTCGAATCTTGTGAGGCGAGATCGTGGATGCGCATTGCTGAGGAGTCCCACAATAGGACGAAACGGCCGTTCAGTGCTTCCAGGTTTTCCATGGTGGTCTAGGTTCAATTGTTTTTGTGTACTCTATTTTTAATATTTGAAATCATGAGTCAACTGAAGTTAGACCACCATGGAAAACCTGAAAGCATTGGATGGCCATTTCATCCTATTGTAGGACTCCTTTTCTTTGTTAAGGATTATCTTTCATCTGTCTAGTTGACCTTTTAGTATATGTTTGATCAAATGTGATCAAAATGTATTGCGTTAATCAAGATCGAGCAGAATAAAACACACAAAAATGTTGAGAAGCATGTACAAACACAGTAAAACTGATATGGCGAATTCTGTTTACCAATATTTCTAGTAATAAAAATAAATAATGTGATTAGTCAATATGCAGCACTACTGTGTTGTGGGTTACTTATATCATCATAAGTAGTTTTTATGTGATGGTCAGGCATTGAATGTATTTCAGTAGAATATCGATAAGGAAAGAACGGAAGTGGAACGCAATTGGTATGAAAATGCATGAACAATAATAATCGGAGACGATGGACTGATATTTGGAGAAGGAATGGTCAAGATTGAGATAAGTGATTAATAATTTGCAAATTAACTGCCTACTGAATGGTTGTCTGATTTTAGTGAGATAGTCTATAATTTTGTGCATAGTATTGTGTCTCGTGGATTGAACGCTATATTCGCTTCCCTAGCTAGTTCCGCAACCCCCAAGCTAGAACTATACAGCGACTCAAAAACGAGAAAAAAGGCACAAAATGTGTGGCAAGCACTTTACTCCAAGGTTCGTTTATGTACAGAAAATATAGTTTTTATAGTATTTTAGAAGTCTTTGGGTTGTACTGAAAATTCCAGAATACTACTCAACATAGTCGCAGTTTAGTTATCAGCCAATCAGAATCTCTACATGTGACTTTTCATTTTCGCTATTTTAGTAACATAACTTCACATGACTTCTAATCAATCGCTGATTGGTTGAAATGATCCTTGATGTTTCATGAGCTTGTCATGTTGATTGCGAGAAAATTTCAGGGTCATCCCAACACATAGATACACCAGTTCCCTCAAGATTACAGGTACATCTTGTTGAGGAGTGTCAAGTAGCACGAAACCCGGGTTTCCTGTTGACCATCATCTTATAAATTCGATTGTCCTCAATCGTCTTCTTGTTCACTACACTACTAGAACTGAACATAACTTCATCAATATATGAATATGTCTAATGGAATTCCTAAGTGTACATTTTATTATAAAGAATCACTTACTGGGTATAAATGATTTCCAAAATTAGGAGTTTCTTGTGATGTTTCAATGCAAATTCCTTGGAAATCATACAAATATATCCTAATAGGTTTTTAAATAAAAAGAGGGAAAATTATCAGATAAAAAGTGTATAAAAACAAGAAATTACTACCGAATATCTGAGTTAGTGGTTAAAGTAAAGTATAGATCATCAAAGTAGATGATCTATGTCAAATGATTGGGAGTCTATTCATGTTAGACGGGAATGATGTGATCAATAACTAACGTCGAAGTCAAACCTCACGGTCAGCACCTAAAGTGGATTACCCCTTCGTTGTATCAAGGTACCATGGATTTTTGGAAGACCGTACAACACAAAAGACGTTATTACGGAAATGTATTAATAAGAATGAGTACAGAGGTGATAGTGAGACTACCACCGCATGGGCCAGTCCATGGCGTATGATTAACCGATGCGCGTTGGTTTTCCTTGACTTTGACAGCGATCGATGATCTTTTCGATATTCAGTGACCCAACTGCAGAATGATTTGGCTAGAGCTCAGTAACATTTCAATGGCCCTACAACATGAATTTTGATCACTGTGTTTTAGATTCACATTCTGTTTTCAAAACTATGGTTTAAGCAGCGACTTAGTTTCTCTAAATTTCACATAGAAAGTGTAGCTAACAGTTGAGTGTGCAAATCCATGCTAATCGAACTTGTACTGAACATAACCATACTAGGAAATATGATAGAAGTGAAACAATCTGTGAAGGTGATACCATGTTAATCAGTAGTCACCAAAGGCATCTGGAAAAAGAGATGATGCACTTCGAAAGACCTCTTAACCATACAACTGTTCTAGGAAAATTGAACATACAGTCCTGTGTTTCTTGGTAAATAATAATCCTTTAAAAACTGCAAAACTCCGAATGAAAATCCAACTAGTGAAATATTATAAGACAATCTATTCAAACGAGCTATTTTCACCTCTTTTCAAGAACTAAAGACTTAACCAACTGGAGCATTTAAGTTGATAGAATTGACTGAGTGTTCTGTCATTTTGAAATAAAACGGTTATCGTATTTTATCTCCTAAATGACAATATAATTCAAGTGCGAAGCATTGGGATTTTCATCTTTCACAAGTCACATAGAAAAAAATCTTTTACAATATACTGAGTAGTGTGTGAACTATTTGAAAAACTGTTTCACAAGGAACAAGCCTAATTTCACTTAGATTGTGAGTGCAGAGACTGCGTTTTCACCTTCTTATCAATGCTCGAACATTAACATATGTTTTTTTGATAAACAATCATTGAGTATCTTGACATCAGAGCTACTTTCAGTTCCTTAGATAAGGCTGTAAGCTGAAAGTACATGTTATTAAAAAAGTCCATAGAAATCGCGAAACATCTCAGGTAGAATGAAGAGTTACGATCACCTCTTCACAGGATCGCACAACACCAGAAAGTTAGGACAATGTAACTCAAGCTTGTTATTCTTCTTTAATTCACTCATCAACGACATTTTGGAAACACATCTAGAAGAGTAAACGATATTTTGTGTTTTTTTTTAATAAGAGATGGTCTTTAGGATAATTACTATGTGGACGACTTAGTCTCGTTATCAAACAATATTCAGGTTATTGATCACCAGCATGCCATGTTCTTCGCACCATAAAGACGTAGAGTATCATAGTAAGAGTTATACAAGCCTTTAGCGCTCTCACTCTTTATGCTGAACCTTTGAAATTAATCAATATTCCTGTATCTGAATGGATAAATGAGAGCTTACAAAGGTGTGGCACATGAGATTAATCTTCCTATAATAAAGTCCATAACTAATAATGTCACCTTTGGCTGTACCACGATGTTACCTTAGACATACGAGTCTAGATCAGTCAGTCAGTCAGCTACAACGTAAGACAAGGCACAAATATGCATTCGTCCAAGTTGCCACACCTCATTAGCACAACAAGATGAACACCGAATTCATAGATGTAGTTAATTTAGTGGTGATAATATATAAAAGAAAGTCAGTCAGTCAGTCAGTCACAAGGTAGAACTACGTACGTACGTACATCAGTTCGAGTTGCCATACCACAGCACAGAGATGCAGTTGTCGATTCAAATCTCATAGTGGTAGAAGTAGTAGGAGTATAATCAGAAATCCAAAAGATTGGGGTTTGAAGAAATTATTGAAGGAGTATAGTACAGTGAAATAAATTTGGAAAGAGAAAAAGATAAAGATATGAGGAATTCAGAAGATTAGAATTTGGTAGAACACAAAGAGTGGATGCACCTTCGCCATTGCAAACGATTTTAAGCCATGTCATTCAAGGTCTCTAACCATTGGTTGCTGTCATCTCGCGAATCCCAACCAGGTAGTCTACACCTACCAACATGGCCCAGTCCACTTGTCACTGACTTCATTGATTTGTGCCACGTTTTGGTCTGGCCACCCCTAGCTTTCTTCCAACCTACTCCTACACCATGAAACATTGCACGTCGGGGCAGTCGGTGGTCGGGCATACGTAACACATGTCCCAGCCATCTCCACTGATCAAGTTTCACTACTTCATCAATCGATTTGCCATCCCTACCTAGTACTCGTTTTCTAACAACTGCATTACTTACCCGGTGGTCCCAGGATATACGAGCAATGCTTCGAAGACACCTATGATCGAACACTAGTAGCCTACGAATATCCTCTGCTCTTATTGGCCATGTTTCACTGCCATAAAGTAGGACGGAGCGAACTGCTGCACAGTAAACCCGTCCTTTGGTTGGTAGACAGATATTTCACCTACGCCATAAATGATGCAAGTTGGCGAAAGCTAGACGAGTCTTCTGTATCCGTGTTGAGATTTCGTCACATACCAGACCACAAGGGCTGATGAGACTCCCAAGATAAGTGAAGTGGTCTACACGCTCAACTACTTCACTCCCTATCATTAGTTCAGGTGTCGATGCAACCCAATCGTGAAGTAACATTTTGCACTTCGAGGGAGAGAATCGCATTCCGAACATGCCTGCATAGTTGCTTATAGTGGTCAGAAGACTCTGCATGTTGTCAGCATCTTCACCGAGTAAAACTATGTCGTCGGCGTATTCTAAGTCAACAAGTGAGCCTCCTGGTAAAAGTTCAACTCCTGGAGGTTTAGCTGATGAAAGTGCTATCTCTAAAAGTATGTCAATGACAAAGTTAAACAAGAATGGGGAGAGTGGACAGCCCTGACGAACGCCACTTGTGGTAATCAGTTCTGATGACAGTTCGCCATAGGCTCTAACTCGACCAGTTGTGTTCGAGTAGAGAGCCTTTATGAGGTTAATGTACTTCTTTGGTACTCCTTTCAGTGACAAACATTGCCATAGAACCTCACGATCAACGGAGTCAAATGCCGCCTTAAGGTCAAGAAATACTACTATTGTGGGACGTCTGAATCTGTGTCTATGTTCTAGAACCTGACGTAGGGTGAATATCTGGTCTATGCAATTACGTCCAGGTCGAAAACCAGCTTAGTTTTCTCTAGTCTGCTCTTCACGAGCTTTGGTTAGGCGACCTAGTATTATTGAAGCTAATATTTTAGACACTATATTAGTCAAACTGATCCCTCTGTGATTGTCACAGGAGGACTTTTGTCCTTTCTTATAGACTGGCACAATCAGTGATTGGGACCAGTCAGATGGAATTACGTCCAGTTCCCAGATTCTACCTAAGACCTCAGTCAATCTCACTGCTAGTACTGGACCACCATCCTTAAAAATCTCAGGGGTCAACCTGTCAGGGCCTGCTGCTCTCCCTCGCTTCACATTTCCTATAGCTGTTTCAACCTCACAGAGGGTTGGAGGACTTACCTCAATTTGCCATTCAGGACGACTGGGGATCGTGGGTAATTGAAGTGTGGCTGAAGGCCAGTTGAACTGATCCCTAAAGTGTTCTGCCCATCGATCTAACCTCCTGGATTGAGAATGAATAATATGCCCATCTTTATCTGAGATGGTTTCACTGATATTCGGGTTCCTAATACCGGTTTCTTTAACGAGTCTGAATAGCTGCCTACTGTTACCTATTGCCGCTGCCTTTTCCATCTCTCTTGCTTTCGCTACCCACCACTGTTCACGATCATTACGTAGACTTCTTATAAGCCTGTGCTTAAGTTGACTCCGCTCTTCGTTATGCTCAGAGCCAGGTGGGATGAGTTTACGAGCATCTATCAGTGCGGTAGATGCTGCCGAGATCCATTGTTTCTCCCCAACGTTATGGTTTACCTTATTAGCGGATATCACTGCTGTTTCTACAGCTTTTCGGATGTCATTCCACGCTGCCTCGGGGTGGACACAACTTACATGGCTGCCTAACTGTTTTTCCAGTTGTTCCTGAAATATATTCTTAGCTTGCCTATCATTAAGTAGAACCCTTAGAGGCTTCCCTGCAGTGTCTTTCCTACGTCCAGTAAGACGCAGACAGATACGTGCTCGCACTAGAGCATGATCTGAATCTAAGCATGTGCCCCAGAATGAGCGACAGTCTTCTATCGAGCCCCTCCATCGGTGGCTGATAGCGATGTGATCTAGTTGGGTCCAACGTTGGGACGAATTCGGGGGTCGCCATGTCAAAAGATGTTTTTCCTTATGCTTAAAGTTAGTATTTGCAAGAAATAGGCGGTTATCTGAGCATGGCTGCAACAGACGATCGCCTTTATCTGTTCTTTTAGCCACGACAACATAAGATCCACCCAGGTGTCTTTCCCTTTCACTTAGTTTACCTACTTGAGCATTAAAGTCACCTGCTACTATTACTACATAAGAACGCCTAGCTTCTCGGAGAAGGTCAGAAAGTTTCCTGTAGAACTCATCTTTTATATCGTCTGAGCTGCAGTCAGTGGGAGAGTTGGCAGAGACGACGAAGAGGCAACGACGAGTTTCCCTATCTTTCCGGGTCCTTACTGATCCGTTTAGTCGGACAGCGCATAGACGACTGTCTACTGGGATCCAGTCTAAAAGAGCTAGTTCTGCCCTAGGACTTAATGCTATACCTACTCCAGCGAGGCCACGGGAAGCAGCGTTAGGGCTTCCAGATACACGGAGCGTGTATCGAGATGAAACTTTATTTTGATTAGGTGCGGTCAAATGAATGACACTACTCGGATCTTGTATGCGCGTTTCGGAGACGCAGCACACATCGATGGTGTAAGATTCTAAAGTCCTAGCTAAGGAAGCCTGTTGTCCTATTTGGCACAATGTTCGGACATTAAAAGTTCCTATATGTAGTTTAGAGCGTGGTTTCAGGAGACCAGGAATAACGTTCTGTGTACTCGAATCGTTTGCCCTAGCGGTGCGAGGTGATAAAAGGACGTGGGAAGGGTTAGTCGAGGAGATAACAGAGTTATTAGGTGTAGGAAGGATTTGAAAGCGACCAACTTGGTCTTGTGTGCAGTTAAGGGTATGAGGGCTAGTATCACTTCCCGGCTGCCCACACCGTGGAAGGGTATTTCTCGAGGGACCTGAAAAAGAAGTTGAATTAGTGTTGGTCTTAACGACCTGGGAGCGTGACCGCAGTGCCCAAGGGACATCTGCTTGAGGCCGGTCACGCACGGCCTTTTTGTGGGGGATTTTTGACGTGCTAGCTCCGTTCTTCAAAAGTCCTTACCGCCGGAGACGGAAATCCGTGGGATAAGGCGAGGTGTGCATTTTTAGGGTCGACCTTTTCTAACCCCACCCCTCCTTGTGGGAAGGCAGCATCGCTGTCATGCTGGTTGTCTGAAGGAAACACCTTACTGCTTTCACACCTCTGTACAGTCAGCAGTACGACTTTGCCTTCGGACCTTGGGATTGCTGCTTTTAGTTTCACCGCTCTTCAACCGACCTGTCTGGCATGGTAGGACCTTGAGGAACGATTGTTCCAGCCAGCATAGCTCGATTGGATCATCACGATAGGCAAGCCCGACCACCACGTCAAGGTAGCAGCAACGGTCGGGATATAAAAGAAAGGTTGTGTATAAGGATATAGTACAGGAAGAAAGAAAGATATGAAGGAATTTAAATCTTATAGTCTAAGGGAAAACAGGCAGTGTATACACTTACGCCATTGTGATCGATTCTGAGATATGTCACACAGAGTCTCCAACCATTGGTTATTATGGTCGCCCAAACCCCAACCACGTAGTCTGCATCTACCAACATGGCTCAGACTAGAAGTTAGTGACTTCAAGCACTGATGCCATGTTTTGGTTTGGCCGCTCATAACTCTCTTCCAACCATCCCCTATACTAGTGAGCATTGCGTGTCGTGATAGCCGGTGTCTAGACATACGTAACACGTGGCGCAACCATCTCAGTCGATGAAGATTCACAACCTCATCAACGAGTCTAGATACACAGTGATGTATTGGAAGCAGTGATGTTGTTGAATTTTGAAAGTTGGATATGGGTGGGGATATTCAACTGTTTTTGTTTTCTAACATAGTTGTTTCTAGTAGTAAACCTGGTCATGTAATATATCCCTTGTCGTTTTAGTCTATTCAGGCTACCTTCATTTAAACTCAACCCCTAAATCAGAAACACTGTTATAATCCAAAATGAAATAAGTTTGGCAAATGTTCTGTTATCTAGATCAGTTTGCCATATCATACAAACGTATGTGCACATCCTTAGCTACAATTATACATGAATTTACTTACTCATTCAATATAGAATGTTTGACCAAATCTTCAACAAGTGCACAGTTAATTTCTTTTAAACTTTGTCCTACCTGAAATTGTTTTAAACACAAAAACGAGTAGTTTGTACACTGTATTTCACAGTATGAAATATTATAGGGGTTAAACAAATATAATGACAACATATGTAAAACTACTCTAAACTGACTAGCTCAGTTGAATCATGATAGTTACAAAGATTAAGGTAGACTTAGTTGAGATCTAGAATAGTGTGTCTGTGAATCACTATCTTTTGGCACTTACTTAAGAATGAGCACTACCATTCGTATCAATAATTAAATAACCCCCCGCATCTAGGTGTGTAAACACTTTTAGATGTATGATTCTCATTAGATGCTTATCATAAGCGCTGATAATTAAAGGTCTAATCAAACCAATAACCAGTTATTCATGTTAACAGGGTAGTTATGATAAACAGCTAGTTTAGACATGTTCAACTATTCGAATACATTTTTTCATTTTATTGTGCCCCCAAATGCCCTGGTACGGCCGAGACTGGGGAAAGTCCGCTCTCCCTCTTCAAATGCTCTCACATGGCCACGTGCATACAACCACTAACAGGGAAGTCCTACTCACTGCCTTCTCGTGCCATTACTGTTGTTTGCAAAATTGAGAGAACGAAAAGCGAATGCCCGGCGCTTTAACCGGGTTGATGGACACGGAGAGTTCACTTAGTGGAGTTGAAAAATCCTGATTCCAAACCAATGGTGCACATGGACTCCACGATCCTGAAGGAACAAACTGAATATCAACCAATCGTTGGTGACCGGCTACCATGGGACTGCATCTGCTTACGTTGCTCCGCTGCCTTGTGGATTAGACCTTCAGATCATAGGCTCGGAATGTGGCCTCCCTAAGAAAACCACCTTTTTCAGTCTGGACACCCTGGCAGTATCCCAGCTCACACACAAATCAAGTGACTTGTGTGGGGCATATGTATTTTGTGCCCCTTTTGTACCAATATTTAGGTGTTTAAATAAATAAATAAACGTCTACGTCAGGACGATCGATCGATTAAAAAAATTGTTCTGAATTCTTCATTCAACCTTCAGAACCTGAACTAAAAGTGAGACTTAGTAGAAGAAGATGAATCTTCAAAATTCATACATTAGGAATATCGAAAATCAGCTATTCAAAACTGACTATAACCTAGTTTCTCTTTCAGAATCATTTATAATTTCCAAATATATCTCGCGATTATTAAAGACTAATTACCTCTTTCTCGCCTACATTTGATGCCAAAACCATTGCAGCTTGATTAATAATATAACAATCGAAACCAGGTTCACCACAAACATGACATTTACCCGTAAAACATGTATTTGTTATACGATTAAATTCATTTTGTATTTGTGTATGTGTAATTTGTAATCCAACTATACCCATTGGTGTTTTACTTGGTTCATGGAATACGGTAGTTGTTAAGGTAACAGGTACATTTAACTTTTCACTAGAAAAATGACGAAATACTAAAGAGAGAAAAGTAATTTAAAGAATTTAGTTTATATGAATGAAACAAGTCGTTACTCAATATAAGTAGTCAGTTTACAGATGAATTTTAACTATCGGTTAAGTGCTCCGGCGCGAGACTGGTAGGTCCTAGGTTCGAATCTAGTGAGTGCGCGATCGTGGATGCGCACTGTTGAGAGGAGTCCCATAATAGGACGAAACGGCCGTCCAGTTCTTCCAGGTTTTCCATAGTGGTCTAGCTCTCAATTGACTCATGATTTCAACTATGAGAATTTAAACTTGACGAATATACCTTGGCTGACATATCCCGAATAGATCTTCATTAAATAACCATTAAAAACCAAGAAAATTGTTGAATAGTTATTTTGTGTAACGGAGTTGAAATCGCTATGTATGATGTTACTAATAAATTCTATTTTCTTTCTATTGCAGGGCAACTAAGGATAAACTTTTTGGAGGAAGAAGAGAAAACCCTACGTACACTGAGCTTACAGGATGACTTATAAGACTACTTTGTAAACTGACTGTTTCCCTCTGTACTCTCTCTCCCCGAGAATTGTGATTTTGAAAATGAAGAGGCTCGTGATTTCCACTCCGTGTTCTCTCTTGGTGTGAAGTTCTCGATTAACACTGTGTGCTGTGCTTTTAGATCTGTCGTGCCCTTTTCCGACTGCTGATTTCACGTGTTACATTTGTTTTAGTATGAAACTCCTCGGTAGTTCAAATTATGGACTCTACTGGGAACTGAACCTAAGATCTTCAAGTTTCGAGATGAACACTTAACAATTAGATTATTGAGCTGACATTTACTGATTTACATGTCTAAATTCAATCATTTGACAACATTAATAAACCATCAACGGTTATTTCCGGTGGTCGAAAATGAATTCAGCGGTACTTTTTGAGAACATAGAGTACAACCAAGAAATTTAAAGTTTTAAACAATTGAACAAAACGAAAGTGAAGAAGAAAAAATAAGAAACAATCATTTGCAGAAGAATATGCTAACCAATCGTGATAAGATAATAGACAACTAGACGATACAACAAATGTAGATTGTTATCAGAATATGCTATATTTTTGTGGAGATTTCAGTAATTTTATAGTTTAAATCATGAGTCAATTGAAGCTAGACCACTATGGAAAACCTGGAAGCACTGGACAGCCGTTTCGTCCTATTGTGGGACTCCTCAACAGTGCGCATTCACGATCCCGCCTCGCGAGATTCGAACCTAGGACCTATCAGTCTCGTGCGTGAGTGCTTGACCACTAGACCAGTGCTTCCAGGTTTTCTATGGTGGTCTAGCTTCAATCGACCAATGATTCCAAATATAAAATGTAGATTGGTTGAACAATAAAACTAAAAGTAGAAACAAATTCATACCTCAAATTACTCAAGATTGATTAAATGGTTTCCCAAACTAAGAAATAAAAGTACTTGTTACCAATAACTTGCTTAAACATAGGGGATAGGATATGTGAAATGTTAAGGTTTCAAGGGTAAATTTGAAGAAATATTGCTTACCCTAGAGTATGAATTTTCGGTAGGGTATTTTGATCATATTAAGAGTATCTTTGTATTTATTTAGTAACTACTCATATATGAGATCTAGGTACACATGAGTTTATTTTTTAATATCAGGAATGTAGGGTTAGTGTTGATGATAGTGAAGATGAGTGTGACATACTTATATTCTACTTTTATAAAGTGGTGTATCTCGTGAATGTCAACATGTACAGAGTTTTATTCAAAGTAAACTTCTGTTACGTCCTTGATTTGTCTAAGTCTACCCATTTTCGTGCCGAGGATAACTTCTCTAATGTGGATTGATACCTTGATGCGATAGGCTGACTGGCTTAACCTTGAGGCCAGTATGTGTGAGTTCGAAGTGGGGTAGAGAGAAGGAAACTAGACAAGACAACTGGAAAACTACTCGCTTTATTCCAAAATCCGATCTGGTACCCGAATTCAGATTAGTGTAAAAAGATACATGAATAAATAGATGACTAACCCGACCACAAAGTACAACAATTAGAAAAATACAATTATTTCCAAACTGGGCATTGGAGTAGAACAATGGATTACGAAAGATTACATTTGAATTACAATAGCTTTGGAACAAAAAGCTGTGTGGCAGTGAATCATACATTAAATGGAAGCTTATGATTTGTAGAATAGACTAAAGGCAAAAGTAAATGTTACAGTTCTACAAGCTTTGAATTAAATGAAATAACGTCCCCAAAAACAGCTTTCGTAGTTTGTCAAGGCTTCTTATTTCCCTGTTCACATCAACTTCTAACATATTTTTCTATGTTAGATCGTGGTAATAAACATCTCATATATGAACTGTTTGATAGTGTCATGGTAACTGGTAATCTTAATTAAATGTTATGATTTTGTAGTTGATCACTCCTCAATGATATTGATTGAATAATTAAACCAATCTACAAAATAGTCGTCAGAAATATCATTCTCTGATATTCAATGTTTGAAATTCATAAGAAAATACCAATAAAGGTGAAGCTTTGTTGAAATGGCTTATGTGGAACTATGGTTTGGAGTTTCGGGTACCTCACTTTCAATGATTTCGCTATAATGGTAAACCTGAACACTGAGTGTTGTTAACTTGTATCTTCCAATTGTCATTTAGGACTGCTATTGATTAGTCTCTCACTTATTGGTATATGTGCATCCTGTGCGGACCGCCTCAATATTGCTTTAAGTCACAAGCTTTATAAACACTTACACTTTACATCAAGATCCAACAGATGATATAGACACAAAGGTTACTTCATTAAATTAAAACATTTGATAACTCAACTACTTACAATCATTTGGTGGTGTATGAAATACAAGGACATTATCTTCAGATAAATATCGGCTAGTTAGAATAGTTGCTGAATACAATGAATCTTCCACTCCACCAATATGATCTGTAATAAAATTTCTAAAATGAAGTCATCAAGAAAGTGTTTGAAATGATGACATCATTTTGATACATTAGATAAATTAATAAACTTAGTCTATTCACAACTAGGGGACCTTAGTTCATGATTGAGCATCAATAGCTACAAGTGTAAATATATACCCTCTAATAAATCTAAGTCCTAAGTACAAATATCTAACTTTGACATTGAACATGCTATACTAGTATTGTTTGTTTGAATCTTCCCATCGATTTGTTAGGACTGCAACTGGTCAGTCTCTAATTGGCATATGTGCATACTGTGCGTATTGCCTCGATTTACCTTAATTCACAAGCATGGTTAGCAGAGATGGATAGTGGCTAGCAGTGGAATCCAGGACGCGCGTTTCGTCCTATTTGGAGACTGACCAGTTGCAGTCCTAACAAATCGATGGGAAGATTCAAACAAACAATACTAAGTCGAATTTAAACTTCACCCCATCGCACAAGCAAGTGGCTATCAGGACTCAGTGGCCGAGTGGATAACGCGATGGCGTTTGAAGCGAGGGTACTGGGTTCGAATCCCTGAGTGAACATCAACTCTGAGATGCAGGTACATCCAGCTGACGAGTCCCAAATAGGACGAAACGCGCGTCCTGGATTCCACTGCTAGCCACTATCCATCTTTGCTAACCATGCTATACTAGTGTTATATCTAGAGCCTTAGATTCTTGCTATGCGGCGTACTGTTAGACCACTTGAATGATCGAACTAGCAACGTCTCAAGAGAGAAGACAGAAGACTAGTAAGTAGTAATGTTATTCCCGGCACACTGTCAATTATGGTACAAAACTGTCAGGTATTTATAATTTTTACCAAAACCGAAATCATCATTATAATTATCCAATCCGCAATCAGGGGGTTATTAGCATTTATCCAATAGGGAAGCTACACATAGTGATTCTGGAATATTCTCCCAAAAGCTGACTGGATGGAATATATTCGGCTCCTTCTGAGCTTCTTAGACCTTCCTCACGTTCACATGTGAACCGTCCTCACAATTAGAATACGTTTAAGAAAGAGACTGTCTCAGAAATTCTGAATACAAATTTCTAATGAGTACCAAAACCCGGAGAAAAACATTTTTTCCCACCAAATAACGTCAAGTTCAATGAGGAATGTGATATAACTGTGTTACTTCTGCCTGTTTGAATAGAGCTTAAGATGACTTTGAGAAATGATAAAAACTTATCTTATGTCGCAGAATATTTATTCATATCTGATTGTAACCAACCCGAAACAAGTTCCGATTTATCTAAGCTTCATACTTGATGAAACACATCAGGAGATATTACTGTTAACTATTTGCAAAACTTAAGTGTTTTTAAAATATCACCCAGTGAGATTGGATCAACTATACTAATCAGTCATTGGAGATAGATCAATAATATCAAGGTTTCGTTCATTTGCAGCCTACATTAATAATGTGATCGAATTGCATCAACTTCGTGTTCCTAATACGCTTTCTTCAGAATAGTCACATATGTAATTAGAGAATGTAGAATTAACCACAAAAAAGCTTATAGTTGAATCAAGATGATTCCACTCAATTCAACTGCCTTTATTTGGATGATAAACTTAAACGGTTTTCAAAACATGGAGATTAATGGGATAATCAGCAGTTTATATAGTAGATCATCTATTGAATTAAAACCACGACCCTCAAGTTCCATGACGAACAGCTTGGAGTTGAGTAACAGTTAGAGAGTTCAATGGGATAGGTGAGTGATAAATAGTTTGCAAATCAAAATCACTTATTTTAACCTTGTGGTATACACTACAAAACCAGGACTCCCTAATATACTTGTATAGAAGACAATAGAATCCTTAATAGTCATAAAATAATAACCAGATACTCTTCAATTTCCCGAAGCCTTTCAATTGAGTCAAGCTTTTGGATGAAACATATTAAATATACAATATTATGAGACACCTCAGCAATGCGCATCCACAATCCCGCACTCGCGGGATTCGAACCCAGGACCTATCAGTCTCGCGCCAAAGCACTTAACCGATAGACCACTGAGCTGGCCGGCATCTAACTGTGTTAATGTCAAACTTCAACTGATCCACGAAGTTGAGGAGTCCCATAATAGAACGAAACCGCCATCCACTGCTTCCAGGTTTTCCATGGTGGTCTAACTTCAATTGACTAACGCTTTCAACTATGAAAATACTAAATCTCCACAAAACCCCTTCTGATAATATTAGTAATATTAACATATTTAATTAATACTTACGGATAAGCAGGTACTGTGAAATTATAAAAACGAATTAAACCACTATGATGAAATGAAAAAGCTTGTTGAATCTTCCATCTAAAAGGAATTGAATATAATAAACTAAATGTTAATTATAGAATTCAAACAAACAAATGAAACTAGTTGTTTGCAGAAGTTGTAAAAAATCACATTCTCTAAAATTAACCAGGACGGGAGGAGAGAGTGCCTTTCTGCGGACACTGTTACGCAAAGGTGCCAGGTGGAGCGTCCTGGTGACGGGTGGTGACGTCGAGATGAGTGCTCTGGCGGAGCAGCATTGGTTGTAGCGGGTGCTGTCAACGGATTGGAGAGGTGGGACTTGTGGCTACTATGAGGATACAGTTTATACATGACTCAACAGGTTGCTGGGCACAGGTGTTGAACGTCCCGGGTGCGAAGTGATGTCGGCTTTGATGGTCCGGCAGCTTGGTGGAGCTATAAGGGTCAACACGCCTCAGACTCAACATTTTGACGGAGAGCGTGGAACAGACTTTAGGAAAGAAGAAAAGAGCATGGCGAACAGAACCACCGCATGAACGACTGTTTTAAAAGGAGGACGAGAGTGATGTGTGCTACTGATATCGATATATATAAGTAGTATTTATCATCAATCGGAAGTGAAATACCTGGAAGCAGAAGGTTAGGAAGATAAAAGAATGGTGTGGAAACGAAAGAACAATCAAGTCTGAGACAATTTAAATATATAAGTAATTATATAACGATATAGTGTATTTTATATCATTCTGTTGCTAGATTTCATCCTAAGACGTATCTATAAATGAAATTTCAATCAAACTTACTTAGTAATCGAAGAGCTTTTAGATTGCTTGTACCAATAGGCTGGTAGATCACGAGTTTCTTTCGCATCTAGATATATTCGACCAAGATATTCTTCGTCACCTTTAAAATATAGCAAAATAAAAAACTATAAAACTTGAATCTGTTGTATATCAGTTAGAATATCAAACATTAAGATGTATTTGAATTTTCCAAAGTTTTATGTACTCAACCTTGAGTCACGCTTTGCGTGAAGGGTATTCATACAACCCTGATGCTAAAACTGATTTTAATGACAGTGGAATTCAAATCTTTGTCTTGCTGACTGAAACCCGAATGCATTATCCTCTAAAAATGAAACCAATGGATTTCTTAACCAAAGAATTATGGCTAAACATCTTGGACAGACGTAATAAATTTGTCTGAAGTTTTTGTAAAGTAAATAAAGTAGTAAATTCACTTGGTATTATTTACCTGAATATTCTCATTGATGTTTAGAACTGAAGTTGATCAGTCTCTTATTGGCATATGTACATCCTGTATCTAAGTGGATAACGTGATGGTTTTTGCAGCGAACAATATTGGGTTTGAATACCAGAGTGAACATCAACTCTGAGATGCAAGTACATCGTCATAGTGTGAAATTCCTCAGCAGTGCGCATCCACGATCCCGCTCGCGGGATTTGAACGCAGGACTCATGGTAATCGTGCGAGAACGCCTAACTTCCAGACCACTGAACCAGCATCCAACGGTGTTAATGTCTAACTTCAAACAATCCAAGAAATCGTGCTACTGTCCATCATTATCTTCAGTGAGTTACTATCTCACAACAGATCATACTTTTATTCAACTCCGGTAGTCTTCATACTTTTCCGCCTCTATATATACACGCATATTCATAAACTAATAAAAATCTACCTAATGAATTAACTAAAACGGTATTGTATTTAACGTGACAATTTTGACTTCATGAATGTTCAAAAATTTAAGAACATGGGTGAATAAATGTTTGTCATTTAAAAGATTTTAGTGTTTTTATTCAAATGACATGAATTCATGAACACGAATTTTTACTCAAAAAAGCGTAGTACATCTGCAGAATGTGCTACTGATGTCGATAGATATAAGTAGTATGTATCATCAATCAAAAGTGAAATGCTTGGAGACAGAAGGTTAAGAAGATCAAAGAATAGAGAATGTGAAAAGAGAATAGTTGCTATGGAAATGAAGTCTGAGACAGTTGATCGACATTTTTCAAATGAAGTATTCACTGAGATAAGATGGTGGTTGGAGGTGGTCAACAGGACTTGACACGCATTACATTGATCACCACCCAGTGATCAATCAATTGTGAAGTATTCACTGTATAGTTTTCAGATTTTACTAAGAGATTCGAATACGTTTGATTGTCTCCACCTGTGTTCTTGTTCACTACACTTCAACCTAACAAGATCTAGAGATATTGTTTCCTACGTCAAAAAAAGTAGCTGAGAGTGAATATACATATTCATTGAGAATCATCTTAAGTAAGGTGATGTGTTGGTATTGTTATGACTCGTAAGTTGAACGCTTTATTCGGATCCTAGCTATTCGGATAACCCAAGGCTAGCACTACTCAGCGACTTGGAAGACCAGAGAGAAGACACGAGTATCAGAGAAGCACTTTACTACAAGGTTCAATTATGTACAGAAAAACAGGGGTTTTATAGTAGCTAAAAGACCTTGAGATCCCATAGTAACAGTATGTTAACAGCCAATCAGGACCTTGTTATTTTAGTAGCATAGCTTCTAACTAATCGCTGATTGGTTGGTCTCTTTATGAGCATCTCTGGGGGCTCTGATAGAGTTTATTGTAAGCGATCTAACACCTCCCTTTTTTGAAGATTCGAAAATTAGATTCTGATTTTGTTGGGGATGTTAAATCCCCAGAACTTACTTGGTAAATGGCTTAATCTTGTAGTTTTATTTTGAAAATTTGAATTTAGCTGTTTTCGCGCCAAAAGCGCTCTTTTTACCTTCACGTCATATTTCCCACCTGTAAACTATCTTAACCGCTATTGGTCCATTGTTTCTTTGTGTGTGCTATTTACCAGTGATGCTCAAGGACAAATTGTTGTTGTATAAATGCGCTTGACTTTTTCCCTTATTTGATTGCTTGTACTCGGCTGCTTACGGAATACATATATATTCCCCTACTTGCCTTGGGCTTCTTCATCTAGTTAGCGGGGCCTGGGACAACCGATTAGAATAGCTTATCGTGTCATTGTGTCATTGGCTTTCGTTCGTTACCGCGGAGTCGATTTAGTGTCAAGCATAACAGATTTTTAAAAAAATTATCTGTAAGTTGAAATTCTCCAACATTTCCTCCCCCACGAAATAATGTTGGATCTTCATATCTCCAAAATACAATAAGTATGACATATTTCTCGTATTGAACGCAGAATCTATTAGAAATGAATAGATGATGATGAACGATATTTGATTTTAGGTTATCGGAATTCAGCTTTTCTGAAATATCTCCATCAAATTCATTAAAATTTTCACTAGAGGATATTAGATAACTAGGAGAATCGGCATCTAATAAATTCGCATTAGATTTTTGATCACCATCTGATTCGACCGACTTAGTTTTCTCATCTTTATACGAAATTTCATCAGAATTATGGGCATCATTACGCGAACCCATATTATAGGCTTCTGTCTCCCCATGATTTCGAATCACATTTGGCGCAATTTGGTTAACTGTACTGTTCCAGTTATTTTCTGGACATGCGTTCTTCCAGTTTTCTTGGCCAACATCACGCAAACTGTAGTTCTGTTCTGACTTAAGTTTGTCTTCAGATATGGGCGGACTTAATGGTGTTTCATTTGATTCTGGACTCCTGGGGTTGTCTGTGGAACCTTCTTTTTCTTGCTCATCTGATACTGTCACAGTTTCACGTGCATTAGGCAAGATATTGTCTTGCTCTGAACCGGCCAACTTACCAATTTTGCATTTTCCGTCAGATATAAAGGGAATTGAACCCTCAACTTGACGTTCTTCTGAGACGACCATTTCCGCACCATTATCTGCATTATAAATAATTTCTTTATTTCCTGAGACGTTTCGTTTAGTGAAAAATTTGTCCAAAAATGTTTAAAATAGTTTCTGCTGGAAGCTTAACATCTGCTGATTCTGGTGATCTAATATTATCTGCAACTGTTCCAGAGAAATCGTCATTTTTTTACTGCTAATAATAGTAATAACTCCAAAAAAACCGCCGGCAATTATTACAGCTTATTTAATTCTAAAATACGTCACCGACTGCTGTATTTTTTTGCCAAAATCACGTCCCAATTCTTGTACTTTTTTTCTTTACCGAAATCCCCGTCGCCAATTGTTATGACTCGTAAGTTGAACGCTTTATTCGGATCCTAGCTATTCGGATAACCCAAGGCTAGCACTACTCAGCGACTTGGAAGACCAGAGAGAAGACACGAGTATCAGAGAAGCACTTTACTACAAGGTTCAATTATGTACAGAAAAACAGGGGTTTTATAGTAGCTAAAAGACCTTGAGATCCCATAGTAACAGTATGTTAACAGCCAATCAGGACCTTGTTATTTTAGTAGCATAGCTTCTAACTAATCGCTGATTGGTTGGTCTCTTTATGAGCCTCTCTGGAGGCTCTGACAGAGTTTATTGTAAGCGATCTAACAGGTATATTTAAACTAATTGAATAAAACACATTTATCTTACATTTTAATTTATTGATCATTGATAAGTTCAGTAGTACTTCTCTAAGTGCACATAGACGATCATTTAAATAAAGTGATGCCAAATCATTGTTGAATTGACAAAATTCACTAAAAAGTAAACAGTATATCAATTATAAAACTCTAATAGGTTCGGTGAACTAGAATTTATAAAGAATAACTTTCTAGACAATATCCTGACTACTATAGTTTTTGATATTTGAAATCCAAAAAGCTAGGGAAAGACGACCTTTGACAGATGCTAAAGTGATCTTCAGAATATCCACCTGTTAACTAAGACTAAATGGCGATTATAAACCAATGTGAGAAATTAAAATTATGATCTACAGTTGATGGTTAAGATTAGGAACTAGATTTCAAATTTTCATCACGAACTGACACCAGCCAAATTACCAAGACGCTACTTAGCCAACTAGATGAATGAAGTTTGCACCAAAATCCAAGTCTTGTTACCTTGTATCTGATTGGTTCGTCCACTTCTAGAGTTTTCAAACATTTAAATACATCTAACGGATTTATAAAATTCTTCCTTAAGATGATTCCTGTTATCTGTTTCAATATCCTTCTAGCATATATATCAGATGTGTTTTTTACAGTAAGTGATAGCTTACTTTAATACGGATGAGCTCAAAACAATTAACATCGAAAGAGTGCATATCGATAAAGATGAGTATTAATGAGAGATACTTGCTATAAGGATACAAATCAATAACTAACAGTTTGTATTCACTTGGTGTTGTAAACGTATATTGGGGTTGAAATCCCAGATTGAACATTAACTTTGAGATGCAGGTAAATCCAGTTGACGAGTCTCGAATAAGATGAAACGTGCGTAAAACTGGATTTCACTGCTATCCACTATCCATCTTAACTGGGTTTTTTTCAAATGATTTAATTAAACATTGAGTCCAGTCCTAATTGACCGTAATGGAAGTGTTATTGCATATTAAGTAAATCAGTATCGGTTGGTTTCAAAGTAAATTATTCATGCATGCATGCATTATTTATAGCTGAAAGTAAGCCCTAAAATGTAAGTACTGTAGATCTCAGTATACCTGTACTGTACAAATAATTGGTTAATATCACTATCAATATTACGGTCATACACTGTGTATTTCGATAGCTAAAATTCAGTTGATTATTTATTTATTACTGGGGAAATCTAATAAACTCATTGAAAACGTCCAGAGGAGCCCTGAAAAAGCTGGGAAACATTTTATCCAATCAGTGTTGAATAGAAGTTCCTTAAAAGCAACTGCAAAGTGAAGAGTCACGTGCCACACTTCTGATTGGATGATTAAGGTTTAAGGGAAGATAAAGAGTGTATACACCTACGCCACTGTGATTGATTCTGAGCCATGTCACCCAGAGTCTCCAACCATTGGTTACGATAGTCACGCGGACCCCAACCAAATAGTCTGCATCTACCAACATGGCTCAGACTAGAAGTTGGTGAGTTCAAACTCTGATGCCACGTTTTGGCTTGGCCACCCCTAACTCCCTTTCAACTATTCCCTATACTAGTCTGCATAGCTCGTCGTGGTAATCGGTGTTCAGGCATACGTAACACGTGGCCCAACCATCTCATTCGATGATTATTCATGACCTCATCAACTGATTCACCATCATTCCCTAATATCCTGTGTCTAACCTCACTATTACTTACCCGGTGATCCCATATATTAAATAGAGACCAATGTAAGGTGAATTTGCTAAATGGCTACAATTCTTAATAACTCAACATCTTTAACATATTAATACCCATTAGCCTACAGAACTATTGATTTGAAAATTTCAATTCTACACAGAATAGAATTAGTCTCAACCCCAAAATAGCTCAATAGAAATAGATAGATTAAATAACATGGAATAGAATGTTGAAAGCCGAATCAATTTTCTTTACAATTGTCTATATTATAATCGACCCAAAATCTACATCATGTAGCCACCTTAAACTGCTAATGATGTTGAATTGTATAGTCTTAAATAGTGAAAAAAAGCCCATTCACATTAGGATATCTTACGATAGGAGGTAAACAAAAAAGAGACTTACTATGGTATGATGGTTACACTAATCTGACTATTATTGTTATGTGAATCACAATTGACTTGTTGATCACCATATTTTGGAGCAAAACAACTAAAATCATTTACTAAACAAACAAAAATGAGTTATTAGGATGGATTAAAACGCAAATATCTTAATTTGATATTATATAATGACTCTTAATTATCTTCGTTATTATGTAATAACGTTTCTGAAATCTGGTCATTCAAGGATATAGATTATGAACACACAATTATCTTGATATAGAATATACCATACTTGATCATCTGGTTAGTTTTATGGTTCGGGTTACTTATATCCATATAAGTAGTATGTAATGATGGTCAGGCATAGAATGTATTTCAGTAGAAGATCGATAAGGAAAGAACGGAAACGAAACGCAATTGGTATGAAAATACATGAACAATAAAGTCGGAGACGATGGACTGATATTTACAGAAGGAACAGTGAAGATTGAGTCGATTAACTGTTTACTATATGGTTGTCAAATTTTAGTGAAATATTTTGTAATTTTGAGATCGAATACATTCGATTGTCCCCACTTGTGTTCTTGTTCACTACAGTTTCTGTTTTTCCTTATACAGTAGTAATATCAGATTATGGAGATCCTGCTAATACTGAAATGAGGTTTAGTAAAACTGGGTGACTCATCTAACCAAAGTCATTGAGAGCACTGTGAACAAAATGGTTGTAAGGGAGGATAATAATGATCATCTCGTTAACCTCATCGAAGATATGAACGCCTTTCAGAACGGTTTAGTCTGGAAGTCAATAGTTTCACGGAACGATTCTGTATTTATTTCTATACTACTAGCTAGCAAATCAATGTACATAGTGTTTCAACATATATAACACGTATATCAAACACCCCAATCTATGCAATTAAACAACCTTATTAACAGATTAAGCATTCACCTAGTACTCGATGCCTATCCACAGGATTATCTACCAGATCGTTTGACCATTCGTAAGCGATTGTTCTGAGACATTGAAGATTGAATACACATGTTCTCTAACTTTAAAAGTGATGTTTCATAGCTATGACTTTATAGAGATTGAAACAACGAGTAGAATATGCTTCATTAGCTAATCAAACACGCACATCGTCTACACTACAGGTCGGGGGGGGGGCAAGCTAACAAAATTCATGAATGCTTTTGTGTAAATGCAGAGATATCGTTGATTAGCAACCAACAACACTCTAGTCCACTCATGCGATATTCTGCAGCACAATTTGGTTCATTGACCTAGAATGGTTTTCAGAAAGACGTTTCTTCAAAGATTTCATACAACCAGACTCCTTACTAAATTTAGGCAGAATAGTTTCTATTGTCTGTATACCTTAATGATATACTTGATGCGATTACGAGTTCACTCACTCGATAAACGGAACGAAGGTCAAAGGCACAGTGACATGATAGGCTATTCTAATCCGTTGTCCCCGGCCTCAATAACTAGATCAAGAAGTCTTGATAAGGCGTTGAGAATGTATTCTACAAGCACCCAGAAAATACAAGGTCACTAAGCACATAAATCAAGCTTATTTATGCAAGGATGGAAACGCTCTTAAGAGAGCCACAAAATAGCGTACTAAAAAATTCGTCAACAAATGATAGTCAAGGATTTCTGAGTGGGAAACGTAAGCTGTAGGTCAGATAAGCGTTTCTTGGGGCGAAAACATAAAATTCAAATTTTCCAAGTTAGTTCTGGAGATCTAACGTTCTTAACATATCTATAGAGAAAGATTTTATGGTAGCCAAAAAATGATCCAGTTAGAAATAAAACTGGTTTCTCAGAACTGAAAATCACTAATTTTGTCCATATTTTTTGAACGATGTTACTAGTTTTATAGGATTCCATGAATTACGCATCGTAATTGATTTACCTCGACTTTTTTGTGCTAGACTCAATCAGCTACGATTCAATAGAAGTAAACCAGCAGTATCTATAAATCCTAAAAACTTGGTATTGTTTATTTGAATCTTCCCTTTGATATTTAGGACTGCAGTTGATCAGTCTCTTATTGGCATATGTGCTTACTGTGCATATTGCCTCGATATAGCCTTAATTCACAAGCATTATAATCAAAGATGGATAGTGTGTAGTGCCGCGATTCGTTAATCATTCACTTCGATAACCGTTATGATTCTAATATTAACTGTGCGTAAAATAAGAAGACAAAGGATAGCAGCAACTACAGTTTATTGTCGAATAACTCAGGTCAGAAAGTTAACAACACCTGAGAGAATATCAACGAGCGAGCGAGGGACAAGCGAAGGAACGAATAGCAAGCAATTACATAGGCAATTTATAGTCAGATTTAGTAAGGGCACAGCAAAACAAAACAAATGTCTATAATAGTATTCGCATGCATACATATATGGGGAGGAGTATGAGTCATCGAATGATATTTAAGCAGTCAACATTTTGGATAGAGCGTCATTGCTCTAGGGGTATAACAGTGCAAAGAATATGCAAATTGTTGCTATCCTAATGACGATGTCTGTTAAGTAAGTTTATCTAAAAAGGGCTTAACCAAAATTGGCTGTAATCGAAATTGATTGTAGGACGGTTGCTATAATTGGCTAACAGTAGGACTCGTTAGATGGATTTATCAGCATCTCAGAGTTAATGTTCACTCTGGGACTCGAACACAGTACCGTTCGCTTTAAACGCCATCACGTTATCCACTTAACTACTGAGTCCTGATAGCCACTTGCTCGTGCGATGGGATGAAGTTTAAATTCATTTAGTAATCTCGCCGTTTTTTTAAAAAAAAATTACTCCTTTGTGTTCACTCAATATACTCACTTACCATGTAAATTATTAAATAGTTCTTTTGAATTAAATCGATATTCTGGAATAGGATAACCTTTTTGAGTGTTTGAATCCCATTGAATTGCTAAGCCCAAAGTGAATGGAGTTTGATCAATTGGTGATATGAAGTATTTCTTACTGGCTTCGAACATGGTATGCTAAAGATTGTAAGAAAGCAATAGTTGGATAATTATATGTATTCTATGAACCAAAATTTTCAAATAATTAGCATTTCCCTGTTGTCAAGGCTTTTTCAATTAGCTTTATTCATCACTATGTTAAATGATTTACATTGGTTGTTAAGGCTATGAATTCTTATCTAAAATTCAAACCTGTTTAACAGTTGACATATATTCTAATTTAAAGTTCATAAGTTTGAAGGTTCTATATCCTATTTAGGTCTTTGTAAATAAGATAGAACTAGTCCTCAGTAAGTAGTAGCATTCAATGAAGAAAAAAAAATCATCTTGAACTATTCAATAGTAAATTGACTAAAATTTGATATAAACAAAACAGATTCTGATGGAGTTTTGTTCTCTGAGCTGGATGGTTTGGTCATGGAGCATTCATCGTTCTTCTACCCGATGTTTGTGCTGATGATGTCGTTGAGAAGAGCGATGAAAGCTCCACGACCAAACTATCCAGCTCAGAGAACAAAACTCCATCAAAAATCATCTACCTGAGCTACAAGTCTTCTCAACCATCTCAATATAAAATTGTTTTATGTCTAATTTAAGCCATATTTAATCACACATTATGACGACACAGCCGTCCAATGATTCCAGGGTTTCCATGATGGTCTAGCTCCAATTGGCTCATGAACTCAACTAAGAAATTACTATAATATCCACAAAACCTCTTTCTGATAAAATCACTTAATTAATTATGTAATCAATTTCACGTACATAATTATCGACCACTATATTAGTATCCATGTCTAATGATGTTTTCTCTCTGTTGATCATTGCATTTCTTAACTAAAATATATATTCATACAAAAAACAAAGAAATAATTTGATAAATTTGTGAGGTTCTTTTTAAAATTATGGAATAGATCCAATAGAATAAGTACTGAACTCCTTGAAATACTGAAAAATTTCTTACATAATGTTACTCAGCTACTCAATATTTCGTATTTCTGTTGTGTTCCACATATTGGAAGTTATAGTCTTCATCATATGACCTTAAAACTACTAGCTTTATATGTTGAATTTGCAAATGTGGATGACCAACTTGTGCATCTCTTACCGTATTTTACTAAATCTGTTCGTTCATTATTTGTTTACATCAACAAAAGTATACGCGGACATGCTGAAGCATGAAATGATAATACATTCGAAACGAACAAGAGAAATAACTGTAAAGCTAAGATGAAAATAAAGTGTAATATGTATGTATCATTAAACGCTTATTGACAACGTTATTTCGATTGTATCGTAGTGTATGCTACTTATGTTTGTCGACATAAGTAGTATATAACACCAATCGGAAGTGGAATCCTTGTCAGCAGAAGACTAAGAAGATAAAACTGAAGAGAATAGAAACGGAAATAGAAGGGAATTGTAGAATGTAAAGAACAATTGACGGCCATTTGCAAATGAAGTATTCAGTGTATGGTTCTCATATTTTATCAACATATTAACTAATTTGTAATAATACACATTCAGTCATCTCCACCCAGGTGTTCGTTGATTATAGTATTAATGATGCCTATCATAAATAAGTATCTTGAATCTAAAGACCCTTGAAGTAGTCTGCACAATAATTTCCACTGACGAGAACGAGGTAGGAAAGAATCTACGAAATTGTATACCACCTACTATATAGGAAAAAAATATTTTGTCGGTGATCAAACTAACAGTAACGCTGATGATTTCTCAAGTAGAAACATCTTCCGTATCAGAGTAATTTTCTTGAGTCATTTCAAACCAAGCTTAATCCATATTACTTCAAATGATTAAAAAAAACAAGAAAACCAGTATATCAAAACACAAAAACCTTGACCATAAACAAACCTCAATTTTTTTTATTGTCTATTTAACGGTCTCTAGGACTATTTTCCTTTCTTTATACTGGCCTATTTTTAAGCTTTCGTTTGATTCATAAATAGTTCTCATGTCTTATTATACTACTGTTTGTATTACTTATGTCTAAGCTATGCATACACGGTAATTTTCTTATTATATCGCTATATTATCAGGCCTTTGAGATACACTATTGTATGAAGTGTGAGGATAATCATCTTCCTATCAATGATCAATATATGTGCAGGATTTAGCATTTTTCCGTTCATTAGATGAGTCGGAGCAGCATCTAAATTTCATCTAAATCTATCTTAATGTGTTTTCTGTACTGTAGCATATCCCACTTGTCAGATGTAAAAAGTAAGTGTGGTAAAGATTAGAGATTGAAATGAAATCCTGAGTGAAAGTTACAATCTTATACGTAGTATTCACTCACTAAATGAACGGAAAAATGCCAGATATTGGAGAGATAGATGTGTTAAAAATTCCGGGATACGTATCGTATCCTTTCAATGAGCATGAGTTATAATCAAAAAGAGTAGAAAAGAGAATTTGTCTTATTTTTATCTTCATCACATGATTGGATACTAGGTTGGAAGGTACTCGAGGACCAATAAGCATTATGGTCTACATTGTTGTTCATTCATTGGTCAGTGAGTCATTGAATGAATAGATCACCAGTTCTAATGACAATATAGACGAATTAATCGACAAACAGACTAGAGATAAGTTAAACATTTACTTCTACTTATCGTATACTAAGGCTGTAATAAAGACTAGACCTTATGTCTCCTGATACACTCAAAGTATCCGTCTTCTCTCTTCACCGCCGCATCACAATTAAAGAAATGCTCCTTTATCGTCTTCAGTAATTTAATGTTATACTTCTAATCAGTTAATAGGAGCACTTACTAAGAAACCAACAACTAGATCGAAATGAAAGAATAAATAAACAGAATTAAAAAAAACCGTTACAACAGTGAGTGATCTCACACATCGAAACTACACAAAACGTAGTTAATGAACATCAAACTACTTATTATTATTAAGTAGCATGATGTAATAAATAAAAACTAGCAAGGGTGGGACGAGATTATGAAATAAACGGTTGATACTTTAGGACCATTATTATAGGTCCCCACTTTCAGTAATTCACTTTTCACCAATCTAAACTGTTTTAGAATTAAGGAAGCCACATATCTGTCATGTAATAACAAAGGTTTATTTGATGCCATCAGTTATCAGTAATAAAATTTGGATGTATACATTGAGATAAATACAGAGGCAAGTCGATAAAAATGTTTAACACTGTTGAGATGCCGGCCAGCTCAGTGGTCTATCGGTTAAGTGCTCTGGCGCAAGACTGGTAGGTCCTGGGTTCGAATCTCGTGAGTGCGGGATCGTGGATGCGCACTGCTGAGGAGTCCCGTAATATGACGAAACGGCCATCCAGTGCTTCCAGGTTTTCCATGGTGGCCTAGCTTCAATTGAGTGATGATTTCAACTATAAAAATGTTTATGAGACAGATCTGTTGTATACATTTCAACTATATACACAAGATAAGTAATAAACTTACAGTTGTATTATAATCCGGTGTACCAGACCACTAGAAATCAATCAGAAGAAAAAAGTAACATATTTACATACTGGATCAGATTCTAATTTAGAAACAGCTCTGAAAAAAGTCTCTAAATGATTGAAATAGTCATTTAAAACGAGAAAGCAATAAAGAATCATCACAACAGTGTCATTTGCAATAAATACAATCATCAGCCGCATAAGTAAACGAAATGAACGTGAAGATCAGGGTCTACTTGATAAAAAGGTCAAGTTCATATTCTTTTTGATATTGAGATGGTTGAGAAGATTTTTAGATCAGGTGGATGGTTTGGATGGAGTTTTATTCTCTGAGCTGGATGGTTTGGTCGTAGAGCTTTCATCGTTGTTCTCAACGACATCATCAACATAAAGTTCAGATGGAAGTAAAGTGTTCGAATTTCTCCACATATAGCTGAAAGCTTTTTCTTTAGATCTCGTTATTGATTGGTTATTGTTGACCTTTAACCTCTCATTGTTTACTTCTTAGGAAGTTAATTTCGTTTGTTAAAATAGTGTTTTATTGTAAGATAGAAAGGTGCTAATTACTTAAAAAAAAAACTTGTCTCTCTTTTTACAAATGTATTTTTAACGGAGACAGTCTACCTATTATGTGATTATATTGAAAACAACAAACTCGATGTCACTGCTTCAATACACTATTTGAAGGAAGTACTTCGTCGATGCACTCTCAACATTAAAATTAGAATCTATCAGTTGGTTTTACAGACAAACTGACGGCGTAGCGATGTCGTCACCGCTCGATCCACTACTAGCTGACTGTTTCAATACTGATCTTGAAAACACTATACTTAGACCAATAATTGACAGCTACTTAGATGACATTTTCCTTATTTGTGACAAAAATATCAATGTCAACGACATCTTAGACGCGCTCAATAACTGTTATCAATCAATTAAGTTCACAATGAAATCAGAGTAGGATATAGAATTCAACTTTTTGGATGTTTAGGTAAAAAGTAGACCTCATGGTTCTTTACAAAGATTGATATATAGAAAATCAACATGGGATAGTCAGCACACGAATCCCCAAAATCGAGTCGCATTGAGGCAAAAGAGAAACCTGATCCATTCTATTTGTACGAGGCTAAGACGTATTTGTATCGAGGATACAATCGACAAAGAACGTGATAAACGGCAGCATATACTGATCAACGATGGATATTGATTGAGAAGAATCTGAAGCCAAAACAATAACGTCAAAGTGTCCACAGCACCAGAGAAGACTCTCTTCATAAATATTCAGTAAAAAGGAGATACTGCAGCAAAAATGCCGAAATAGAGACTTTCAAGATTTCTGAGAAAAGCGTCTTATTCAGCTGAACTTCGCATATCTTTTCTAGTCGGCCTATGATTCAAAGTTGTGTGAAAGATATACTTCCGCTTTGGGCTTAACCAATTAGCATCTGTTAGTTTACTTTCTTATAAAACTAAAGCTAAAGAAGTATTGGATAACTGTAAAGACAGTATTACAAAAGTTTAAAAACCCTTCTTCGAAATACTGACAAACTTAGAGAATTTAGGATAGCTCTCAGCAACATATTCTGAGCCTTGCAAGATCTGCTCGAAGAAAAAGAAACTTCCACCTGAAGTTCGTTCTGATGATGTTGTTCAGAAAAACAATGACAACTCCAGGATCAAACCATTCAGCTTAAAATGAAACTCTACCAAAATCATTCACCTTAGCTACAAATGTTCTCCAACATCTCAAAATCATACGGAATTCTCGCAACGGGCTACACTGCAAAGTCAAACATGGGGGACAGCTCATAGACGCTATCGAAGTGAAGAACGGTGTCAGAAAATGCTGCCTACTCTTTCCCTTTCTCTTTCTTCTGATGGTTGACTGGATTATGAAGACCTCCACATATAAGGAGAAGCACAGAATACAGTGGGCAAGTTGGATGCAACTGGACGATTTGAACTTCGCTGATCACCTGACCCTTCTATCTCATACACATAAACAAATGTAGATAAAGACAATTAGTGTAGCAGCAGCCTCTATATCAGAAAGCCTCAACATACACAAAGGAAAAAGCAGGATCCGCAAATACAACACGGAGAATACCAACTCAATCACACTCGATGGAGAGGCTCTGGAAGATGTGGGGACGTTTACGTACCTGGGCAGCATCACTGATAAACAAGGAGGATCAGATGTATATGTGACGGCATATATTGGCAATCCAAGGGCAGCATTCAGACACCTGAAGAACATGTGGAACTCGAAACAGTTGTCAGCCAATATCAAAGTCAGGATATTCAATATAAACGTCAAAATAGTTCTACTGTACGGAGCCGAAACGTGCAGAACTACTACAACCATCATCAAAAATGCACAAGTATTTACAAACAATTGTTTACGCAAGATACTCAGTGTCCGTTGACCGGAGACCAGACTGCTGTGATAGAGAAAAAACCAACTTCCATCTGAAGAGGGAATTAGAAAAAGACATTGAAAGTGGATAGGACATACATTGCATGGATCATCAAATTGCATTACGAGGCAAGCCATAACTTCGAATCCCGAAGGGAAACGGAAAAGAGGAAGATCAACGAACGAATCGCACAGAGAATCGGACAGACATTAAAAGGTTGGATAGAGATTAGGAACAACTGGAAAGGAGGGCTCAGGAGGAATTTGGTTAAAGAACCGTTGTTGGTAGTAAGTGGTTTTCGTGATTAAAAGAAGGCATACTTATCAATTACCCATCAATGTGTATTGAAGCAAAAAAAAGAAGACTGAGTATAATGTACGTTAACTTCATTAAAATAAGTTTAGTATTTAGGACAATATAAAATCATTGGAGTCTATTTTTCTATAAACTTACATTTTGAAAGAATTAGGAATTCAGAATGGGTTTTTGTGGAGATTTCTGTACTTTCATAGTTGAAATTACGAGTCGATTGAAGCTAAACCATCAGATGCCGGCCCGGTGGTTTTTCAGTTGATTGCTCTGGCGCGGGACTGGTAGGTCCTGAGTTCGAATCTCGCGAGGTGGGATCGTAGATATGCACTACTGAGGAGTCCCACAATAGGACGAAACAGCCGTCCAGGTTTTTCGTTGATGGTTTAGCTTCAATTGCTTCAATTAGGAATTCGAAAATAAATATCGTAACCTTTGAAGCTGTCCGAGTCCAAATAAAATGTCATGGGAGTCACAGGATGAGGATTAAAATAAGAAAATGCTAACAAAGTTAGGCTCTCAATGTAAGGAAAAATGTGTAAAGTTAAAACTTACTGGATCAATTTTAACGTCCTTCATTACTTCTACTTCGTTTATATCAACATTCTGATAGTAACTTTTCAAAAGAGCTTTATACTACAAAGTGTAATAGACCAAAAACAAAGAAAAAATAGTGGCATTAAAGGAAAATCTCCCCATCTGATTAATTATATTTCGGATTTGTTAAGTGCCATTACAGAAGTTTCCCCTGTAGAAGTTAGTATTGTTATACGCTTATATAATTTATCCTAACTTCTGGACAGGTTGATCCATTCATATCTTTCCATTCATTTTGTCATTTACATCTGTGACCTTAGTGTGTGTATGATAGAATGTAAATGTATATACGCTTGATTGTATCTGTCATAATTATAAATGTTGAGTCATATTTCAATTAAATTGAGTAGGCATATTTAGGCGTACAACCAGACAACTGAGCCAACGTGTTAGTGAATATCATCGTTCGTGGTATAATCAAAACAATACTCGGCTCTGTTATATCACACGTGATCGACGGTAATCATGTATTAGGTAGAAATAGGTCATTTCAAATGACTTATTGTATACCTACTAACTTTCCTTATGGGATGGAATCTCATCTCTTATACATAGCAGAAGCTATAGGGATTCGAGCTAACAATCCAAACCTTTGTGTTTATAAGCAATTTGCAAAACCCTTAACTTTTTCTTCGTCGAATTAGCGATTTTATTTATTATTATTTTCCATACTCAATGGTTTATTTGTTTCCAACTTTTTTTTAGAATACACGCTTCATTGTTCAATTATCTGAGCACTTCTTATTATGTAATTTTATAATTTTTAATGAGTGTTATTTCAGTGATTAGTTTCTCAAATCATTGCCTTACTTTCCTATTATGAAACATTGATTCAAGCCTTCATTATTAGTCATATAACAACTAGTAGACCTGCCCCTCAAATGCCCTGGTACAGCTGAGAGTGGAGATAGTTTGTTCTCCCTCTTGAAGAAATGCTCAAACATGACCACGCGTATACAGCCACTACCAGAGAAGTCCTAGTCAATGCCTTCACGTGGCAGGGGTGTTGTTTACGAAATCGACAGAACGAAAAGCTAAGGTCTGGCACTTTAACCGGGTTGATGGATATGGAGAATCCACCTTATTGGTTTTAAACAGATTCATGAATTAATTTCAAACTTTTGCTTTTGAATGGAACAGAATTTAATGCTAAGCTTTCATAAAATTGGAATTAGGTTGTCAATAATTGAAAACTATCAAATAGGAAGAAACGTGCGTCCTGGATTCCACTGCGAGCCACTATCCATCTTTGCTTATAAAGCTTGTGACTTAAGGCAACATCGAGGCAGTCTGCACAAGATGCTAACAGGATAGTGATCAATTGCAATCCTTAACAACAATAGGAAGATACATGCAAATAATACCAATTGAATTCATGTTGATTACTGTTTTGTCATCAGTTTATAGTTAGTTCTGTAAAGAACAGATAAAAGCACTTCGAATCAGTACTTTCTAGATTCAAACAGAAATCTACTTAGAAGAGAAAAGTTTCATGCCAAATGTGATAACGTAATTAAATCTAGTAGGTGAGCCCAATTATAACGGCTATCTAGATATGAGCTTAAGGTCGAATGAATAAAATACTCGTTTAACATTCAGTTTGTTCAACTAAGTGGTGTATCGACGGTATATTACAAATACTAAAATCAACTCGTACGAAGTCTCATGTAAGTTGGTTCTTAACGTAATAACATATCTTATCTATATATGTTTATTGGGCATTTGTTATTACTAGTTGTTATATCTAGAGCTTTGATTCTTACTATGCCGCGTACTACTAGACTATTCGAACGATCGAAGCCGCAACGTCGCAAGAGAGAAGACTAGTAAGTAGGAAGTTTATTCCCCAAACAGTGTCAAAATATAGTACAGAAATCTCATGTATTTATAGTTTTTGACTGAGAGTAAATCATCATTTCGAACAACCAATAGGCACATAGGGAGTCATTCTTATCCATCCAATGGGGAAGCTACACGTCGACATCCTAGAATATTCCCCTAGCAGTGATTGGATGGAATGTCTTCGGCTCTTTCTGGCCTTCTTGAGGCTTCCTATAGTTTACCAACGAGCCATCCTTACACTAGTGAATGTATATTCTACCTTTCGACTGTGTTTTTTGTGTGGAAGACAGTTTCACCCGCTTTTCATGATAAAGACTGTACGATATAAATTGAAGTTTCATCGAAACAAACGTTTCTGTAAGATTTTAAATCTACTCCGATACTTAATGTCAACCTGAAATAAATCTAGGTTTGAAACTTTATTGCTATGCCCATTATAACAAGTTTAGACGAAAAAATTGGTTGAAATCTCAAGCTCTCAAAAGCTCTGGTAGTCTTCACTGTTCACATAAGGATACTAAGTGAATGTGAATGCAAACTTTAACTCGCAGTCAGATTTCGAGTTCTTTTTTCATTATATGGACTACAGTTTTTCTATCAATTAGGGATGAAGTAGATTCTGATTATAATTGAATGAATGATTTCGGCCCTAAATGGAAACTGTCTCAAGAAGAAATTTTTGTGTGGTAATACTATCACACCTACGAGAGACAGATATCACTTTTTAACGGATATCTGTATTGGATTCAATACTTAGAATTATTACAAAGTTTGATTAAAAAGTGAAAATTTAGTTAAAAGATAAATTGAAATCAAAGAACTTACAACGGGTCGATAAACTGGATGAAATAAAACAAATCCATTATTATCCACAGCAAACAAATAATTGTTAGCACCAATCTGCAAAGATGAAAATCAATAAATAAGTTTAGAGGTTGAGCATTCGCGCGCGAGACCGATAAGTCCTGGGTTCGAATCCCTTGGGAATCGTAGGTGTGCACTGCTGAGGAGTCCTACACTAGGGCGAAACGGCCGTACAGTGATTCCAGGTTTCCCATGTCGTTCTAGCTTCAATTGACTCACGAACTTAACTATTAAAATAGATCTTTATTAAACGTAGAAGTGCACTCCAAGTAATATTGTAGAATGTAAAATAGAATTCAGAAAGTTTTGTTGAAGCTCAAACCAACTTATGGATAAGTGTGAAATGTGTAAGTATGTATTGGTAATTCGAAGATGTTCTTGATAACCAGTTATTACTAAGTATCCTTATTCAGGGTGGCAGACTCAACTTTCTGAGTATTATACGAAAATCTCAAAACAGAGATTCAAAGAATCATTCTCTGGTTAGTTACATTTGAATTTTGGGGATATAATGAACTTCCCCAAAAGTTAACGAATACGGACAAGAAAAATGATTTAACATAGACAATAGAAAAAACTTGTACATAGCAACATTATAATCGGACAGATAAGGATATGTCAATAACAACAACAAGAATACTAATAAATGAAGCATAATATGAGCATACTGAGGAGAGATTTGGTTGGGAAGATCCAGAAAACCCCTCGAAAAAAGCCAAAAAACTGGCTCTGAAAATACTGAGAAGCATCTTATCCAATCAGCATCCAATAGATGTTTTGACAGAAACATCTAGAAAGTGAAAAGTCACATGTCGCGTTTCAGATTGAATGATTATCTATACTGCTACTATGTTTAGTAACGTTCCAGAGATTCCCGGAAAACCAAAGCCATCTAAAATGCTATAAATACCCTAGATTTTCTGTATATAAACAAGCCTTGGTGTAAAGCGTCTCTTCTATATTTCGTACCTTTTCTCTCGTGTTTAAATCGATGTGTAGATATAGCCTCGGCGTTATCAGAAGAGCTTAGAAACCGAATCTAGTCCTTATTTGAAGATTTATAAGATTTATTTTACATAGAAATACACCTTAATGGTTGGAAGAGTTGGTAATTCCAATGATCATCATTTACATTTCCACATAATTTACACATGCAGTGAGTTATTTTATCAAAAAGGTTTGTTTAACAAATAGTTCAATCATCTTCATAAAGGTCATGAAACTGATGTGATTCTCAATTGATAAATCAATGTAAAAAATTTTCAAAAATCATTACTTACTTTCCATCCACGTAATGTATCTTGAAAAGATTGTAATGGTATATCAACTCCAGCAACTCCAAGAAGATTTCCTTCCTTTAATCTTTTCTGTAGAAAAAACAAAAGAAATTGGATAATGTGAATACTTCTGTTGGGATGATCCTGAAAATTTCTCGCAAAAGACATGATAAGATCAGGAAACATTAAGAAGTATTTTTATCTAATCAGTGTTTGATTAGAAGTTTTGGTAGAAACATCACGAAAATGAAAAGTTAAATGTCGCGTTTCTGATTGGATGATTACCTATACTGCTACTATGTTTAGTAGTATTCTAAAATTTTCAGTAAAACACAAGGACTTCTAAAATACTATAAAAACCCTATATTTTCTGTACATAAATGAACCTTTGGGAGTAAAGTGCTTCTCGTATATTTTGCACCTTTTCTCTCGTGTTCAAGTCGCTGTGTAGTGAGGGGTTACGAGAATAGCAGCTTAGGATTCGAATATAGCGTTCAATCAGAAAGACTTATCAACTTCTGAAATAAGAGATGAATGTTCTAACGAGATCACTCTTTGAGTTAGACATTATTTAGTGGTTTCCGAAGAATACATAGTAATTGCTTCAAACACTGAAACATATGTTAGTACAGAGATTATAGAGTTGATAATTTTAAGTCGTTGTACATTTGTATGAACTAATTGTGTCTATAACATTAATTCACTTAATGAAACGATAGTAAACTGTAATTCATCGTACTAATAGGTTTCTTAATCAGATTAGAGATGGTGTTGTAGTGAACAGAACACTAGTTGGGGATAATCGAATGTATTTAGACACGAATTACAGACTATCTCACTAAATTATTTTAACCATACAGCAAGCAGTTAATTTGCAAATTAACAACCAATGGTCTTATTGGTTCCCGTTCTTTCCTTATCGGTCTTTTGCCAAAATCTTCTGTTAGCATGCATTCCACTTTCAATTAGTGTTATAGACTACTAATATCTGTCAACATAAGTAGTATACACCATGGGAGCACTTTCATTTTCCTTAACATCACGTTGCTGACTACTTAAGTGATTATATTCTTTCATCTGATGGAAGTAATTTAACTAATATATATAACTTTCAAACTTACAGCTTTATTTGTTTTATCAAAAACAGCTTTTGCTACTGATGTATACATTTTAGGTAATTCTTCTTTTGATGCAATCATAGTATCCTATAGTTATAAATAAGAAGGAAACATTTGCTGAATTATTTCAAGTAAAAATGATAAACACTTATGAACGTAGAAGCGAATGACTATTAATTCTTTCACTATATACATACTCAGTAGCTTTTAATGCTTGTGAATTAAGGCAATATCGAGGCGGTCCGCACAGGATGCACATATGTCAAAAACAGACTGATTCAATCGCAGTTCTAAACATCAACGTGGAAGATACAAGTAAACAATACCAAATGAATTTACACTTTATCCCATTGCATAAGTAAGGGGTTATCAGGACTCAGTAGCTCAATGGATAGCGTGATGGCGTTTGAAGCAAACGGTATTGGTCTCGAGTTCCAGAGCGAACATCAACTCTGAGATGGAGGTACATCCAGCTGACGAGTCCCGAATAGGACGAAATGCGCGTCCTGGATCCCACTGCTATCCTTTATTTATCTTCACTATAAAGACAGTCTTTACTATTATACAATAGAAAACGTTTATTCAAATGTATTCAGAAGTATCGAATAAACTTTAAAAATAAAATTTGTAACCTGGTCAAAATGAGAAAAAAAAGTATCTTAGTGACTCACAATTCTGACAGGCTCTGGCTCCATGAGCATATTTTGCATAAATCCATTCATGAATGAACGATTGGGAATATTCTGAAAAGAAACAAAATAATAAAATAAGGACAAATGTAATTTACAATTGAATTTGATTAACCACGAGTCCCTGAAGGTCAAAGTAGAAGAGGAAGACCAGAGAACATGAGAAGAATGAACGAAAAATGGATAGAACTAGAAAAGAAGGCACAGGACAGAGTGGGTTGGAGAATGCTGGTCGGTGGCCTATGCTCCATTGGGAGTAACTGGCGTAAGTAAGTAAGTAAGTAACCATGAGTCCCAGTGTTAATTCATCAATAAACATTTAAATTGTTGCCAAGTGAAAAAGTATAAATTCAGTTGAAGCTTAGCGCTTTTTTTGCAGTACACAAAACATTCTGTAATGAAAACGATAATTATTCAAATAGTGTCATAGCAACAACTTTACGTTTAAAGCATCAATGTTGAAAATCTAAATTTCAGAATAGGATTAGGTTTATTGAGGTTTCATAACATCCCTTACTAACAAATATTGATAACGGTTAGGTTCACTGGTTTCTACTTTAAATAACAAACATCATGTGAGCAGATAATTGTAATTCTAACCTGCGAATGGTAGTACAAAAACAGTCCGTTAGTAACTGTTATTAATCGAATCATATTTTGTGGAAGAAACATAGATCCACATTTTGGATTTTTACTGGCTTATATGAAGCGGTATTCTCGTTATCATCAGTATACATGAAAAGATGCATCGTATTTCAGTGTTATTCTCACTAATGACTTATTGAAGCCATGATGAGTATATTTCAGCAATATTTGTGAGACCATAAGGTTTCATGTTGTCTGAAAACAAGACTCAGTTGTTAACCGTATTGCGAAGGACAAAATAAGCAAACTGGCTAAACTAGTTATCTCTTTTTATATACCAGTTCATTAACTCTTTCAATACAGATCCTACTCATCTTAATCTTGAACGTTAGATGTTAGTTAAACTCTGGGTTAATGTCTATCATAACTCAACTCATTCCAATGAATTTTACACATTATAGATACGATTAGCTATCGGAATTTTTCTATGTATATCTTAGTAGGTTGATCAGATAAAAACTGGGATGGCATTGATTATTACCATTAGTACTATCTTCAGTTATAAGTATCTGCTAACTAGGAATACATTTTTTTTCATCATAGATGATACAGTTCAGAATCATGTATATTCAACTCCATTAAGGTATATGTGAGGATGGTCCACAGTTGAAGTCGAGGAAGCTCTAAGAATCCCAGAAGGAGCCGGACATATTCCATCCAATCAGCTTTTGGAAGAATATTCTAGAGTCGTTACGTGTAGCTTCCCTGCTGGACAATGCTATTAACTCCCTGTGTGCCGATTGGATAACTATAATGATGATTTTGTTTCTACTAAAAACTATAAATACCTGACAATTTTGTACCATAATCGACACTGTTTGGAATAAGAATCCTTCTACTTGTCTTCTGTCTTCTGATTTGTGACTTAGGAAGCTTCTAGCGATCGAGTGCTCAAGTGTTGTGCGATAGACTAAGAAATCTGAATTGGAGATATAACAGTATGTCTAATTATTTTTTAAATATTTTATTACAATAAAGAAACCCCTCAATAACTAACATCAGTTACACAGGGATTACTAAACAAGGGGATTTATGCAAATACTCCCTTCTCAAATTTATCAACTCTAGGACAGAAGATCCTAGATTTTATTCTGGAGAGGGGGAGGGTTGTAAGTTTTTTCTGTCATTAATATAACAATTGATGTTAGAATTGCATACGATTAAAGTAATGGGTTAATTTCTTCAACTTACCAAGATATAAGGATTCGAGAAATTCTCCGGTTTTAATTTCTAAAAAGAAAATAATTATTATGTAAAAAAAGATGGGCATTAAAAACATGCAAAAGAAACATTTAAATGAAACTTTGTATCCCCTTTTTTGGTATTTCAGTCACCTGGAGTTTTACATATGTAATTTATCTTAAACAAACGACCGGAAAATACTCTCCTACTTTCTTTGTAACTTCTTACTATACTACTTACTAATAGTTTATACTGTGTTACTAAGTATTATTATGAATATAAAACAGTTAGCTCAAATAAGTTGTGTCTAATGTGAAATGATCAACATAACTGTAGTGTAATAAAATATAAAATAAGGTTGTATGAACTGGTATGCTAAATTCTGAGCTACACTTACTGAATTCTGGCATATAATGCCATCCAGCTCAGAGAACATCCACCTGAGCTACAAATCTTCTCCATCATCTTATAATGTTATATTTTAACAGAACAGCATGTTTATGAAGTTGAATCGAGCAGTAAATAGATGTAATTCACTTAGTATTGTTTGTTTGAATCTTCACATTGATGTTTTAGGAATGCAACTGGTCAGTCTCTAATTGGCATATGTGCATACTGTGCGTATTGCCTCGATATAGTCTTAATTCACAAGCATGGTAAGCAAGTGGCTATCAGGACTCAGTGGCCGAGTGGATAACGCGGTGGCGTTTGAAGCGAAAGGTACTGGGTTCGAGTCCCAGAGTGAACATCAACTCTGAGATGAAGGTACATCCAGCTGACGTGTCGCAAATAGGACGAAACGCGCTTCCTGGATTCCACTGCTAGTAAATAGATGTGTTTCTAAATCAGTAATTCATATTACCATGCTAAATCATATGAATACCAATAAAATTTGAGATTGGTAAATAATTTATAAAGTGTGATTGACAAAACATAGATGTATTGTTGATGAGGATAAACCGCCAGAAGTCTATTTACAGTAGGGTATATAGTATATAGTTCACAACTATCAAACAAGAACATTTAGCAGCCCGAGATCTGATTCCAGGTAGATTGTTTTCTGCTTGTTATCGAAATACATATGTCGCCAATCCTCGTATATGATCATCGACTTAACTGGCGTTAGTGAATAACGGAACTAAATAAGTCAAACACGAGAATGGATTTTTGAATACGTATATTTCGTACAATCGTTGATCGGAAAGCGAAGCAAGACGAAACGACGCCCAATGGAGGAGGCGAGTGAGCTAACTCAATTTAGCCAAGCATGAATAGATATTTACAGTCAGACAAAAATAAGTTACAGATATGCAATGAGTAACATAAGAAATGCACACACATACGCTTAAATAAAAACAGTCAAGGTTGATAAGCGAATAAGTGACAGGGTAAAAATGTGGCTTGAGAACAATAAATAGATGATCAGTCCAAAAGGCTAGAATAATCTTCATGGGCTGGACACAGTACCAGTCTCTGCAAACTATAAAGTTTTATTGAATCTAATTAATTTATCCCAGGATTGAAAAGATAAGGTAGAAAAGTGAAATCTGATCAGGAGTGAGCTTTATCTACTATTTTGTTGTTGATTTGTATAATTAATGCATTTCACGAATGAATAGCCCACTTATGGATGTCTTGACAAAAAACGTAGGTCACTATAATAGTTGGAATTTGCCCGGAGATTCAGATGCATAACTCAAATAAGCACTAGAAAACAATAAATTTGTCAGTGAGGCTGTGTTCACAGCTTGGAAGCCCTATGGTAAACAGATAATAATCAGATTACTGCACTGAGCAATTTAAAACCCTTAGATTTCTAGTTCAATTTATAAAAATACATCTTACGATTATGATTTCCGTTGGTCAACTTACCAGTTCAACTAATTACATTAGAGGTATATTTAAGTATCCTCTAACATGAATTGACAAGAAAAATAAATAGTTCACTGTGCCTACAGTTAAACACACCTGGCTATTAGCTGAATATGACAAAGGTTGTGATAATCCGTCTCCCGATGTTTTCTCATTCTGTTAATGTTAGGTAAATACTATCGTTATTCAACGTCTTAACATAACTTTTCAATTCTATTATTATGTAAACTAACAGTTAAGTAAAATCATCTATCTCAAGCTTATTGATAAAGTATTTGGAAACTATAAAATTAGGCCATTGATTTTAATTTCTTAAATATTATCAGTTGTAAAATCTAAATTATTAATCTACAACAATGGTGATAAGAAGCCAGTGAATAAACATTTCATCATTAAAACTGGGTCTTTCATTTCTCCCAAATGCCCTGGTATGGTCAAGGGTGGAGAGAGTCAGCTCTCCTTCTTGAAATGCTCAAATATGGTCACGCCAGCCACTGCCAGAGAAGTCCTAGTCAATGTCTTCTCGTGGAGGGTGTGTTGTTTGCAGAATCGAGAGAACGAAAAGCGAAGGTCCGGCACTTTAAATGGGTTGGTGGATATGAAGGGTCCACCCTAGGGGAGTTGGAAAACCCTCATTTTAAACCAATGGTATGCACATGGTCTCCAGTATCCTGACGGAACAAATGGCATATGAACCAATTAATGGTCACCGGCTACGATGGAACTGTATCTCCTGACGTTGCTCCATTGCCTTGTGAATCAGACCTTCAGGTCGAAGGCTTAGGGTGTGGCCCTCTACGAAAATCATCTGTTTCGGTTTGGACACTTGGGTAGTATCACAGCTCACACACAGATCAAGTGACTTGTGCGGCGCATACTTATTCGGTACCCCTTAGTATCAATATTTGTGTTCAGATAAATAATGAATAAATAGTATATGAAGATTGATAGTTAATTAAGTATTCTGAGTACCTAATGAGATCTCACAGTTAAGAATTCATCTACTGAGAAGAACCAAACATTAACCTAATCGGGCGGTAGCTGATATTCTAGAAAGAACTGAACTATATATTTAAATATAAGTAATGCATTAGTGCAAAAGATTTTTCATCTATAAATAGGGTGCTTACTTTTAAATTAAACTGACGAACAGTAACTCCAGTCCATGTAAAGTAAGCATCATCTTGTAAGGCGTTGGATCGTGCAATGACATCCAAATATTTCTGAAATTACAAGATTCAATGTTTTATCAAAAGATGCAACTGTGTTCTAATATAATTCTAAAGAGTAATAAATCAGAATCGGAAATTAACTTCAAAACAATCAGCTGATTCGATCTGTTACGAAAGTCAATATCTCCGTAACATGAAAGATATTTGGAAACTATTAATTATGAGTCCACAGAGGATGATCAGTTATGATTTAACATTCCATGTTCGGTAAATGTTGTATCCTGAAGAGAATTATGAAGGGTAACTTTGAGAACTATCTATGGACCAATATGATATGTATATTTCCTATTGCATAATCGTTAAGTAACTAAACCATTCATATTCGTGTCCCTCCTATTATAAGCACTTATGAACTATTACTATAAGACTTACAGTTCTTGAGTTATCCCCAGTCTATTAATTACTGCTCCCCATATTCACAGCCACATTTGCCTTGATCTTGTACAAATGTTATTTCCTATTATGTGGTACGATGTGGACAGGAGAACATTATGGAAACTTCTTCGACACTATGGAATTCCTGAAAAAATTGTCAACATTATCCAAAACTCATACGATGGACTACAGTGCAAAGTCATGCATGGAGGCCAGCTGACAGATGCATTTCCAGTAAGGACCGGAATCAGACAAGGCTGTCTACTCTCCCCATTCTTCTTCCTTCTAGTGATTGACTGGATTATGAAGAATTCGACATCTGACGGGAAATGTGGAATACAATGGACAGCTCACAATCAATTAGATGATTTGGACTTCGCAGATGACCTAGCCCTCCTCTCTCATACACACGAACAAATGCAGATGAAGACAGCAAATGTAGCAGCAGCCTCCGCATCGATAGGCCTCCACATTCATAAAGGAAAAAGCAAGATTCTCAAATGCAACACGGAGAACACCAACCCAATCACACTTGATGGCGAAACTCTGGAAACATTCAAGTAACATTCAAGTGGATCGGACATACATTGAGGAAATCACCAATGTGCATCACGACTCAATCCCTAACTTGGAATCCGGAAGGGAAGCGGAAAAGAGGAAGGCCAAAGAACACACTACGCCGGGAAATAGAAGCCGATATGAAAAGGATGAATAGCAACTGGAAAGAACTGGAAAAGAGGGCTCAGGACGGAGTTGGATGGAGAATGCTGGTGAGTGGCCTATGCTCCTCGACGAGGGGTAACAGGCGTAAGTAAGTAAGGTATAATGTGATCTGTTTGGTTGATATATAAACCCAGTATGTTTGAGAATAATGATTCATATTGTAGAGGCTGTTACTGGTGTTCTGTACTTAACTGACTGAGCTAGGAAGAAAGCAGAATCGATAAGTACTCTAGACTGCTCGTGTGGTTTCCGTGTGTCACTGTTCCAATCGATAATTCGCTGCTCTCTGATTGGCGGTCTTATCACGTTATACGTTAACAAGGCATCCACTCGGCCACAAATTACAACACTAACGTTCAACTGAAAATTTTAATCCTAGTTCCTTGCACTAATTAATAACCCTCATTTAAACCTAGTAAATGGATGAACATCTTCAAGGTCCATAAATTAAATTCTCACCCATTGATCTTTTGATTAAAAGTAATTTGCAGAGTATTCAAATGATATAGGATAGTATATATGGCTAGGTTGTTAAAGAACACTGAGTAACCAAGTAATTTTCAGAAAAATCTCAACTAGCATGAAATATATTTCACATTATTCATAAACTTATAATTACACCTTTTGGTTCACAAATAGAGAACCAATTCACAAAATCATTCATATACATAGAAATGATTTTAACTGTTTTACTCTGATGACTTTCATCATATGACGTACTGAATTAGTGTCTAGAAGCTACCGACAAGAGATTATCTTAACAGGTTCAATATCATGGTACACCAACAGCTATATGTCATTAGTGGTGAAATGGTGCAGAGTACATCAATATTTATTATAGCTATCTATTAATGAATATTCAGAAGTAGTGTTAAAGTCATCATCCAGAAGATACAAGTGTTTATTAACAGTTGTCTACGCAAAATACTTCGGATCCGATGGTCAGACACTATCAGCAACAAGTCACTGTGGGAGACAACAAACCAGTTTCGAGCGGAGGAAGAAATCAGGAAGAAACGCTGGAAGTGGATTGGGCACACTTTAAGGAAATCACCCAACTGCGTCAAAAGGCAAGCCCTCACATGGAATCCTGAAGGTCAAAGGAGAAGAGGAAGACCAAAGAACACATTACGCCGAGAAATAGAGATAAACATGACAAGAATGAACAAAAACTGGATGGAACTAGAAAAGAAGGCTCAGGACAGAGTGGGTTGGAGAATGCTGGTCGGCGGCCTATGCTCCATTGGGAGTAACAGGCGTAAGTTAGTAAGTGGTTAAAGAATAGTATTGAAAGTTTCCATGTCTACATCAAACACTTCGCTGATAACTCATCAAAGTTGATGTAACCATCCTCAACGTCATGAAGGATCATGAAGAATTAGTTGTAGATGTTTCAACATAGGTTTAAACTCAAAAATTTGATTTAATTTTCTAAAGGTGGATATCATCTGACTAATATAAATAAGTAATAATTACTATACAGAAATTAAGGATACATTTTTGATCTGAAAACATTCATGAGTTTGAATGTATGAAACCCTGTAATTCATGTTACAAGTAAAACTAACTGACCAATGAAATTTCGAATCTTACCAAAACATTCTCTTTTACATCGGCTAATGTAGCAATGTTAACAGCATAACCTATAGAGAAGAAAATGAACAGTGTTATTATCAAGTTTCAAAACGTTTGACTGAAATGAAATTGATGTTTTTGTGATTAAATATAATGGTAAGTTATTTGATACAGTTACTGTAAACCCAAGTATTGTGAACAGAACATTTATAAGTACCTTTATCCAGTCCATGTTGAAATTAAGGTCTGTATATCATCAGTCGCTTCTGGAGTATAAGGAGTCTCAGAAGGCTGTCACGTTACTGCTGTTTATTCACAAACATTGCAAAGCAAAGTTTGATAGCAACCAGCACTGAAATCCATGATTCTCATACCATCCCATTTACGACTCGTTAGATGGATATACACAAATAACAGTGTTCATGTTTACATTAACACTCAAAACAAATGCTTTTCATTTCAATCGCTAAACGTGTTTCCCATTTTACTACGCAGAGTCCAGTCAGTCACTGATTTGTGAAAAGGGTATGAATTTTATTTCATTGTTAAATGTTTAGATCTTCCGATATCGATGTGAGCATGAACACTGTGATTTGTGTAGATTCATCATGCGAGTCGTAAACGGGATGGAATGAGAGTCATGAATTTCAGTGTTAACTGCTGTTAAAATTTGCTTAACAATGGAACGTGAGCTTATCCAAACATTACTGCCGATTTAATATTCAGGAAGAGTCCAGGCAGACCATATATTGTTGTCAGGACATATGGTAAATGCAAAGAATAAGTTTAGCCAGGGTTACTGTGAAAGGATTATTCATGTGGTAAAGGTCACAGTCCACATAGTTTTGTCTCTATCACTCTAGGTACTATTTACACGTATATTTGTTCAACCTTTTCCATAAATCTTCCTTAGTTTCCCTTGTCAACTAACTGTGCATAGTTGGTTGGACGAGTGCTAAGACACAAGTATTGTTGACTGAATTGGACTATAACTAACAACATTACCTAGTTTTCCTCTTCATTCTTGTTCCCATTAGTAGTTTTCAAATTTGATGTATGAGCTAGATGATGAAGCACTCATTATGTAGTGTGAACAGACCTTCCACTGCTACTAGGCGGAATCGAGAAAAACAATCGAAAACCAAAGAATATGTACTATTTTCTGTATTTATATTTGATAAGTCTTCTAATTGAATGCTAGATTCGGTTACTAAGCTTGTCTAGTAACACCCTAACCCACACATTAAATCTACACACCAACTTCAACACAAGAGAAAAGATGCGAAATATGGAAGAAACACTTTACTCTAAAGGTTCCTTCATGTGCAGAAAATATAAGGTTTTCATAGTGTTTTAGATGGTCTTGGGTTCCCAGAAAGTTCTGGAATGCTACTAAACATAGTAGCAGTATAGGTAATAATTCAATCTGAAAACCGACATGTGACGTATCACTTTCTAGATGTTTCTAGCAAAACGTTCAGTGAGTGCTGATTAGATAAGATGTTTCTCAGTGTTTTCAGAGCCTTTTCTGATATTTTTCGAGTTTTCTAGATCACCCCAACAATATTCTACTGTACAGTGTTGTGATGAATCCAAATAAGTCTCCATTATTATTTTGTTTTCAAAGCTTCTATAATTAAAACTGGTTTAAAATTATCTTAAAAATCAGATCAATGAAGCACAAACCATCCACATTTGAAGCCAAACTTCAATACGTGTTAAAAAATCAGCGAACTATTTCAACAGTAGTTCATAGTTCTAATGAATTAAATCCCTTATTGAAAACTATCTTCATTCAATTGAAAAAATCAGACAAATTAGCTCACGAATGATCCCATATTCTAGACTTTAGTAATAGCATCACTAATATAGCAATAAATTTGGTTTAACATTTAACTAGCTGTAACACTGGATAAAAGTAGTTCTCAGTCATAAATCGTTAAAAGTAATTTTGGATTATGATGGAGTTTTGTTCTCTGAGGTAGATGGTTTGGCCGTGTAACTTTCATCGTTCTTCTGAACGACATCATCAGTACAAACCTTGGGTAGAAGTGAAGTGTTCGAATTTCTTCACATGTGGTTCACAGCTTGTCCTGTACACCTCGATGTTGATTGTTTCTTGTTGACCAATCATTGTTTACCTCTTTGAAAGTTAATTTTGTTTTCTAAAATAGTGTTCTATTATAAGATAGAAAGGTGCTAATTATGTAAAAAAAACTTTCAAAGAAGTAAACAATGATAGATCAACAAGAACCAATCAACATCCAGGTGTACAGGACAAGCTGTGAATCATATGTGGAGAAATTCGAACACTTCACTTTTACCCGAGGTTTGTGCTGATGTTGTCGTTCAGAAGAACGATGAAAGTTACACGACCAAACCATCTACCTCAGAGAACAAAACTTTATCAAAGTCATCCAATTGAGCTACAAATCTTCTCCATCAACTAATTTTCAATTAATTAAATAATTACCTCGATTAAGACATGCAAGTTCCTGTACATATTCTTCAGCTGATGAATGTTGACCAAGTAGATAAGTGAATACACGTACGTTTTTCTGTATAAGCAATGAAAATAAAAAAGATTTTGCTTTACATGTATACAAATAGAAGTTTTGAATTCACTCTTTAGGTCAAACAACATTGTGAAGAAAATTTGTATGTTTGGAGATTATGCATAAATTTTCTAGTAAATCTGTTTTGTTTTAGGATCTAAAACAATAGTATTTCGATCACATTCTTTAAGATTTGGATAACCGAACTACGGAGATTCGATTCATCATCAGTCATTATCTCTCAAGATCAAACATTAGTTTGAATTTACTATACGAATCAATTCTTTAGCCAGGACATTTGGTTCCTATTTTGATTGGTTTAAGAGAACAATTACTGATATAACTGAATAAGAAAATAGATAATCCAGTCTACATCTGTGTCCCGCTGAAGACTGAACTTAATAGTCCTGTATAGTTAATGGGTCCGCGGTCCGAGTTTTCTCTTTACACTGAAGTCTATGTGAAGACGGTTAAAACAAACTTAATCTGAACTTAAAACAACTGTCAACAAATATCAAAGTGAGAATCTTCAATACGAACGTCAAGACAATCCTACTTTACGGAGCTGAAACATGGAGAACTACTACAACCATTATCAGGAAGTATTTATAAACAGTTGTCTACGCAAAATACTCATCCATTGGACGGATACTATCAGCAACAGCGTTTTATGGGAGAGGACAAACCAGCTTCCAGCTGAAGAGGAAATAAGGAAAAGACGTTGGAAGTGGATCGGACATACATTGAGGAAATCACCAAACTGCATCATGAGGCAACCTCCAACTTGGAATCCGGAAGAGAAGTGGAAAAGAGGAGGGCCAAACAACACACTACGCCAGGAAACGGAAGCAGTTATGAAAAGGATGAATAACATCTGGAAAGAACTGGAAAGAATTGTCCATGATAGGCTTGGATGGAAAGTACTGATGTGCGGCCTATGTGCGGGGTGTAACAGAAGTATACAGCATCAAGAGTGTCCGTTCTTTACAGTTAGACAGGATAACTTACAATGTACATTACTTCGGAAACTATCGTACTTTTTGATGTCTATCATCTATGTGTCTGAGTGAATAATATATATTATTGGGATGATTTGTGAAACTACTAAAATTTTCAAATTATTCGATCAAACCCATTTTTCACCGATTTCTAGTTATTATTACCTAAGAGAATACGACCATAGAACTTTGTTTATTTTAAAGATCTGAGATTAGGAATTTACATTAATGTATTCGTTAGCTATTCTAGTACTGCACTTCATGCTTCACTTTCAAATTTCCCTTGAAATTGGAACATCTACTGATATTGAAAGAACAAGTAATACAATATCAGCTTAACAAAAGCAACTAGTAAATTTATAACTAAACCTAATGATTCACTTAGTATTGTTTGGTTGAATCTTCTCATTGATGTTTAGGACTACAATTCATCAGTCTCTTATTGGTATATGTGCATCCTGTGCATGTAGCCTCGATATAGCCTTAGTTCATAAGCAATATAAGCAAAGATGGATAGTGACTAGCATCGGAATCCAGTATGCATAAAAGACTGATCAATTGAAGTCCTAAACATCAATAGGAAGATACAAACAAACAATACCATGTCAATTTAAACTTCACCCCATCGCACAATCAAGTGGCTAAAAGGACGTTTGAAGTGAACAGTTTTCGGTTTAATTTCCTATCAGGACTCAATAAGTAAATGGATAACGCAATGGCGTTTAAAAGTGGACGGTTCGAGTCCCAGAGATGCAGGTGCATCCAGCTGACAAATCCCGAGTAGGACAAAACACGCGTCTTGGGTTCCACTGCTAGCCACTATCCATCTTAGCTTATAAACCTAATAATATTAATTACTAAATCTAATCATACTATAAGAATTTATTATGAATCAAAAGATTTAAATTATTCACTTGCCTGTGGATTGAACTCTTTAAATAGGTGTTCATATGAACCTGGAGCACTATCTGTAATAATCATAATCATTCGATTGCATTTATGATTTGAAGGAAAATTTTCATCAGTCTGTTTAAATAAAAAAAAATTAGATTACCAATTTCACAGAATTTAAGTCAATTTTAATTAAGGAAAAGTGAACAAACTACTGACGAAATTGTACTACTGAATTAGCTGTGAGATTGAATTTTATTCTCAGCTGATGTCATATGAGTTATCACTACTGTAAAAACAACGTTTTTGTAATTTGAACGTTTGTTTGTTTAAGTTATGACTTACTTAATTACATACGCCTGTTACCCCACGTCGAGGAGCATAGACCGCCCACCAGCAGATTATCCCAAAATCCTATTATTCATTAGTATAATATTCAAAAATCGTTTTCTAAAATGACAAGATTTCATTTGCAAGTGCTTAAATTTTACGGTTGTTTCAATCGTTTTTGGAATATGGGGAGTCTTAGACGTTTGTCACAATATTGCTGTTAGTTCATAAATATTGTAAAGCAATATTAGCACTTACGTCTCACGAGATGAATCTACTCAAATCACAGTGTTCATGCTAACATCGATATCGGAAGATCTAAACATTTAATAATGAAATAAAATTTATACCCGTTTCACAAATCAGTGACTGACTGTACTCTCAGTAGCTAAATGAAAAACACGTTTAGCGATTGAAATGAAAAGAACTTCGTTTGAGTGTTAATATGAATATGAACACTGTTATTTGTGTATATCCATCTGATGAGCCGTAAACGGGATGGTATGAGAATCATGGATTTCAGTGCTGGTTGCTATGATACATTGCATCAAATAGAATCACAATATGTTATATAATAAAGGTTGAGATTTTTTGGGTTTCACTGTCAGGGTAAGCATGATACGTCTGTCAAATAAGGGTAAAAGCAAGAAGACATAATGTTAATGATAAGGAAGAGGATGATATAACTTCAAGTTCCCTTTCCGCTCCGTTTCAACCATATTCTAGTGGTTTCGATTCTCCAGGGCGTTTCTTATGACTTAGATATGCTTGTATACCTTTTGATAATCTGTAACTGTAACTATCATACAAAAGTTTATGACACAACCATCTATTGGAAAGCAATTAAATTACGTCATGAAATATGATATTTGGCACAAAGAAAGACTACGAACATTGAACAATGATACTCTTTTTTTAATACCTGATTGAAGTACTTCACTACATTGAAAAATTATTACCTTATTGAATAGTTTAAAAACTTCTGTGATTGCATTCTCATAAGAAGCAGTTCCATTTGGACTAAATTTTCGAAAAGTTTTGATCATTTTCTATAAAATTGAAAAAATAAACAAAAATTTTTTCTGTTATCTCTTATTATCAATATTTAATGGACTTAATCAATGATTAAAACATAGATCTTTGAACAAAGAATATTCTCCTTGGATAAGTCTTTTAATTGAATGTTAGATTTGGTTCCTAAGCTCCTCTAGTAACACACACACTAAATCTACACAGCAACATCAACAAGAGAGAAAAGGTGTGAAATATGAAAGAAACACTTTACTCTAAAGGTTCCTTCATGCACAGAAAATAGAGGGTATTTATAGCATTTTAGATGTCCTTGGGTTCCTAGAAAATTCTGGAATGCTACTGAACATAGTAACAGTATGGGTAATCATCCAATCAGAAACACGACATGTGACTTTTTTCTTTCTAGATGATTCTGGCAAAACTTCTATTGAATGATGATTGGATAAGATGTTTCTCAATGTTTTCAGACCCTTTTATCGAGAAGTTTTCTGGATCTTCTCTTCAGCTTCCACAATTATATATCCAAACTATTGATCGAAAAAAGTGCCCAGGTTTAACACAATGTAAATCGTATCAAGTTATAACATATGAATTTAGGATTGTTAAACGAAATCTGTACAAATCTTCATTAGTTAACGTTGAGATGATTCGAATACACTGTTAACTTGAATCAGTTTATATGTCAAGAGGAATTTTAAGATTCATGATCCAAATTAATATGGATCAGATAGTTTGAGAGAAATAATAGTGCAGTTACAAATTCGATCAAATGTTTGATGAAAACTGGTAAGACACAATAAAGTGAGATGAAATCAAGAGTCAATTGAAGCTAGACCACAATGGAAAACCTGGAAGCACTGGACGGCCATTTCATCCTATTGTGGGACTCCTCAGCAGTGCGAATCCACGATCCCGCTTCGAGAGATCCGAACCCATGACCTATCAGTCTCGCACGCAAGCGCTTAACCACTAAACTACTGAGCCGACATCTAACAGTGTTAATGTCTAACTTCAACCGAACTACGAGACTGACAGGTCCTGGGTTCTAATCTCGTGAGGAGTCCCATAATAAGACGAAACGGCTGTCCAGTGCTTCCAGGTTTTCCATGGTGGTCTCGCTTCAATTCACTCATGATTTCAACTATAAAATTACTGAAATCTCCACAAAAGCCACTTCTGATAAAGTGAGATGAATGCAAAGTAAATGAATTAGGAATTCAAGAGGTTAATAATGATATTAAACCAATAATAATAGTAATACAAAGTTATATGAATCAAGATAACAGAGACAATTATATTTTTCCATGAAAGGTTATAAGTATAATAGTCAAATTAGGTCATTCAATAGCTAAGATTACTATTGGTTAATTGACCATGAGGTTGACCAAGGTAGAAGCAGTTTAAAATATTTTTTTGCACACATAGACTCAGTTTCTTAATCTAAATGACTATTGATTCCGCTGTTTGAAGGACTTTAAGTCTGATAGGCCTTAGCAAAAAACTACAGATCAGATAAATAATTGAAAAAGATTGGCTTCTACTAGCACTATGACCAGTTCACATTAAATGGGTTAATATGGAGTTATTCACTTTCTTTACTGGACCTTTACTTAGCTATATCGGGAGATTTTCACGAGTATGAAAATGTAAATTCCTAGAACTTCGACCAAGATAACTTGCTCTACAGGAGCAGTCAAACTGATAAACACACATCGAGGTAGTTATTCTAGGTAATTCCTCTTTTAGCATTGGCGTCATTGGAATTGTAGTTTCGATTTTTTTTCTGAGTTATTCACATATATATTCTACAGCAAAAAAAAATACCTGAGCAGGGCAGTACACACATTTCCTTAGCTTTGTAACTCTACAGTACAGAAAAAAACTGATCACAACTCTTCGTTATCGAATAACCACTATTTGTTCTACGGATATAGTTAGAATATTAGTAAAAGAATAGTGCTTTCATTAAAGGGTAGCTTTAACATGAAGGTCAAAGGATGCTTCAAACTGAGACAGTTCAAATAAAGTCTCGATAAGAAACCTAGAGACTTCTCTTTTCAAAGATTGATAATCAGTACAGTAGATCAGTTGATTATCGATGAGTATTTAGGGAGAATAATCATCTGTCGGTTATTTTAGCGATTCACTTAGAGGTGGATTATCAACAGTATACTGGGTGATTTGACGTTCCAAAATGATATGATTGGTTTTGTGCAGATTATCACCATAAAACCTTGGATCTTAGTTACTTAAAAAGAAAATGTTAAAAGGACTACAAATTTAGCATACTACTACTACTACTACATAATGAGTAGTATAACACCATTAACATCAGCCAACATGTTGAGCTAATTTTGATTTGTAACTGTGTTGTTTGAGACGAAGTTGATGATAGAAGTAGTTAGATCACTTGAACATGATGAATTCAAAAAACGTGAATTTCATATAGTATTTAGTATTATTATTATTTCAACACATAAATATTGATACAAAGGGGCACCAGATATAAATGCACCGCACAAGTCTCATTTCATTTGTGTGAGGGCTGTGATACTGCACAGGTGCCAAAACCGAAGCAGGTGGTTTTCTTAAAGGGCCTCACCCAGAGCCTTTGATCTAAAGATCTTATCCACTAGGCAGTGGAGCAGTGTAAGGAGATGCAGTCTTTTGATAGCCGGTCACCAACGGTTGATTCCTACGCCATTTGTTATCTCAGGATACTGGAGCTCATGTGCACCATTGGTTTGAAATCAGGGGTTTCATACTCCTCTAGATGGACGCGCCATGTCCACCAACCCGGTTAAAGCGCCGGACATTCGCTTTTCATCCTCTCAATTTCGTAAACAACAGTAATGCCACGAGAAGGCAGTGAGTAATACTTGTGTGGCAGAGGCTATATACACGTGGTCATATGAGAGCGTTTAGAGAGGGAGAGCGGACTCTCCCCACTATCAGACGTACCAGCGCATTCGAGGGAGAAGTATTTAGTAGCGTTTAAGAAGATCGACTAATTATCTCTATGTTTTGATATTTTCATGCTTTTACGGCGGTTAGAATATTATCACAAGTACATTGTAACTTACATCTTTATTGAATTTTGTACCCTGAATTAATCTGTCAGTAATCAATGGATCAGCGTACATCGTACTATCAGAAAACTATAAAAAAGAGGAAACGAAATAAAAAAGGAACAAAAAAGTTAAATCTTTAATAGTTTGTTAACTGAATAGAAGGTTTATTTAAAACATGACTATTCAAAAACGTGAAAATCACATTGTGACGCTGGTAGTACTTACGTTCCTTACTTACTTACGCCTGTTACTCCCAATGGAGCATAGGCCGCCGACCAGAATTCTCCAACCCACTCTGCCCTTGGCCTTCTTTTCTAGTTCTATCCAGTTCTTGTTCATTCTTCTCATGTCTGTCTCTATTTCTCGGCGTAATGTGTTCTCTGGTCTTCCTCTTCTCCTTTGACCTTCAAGATTCCATGTGAGGGCTTGTCTTGTGATGCCACTGGGTGATTTTCTCAAAGTAAGCCCAATCCACTTCCAGCACTTCTTCCTGATTTCTTCCTCCACTGGATGGAATCTGGTTTGTTATCTCCCACAGTAATTTGTTGTTGATAGTGTCTGGCCATCGGATCCGAAGTATCTTGCGTAGGCAACTGTTAATAAACACTTGTATCTTCTGGATAATGGCTTTCGTAGTTCTCCACTTCTCCGCCCCATACAGTAGAACTGTCTTGACATTTGTATTGAAAATTCTTACCTTGGTGTTTGTTGACAATTGTTTTGAGCTAGAGATGTTTTACAGTTGTAAATATGCTGCTCTTGCTTTGCCGATCCTTTCCCTCACATCTGCATCTGATCCACCGTGTTCATCAATGATGCTGCCCAGATACTTAAAGGTTTCCAAAGCTGGTAGTGGTCTATGTTTAATTCAGAACAGTATCAGAATGAAAAGATGTAGAAATTGTAGTAATTTTAATAGCTGAATTCATGAGGTTAAGCGTTCGCGCGCGAGATCGAAGGTAATCGGTTCGAATCTCACATACGGGATCGTAGATACCCAATGCTGAGGATTCCCATGACAAGACGAAACGATCATCCAATGCTTCTAAGTTTTCAATGCTGGTCTAGCTTAGATCGTTTCATGAATTCAACTATTAAGATTTTACTACACTTGTTTACATTTGCGACTATATAACCAATATAACTCACCATCATCACATTAAAATAATCGTTTTCCGTTAATGTGTTAAGTATTTCAGCAGCTGTAGCATTTGATATAATGTCACTTCTTCCTTTCATACTGCCACTTTTATCAATTAAAATTATCATTTCTTTTGGATAAGCAGATGCTTGTAAATACCTGATCAAGTAAATGAACAAAACCAACGAAAAACATAACAAACACAGATATTTCCTTTGTACTTGAATGTCGGTTATTTATTTACTCTGAAGAAGTGGCTTACATTAAGTTACAAGGTTCCGGAAATACAATTTTTCTACTCATTGGGAAGAAGCAATTGTATTGTATTCGAAATCCGAATACTCAGTGGTCTAGAGGTAACGTGTTCGGACGCGTAGATCGATAGGTCCTGGGTTCGAATCTCTCAGGGCGGGATCGTGGATGCCCACTACTCAGGATTCCCATACTAGGACGAAACGGCCGTTCAGTGCTTCCAGGTTTTCTATGGTGGTCGTCTAGCTTCAATTGACTCATGAATTCAACCATTATGCTGTTATGCTTGTGGCCGAGTGGATGGCTAGTTGATGTGTGACTTGATGAGACCGCCAATTAGAGAGCAGCGAATTATCGACTAGAACAGTGACACGAAACCCGTACGAGCAGTCTTGAGTGCTAACCGGTCCTGCGATCTGTTTAGCCCAGCCAATTAAGCCCAAAACACCAATAACAGCCTCAGTGGTATGAATCATTATTTACAAACATACTGGGTTTTTATACAAACCAAAGTAATCAATAACTGAGTATAACTCAAGAATCGTATGATAATAAATCAAACATCAAAATAAAGCTCATGATAAGAGAAAACGAATATGAATAGTTTAGTTACGTAACAATTGTACAATAGGAAATAGACATAATACATTGATCAATAAATTGACCTAAAAGTTAACATTCGTAATTCACCGGGGAATATAACATATGCTATTATAATATTCACAAAACACTTCCCTGAATATAATGAGTTCCATTTCAAACTAATCTTCTACAAATTGATGTTGACACTTGTTATTTATAGAATTTTATACGATGAATTTTTATCACTACGGTATATAACCGCTTAATTGACTCACGAAGCAATTGTGTCGTATTCAATTCTTTTGCGTAAATGCCGAATATCGATTTTTTAATAAAGCCATGGCTTTGCCAGTTATCGTTACCTTATTTATAAATGTTTTACCATTGTTCCTTCAAAAAGCTCATTTCACATAAGAATCCAAGCACTGAATAGCAAAATAGGTGGCTTCTTAATCATTATCTCCAACACGTTGACATTGCATATAAATACAATCTATAATGACTAGGTTACTGAACACAGAATTACATATTTCTTATTTTCTAGAAAATTTTCTTCAATAAACATTCTCAGTTACAACGTAGAGCCAGGCACATATATGCATCGGTCCAAATTGCCGTACCTCACTCATTAGCACAACGAGAACACCGAATTCATAGAAGTAGTTAATTCAGTGGTGGTAATATATAAAAGAAAGGTTCTATATAAGGATATAGTACAGGAAGGAAGACAGATATGAAGCAATAAACATTCTACATTTGATTTCTTATACAAGTCTACACTATTAACTTCTAGAATCCCTTCAATCTATTTTTTTAAGTTTACAATCTTTACGTATTTACCATTGATTTGTCACTGAAATCTGTTTACAAAATTGTACAAAAATGATTACCCTGGAAACAATAACTGAATACATTTCTTAAGAATAGACCTTGCTTCAAAATTTATTGAATGCTTATCTTCTATAATGAACAAGCATGAATCCACTTTGACGTATTTATGAATTAAAACAATAAGATTTTTTAATTGATATATTACTGTTTTGGTGTATGCTACTAATATCGTTAAATATAAGTAGTATCTCTCATCGTTGAAAGTGAAATACCTGGAGGAAGAAGTTTAAGAAGATCAAAGAAAAGAGAATAAGAAGAAAGAATGAATGCTATGGAAACGAAAGAACAATGAAGTTTGAGACAATTGATTAACATTTTGGAAATGAAGTATTTACTGTATGGTTCTCAGATTTTACTAAGATGTTCTGTGATTTTGTGTTCAAATTCACTTAATTGTCCCGACTTGAGTTCTCGTTCATTACACTATATAACACATAGTGATAATGTGGCAAACTATATCAATTCAGAGTTCAGAATCTCTTAGTAAAGTAGAAAAGTTCTCAAGAGTGATTGAGTTATATTATTTGTTTGATAAAGCCCATGCATGAATAATGCATGTTGTCAATTCATCGAGCAATCAATAATATGACATGTAAATGTGGAACAAATGATCATGATTTACTAGCTGTGTAGGGACTTCAGTTAAATGTAAACAACAGAATAGTATGGTTATCAGTGATGTCAATTAAGAACATATGACCAGTAGTTGATTTTTAAATCAGAAACGTCCCATGCTAGAAACCTCTTATACCTTACAATAAAATAGAAACCTATGGTACTGTCATTGATAAAATAACTCACCAAGGTTGAGAACGGCAATCAAAAAAATCTAAACGATATTCATCCAACTGAATGTCCCATATAGCACCTATGAAAACAAAAAAAAAATTCGAATTTAAGAGAATAAACTGAAAGATGTTACATGTATGTAATAAATATGATTCCCTCAAATCTCTACATCCCTATCCTTATGAATAACAATGAAATTGACTCAAGTGAACGTCAATTAAATAGTATGGTAAGAAATATTCAGGGAAACAACTAATTTCGCTCATATACAGTAGACAGGTTTCTTACAGAAAAATAGAAATCCAACCAGTTTGTTATTCAGAAATTAGTGTTTACAGTAGAAAAGATGTCTAATAAGAAAGAGAACCTGGAACAGAATTGAAAATAGAAGTGTAATTTTGGAAAGCATGTTTGATATAATATCTCTTCATATGTCATAAGTAGTATAGGACAATGCGAAAACAACTTCATGTTAAACACATGGATGGGATCCTTCAATAAATGTTGACGTCTACATACTGGTATTTTCTCTATCATTTTAGGGAAAGGATTTATAAGTGTTATAAGTTTATATTTGACACTTGTATCAAAGGTATGGAAGATATTACATACAGCTGTAATCTATATATTAGATTAAAGAGAAGCCTATTTTGAAAATCAGTTTCTTTAATTATTCATAACTATTAGGTAATAACAGGATTTCAAAACTGATCCTTCATTCTACACTATACTATGTATTGAACTGATTATTGTGAATTCTAATCTATTACACAGCAACCATATATTTAACAAGCAGACTACTTAGTTACGATTTTGAATGTCCTGGAATCAAGCAAGAAGTATTTTGGGAATCATCCATTTAGTTCTGGCTCTGCTGCTTTAAGCAAAATAATTAATCATTTCATGAAGGTTAGACTAAGAACTTTCAGCTCACTGGAAACACATAATTGTTGGATTACTAAGCCATGATCTAATTATTCATATATCCCAACTATGAAGAGTGCTCTACATAGCTTGAATACTGTAAATCTCCAATAATGGTCAGATTAGGCGACAAGTTCATTTAAATATGAATCATCTACAATCAATTAAACACTGAAAATTAACCAATGCTTGTTTGTCTGGTTCTTTAGTGCTGATCGAATACTATTTATCTAGTTGTAATTTGGCCACTAGTTCAAGTGATACTACGTTGCGTAAAGTATGTTCAAATGTTAGTTGATTGGATATATTTGGAAGGAAACCATGAATTTAAGTTTCGTGCTAGTCGGCATTCATCATTAGAGTGCTCCTTCACTCTTGAGGGAACTCAAAGTCCTTGATAAATTCAAATTTACATCATCCAACCTCTCATTATGAGACGTAACTATTGAAATATTCGAGCAACGATTAACCTACAGTAAGACTGAGATACTTACAATTGGTTGATAACCCAATAGTAACCGATGTCATGTTTGTTGATTCTCCTCAATACTACAGGTGACTTGTTGAAAGTACGAACTAGAACGAAGCTTACGTCCATAGTTTCCTGATGACTACCTCTAATCATCTAATAGGATAAACCATCACGTTTCGAGCGATTGGCGCAGGAGTATTTTTATTGCCTAGAATCGATTTGTTAGTTGGCGTTTGTAATTGTGTAGTGTTGAAGATTCTTAAGCCACAACCGAACAGCTATCTAGTGTTGCATGATTCTTGGTTTCTGCAATGCAATTTACATACACTAAATCTTAACAATGTGTAGTATAAAAGTAAATGTACCTGGATAGTATCTGAAAAAACCTGTTGAACTCCCAAAGTATTGCCATTTTAAAGTTGGATCAGATTCAGCGTTTAACTTGAATACTTTATCCAATTCAGTAGTCCAATTGCCAATTCGTTTTAGTTTATCGGCTACAAAGCACATTTAAGAAATTTTAGCAATGTAAAAGTTTGAAATAGAATAGTTGTTAAAAATAAAGTTCCGAGGAGAATAGATTATGTAAAGACTATAATTTATGAACGAACCAATCACGTATGAAACTCCGCCTATAGCTCTTCTAGAGTTACTGCCGGTCCTAAGCCCGGGTAAAGGAGGAGGGTTGGGCATGGGGTTAGCGACCACATCCCGTAGAAAAACTAACTCGCTAAAAAAAGCTAACCAGAAAAATCCTTTATGAGATAACAGGTCTCGAATTTCGGCGCGAAATTCACTAGTCCATTTGGATAAATAGTTTTAGAATTATAACTGGTGTCGATTCGTGATGAAAACCAGAAATCTAATTCCCAATCTTAATCATTAACTGTGAATCATAATTCTAATTCCTCACACATGTTTATAACCCTTATTTGGTTCTGGTTATTAGATGGGCACTCTCAAGGTCAGTCTAGCGTCGCTCCAATGATCGTCCACAAATTATAGTCTCACCTATCTCATCTCTATTCCGACTAACTCTCATGATTTATAATCCAGTCAGATATTCAGAATTTGTTGTAAGTATGCATTACATCTTACTTCTGTTAAGAGTTCAGAATATTGTTCTTAATTTATTTAAGTACCTTGATGGTTTCACCAAATCAAAATATCCTTTTACTGATTAATTAGAAGTTAAAAAATTTCATGTCATTTCCCCTCTTCATAAGAATCAAATAGTGATGGCCTTGGTTATATATCGTTTGTGTTTGGTTATGACTAGTAGAAGTGTCCAACATTTATTAGTTGTTGCATGATTGAAACTCTTAATCCTAGAGGACCTTTTACCGGCATTTCAGGAATTAAATGTTCCAGTTCAACTACAATAAGAGCATCAACACAGACCAAGATATTGTCTATTAGGGAATGCGTTTGTTAGGCTTATAGTAATGAAATATAATGACTCGGATAAAGAAATCACATTAATTCATGGAGTTGTTAGGAAATAATATCAGTCAATCATGTTTCTTGGTTAGAATCGATCAGATATTGTTAAAAGTTTACAATCAACCTTATTTTATATAACTCCGCTTATATGTCAGTTTTACTTAAATCTTTAGGATTGATACTGCAGTGAAAAAGAACACAAGTCGGGACAATCGAGTGGATTTGAACACAAAATGACAGAACATCTTAGTGAAATCGGATAACCATAAAGTGAATAAATCATTTGCAAAATGTCAATCAATCGTCTCAGACTTCATTGTTCTTTCGTTTCCATAGCATTCACTCTTTGTTCTCATTCTCTTTTCTTCGATCTGCCTAAACTTCTTCATCCAAGCATTTGACTTTTGATGATGATAGATACTACTTATATCTATCGACAGCAGTAGCACACACCGCAATACAATTTAATATAAGGAACTATGTGTATAGTGCTTTGCTTTTTCTTCACTTAGTGATAAGAACAACTAAAATATGCAGTGGTAATAGCGAGAAACTAAATATCCTTTTTTAAAGTTTAAAAACTTATGGGTCATTCTGACCGAAGGAAACGTATACAAAAGTCTGTCCTGGCAATATTATGGGTTCATAAGGCTGTATTACAAATGAATCTTGAATATATTAATGATTGGCAGTATTAAGGAACTTTGGACTAAAGCAAAAACAACTTTCTTATACGTTCGAAGTTTTACGACTACACTTGCTTACTTACTTACGCCTGTTACCCCTCGCGGAGGAGCATAGGCCACCCACTTTTCAACTATAGCTGACTTGTAATTAAAAATTATTCGTTATAAAAATCTCATCAGTACAATCACAAAGACTGAGATAAATATCTAATTCTTATTGGATTGAGCCAGCCAACTACCGAAGGTAATTGAAGATGGTCATTCAATTTCGTAGATTTATTAAAGTTAGACATTGACATCCTTACATACCGACTCAGTGGTTTAGACGTTAAATGTTCGTGTGTGAGACCGAAGGTCCTAGGTTCAATTCTCGCATGTGGAATCATGTACGCGCATTCCACAAGAGTTCTAAACTAGGATGGAACACCCGTGCAGCGCTTCTAGTGATTGTCTAACTTGGATTGGATCATGATTTCAATGAAATTCATCAGTTTCCACAACCACATACTGGTGATTTATTTTGTTTCCAATAAAATAAGCAAATATCCTAAAGATTATTATTGATATCAATGAAATTAATGTAAATACAACTTACACAGATCATACACATTAGTTGGAACATGTACAACAGAAAAATTGTAACACATATATTGATTATCATGATGAGGACTTTGCTTTAGTGGAATATAAAATTTTATGCTGCAATTATCGGTTTCATTCAATGGAGGAACAATGGTCAATGCTTTGGCTCTATAGTAACACTAAATGAGAATCAGAAAGAAATGGTGAAAAAATCAATCAATATGAAAATGAATAATTTCAATAATCAGAAGGGGTTTTGTGGAGACTTCAGTTGGATTTATGAGTCAATTGAAGCTAGACCACCATGGAAAACCTGGAAGCAGTGGACGGCCGTTTCCTGATGAATTCAACTATAAAATCTCAACAAACCTCCTTCTGATAATAACCATATGCTCACTAGTGACTGGCTTCAAGAGGTATTTTATGGAGTTCTAATGAGATGCAGTGACCGGTGGAGTTCAACCAGGTCTGTTGTGAGATAGTAGCTCACTGAAGACAATAGTGGATGGTCGCTCAATTTCGTAAATTCATTGGAGTTAGACATTAACACCGTTGGATGCCGACCGACTCAGTGGTCTAGAGTCTAAGCGTTCGTGTGCAAGACCGATGACCCTGAGCTCGTATCCCGCTCACTGCAGAGGAGTCCCACAGTAGGACGTAACGGCCGTCCAGTGCTTCCAGGTTTTCATGGTGGTCTAGCTTCAATTGACTCATAAATTCAACTATAATTTCAATAAATTAGTGCTTATTTGATTGTTTTGGAAATTATTTTATCGAACAGGAAATCATCAGAAACTGTTCAATACTAAACAGTAGATTTTTAGTGTTCCTTCAATATCTAACTCCAAGTCAATCGTATGACTTATTGTTATTGAAATACACATGTCGTCTATCCTCGTATATCATTATCGACTTAACTCGCGTTACTGAATAACAGAATTAAATAAATCAGAGGGGGTTTTGTGGAGAATTTAGTATTTTCACAGTTGAAATCATGAGTCAATTGAAGCTAGACCACCATCGAAAACCTGGAAGCATTAACACCGTTGGATGCCAGCTCAGTGGTCTATCGGTTAAGGGCTTCGGCTCGAGACTGGTAGGTCCTGGATCAGAATCTCGCGAGTGCAGGATCGTCGATGCGCACTGCTGAGGAGTCCCATAATAAGACGAAACGGCCGTCCAGTGCTTCAAGGTTTTCTATGGTGGTCTAGAATTAAATAAGTCAAATACGGGAATGGATTTCGAATACATACATTCCATACAATCGTTGATTCAGACGAACTACCCAAAAAGCGAAGAGGAGAGTGGAACGAAATAACGCACAGTAGAGAAGGTATATAAGCCGACTTGATTTAATGAAGCGTTAATCAGTATTTATAGCCAGATTAAAAATAAGCTACAGACATTTGATGAGTAAGATAAGATGTGCACACACATAAGGTCATCCAAAATCAATCAAAGTTGATAAGCGAATAAACTATTATCTCTTAAGGCAACTAGTCCTTTTTATAAATTTCAATAGAGAGATGAGAAGATGGAATTGATCTGAAAAGTGTGATCAATTTACGCTATACATTGCAAACTATCTGGTCACGCATATACACTTGTCAGGGCATTTTGTATGAAGATTAATAAAGGTCAATTAAATAGTGATTTCGAGAAGTATATCTAGGAGCTCTAGTGAGAAGCAGTGACCAGTGGAGTTCAAAACCACGTCTGTTGTGAGATAGGAACTCACTGAAGACAATTGGTGAATGGTTGCTCAACTTCGTGGATCAGTTGAAGTTAGACATTAACACCGTTGGATGCCAGCTCAGTGGTCTATCGGTTAAGGGCTTCGGCTCGAGACTGGTAGGTCCTGGGTTCGAATCTCGCTCGCGAGAGCAGGTTCGTGGATGCGCACTGCTGAGGAGTCCCATAATAGGACGAAACGGCCGTCCAGTGTTTCCAGGTTTTCCATGGTGGTCTAGCTTCAATTGACTCACGCTTTCAACAATGATAAATACTAAATCTCCACAAAACCCCTTCTATAATTAAATAGAAGTTCAAATAACAAGGTAATAAAGGGGAGAGAAAAAATTAACATCCCATAGAAAGAATAGGAAATTATCACATTACCCGAAGCCATAAAATGACTTAAAGATTACCAGGTTAAAGTCAAGGTTACGACGACAAACTGTATTTGTACACATAGGTGGGGGGTTCAAATTTACGAATAATAAACATGAGAATTTGTTCTTGACAATTTCTATGTAACGTTTAAAGAGCTGTTATTTGTTTGTTTATTTAAACACATTAATATTAGTACAAAGGGGTACCAGATAAGTATGAGCCACACAAATCAAATGTGATACTACCCGGGTACCCAAACTGAAGCAGGTGGTTTTCTTAGGGGGCCACACCCGGAGCCTTTGACCTGAAGGTCTGATCTACAAGGCAGTGGAGCATTGTAAGAAAATGCAGTCTCATGGTAGCCGGTGACCAACAATTGATTCATACGCCATTTGTTCCCTCTGAGTTGGATGGTTTGACCGTCGAGCTTTCATCGTTCTTCTGAACGACATCATCAACACAAATTTCGGGTAGAAGTTTGAAATCAATGAAATATCTATTATGCGGCCAGAAGAAAATTTTAAGATGGAGCTTAGGCTAAATTACAGAATATATCTGCTCATAAGAAAGATTGTAGGTTGATAAATTTCATTTAATTCAACACTTAGTCAATCATGTAGTGAAGTTAAACAATAATCTCCCTACCTAACTATTACCCTAAATCTAAACCCTAAATTCCTGAAGTTAGTAAACAGAGGTATGACAAAGTGTTAGATTAAAGTTGATATCAGTTCGTGACGAAAATCCCTTCTGACTTATTTGTAAACCTAACTCAAGACTCCAGCTTAACTCTTAATAACTAACCCTAACCTTTTTGAATTAGAACTAATGTCAGTTGGTGACAAAAATTCTGTATGATGACAACCCTAATACTCCATTGGTAAACATCAGTCAACAGTTTTAGTCATATCTGTTTAGTCTATCAAATTCTTCTTCTACTCATTGTTAACCAATCATTTGCTCATTTTTTAAAGCTGATCAAGCAGACAAATGAAGGGAATAATATGATCGGTAATTCGGTAAGTTCCTGTATTATTATCTAACCTGATTAATTTAGATTATTTATTATTTATTTAAACATATATATTGGTACAAAAGGGCACCAGATACATATGCGCCACACAAAATAATGAAAGTAGCAAGAGGAGGGATGAAAAGATAAGCCGGACTGAAATGTACAACCAGAAGATTCAGTTAGGAAAGTTAGAACCATACTTTATGTAGAAAGTAAAAGAAGGTTGCAGCAGGATCGCCACTGGCTTCTATTCTGAGCCATATCTGATAACGTCTCTAGCCACTGTGTTTCACCATCTCTCGGACCCCAGCCAGGAAGTCGTGAAGGACCAACGGAAGCTAGCCCTTTGCAGTTTTCTTTCATACCACGACACCATGTCATACACTGACCTCCTCTCTGCTTTTTCCAACCAGTCCCAGGGTCGGCAAATAATGCACGACGTGGAAGTCTCTGGGACGACATTCGTAAAACATGTTCAAGCCACCGAAGTCGGTGTTTCAAGATGGTGACACCAATTGAATTATCGTCTCTGCGCCCGAACACACGATGCAGAACCTCTGCATCGATGGCAAAGTTGAAGAGGAATGGTGAGATCGGGCAACCCTGTCTAACCCCACTGCTCGAATGGAACAAGGGAGAAAGATGGTTGTATGCCCTCACTCTGCCTGAGGTGTTCGTATACAGGGCCTTTAAGATGTTAATGAACTTCTCAGGTACACCCTTCTTCAATAGACAATCCCAGAGAACAGTCCTGTCCAACGAATCAAAGGCAGCCCTGATATCAAGAAACACTACAATTGTTGGCCTGCGATAAGTATGACGGTGTTCTAACATTTGGTGGAGGGTGAAGATGTGATCAATGCATCCTCGACCAGAACGAAAACCAGCCTGCTCCTCGCGAGTCAATCGTTCTCGGGTTTTAAACAACCTACGAAGAATGATAGAAGCCAATAGTTTGGACGCAATCGAAAGTAGACTTATCCCACGATAGTTATTGCAGGAACAACGTGAACCCTTTTCAAAGATAGGGAAGACTATCGACTCATTCCATGATGTTGGAACACTTTCTTGCTCCCAAACCTTTCCAAACAACCCCGTCAGTTCCTTAGCCAGAAAGTCACCACCATCTTTAAAAAGAGCCGGAGGTAAGTCATAAGGGCCAGGTGATTTGTAGCGTTTCAAGAGTTGGAGTTCCTAGCGGACTTTCGCCTCGTTTGGTGGATCAGTCGTCACCGGCCATGGGGGGCAAGACAAACTGGTTGATGTTACCGGGGCAGCAGGCCAGTTGAACTTCCCTTCAAAGAATTCCGCCCATCTTCCAAGACGTCGACAGATGTTAGTGATTGGCATCCCATCATCCTCGTAGATTGTTTCACTCACACCACACTTCTTGCTGCCAGTGGCTCGGATGAGTTGGAAGTGCTTCCGGCAGTTACCAGATGCAGCTGCAGCACGCTCCGATCACCAGGCTTCTCGGTCCTTACGCAAGCTTTGCCCGATTTCATTACGTAACAGCCTTCGTTTGTGGTCAAACTCACGGTCACCCGGAGTAGACCGACGGGCTTCCATCAGTTGTAAGGAGCCAGAAGAAACCCAGTATTATTATTATTATTATTATTATTATTAATGGCTTTATTCAATATTATAATCTGGTACAATATAGAATTCTCAGCACGAGTTATTTCAACAAGTTTTTTACCAAAAAAGGAAACCCAGTGCTTGTAAGCGGGACGTTTCGCGAAGCCGCAAGCGGCTTTACTCGCCATTTTCATGGCGTCGTGAAGATGCAATCAATGCTCATCTATACTTTTCGGTGGGGTGGTAGCTAGCCTAGAGGCTAGCTCCGCTCGATACTTACTTGCAACAGAAGTTGCAGCCAGTTTACTAATATCAATCCGTTGGTGGTGGTCAATCCTTCGGCCACTGAAAAGTAAGGTGAGATTGGCGCAGACCAGGGCATGATCACACTCCAGATAGGTACTCCAAAAGGAGCGGTAGTCTTGTACACAACCACGCAAGCGGTAGCTGATTGCGATGTGATCAATCTGAGTCCAGGCTTGGGATACAGAGGGAGGACGCCAGGTGGCACACCGGCGATGATTGTGCCGGAAGTTAGTGCTAGCCAGAAACAGGTTGTGGTCTGTGCACAGTTGCAGCAAACGGTCCCCGTTATCTATCCTGCGACCAACAAGTCACCATCGGCCACCTAAACGACTCTCTTCTGTGCCTAGACGCCCGACCTGAGCATTCAAGTCTCCAGCTAATACTATGATATCTGTCGAACGCGCTTTCTGGAGAAGAACTGTTAACTGGTGGTAAAACTCATCCGGGCTGCAATCTGTCGGGGCATAGGCAGAGATGACGAAAAGACACCGTTTCTCACGCCGATTTCTTCTCACTTTGATGGAACTTTCTAATCTAACAGCACGTAACCGACTGTTAATGGGGATCCAATCGATTAGTGCTGCCTCAGCTCTAGCGCTTAGTGCAACACCAACGCCTGCAAGACCAGACGAAGATGCCACAGGGTCCCCGGATAAGCGCACGTGAAACAAGCTTTTCGAAGCGACAGATGGAGAGCGAATTTGTAGTACTTCACTAGAGTCTTGAATACGGGTCTCGGATAGACAGCAAACATCAACACTATACTTTCTAAAGACATAGCCAGCCCCATCTGTTGTCCGATCTGCATTAGTGTGCGAACGTTGAAGGAGGCCAGCTTGAACGGCGTACGTCGTTTCAGAAAGACTGCTTCAGTATTCGTAATCGGTGGAAACATTCACTTTCAACCAGACAGTGACTGGAGATCGTTTAGATAGGACAGAGTTTCCACCATGGACGAGCTACTGCATAAGTTGGAAAGGAAGGATATACAATTTAGGAATAAAGGGAATGAAAAAGCGACTTAGTAAATAATAGTAATAACAATAATAATAATAATAATAATAATAATAATAATAATAATAATGGTAATAATAATAATAGTGTAAATTGTCTTGCTTCTAATATGAGCGAGAATAGTATCGTCAATAGAATTCATCATTTCATTTATTTGTGTGTGGGCTGTGATACTGTCCGGGTGCCCAAACTGAAGCAGGTGGTTTTCTTAGGGGGCAACACCCAGAGCCTTTGACCTGAAGGTCTGATCTACAAGGCATTGGAGAATCGTCAGGAGATGCAGTTCCATGGTAGCCGTTGACCAACAATAGGTTCATTCGCCATTTGTTCCCTCAGGATACTGAAGCTCATGTGCATCATTGGTTTGGAATGAGGGTTTTCCAACTCCCTAGGTGGACTCACCGTGTCCACCAACCCGGTTAAAGCGAAGGACATTCGCTTTTCGTCCTCTGAATTTCATAAACAACACCCCCGCCACGAGAAGGCAGTGAGTAGGACTTCCCTGGCAGAGGCTATATATTCGCTGGCCATGTGAGAGCATTTCGAGAGGGAGAGTGGACTCTCCTTACTCTCGGCCGTACCAGGGCATTTGGGGGCATTAGTGCTGCCTCAGCCGTTGCGCTTAGTGCAACACCAACGCCTGCAAGACCAGACGAAGATGCCACAGGGTTGATGCCACAGAGCTTGATTGTCAAATGAAATGGATACAAACTATATCCCTACAACGAAAATAAACCACATACAGCTCAGACTGTCTGAGAGGGTTCAACTATAAAGTTAGCGAATTTGTATTCAATAGATTTATCAAACCAAGTACTCAATAGTCTCCATCAATCTGTAAATCACATAAAATACAATATGAACTAACCCCAATTGGTTCATTTTCAGCTCTTTTCACGAAGGCTTCTTCAGCTGCAACTTTGATATTCTATAAGAAATTAATAATGCAAATACAAGCTATTGATAAGTATTATAACACTTAAAGAAGAGGAACTGATCAAAGAATGAATTAATATATTCAAAACTATTTATTCCAATTAAACAAATAAGTTACATCCCGACTGAAATTGTACAACCGCTGTATTATTTCAGGTCATTCAAAATTTCAGTATTTCATTGCACTATCTAAAGACTTAAACATTTCTACAAAATGGGATCACTGAATTGATCGAAAAAGAAGTTATCAGTAGTCTTTTTCTAACAAGCATACTATCTAATCACATTATTTACTGACTTATGCCTGTTAATCCTCAGGGAGGAGCATAGGCTGCCCACCAGTACTGTCCATCCAACTCTGTCTTGGATAATTCCTTCCAGTTCTTTCCAGTTCCTATTGATCCTTTTCATGTCTGCTTCCATTTCCCGACGCAGTGTGGGCCCTGGATTTCTACTTTTCCGTTTCCCTCCAAGATTCCAAGTTAGGGCTTACCTCGTGATGCAGTTTAGTGATTTCCTCAATGTATGTCCTATCCAATTACAACGTCTTTTACTAATTCCCTCTTCAGATGGAAGTTCGTTTGTTCTCTCCCACAGTGGTCTATAGTTTATGGTCGCCGGTCGACGGACTTTGAGTATCTTGTGTAGGCGATTGTTTGTAAATACTTGCGCATTTTCGATGATCACTGTAGCGGTTCTCCAAAATACAGCTCCATACAGTAGGACTACCTTGATGTTCGTACTGAAGATTCCCACTTTGATGTTGACTTACAAACATTTGTTTTGAGTTGCATGTGTTCTTTAACTGTAGAAGTGCTGTCTTTGTTTTGATTATCCTTGCATTTAAATTTGCATCGGATCCTCCTTGTTCACTAATGATGTTGTGCAGGCAAATAAACTTTTCCACATCTTCCCGTGCTTCTCTATCAAGATCCAATCACAAGGTGATTTTAATTGAAAAGTGCCAGAAAACGAATTATTGATTGTTACTAAGACAATTATCAAAACTAGAGTGAGTGTGGAGTTAACGTTACCGATAAAAGATGGATTATGTTCTCGTCAACAAACACCAAGGTTAGAATATTCAATACAAATGTCAAGACAGTTCTACTGTATGGGGCGGAAACCTGGAGAACTACGAAAGCCATCATACAGAAGATACAAGTGTTTATTAACAGTTGTCTGCACAAAATACTTCGGATCTGTTGGTCAGACATTATCAACAACAACCTACTGTGGGAGAGAAAAAAGCAGATTCCAGAGGAGGAAGAAATCAGGAAGAAGTGCTGGAAGTGGATAGGACACATATTGAGAAAAACAGCCAACTGCGTCACAAGGCAAGCCCTCACATGGAATCTTCATTGCCAAGAGGAAGACTGTAGAACACATTACTCTGAGAAATGGAGACAGACATGAGAAGAATGAACAAAACTTGAATAGAACTAGAAAGGAAGGCCCAGGACAGAGTGGGTTGGAGAATGCTAGTCGGCGGCCTATACTTCATTGGGGGTAACAGGCGTAAGTAAATAAGTAAGTAAATAATACCCCCAAATAATACCTAATACCTACTACTATGGCTTTTTTTCTAAGTTCATTCAAAATTCCTCACTACGTACTTACTTACTTACGCCTGTTACCAAGTAAGTGCCTCATTATGTCGTGAAGAAAAACAAAAACAGAATGATGTGTAAAGAGTGGTCAGTATAATATTACTAGCTAGTAGTTAGTGTATGAGTTCAATAATCATTTATTCTAGATACTTGTTGTATATTACTTATTCTCTATGATATTCTTATGTTTTAAGCCCTCCTCCCCCCCAAAAAAAGAACTTACTTCAACTAATTTCGATTTTTCATTAACAATATTTTCAAGTTTTTTAACTGCTATATCAAGATATTTAGTTGCAATTGTTTCATTAATTTCTTCTGCTCCAAAATTGGCGGTTTTATAAATCTATAAAAATAATAATAAAATATGTTACATAATACATTTTGTTTTGATTCACTAATGAACATAACATGATCTATAAGCAAAGATAGATAGTGTCTAGCAGTGAAATCCAGTTTGACGCCAGTTTCTTCCTACTTAGGACTCCTCAGATGGATGTACACCTACATCTCAGAGTTGACACTCACTTTGGGACTCGAACTCAGTACCGTTCGCTCTAAACTTCATCTCGTTATTCACTTACCTACTGAGTCATGATAGCCACTTGCTTGTGCAATGAGGTGAAGTTTAAATTCACTTGGTATTGTATGGTTGAATCTTCTCATTGACGTTTAGGACTGAAATTGATCAGTCTCTTATTGGCCATATGTGCATACTGTAAGTATTGCCTTGATATAGCCTTAATTCACAAGCATTGTAAGCAAAGGTGAATAGTGGCTAGCAGTGGAATCCAAGAGGCGCATTTCGTCCTATTTGGGACTCTTCAGCTGGATGTACCTGTATCTCAGACTATGCACATATGGTCAATAAGAGACTGACCAATCGCAGTCCTAAAGAATAGGAAGATTCAACCAAACAATACTAAGTGAATTTAAACTTCATCCCATTGTACAAGCAAGTGGCTATCAGGACTCATTGGCTAAATGGATAACGCGATGGCGTTTGAAGCGAAAGTTACTGAGTTCGAGTTCCAGAGTGAACATCAACTCTGAGTTGCAGATACATCCAGCTGACGAGTCCCAACTAGAACGAAACTCGCGTCCTGGATTCCACTGCTAGCCACTATTCACCTTTGCTTACAATGCTTGTGAATTAAGGCTATATCAAGGCAATACTTACAGTATGCACATATGGCCAATAAGAGACTGATCAATTTCAGTCCTAAACGTCAATGAGAAGATTCAACCAAACAATACCAAGTGAATTTATAACATGATCTAGTTTCAAATTTGTAATTAAAATGTCAATTTATTACGAGATTGAAAATCTCAATCACTTAGTTACTAATAATTAGAATTGCCTACTTCACTTATATCGTTTTAAACAAGGGGACTATATTGTTTACATCAGTAATTTGTATAACCTATATTCGTATTTAACGTTTATAGATGAGTGAATCACTTTGTTATAACTTCTAGCCTTGTATCGTATCAATATGTAGACGTAATGATACCGCCAAATAGAGGATAATGACTTATCGACCAGAATAACGACACATAAACCCGTACGATCAGTTTTAGAGTCCTTATCGGTTCTTCTTCCTGCCTAGTCATGCCTGTTGAATGTAGAAACACCAATCTCAGCCTACGAGATATGAATCATGTATTTTTAAACATACTGGGTTTATATACAAACCAAATAGACCACACTACACCACAAAGTAGAAAATAACATTTGTACAAGATCAAGCCAAAAGTGACTGTGAATGTGGGAGATTGTAATGAATAGACTGGGCATAACTTAAGAACAGTAAATTGTATAATAATAGTCTATGGGTCAAAATAAAGCTTATAATAAGAGAAACATGAATATACATAGTTTAGCTACTTAACAATTATATAATAGGAAATATATGTATCGTATTGGTCAATAAATGGATCCCAACCGTTGCCATTCATTATTCTCGTCGGATGTCACCCTTCAAGAATTGTAACACAATTTAACACATTGTTAGGTTTAAATAACGGTACGACTTTACAGTGTTTTTAAAGTAAATAATTCTACTTGGGAAAATCCTTTGTCAGTAAAATAGTTTACTGTTTTGTAAAATAAAATTATTATAAATAAAAGATAAGTAGAAGACGAATTTCGGGAAATTAAATCTTTCGTGTTACCTTAAAAGCAAATGAGTGAAATTATACGTGACTGTTATGAGAATATGTGGAACCATCAGTCAAACAACTATGGAATATACAATGAACATTGTAAGCAGTCATGTGTTTGATGGAGTTTTATTCTCTGAGTGGGATGGTTTGGTCGTGGAGCTTTCATCATTCTTCTAAACAAGACCATCAGCCCAAACTTTAAGTAAACTTCTACCTGAAGTTTGCACTGATAGTGTTGTTCAGAAGAATGATGAAAGTTCCACGACCAAACCATCCTACTCAGAGAATAAAACTCCATCAAAATCATCCACCTGAGCTACAAATCTTCTCCGTCATCTCTAGCAGTTCTATGTTTAAAATCAATCAACCCTGTATAAAACCGGAAGTAATCAAAAGAGTTACTCAATAACATGAAATTAGTGAGAATAGCTGCGATGGAGCTATAGTATAAGTCATTAAAGACATCATTCTTATGAATACATTCCTCTGTGTTCTGATTAGTTAAACAATATTTGATCCACCTCTAGATCAACTGAAAGACCACTTAATATTGAGATTTGATTATGTTTGTTATTCTGGAATTCGCTCAATACGTAACATCTGAATAAGCATAACGTAACTGATTGCACTTGATCCAGGATGATCAGTAGATTTACATAGTCAGAACAACTATTTTCTAAATAAACGAGAATGTCTTACAGCTTCATCAGTGAATGTATTATCAGAAGAACTATGCGTAGTTACCTTAGTAAGTGATTTTTTTCGGACCATCTGCATTTGATCAGTTTGCCTGGATAGGAATATCAATCAAGTCTGTATCAGTTTTTCTGTTTTACAACTATGTATGTTCCATTTCCCACGAAATAAAAAGCACCAACTTTAGGTCTTTCATTATCAAAAGTTAACCAATCGAGTCCCTGTTTAGTAAATGATGCTTTTTTTCAAATTCAGTCAGTTCGAGATGTAAAAGGAGTTTCGAAGACTATGGATTCCATTTCAATGGGATTCAAAAAGTCAAAAATTTGTTTACATATGCAGTTGGCTATACAATAGTCCTCAATTTCGATAAGATGACTCGTTAGTAGAATGAATTCATGACCTAGTTTAATATCTTGCATGATACTATTAAGCTAACTAGATGGAATATCAGGTTCCATATTCTTATTTCAATCAATTAATGATATAGTTTTAAAACTATAGTAAATACTAAATCTCCACAAAACCCCTTCTATAATTAATGATATGATGAAAACATTCATCAGTGGTATCAGTGATCGTTTATCTCTCTGACAATTTTATCGACTTTGTAGTTATTCGAATTGATTAAATCTCTGAAGATCATTTTAAAGATTATTAAGAGCCTTTTGTACTTCATTATAGTTTGTTCACAAACCATTTGACTAAACTTTAATTTCTTTTCATACATACTTCAAGTAATCAGAAATCAATCAACACACAAGTTATGTTGTAATACCAATTTAAGGAAAATTAGGAGCTCTATAAGCAAAGATGGAAAGTGGCTAGCAGTCGAATCCAGGACGCGAGTTTCAATCTATTTGGGATTCGTCAGCTGGATGTAACTGCATCTCAAAGTTGATGTTCGCTCTCTATCTTTGCTTAGAATGCTTGTGGCTTCAGGCAATATCGAGGCACATATGCCAACAAGAGATTGATCAATCGCAGTCCTAAATAACAATTGGAAGATACAAGTAAACAACATCAAGTGAATAGAAATTAGTAGATCGTTTTATAAAAAATGCAGTACTTGTAAGATCTGTAATTGATTCTATAAGAATATTTGAACTTTTGACATAGAACATGTATTGAACTTACAGACTTTAAATATGGTTCACCAGTTATAGTGTGCAGTTCACTGAAAGATTTACTCAGTTCAGTGACCCATCTATCGAAACTGAAGGATAAAAAAATGAAAATAAAAAAAATGAGTAATGGAATGGAAGTGAATTCCTTTGGTACATAGATACAATTTTCATTCTAACAACCACGTGAAGCGTTAAAGAGCGCCATTAGAACTTATGAAAGAGCTACCTACTGCGATTATGCGGTTAGAGATTCTCATTTCTATAGATATCGGAAGCCGTATATTAAATTTGTATGTTGGAGAAATTGCCGTAGAACGCCTGGCGGTTTCTCACAGCCAACTAGACGAAGGAGGTAAATTGATTAGTGTTATTATATTTTTCATGAAGGACTTCCATGCACACTCAATGTCTGGCCTTCATCTTTTGTAAGTTTATTGAAGGTTACTGGACTGCTGTTCGTGGGAATGTGCATCACAATCATGAGTGTCATTCCCGGAGGTACGATAGTAATTCTTGGATGCATCGATTAATGGAGGCTGAATTGGAAACAGTGAGACCGCTTTTGATATCTGGGACAGCAACATTCAATATTATGCACTTTGCATACCAATCTTATGAAAAGCGCCTGAATGCTGAAGATGTTTTTAATGTGCGCCCCAACGTGTTCCCACAGGCCAACCTTCCTGGTAAGTAATGTGTATATTTATATTGTAAACGTTAAGTGATTACGCCAAATTGAAAGGTCACATCATGTCACTTGGTGGTCTTTGTTATTACCAATTCGATGAAGATAATTGTCTGCTGTATTTTTCTTCTTCGCCACTGCAGACCAAATAAATGTGTCAAGTCGTTTTCTTGATGTTGTTGGTTTTGATGGGACATACAAAAACAATAACGAGAACCTATATTTGTCTCAGGTTGTAGCGCTGGTTATGAATTTCATGGCAATACCTGTTTGTATTGCATTTATAAGCCACTAAACATTGACTTTGCTTTCTCATTTCCTGTCGTTCTTTTGCCGATCAACTAACAATATAGATGTTGTTGGAATTGTTACGGATGACTCACCTGCAATAGCTGCTGCCATAACGCAGGTGTATCCTAATTCCCACCACATTTTGTGTCGCGTACACCTAATTCGTAATTTCATAAATAGGGTAAGTTTTTCGTTCTTTGGCATTAACCCAATTACCGTCATTGTAGACGCCGTTAACCTTGTCTGCAGCCAAATAAAAAATTATTTCAGGTGACAGAATGTTTGCTCATTACCACTTGAGCACACACATTCAAAAACAAGTTCACCAATCACCAATTCCTAAACTTTTTTACCACACCCTTAAATTTCTAATCAATGAGTGGTAGGGGATCACAATGGCCGTGCAGTTAATGTCAACCCTGATTTTCATTTCTCATACATTATAGACATTCATTTATCTCGACCCATTAATCTATCTTTCACATCTACTTAAGAGATACATTGTGATAAACTTTTACCTCGGATCGGATTGAAGTTGTATGATGATTGAGATTTTTCAATCACAGATGATCACCTGTAGCCCTGACAAGAGTTAATTCAGAGTATTAGTCAAGATAAATCAGTAACTTGATAAGAATGTAAGAGTTTCTTAGACTGTATGCTTCGTTTAAGTATGACGTAGATGAACTCATTTTCTCAAAATCTTAATAGTTTAAAAGGTTCACATATATGACTCTAATGTGTCGTGGGATCATCTTCATTCATTGATAATTTAAAGCATCGATAGTAGGTGTCCAATAGATGACGATTTCTTCAAATGATCTGTTGAATACATTCTGTTGAATACAGTATCATACTAATTGTTGATAAACCAGTTAGTGATCACAATAATTTCATCAGTTAAAGCAGTGTGTCCATTATCAAACTTTCAGGAACTAACTAAATCAACTAAGTTAGCCTAGTCCAACCATCAGAACATAGTTTACTACGATGAATTATATAGACCAAGACAGTACAGTGAAAACGTAATTAACAACGTGATGTTTCGACAGCTCAACAGAGAGTGTTGGTCATTGTATGTCATATTTACTTAATTCCTCGATCCTCTGAATGACAAATTTCTCTTTACTTCCATCTTGTTCCAGTTTTGATTTAATATTTCTTTACCGTATGTCTAAATGAGTCAACATTTAAAGTAGGATTGGTAATCACGACAACATTCATCACACTTCTTTAATTTTTATATGACACTTATTAAATCTAACTTTGTTTAAAGAAACAAAACAAATGACTTGATCATTAAGTCCAATTTTGGCATACTTCAGTAACTGTTCTTCTTGTTATATTCAAGAAGTTTACATCTTTATCCAAGTGTTAAGACTATACAAAGAGTGAACAAATTGATGAATTACTAGAATGTAATGTTAGTTATGTCCATAACTAACCAATCAAATCGTTGCTTAAGCTCCCACCACGTTAACATGGTCTGATGTGTCTGTAAACTATCCCTGTTGCATGTGACCTACCAATTGAAAGACATTATTATCCTATTATATTAGTGTGACTCATAAATTTATTCATTTTATTAAGACACGCAATACTGGTCGGTATGTTTGTGCGTTTCACTTAATGACTGTAATTCTTTTATTATTGTACTAATCTAATTGTTTTTATGTTCAGAAACAGATAAAGTTTAAAGCCAAGTTGTCCTTGTTCTGACTATAGCTTTCACATAGACTCTGGGATCGCCAGTATCGCGTTTACAGTTTTAATAGTATATCTGTAGGACAAAATAAATCCTACATAGTTTCGACCAGTATTTCATCAAAAATTCACACATTGAGTACTGTTAAATGTCGATGAAGAATCATAAAACGGATCAGATTCCTGAATTGTCTCCCCATTATTCGGACACTCATAATGATGACCAGTTTGGAGGAAATAGCTGTCGAATGGATCCCTTGTTAGAGTTAGAATTAGCTAAAATACGCTTAACTCAGACAGAAAGAGAAATCGAGTTAGAACACTTACGTCAGAAGGGAAGAGAACATTATAATCAAGCTGTGGCTGGCAAAGCGATGTACAAGTCTACATTTGCCTCACCTGCAGTTGATATTCCTCCTGAAAAGGATTGGATAACAATGATATCTAGAGCTTTAGACCTACCAAAGAGAGAGATTATAAGGTTTAATGGCAATCCCATGAACTATTGGAGCTTCATACGAAATTTCGAAGACTGTTTTGACGAAAGAGTTGGATTCCGATCTAGGTTAAATTATTTGATTCAGTATTGTGATGGTGAAGCTAAGGCTACCATTGTTCACTGTGCATTGCTTGAGCCAGAAGAAGGCTACCGAAAGGCGTTAGAGCTTCTCGAGGAAGCATTTGGTCAGAAGCATATCGTGGCCCATGCATTTATTGATAAGATGCTGAATATCCCTGCTATTAAGGGGACTGATCCAGATGGTTTAAGAAGACTGTCTCGTGAGATGCATGTTTGTGAGCTCACACTCACGCAGATGAACTATGTATCCGATCTTAATTCTACAAAGACCATCGAGTGTATGTTCTTAAAACTCCCACTGCATTTGCAGAGAGAATGGGTTAAAGTTGCATCTAAGATTCTTAAGACAGGTAGAGAGCCTTTGTTCAAGGACCTTTGTGAATTTGTGAAGGAGCAATCAGACATTGCTAATACTAGGTATGGATTACTTGTCAGCGGTGATATTTCTAACCGCAACCAAAGGCAATCAGTTGCCGTTACAAAAAGGCCCTTTGATTCAGAGTACAAAGCCAGAGTGTCGTTTGCTAACACGAGTGAGTCTGTTGTCTCCCCACACGTAGGACCAAGAACTCTTGGGTTATCATGTTTGTTATGTAATGGAAACCACCCCTTGGACCAATGCGAAACGTTTAGAGATAAGGATGTTAGTGAAAGAATAGAATTTGTATTGAGGAAGAAGTTATGTAATGTCTGTCTGAAGGCGAACCATATAGCAAGAAACTGTCGAGCACCGCGATCATGCGCTGTCGATGGGTGTGGTTGGAGACACCATACCTTGTTACACAGAAAGCGGGAGGAGCAGAGCGATAGTAACAGTAATGTCCATATTAATACCCAACTCTGTACGGAAGAAAGTGCTAAGCATGTACAGGGACAAGTAGCATTTGCGATAGTGCCCGTATTGGTAAAAAATGGAGAAAGATCATTTCAGACTTGCGCTTTCTTAGATAGTGGCTCAGATGCTTCGCTTATTACAGAAGATCTAGCTATAAGGTTGGGTTTAGAGGGAGAGTCCAAAACGCTTTTACTGAAAACGCTAGATAGCCAGTCCACATTTCATTGTAAAGAGGTTCAAATAGAAGTCTCCTCCCTGGATTCTTCTTCATCATTTAGAATTCCAAAGGTATGGACAGTCGAGAGATTACCTCTGTTACGCAGGACGGTACCAACAACATCTCAGATGGTATCATGGTCGCACTTGCGTGGTGTGACCCTCCCGACAGTTGACGATGAAGACGTCAAGGTACTGATAGGTTGCAATGTACCTGAGGCACATGAGATAGAAGAGAAGAGGGTGGGAAAATCTAATGAACCATACGCTATAAAAACTCCTTTAGGGTGGACGTTGTTTGGACCTTACATTGAGACCACGAGAAATATGGGTATCATAAATTATCTATCATCTAAAGAGGAACTAGAAGCTAGATTGGACCAGCTATATAAGATGGACTTCGAAGAAGACCCGAACCATCGTGTGCCCATGTCGGTTGAAGATCGTAAAGCCTTGGATACTATGTCCAAATCTATACAGTTAGTGAACGGGCATTACCAGATAGCTTTACCCTGGCGTCACCAGCAAAGTCTACCTAATAATAGAAAACTAGCGATGAGTAGATTAATTTCCTTGAGAAACCGATTTATCCGTGACCAGAGGTTGCACAAAGAATATATTAATGTGATGGCTCAGTATGTTGAAAAGGGTTACGCAGAAAAGGCTTCAGGGGACTTTATTAGATGTCGAGTTTGGTATCTACCGCACCACCCAGTCTTCCATCCGAAAAAGCCTAATAAACTAAGAATCGTATTCGACTGTGCAGCACAATATGCCGGGACATCCCTTAATAAAAACTTGTATTCTGGTCCAGATTTAGTTAACAATTTGGTAGATGTCTTCACCAGATTTCGGCGACGACCAATAGGCCTCATGGCAGATATTGAAGCTATGTTTCATCAAGTGATTGTTCCGTCACAGGATCGTGACGCCCTTAGATTTCTATGGTGGCCGCAGGGTGACATAAGAAATGAACCAGAGACCTATAGGATGAAAGTGCATTTGTTTGGTGCGACCTCCTCACCCAGTTGCGCAACGTTTGCTCTACAAAGAACTATTCTAGATAACGAAGCTAAGTTTCTTGAATGTATTATACAGACAGCGAAGGAACAGTTCTACGTTGATGATTTATTAACCAGTGTCGATACGTTGGAAGAAGCTAAATTAGTATATTCACAGCTGAAGGAAATGTTACGTTTAGGGGGTTTTAATCTAACCAAGTGGGCCAGCAACAATGTTGAATTAATAAAGTTTATTTCAGAGGGAGACCATATAGACAGGAACGTAGATATTTGTTTATCTGTGGAAGAAAATGAAAGGATTCTAGGAAAAGAGTGGAATGTTCGAACGGATAATATCTTCAGGATGTACAAGTTGGATGTGACTCCTGCAAGGAAAACCATTTTGTCGTATGTAGCATCTATATTCGACCCAGATGGGTTTATAGCTCCAATTGTTTTACCAGCTAAATTAATTTCGCAAGATGCTTGTCGGCTAAATCTTTCATGCGACGAACTTCCTAGAGAGTGCTCTGTAAGATGGAACTGTATGCTCAGAGGTATGAAGCGCTTAAGTAAACTGTTGCTTCCAAGATGTCTCGTACTAGGATTATACAAACCACTACCTACTCAGATTTATCGCTTTGTCGACGCCACAGAATTCGCATATGGTGTTGTGGCGTATGCTCGTTTTAAAGATGTCTCGTGTCAAGTTCATCGTTCCTTTTTATTAGCCAAGTTCAGGGTTGCTAAGCCAAAAATAAAAGCACCATGTTATCATAATCCCAAAACAACTCTAAAAAAGCCTAAGAAAAGGAAGGTCACCAAGCCGAAAGTGAAGACACCGAAAAAGCCAAAGGTCACTTTAACAAAGAAGTCAGTAAATAAGACCGTGAAGAAGCAGACAGCACATATTCGCCGTGGTATTGTACATGGTGTTGGGAAAGACGCCGTTGTGCGAGTTGTGAATAAGAGTAAGGATGGTTCTGATAAATTTAAAAAAGCCAATGCTAATCGTAGACAGATTATGTGTAGTTGGAACCAGAATAAGATAGCAAATGCTCTTTTAGAAAGAGGTTGTGAATGGCGTTTTAAACTTCCTAGAGCTAGTCATCGAGGCAGTGTATGGGGACGCATTATAAAGTCGATAAGAAGGATTCTACAATCACTACTGTTTCAAAAGGTATTGACGGACGAGTCTTTGGAGATGTTTTTAATAGAGATTGAAGGGATAATAAACAATCGACTATTCGTAAAGCTAGTTAACGACTGTGATGACCTGGATGCACTTACGCCAAATAAGTTATTGTTAGTTTACAGAGGTGTATCATTCGACGAAGCGCAGATGAGTAAAACGTGCTTATATAACGAGAGATGGAAAGAAGCTGAAAAACTAGCCAACCTATTCTGGAACAGGTGGTTACGGGAGTACCTACCAACCCTTCAGGCGAGATCTAAGTGGTTGGACATGAAAATGAATTTACAACCAGGAGATTTATTGTTAGTAAACAATATTGGCTCACCAAGGAATCTGTGGCCGAAAGCTATAGTTAGACGGGTCAATTATGGTCCAAATGGACGAGTCAGAACAGTTCGACTGAAGAGATCAGCCGGGATATGCGGAAACTGTCTCTTTGGAGAAGCCGATTATATAGACGTGACAGTAATGAAGCCTGGATGTGGTGTTCGCTTGGGGGGGAATGTTAGTTATGTCCATAACTAACCAATCAAATCGTTGCTTAAGCTCCCACCACGTTAACATGGTCTGATGTGTCTGTAAACTATCCCTGTTGCATGTGACCTACCAATTGAAAGACATTATTATCCTATTATATTAGTGTGACTCATAAATTTATTCATTTTATTAAGACACGCAATACTGGTCGGTATGTTTGTGCGTTTCACTTAATGACTGTAATTCTTTTATTATTGTACTAATCTAATTGTTTTTATGTTCAGAAACAGATAAAGTTTAAAGCCAAGTTGTCCTTGTTCTGACTATAGCTTTCACATAGACTCTGGGATCGCCAGTATCGCGTTTACAGTTTTAATAGTATATCTGTAGGACAAAATAAATCCTACATGTAACATCATAAAATAAATCTAACCGAATCTGCCTCCAAATCCCCTGATACGGCCGAGAATGGGAAGAGTACGCTCTCCCTTTCCAGATGCTCTCACATGGACACGCGTACACAACCACTGACAGGGAAGTCCTACTCACTGCCTTCTCGTGGTATTACTGTTGTATACGAAATTGAGAGGACGAAAAACGAATGTTCGGCGCTTTAACCGAGTTGGTGGATACGGAAAGTCCACCTAGGAGAGTTGGAAAACCCTGATTACAAACCAATGGTGCACATGAGCTTCAGTATCCTGAAGGAACAAATGTCGAATGAATCAGTCGTTGGTCACCGGCTACCATGGAACTGCATCTTCTTACGATGCTCCACTGCCTTGTGGATCAGACCTTTAGATCGGAGGCTCCAGGTGTGGCCCCTAAGAAAACCACCTGCTGCGGTCTGGGCACCCGGACAGTATCACAGCCCTTACACAAACCAAATGAGATTTGTGTGGTGCATATATATCTGGTGCTCCTTTGTACCAATATTTATGTGTTTAAATAAGTAAATAAAAACCTTTTTCCATATAGAATTATAAGTTTAACAATAAATATCAGAATGGGAGTTTGTGGAGATTGAAGTAATTAAGAAGTTCAATTGATGAATCGATCTAAGCTAGACCATCATTGAGAACCTGCAATCACTGGACGGATGTTTCGTTTTAGTATGGCGCTTCTCAGCAATGTGCATCCATGATCCTGAATCGGGGACTCGAACGCAAAACCTTCGGTCTCTCACACGAACACTTAAAATCTAGACGTAAAGGTATATGACGGACTAAAAATAAACGTATACCCTATGAAAATTTCAAAATCATTTTCTTATCAAAAGAATTGTGCTAGTTATCATGGTGCTATTTACAACCAGAAGTTTGCTTCTAAGGAAATTTGTTAAATTTACATAACCTCCTTGCCTTTTACATTAACTGCTGCGATAAGAATTATGAATGGTACAGTTTGAGAACTATTTATGGATCAATACTATGTCTATATCTTTATCGTATAATTGCTAAATAACTAAACTACTCATATTCGCGTCCCTCTTATTATAGGCTTTATTTTGACTTATGGACTATTATTATACGACTTGCCACTCATGAATTATGCCCTGTCTATTAATTACTATCTTCCTTATTCACAGTCACATTTGGCTTAAACTCGTACAAATGTTGCTTCCTATTTCATGGTAAGATATGGTCTGTGTGGTTGGTATACAAACTCAGTATGTTTGAAATACAAGATTCATATCTCGGAGGCTGAGATTGGTGTTCTGGACTTAACTGGCTGGGCTAGGCAGAAAACATAATCGATAAAGACTCTAGACCGCTCATATAGGTTTTATGTGTCATTGATTCGATCGATAATTCACTACTCTCTAATTGACGGTATTCACAATTGATTGATCACTGGGTGGTGATCAATGTCAGGCGTGTCAAGTCCGTCTTAGTGTTCATCGAATGCTATTGATCAAGTTGCAATGTGACCACTAGTCTATGTGGCTCAACACTGCGCCCACTATGTTGAGATAAGATGGTGGTTGGAGGTGGTCAACAGGAAACCCTGGACTCGGGTTTCGTATTACTTGCAACTCGTCAGCAAGGTGTTCTTTTAATCTTGAGGAAACTGCTGCTTCCTGACGGATTCGATCCCGTTTCGCCCAGCTTCACAGTCAGAGACGTTACCACTGAGCTATTCGGGACGCGACCGACCTCCTGTAGGACTGAGCTGTAATCACAATTGATTGATCACTGGGTGGTGGTCAATGTCATGTGTGTTAAATCCGTCTTAGTTTTGATCGAATGCTATCGATCAAGTTGCAATGTGACCACTGGTCTATTATTATCACAGTATACATTAACAGCGCATCCAGGCAACAAGATATAACACTCAGTTACTAGCATCATAATTACTTTATTATATTTATTATACTTACTTTTGTTTTATATCAATATAAATTTGTTTATCATTCTCGAAACTTCCAGAAATCATTAAAATTGATGATAAAATCATAAAAATGGATAAATACATGACCAAAAGTAATAAAAGAAATCTCCCTTGTAACTAATCCTTCAAAGAAATCTTCTTTTAGAATATGATCATCATCATAAAAGAGAAATGTGAATATGTAATTAACTAGCTTTCTAATTATTGATTCATTCAATAAATCAATAAATTTACCTAATAGAGATAATGTCTAAGTTTAAACATTTTTGATTGGTTAATTCATAAGTAGAGAACAACCAATCAGGGAAGAAATCACGTGAATTAATGGTTTGAGAATATTATTATTATTATTATTTTCCCCCCTTTATTCCCATATGTATTGATTAAATTTACTTAGATTTAATTTAATATGGTTAATGTTTGTTGTTTTTCATAGATGAAATCGTGAGTCAATTGAAGGTAGGCGACTATGGAAAACCTGAAAGCACTGGACGGCCGTTTCGTCCTATTGTGGGACTCCTCAGCAGTGCGCATGCACGATCCCACTTCGCGAGATTCGAACCCAGGACCTACCATTCTCGCGCCAGAGCATTTAACCGATAGACCACTGAGATGGCCGGCATTCAACGGTGTTAATGTTTAACTTCAACCAACGGTCTAGCTTCAATTGACTCATGATTTTAACTATGAAAATACTGAAATCTCCACAAAACCCTTTCTGTTTGTTGTTTTATTGAAGAGCTCTATGTAGTAGAAACTTATTGTTTACTACTTATAATGATGAATGAAATTATTTTTCAAAATATCGAAGTAATAAAATAATTATTTTTTAATCTTTAGAATTAGGAAGAAGCGGTGGAAGTGAATAGGATAGACATTGAGGAAAACAGTTAACTGTGTTACATGGTAGGCCCATACATGGAATCATAAAAAAGGTCAAAGGAAAATAAGAAGACCAAAGAACACATTACGCCGAGAAATGGAAACAGATATGAGAAGAATGAACAACAATTGGATAGAACTAGAAAGGAAGGCGGAGGACAGAGTGGTTTGAAGAATTCTGGTCATTGGCCTATGCTCCATTGGGAGTAACAGGCGTAAGTAGGTAAGTAATCTCTAGAATACTGAACTGGCATCCAACGGTGTTAATGTCTAACTTCAAGTAATCCAGGAAATTGAGCCACCGTTAGACATTAACAATGTAGGATGCTAGCTCAGTGATCTAGAAGTTAAAAGTTTGCACGCGAGACAGAAGATCCTGGGTTTGAATCGTGCGAGCGCGATCGTGGATCCTCACTTCTGAAGAGTCCTACAATAGGATGAAACGGTCATTCAGTGCTTTCAGGTTTCCCATGGTGGGGTAGCTTCAATTAAATCCTGAATTCAACTATAAAATATTATTAATCAGTAATTCACTGCTAAATGTTATTAGTAATTGAGAATTCATTTAACTCTGACTTGAGATTGAGTTAACTAAATGAAGAAATCATATTCAAATGTTAACTTATGAAGGTAAAATAAATGATGAAAAAGAGGTTGGTTATCTTAACACTACTTAAATAAACTACTTGCAAATGTTTTTCATGAGAAACATAGTTCAAATTTGTTAAGTATATGGGAACTGAAACATTTGAAAATTCTCAGCTCGAATCCATCAAGAAGGATTTCTAATGGTGCATTAAATGATAATAAAGAAAACAATCAACTACTTGAAGTGTCTGAGTTCTGTCAAATGTAATGATGAAATGATGTCCTACCTATATACTAGTAGGTCAAATTCTGAAGTTCCACCATGGTGATCATAATGTCTCTTGTATCTTATCGAATAATGCTCTTCAATTTGTGCTCTCTCTATCACTACCTCTCTGATTTCCATTCGATAAAATCTATTGATTATAGTTCGATTTCCTTTTCACCTTGATGTCATTTACTCGTATATTAACCCAGACTGTTTTTGATATGATCGTATATGTGCTAATCACCAACATGTTTATTGTGTCTGTAACTTATTTTGTATGACCGTAGATGCCAACTCACGCTTAATTGAATTGAGTTGGCTCACATGCTTTCTCCTATCCGCTTCGCTTCGCTCTCTCCTCTTCTCTTCGTTTTCCTAATCGTCTGTTATAGATCTACGATTGTGTGAAGAATGGGTACTTGAAATCCATTCTCGTGTTTGACTTATTTTAATTCCCTTATTCACTAGCGCGAGTTAATTCGATGATTATATACGAGGGTATTCAGGATGAATATTTCGATGACAATCATTGATACGACATAACCGGAGTCAAATATCAAGCCACTAAAGTATTTTCTTTAAAAAAATTTTGAACAGAGCTATGTCATGAACTTGAAGTAGACGTATATGTTTGTTCTCTTTTAAATGAAGATACCGATAAAATTAAAACTGTTTAAAACACTTTGAGTAACAATCCAAGTCTATTTTAGATTCATTTGCCTCATTCAAAATGGACGATGTTACTCCATGAATGGATTTGCCGGTATTTGACTTTTCTACAGAGAATGAAATCATAGAACGTGTTTCTGTATCAGTAACCTTGAAATTCTGATCATCCCATCTTGGTGACTGACAAATTAATGTCGGCATGGATAAAAAAGGCTCTCTTGGTTTTAGCCATAATACGTTATCTGTAGTGTAAGAGAAATGTGTGTCTACTGATTTGAAGGTGAGTGTGTTTCACAACAGTTCTCTAAATATTTCTTTGTGCCAATGAAACATGGCCCATAAAAGTAGAAGGTGGTTGTATATTGCAAGTATTTGATAAAATCTATCTACGAAATATCACTTGCGTCTGATAATATCATGGGGTGACTAATCTGTTTTGTAAGGCTACTAAACGTCTTATGATAGCTTTATTACTACTTATAAGTAGTATAAAATATACAAAATAATTTTCAAATCGGAACACTAAATGGAGTTTATAAACGACATGACTTTATGAACATATGTCACAACGTGCATAATTTCCAAATTAGCTATTTTTACGTCTTCAAAAGAAGATTCATATTAAGTAGTAGAACGATTATTATTTAGAGAATCATCAGTAACAGTTTGTCCCACATGACAGCTTTTTAATGAAAAAAACGTAAAAAAATAATCTGACTCAACAAAGCAAGTATAAAACAATATGGAATGTGTTTAATGTATTATCAACTTTTGGGAACAACAGATATACTCTAGTGTTGATTACCACAAACAAAATAAAATATAGACCACGATAGAAAACTTGGAAGCATTGGACGGCTGTTTCGTCCTAGTATGAAACTCCTCAGAAGCACAAATAAACTCCCTCCCAATATAATAATCACGTACTCACGAGTGACCAACTTCAAGAGGTATTTCCTGGAGTTGTAGTGACCTGTGGAGTTCAACCAGATTTGTTGTGAGGCAGTCACACACTCAAGACAATGGTGAACAGTGGTTCAATATCACTTATTGATTGAAGTTAGACACTAACACCGTTAGATGCCGATTGGCTCAGTGGTCTAGAATTTAAGTGTTTGTGCGCAAGACCGATGGTCCTAGGTTGGAATCCCGCTCACTGCTGAGGAGTCCCATACTCTCTCCACTACATTGTTCGTTTTAGGAAGGACCTCCACAACAAAGTAAATCGAACATATCTCACATCATTAAAAATGTTATTCCCTTTTCGACGGTCACCTTGTAGTAGCTGGTCTTATGTCCAACCCACATAGCTTATTCTAGCTTCTAAAAGAACCATTCTTCTCAAGCTACATTTCGACCTTGTTAAGTATTCCTTTATCCAACCCTGACTATTTTTATGTAAGCGTATGTGTGTTCATTCCCTATCTGACCCATTGCACACCCGTAACTTATTTTTGCTTGACTATGAATATCGATTAATGCTTGATTAAATCGAGTTGACCCATACGCCTTCTTCACCGCGCGTCATTTTGTTTCGCTCTCTTCCCTTCACTTCGTTTCTCTGATTATCTATCTAGATCACTGAGTGTACAAAATAAATGTATTCAAAAATCCATTCGTTTATTTGACTCATTTAATTCCGTGATTCACAACTCGATTTAAGTTCATAATTTTATACGAGGATTAGCGACATGTATATCTCAATAGAAACCAGAAACAATCTAAATCAAGTCAGTTATCGGGCCATGAATACCATTATTAATGTATGCATTCTTGATGGTTGCCCTTATAAATGCTCTCCCTTATTAGTATGAACCTTTTTTGCTCTTTCTCTTTTGAATGGATGCTGTTTAATATACTACTAAAATCAATCATTCGTCAATCATTTCTCCAAGTATATTTCAACATATTGAATAGTATATACATATGAAAGGTTATCATTCATCCATGAAGTTTCATACATTCTCATTTTAAGCAGATCGGAAAATTCAGGATCTAATTTCCTGTTGAAAAGTATACAAATTCATATTTATAATCAACCAATGAATAAATTACTTATTCTGAACTTAAAATTTGGAAATACTCATCATTATTTGCTATTGTTTACTTGAATCATCCTATTCATGTTCATGATTGCAAGTGATCAGTCTCTTATTGACATATATGCATATTGGGCGTAATAGTTCGATATCGCCTTATTCACAAGCATTCTAAGCAAAGATGGATAACGACCAGCAGTGGAATACAGGACGCGTATTTCGTCCTATTTAAGATTCGTCAGCTGAGTGTACTTGCATCTCACAGTTGATGTTCACTTTAGGACTCGAACCCAATACTGTTCGCTTCAAACACCACCACATTATCCAATTAGCTACTGAGTCCTGGTGTAGTGAACAAGAACACGTCTGGCTACAATCTAATGTATTTAAACACAAATTACAGACTATCTCACTAAATTCTGATAACCATACAATGAACAGTTAATTTGCAAAATAACAATAAATTATCTCAATCTTCACTGTTCCTTCTGTAAATATCAATCCATCTTCTCTAATTTTATTACTTTTGCATTTTCCTACCAATTGCGTTTCATTTCAATTTTTTCCTTATCGATCTTCTGCCAAAATACATTCTATGTCTGACCATTGCCATATACTATTTATGTGGACATAAGTAGCCAACACCACACTCGTCCCCCCCCCTTTAAAGCATTCATTCTTGCGGTGGTTCTGCTCGCCCTGAACACTATCTTCTTTTACTGAAGTCTGTGCCAATTTCTCCGTCAAAATGTCGAGTCTGCGGCGCTTTAAACACTATCACATTATCCACTTAGCTACTGAGTCCTGGTTTCAAGTCCCACTGCTAACCACTATCCATCTTTGCTTAGTATTCATCATTAATCATTCTAATAGATTACATTATTAAGTGTTCTATTATATTATAGACTAGATTTACAACTTATCATCACACATTACTTACATTGAATATTAATAGCAGTTAATGTTTAAAATCAATATAGTGATTATTCTGTATCCTCTCTCTCTCTCTCTCTCTCTCTGTCTTCTTTTTTTTGTTGTTGTTGTGGTTGAATAGTTTCGGAAGTAGTACAACTTTTTTTTCTACTATAAATGTAACAAATTTTTTTTACATCACATGCAAATCAAAATAATAAGAAAAAACAAAAGTGAGCATAGCAACATAACATTTACGTAAACACACACATATAAACATACATACAAACACACACATACACACACCATCATACTGGCGAATTTATTATTTTAAATGTCAGCAAAAATTTACTTTTTTTTATTTTTTTTTTTAGAAAAACTGCATATCAACTAAAGGTGTTGAAGATAGACGTAATAAATTAATGACAGTTAGATTGAAAAACAAACTTCTTTCTATGTCATATTTAATATATAAAGTTATTTATAAAATTATTTTAAAAAAATGTGTAATTCAATTAACAAAACGTGTTATACTTCTTCGTTTTTTTTTGTTGTTGTAAAATACTGACTAACTCCAAGCAGACTCTGGATACTAAGAAAGTCGAAATGCCTCAGTTACTAAGTTGTAAGGTGACTTGAAGAAAAGGTATTCTTTTTTTTTTGAAAATGGGGGGAGGGGGGTTATGGAGATCTAGTAAAAACCTTGAAAAAAAAAACAGCCAAAAAATGGCTTTGGAAACATTGAACAACATCATATTCAATCAGCATTCAATAGAAGTTTTGCCAGAAATATCTAGTAAGTGGAAAGTCATATGTCGCGTTTCTGATTGAATGATTACCTATTACTGCTACTATGTTTAATAGCATTCCAGAATTTTCAGGAAAACTCAAGACCATCTAAAATACTATAAATACCGTAGATTTTTTTTATATATGAATAAACATTTGGAGTAAAGCGTATTCTTCCATATTTCACGCCTTGTCTCTCGTATTCAAATTGCTGTGTATATTTAGTGTGGAAGATTACTGGAGAGCTTAGTAATCGAATCTAACGTTCACTTAGAAGACTTATCAATTATAAACTACGAAAATCATAAACTTAGTATAAGCATCACACTTTACTTTATTGTCAATTCATACTTACTTACTTACTTACTTACTTACTTACTTACTTACTTACTTACGCCTGTTACCCCTTGTCGAGGAGCATAGGCCGCTCACCAGCATTCTCCATCCAACTCTGTCCTGAGCCTTCCTTTCCAGTTTAAATGGATTGAATAATTTTTTCTGATTAGCGTTTTTTTAGCCAGTTAGCTTTTCTAAGGGATGGGGTCACTAACCCTATGCCCAACTCTCCTCCTTTACCTGGGCTTGGGACCGGCAGTAACTCTAGAAGAAATACTGAAAGTGATAAACTATCATAAGGTCATACACAGAGTACTAAGGTATCACATTGTTTTCTCATCGTCCTGTTTAAATCCTAGTGAAGATTAAAGAAGTACGGGTAACTTCTGGGATCTATTAATGGACTAATATTCTATAAATATTCTTAATGTACACTTATTCAGTGATTGGATTGTATGTATCTATATTCCTCTTATCATAAGCTTCATTTTTACTTATAGGTTATTATTATCATACGATCTACTGGTCTTAAATTATGTTCAGTTTATTAATTATCGTCTCCCACAATCATAACTACGTTTTGACTTGATCTTGTATACATGTTATTTCCTATTTTATGGTGTGATGTGGTCTGTCTAGCTGGTAATATAAACAAGCGTTCTGGACTCAACTGGAAAAGCTAGGCGAACAAAGGACTAATAAAGACGCTAGGTTGCTCATTCCAATCGAACGTCATTGGTTTGGAATAGTACTAAGATTGAATAAGTCGTGTTCCGATTGGCGAATGAATCACGTGATAACTAGCTGAGCTTCAAGTCATATCAAAAACACTGACTGACTGATTAATGAAGACTTGTTGTCAGAAACTTTCAGTGATCTGTTATACTTCTCTAAAAGTTTGAAATGATCCTTATCAAATGGATTCTATTATTTCTTTGTTTAAATTAAAGACGAGCAAAAACCTGGTGATTACTAGGTCTATTAAGAGGTAGGTAAAAAGCAGTCAATTTTATGAGTATGATAAACGAGATAGAATTTTATTGTTGCTATGTTGTTGAAACTTTTAGCCATAAAAATTACACAATCAATACACAAGATACTGGGAGCGTTTAGTAGAAGTCATCAAGCAAACACTGTCATAAAGAAAGAAGAAAATTATGATGTCCTCTTCTTTCTGAAGGTTCTGTTGATATGATCTTTTTGACAATAAAAGAAATGTTCGTCACAAACCCACTAAATCAAGCAAACTCACTCATTTCAAAGCTATTTGTTGTGGCTTCAGACATTGATTGATATCATTTTCTAAAATTACCAATCGGATCTCTAAGTATGAGTTTTTTCTTCGCTCAGTCTATTATTTCTTTTACAGCCTGATATCCAGGACACTCTATATCAACCTCGAAACGAAGCAAGATAAGCTCTATTTCTTCAGCTTTACTCAAACCTCTATCCCACCCTTTGAGTTTAAAGAGAAGTTAGAAGTCAACTCCCATTATTTCTTTGTTTCGAGCACACTTTAGTTTCACAATATGAACATACGGAACCACATCACACTATGAAATGAAAAATTATAATTATACGTGAACAAGCCAAATGTATCTGTATATAAATCAAGCTATGAATAACTATTAGGCAATACAATAGCAATACTAAGCAGTATAATAAGAGGCAATAAGTTAAATGGAAGCTTATGATGAACGGGATATGCGAACATAGCAGTCTAGTTACTTAGCAATTTTACGGTAAAACTGTCAGTGATAATAATGGTTCAAAAGTTCCAACTTTTATCATATTCGTCCTGTTGTAACAATGTTCTACTGTCATATAAACTAAATCTAGTCGAATGTCTGGTTCATAGGACTAAATTTACTAGCTCTGACGACATCTTCGAAAAGTAACTAAAAGTTATCCATGAACTACCTGTTTTAATGAACATTCATCAAAGTTACTATCGTAGCATACATGGCGAGACTATAATTTATGGAAGAAACAATCAGATTTAGGATATCAGGTCTCAGATTTTGGCACGAAATTCATTCACCTATTTGTCTAAATAGCGTCTTAGGATTTTAGTCGATGTCAGTTCGTGATGAAAACAATAAATCTAAATCCTTACCCTAATCATCAACTGTAAATTATGATTCCAACTGGTTTATGACACTCATTAAGTCCTAATTAGTAGATGCCCATTTTCAAAGTCACTTTAGCGTTGCTTAAAGGTCGTCCATAAATTATAATCTCATCGATATAGCTAGTAAATTAATGATGAGAAGTATGAGAGAGACCTTAGAATTAGCATTCAACGCACCAAGATTATGTCCTTATTTATTTAAGCAACCAATAGGTGAGTTAGCGAAATAATGAAGAGTTGTATAGTTCCACCACCTTTTTGTGTATTCACATACCTTTATTTACATTCGCTTCATTAATTGCTGTGAGGATGGCCCACAGGTAAACTCAAAACAGCTCAGAAAGAGTTGAATATATTCCATCCAATTATCTTTTGCAAGAATATTCCAGAATCTTTATGTGTACTTTCCTTATTGACCAAATGCTAATAACCTCCTGTATGCAGATTAGAGGACTATAATAATGATTTCGTTTTTACTAAAAACTATGAATACTTGACAATTTGTACCACGGTTGACACTGTTTGGAATAACATTCTTTTCACTTGTCTTCTGTCTTCTTATTTGCAAGTTCGAGAGTTCCACTGTTCGAGTGCTCGAATTATACGAGCTATATTAAGAATCTAAGCTCTAGATATAATTTATTTATTATTTGTTTATTTAAACACATGAATATTGGTACAAAAAGGCACCAGATACATACGTGCCACATAAATCTCATTTGATTTGTGTGAGAGCTATGATACTGCCCAGGTGCCCAAACTGAAGTAGGTGGTTTTCTTAGGCGGCCACACCCGAAATCTTTGACCTAATGGTCTGATCCACAAGGCAGTGGAGCATCGTGAGGAGATGTAGTCCCATGGTAGCCGGTGACCAACAATTGATTCATACGCCATTTGTTCCTTCGAGATACTGGAGCCGATGTGCACCATTGGTTTTGAATCAGGGTTTTCCAACTCCCCAAGGTGGACTCGCCGTGTCTACCAACACGATTAAAGCGCCGAACATTCGTTTTTCGTCCTCTCAATTTCGTAAACAACATTAACGCCGCGAGTAGGAAGTGAGTAGGACTTGTGTGGCAGAGGTTATATACGCGTGTCCATATGAGAGCATTTGGAGAAGGAGGGCGGACTCTCCTCACTCTCGGCCGTACCAGGGCATTTTAAGGGGCTCTATAAATAACTATTACTTATCATTACTTTTACATATAATACAAAAGATTTTTATTCAAATGAATAATTTTAAACTTACATTTCTCAATTCTTATTCTGACATAATCAGTTCCTGTAATCCATCCTCGATATAATGTATCTGTTGAATTTCTAGATGATTTCTATCTTTAGGCAAAGTTTTGAAATATACATGTTTAATTCCAATACTTGTGTATTACTGTAGATCCATGATGATAAAATTATTGAGAATAAAGTTTTCCTAACAACGTGTATTCTACATTTATTGATTTCGTCTCTTACTTGTAACAGAAGTCCCTAAAACTCAATTTGAGCTGATTTGAAGAAACGAAGATAAAACTTTGATAGTTAAAGTTGAGATCATGAGTCACTTGAAGCTAAACCACCATAGGAAACCTAGAAGCACTGGACGGCCGTTTCGTCCTATTGTGGGACTTCTCGACAGTCTATCAGTTAAGGGCTCTGGCTCGAAACAGGTAGGTCCTGGGTTCGAATCCCGCGAGTGCGCGATCGTGGATGCGCAGTGCTGAGGAGTTCCATAATAGAACGAAACGGCCATCTAGTGCTTCCAGGTTTTCGATGGTGGTCTAGCTTCAATTGACTCACGCTTTGAAATATGAAAGTACTAAATCTCCACAAAACCCCTTCTGATAGTTAAGTTAATCAGCTTGGAAAACTAAATACTAGAAAAAGCATATAACTGATCTATAAACCTCTTACTTACTTACTTTCGCCTGTTACTTCCAATGGAGCATAGGCCACCGACCAGTATTCTCCAACACACTCTGTCCTGGGCCTTCTTTTCTAGTTCTATCCAGTTCTTGTTCATTCTTCTCATGTCTGTCTAAATTTCTCGGCGTAATGTGTTCTTTGGTCTTCCTCTTCTCCTTTGATCTTCAGGATTCCATGTGAGGGCTTGTCTTGTGACGCAATTGGGTGATTTCCTTTATGTGTGCCCTATCCATTTCCAGCACTTCTTCCTGATTTCTTCCTCCTCTGAAATCCAGCTTGTTCTCTCCCACAGTGACTTGTTGCTGATAGTGTCTGACCATCGGATCCGAAGTATCTTGCGTAGACAACTGTTGATAAACACTTGTATCTTCTGAATAATGGCTTTCGTAGTTCTCCACATCTTCGCCCCATACAGAAGAACTGTCTTGACATTTGTATTGAAAATTCTAACCTTGGTGTTGGTTGACAATTGTTTTGAGCTCCAGATGCTTTTCAGTTGTAAGTATGCTGCTCTTGCTTTGCCGATCCTTGCCCTCACATCTGCATCTGATCCACCGTGCTCATCAATGATGCTGCCTAGATATGTAAAGGTTTTCACATCCTCCAGAGCTTCTCCGTCAAGTGTAATTTGATTGGTGCATATTGTATTGTATCGGAGAGTCTTGCTTTTCCCTTTGTTTATATTGAGACCTACTGCTGCTGAGGCTGCTGCTACACTGGTCGTTTTCTCCTGCATTTGTTGTTGCGTTGATGATAGAAGAGCCTGGTGATCCGCGAAGTCTAGATCGTCAAGTTGCATCCTGCCTGTCCACTGTAATCCGTGCTTTCCTCCAGATGTTGACGTCTTCATGATCCAGTCGATGACCAGGAGAAAGAGAAACGGTGAGAGTAAGCAACCTTGCCTAACACCGGTCTTTACCTCGAATGAGTCGGTGAGTTGTCCTCCGTGGACGATTTGGCAGTTTAGTCCATCATAGGAGTTCCGTATGATATTGACTATCTTCTCAGGCGCGCCGTAGTGTCGAAGAAGCCTCTTTAGTGTTGTCCTGTCCACGCTATCAAATGCCTTCTCGTAGTCGATGAAGTTGATGTAGAGTGATGAGTCCCATTCGATTGATTGTTCCACAATGATCCGCAGAGTTGCGATTTGATCTGTGCACGATCTATCCTTACGAAATCCAGCTTGTTGATCTCGAAGTTGGGCATCTACGGAATCCTTCATCCTGTTTAACAATACTCTGTTGAAGACTTTTCCTGGTATTGAGAGAAGAGTGATGCCCCTGTAGTTATCGCACTTGCTAAGATCACCTTTCTTTGGTATTTTGATCAGAAGTCTTTTTTTCCAGTCTGTTGGTACTTGTTCTTCGTCTCAAATCTTACAGAAGAGGATGTGGAGTATCTTGGCAGTTGCTGCTACATTTGCTTTCAGTGCCTCCCTCGGGATGTTGTCTGGTCCCGCTGCTTTGCCACTCTTGATTTGTCTAATGGTCATGCTGATCTCTTCAATTGTTGGTGGGCCAACATCGATTGGGAGGTCTGTGGGTGCTGCTTCGATGTTGGGTGGGTTCAGTGGAGCTGGTCGATTCAAGAGTTCTTTGAAGTGTTCTACCCACCTGTTTCGTTGTTCTTCAATGTCGGTGATTACTTTGCCTTCCTTGCTTTTCACTGGTCTTTCTGGCTTACGGTAATTTCCAGCAAGTTTCTTTGTCGTATCATACAGTTGTCTCATGTTTCCCTCTCTTGCAGCCTTTTCCGCTGTTGTCGCTAAATCTTCCACATATTTACGTTTGTCGGTTCTGATGCTCCTCTTCACTTGCTTGTTTGCCTCTGTGTATTCGGCTTGTGCCTTGGCTTTTCCGCTCTGGTTCGGCTGGTATTGATTGCTGCCTTCTTGTTCCTCCTTGCTTCAATTTTATCCAGTGTACCAACAGTGATCCATTCCTTGTGATGGTGCTTCTTGTGACCCAGAACCTCCTGACATGTTGAAACGATTGCCTCCTTGATACCTTTCAAGTTGTTCTCCATGGTAGTCCCCTCTCCATTGAGTAGATCATGAAAGGCCTGGAACCTGTTGCTGAGGGTTATGATGAATTTGTTGAGTTTGTCAGCATCTTGAAGAAAGGCCGTATTAAACTTTTGTGATGTTGTCCGCGCCGTTGTCCAGTGCTTCTTGAGTTTTAGTTTCGTCTTGGCAACCAGCGAATGATGATCAGATGCTATATCAGCTCCTCTTCTGGTTCTCACATCCTCCATCGTACTCCTGAACTTTTTGTTGATGCAGATATGGTCGATTTGATTCTGTGTAGTGTGATCCGGTGAAATCCAAGTGGCTTTGTGTATGTTTTTGTGTGGGAATATGGTGCCACCTATGACCAGTTTATTGAAGGCACATAGGTTTGCAAATCTCTCACCATTTTCGTTCCTTTCTCCCAGTCCATGCTGTCCCATGACGTCTTCGTATCCAGTGTTGTCCTTTCCAACCTTGGCATTGAGATCTCCCATCAGAATGGTCAGGTCCTTGGTTGGGCACTTCTCTATAAGATCGACTGCCGCCTATCGTAGAATTGGTTTTTAGCGTCTTCATCGTAGTCGTTGGTCGGCGCATAGCATTGGATGACGTTCATTATAATGCACTCTCTCTTTGTTTTGAAGGAGGCTTTGATGATCCTTGATCCATGAGATTCCCATTCTATAAGTGCATTTTGTGCTTTTCTGGACAGCATCAATGCAACTCCTTGTGTATGTGGGGCATTTTCTTCTTCATGACCGGAGTATAACAGAAGTTCCCCTGAAGACAGTCGTTGTTGTCCAACCTGCGTCCAATGCGTTTCACTGATTCCAAGCACTTCCAGGTTGTATTTTCTCATTTCTGAAGCAATTTGGAAGACTCTTTCGGTCTCACACATTGTCCGGACATTCCATGTACCTATAAAAATTGTCGCTCTGGTTGTAAGAAGGTGCATCGGCCTCATGACTTCCGAATGAACTCGGCTTTCATCATGAGACGTCATAATTATTCCTTCTACTCCCAGGGCAGAGTTTGAATGGTTTGAATGATTTTTCTGGTTAGCGTTTTTTTAGCGAGTTGATTTTCTACGGGATGGGGTCGCTAACCCCATGCCCAACCCTCCTCCTTTACCCGGGCTTGGGACCAGCAGCAACCCCCAGAGGAGCTACAGGCGGAGTTTATAAACCTCTACCACCTTTTTAATTAGCTTTATGTTTTAAGTTTCGAATGAACTGGAATATGTAAATGCTTAAACTTTGAGCTAAATATATTAGTTAATAATGTGTAAGGAAGTTGTGACTAGAAACTAGATTTCACTAGTAACATTTGTTCAGTTTGTATAGTTATATAATATACCCTTGTCGACCAGGGTAATTTTGTATTGGTTTTCAGGAGAACCTGAGACCATCCAGACTTTCGCGTGACAACCTAAATAGTACAGTTCAATCCCGTTTAACAGGAGAGCCAGACACTACCCAGGTTTAACCCAAGCAGTACAGCTCAATCCCGCCCCATAGAAGAACCAGACAGTTTATGGGCTTCAACGGTACAATCTGAACAGTACAGCTCAATCCTGTGGTGCAACCACACAGGTAGTAAGCACCGATATTAAAACGTCTATAAATCACGAAATTTAAATTACAACGACGAGGTCATCTACAATTTTGGTCTATGTGAAAAAAATAAGTCACCATCTAACTCATAACTCTTAAATTTGAATTAATAATTGTTGGGGAGATCCAGAAAACTCCTCGAAAAAACAGCCAAAAAAGGCTCTGGAAACATTGAGAAATATCTTATCCAATTAGTATCCAATAGAAGTTTTGCCAAAAACATCTAGAAAGTGAAAAGTTACATGTCGCGTTTCTCATTGGATGATTACTTATGACTGCTACTATGTTTAGTAGTGTTCCGGAATTCCCGGAAACCCAAGGGTATCTAAAATACTATAGATACCGTATATTTTCTATACATGAAGGAATCTTTGGAGTAAAGCGTTTTCTTCCATATTTCGCACCTTTTCTCTTGTGTTCATGTCGTCATATAGAATGAGCCTGTGAGGTTACTAGAAGAGCTGAGGAATCGAACCTAACGTTCAATTAGAAGACTTATCAATAATCTTAGAATGTTTCAAAATAACTCAATAGGGAAGAAAGAAAGTAAATGACATTGACACGAACAACAAATAATGTAATTCACTCGCAATAATTTATTTAGACAAATGTCTGATAGTTTATATCACAAATATTATTATAGATCCACTTAGCATGGTTTGCTTGAATCTTCCCATTGATGTTTAGGACTACAATTGATCAGTCTCTATTTGGCATATGCGCATACTGTGCGTATTGTCTCGATATAACTTTAATTCTCAAGCATTATAGGCAAAGATGGATAATGTCTAGCAGTGGAATCCAATTCGACGCGCGTTTCGTCCTATTTGGGACTCGTCAGCTGAGTGTACCTGCATGTCAGAGTTGATGTGCACTCTGAGTGGATAACGCGATGGCGTTTGAAACGAAAGTTATTGGGTTCGAGTCTAAGAGTGAACATCAACTCTGAGATGCAGGTGTACATCCAGCTGACTAGTCCCAACTAGGACTAAATGTGAGTCCTGGATTTCACTGCTAGCCACTATCCTCTTTGATTACTATAGTTCGTTTATACTTCAAATCAGTGGATATTACATTTACTATTAAGTGTAGATTGAATATAATCATCATTCGATATTTGAAAGTATTCTTTCTATCATAACCTGTGGATGACAACTGTTATAACTTGTGTGCCTGAGTGCCCTGTTTAATATATGATGTGACAATGCCGCCAATTAGAATACAGTGAATTATCGATCGGACCAATGACACACGGAAACCGTACAAACAGCCTAGAGTACTTGTCGGTCCTGCCTCTACCTAGCCTAGCCTGTTAATCAAGAACACCAATAACAGCCTCTGCAATATGAATCATTATTCCCAAACATACTAGATTTATATACCAACTAAACAGACCACACCGTACCATAACTTAGAAAATAACATTCGTACAAGATTCAGCCAAATGTGGCTGTGAATAGGGGGAAATTGTATAAAAATAGTTCATAAGTCAAAATAAAGCTCATAATAAAGGGAACGTGATAATGAATAGTTTAGTTATTTAGCAATTATACGATCAAAAAATACATGCATAACATTGGATCACAAACGGATCTTAAAGTTACCATTCTTTATTCTTATGGGGATATAACACTCTTAAAACCCGTTAAAAAATGACTGCCAATTACGGAAAAATTAACGGGGTGGACTTGTATGTATATAGCAAACAATTCTCTTTGAACCTAGCGCACAACAATACTGTCATGCATTGTCCCATCACCCTTGGCAGATCAGGCAACTCGAAAGTCACGAAAACACCATCAGGGCTATTACGGGAAAATTATTGATCATAATATGATCTTATAAAGTAAAAATTATGATCCTATTCTGTCTCAAACAACGATCAATTACATTTTCTTTATGAAACATCAAAGTAGAATGTCATAATTCATTAGATTTAACAGTTACCATTTATATTATGGTGCAAACATTCAAGTACCTGGGGAGCATCGTTGATAAACAAGGAGGATCGGATGCAGATGTAAAGGCGAGGATTGGCAAAGCAAGGGCAGTATTTTTACAATTGAAGAACATGTGGAACTCAAAACAACTATAAACTAATTTTAAAGTGAGAATCTTCAATACGAACGTCAAGACAGTCCTAATGTACGGAGCTGAAACTTGGAGAACTACTACAACTATCATCAAAAGGGTACAAGTATTTATAAACATTTGTCTACGTAAAATACTCAACACCCATTGGCCGGATACTATCAGCAACAGCGTTTTATGGGAGAGGACAAACCAGCTTCCAGCTGAAGAGGAAATTAGGAAAAGACGTTGGAAGTGGATCGGACATACATTAAAGGAATCACCAATGTGCATTACAAGGCAATCCCTAACTTGGAATCCGGAAGGGAAGCGGAAAAGAGGAAGGCCAATGAACACATTACGACGGGAAATAAAAGTAGATATGAAAGAATGAATAACAACTGGAAAGAACTGGAAAGGAATGCTCAGGACAGAGTTGTATGGAGAATGCTGGTACGTGGTCTACGCTCCTCCAGGAGAGGCAACAGGCATAAGTAAGTAAGTAAGTAAGTAACTTATACATAGATAGATAGTGATTGTTCTATGTAAAGAAAACACTTTGTATGGACTAAAGTTCTAAATGGATTATACATTAAATTCAATTACATAACCCTATTAACCATAGTAAAATATGGCTAATATGTTTTGCTCCAAGAGGAATGCTACTGAGACTCGTCGTCAGAATGATAATGATGAATACATCTTCTAAGCCTATTAATGATAAACTAAATGAAGTCACATTTTCGTGTACATAGAGGCTCTTTTGATTAAGAAATAATACTCTATTTTTTTTAAAAAAAAATAACCCGTGGTAATCACATGTTGAAATGATTAGATCGTATGATGGACAATGATGTGAATGATTGAAATCATTGTAGACTATAATTACTTGAGACAAATTGTACACGTATTATAGATTGTTGCTTGATAATATTATTATGATTATATATAAAACTGTGATGTTTATTTTGACTAGACGGAAAAATTCTGGTTTTACTTTATTTAAGTCTGTTACAAAACCTCGTGGAGGATTATAGGCCAGTAACCAACCTTCCTAATCTGACTCTGTCCTAGGCAATTCTTGCTAGTTGTTATTCATCCTTTTCATGTCTGATTTCAATTCTCAAAGCAGTGTGTGCTCTAGACTTCTGCTTTTCCGTTTCCCCTCGTGATTCCAAGTTAGTGCTTGCCTTGTTATCCACTTTTATGATTTCCGAAATGTATGTCTTTCCCACATCCAACGTCTTTTACGAATTTCCTATTCAGATAGAAATTCGTTTGTTCTCTCCCACAGTAGTCTGTTCTTGATGATATCAAGTCAACGGAGATTCAGTATATTGTGTAAACAATTGTTTATAAATAAATGTACATTTATGATAATGATTGTGGTAGTTGTCCAAGTTCGAGCTCCATATCTTGATGTTCATATTGAAGATTCTCACTTTGATGATGGCTTGCAAACATTTGTTTTGAGTTGCATATATTGTTCAACTGTAGGAATGCTGTACTAATTTTGTCAATCATTGAATTTACATCTGTATCGCATCCTCCTTGTTCATCGACGATGCTTCCCAGGTACATGCAAAACTCCTTACCTTCCACAGCTTTACCATCAATTGTGATTAGGTTAGTATTATCTGTGTTGTATTTAGGGATCATGGTTCTTCCCTTGTGTAGGTTGAGGCTTACTGATGTGAAGGTTGCTTTCATCTACATTTGTTTGTGTGTATGGGGTAGAAGGGTTAAGTGATCAGCGAAGTCCAAATCGTCCAGTTACATTCAACATAATTACAGTATTCCGTGCTTCTCCTTATGTGTGGAGGTCTTCATAATCCAATCAAATACCAGAAGAAAGAGAAAGGGGAAATTAGCAGCCTTGTCTGACTTCAGTTTTCACTTTCAATGCATTTATCAGTTGTCCTCCATTCACTAATTTTTAGGATGATCCGTCATATGAATTCCGAACAAACTCCGCCTGTTAGTTTTCCACGGTTACTGCTAGTTTCAAGCCCTGGTAAAGCAGGAGGTTCCTTAGAAAACAACCTTACTAAAAAGACGTTAACAAAAATAAGCAATTTAAACCATTTAAACTCTCCCCTCAGGGTTGAGGAAATAATCTGTTCTTCTGACCATTAATATTAGTATATTCAACAATGAGAACAGATAGAATTATTATAAAGTAATAAGTGCAGATTTGTGTATATTTAGGACTGAAAAGATGATTATTGCATCTAGTCTTGGAAACAGAAATTTCCAATGACTAATAATTTGACAGCGAATAAATATCAAGGATATTCAGGAATTTCGATTTTATTAAATGAATAGTGCCATTCTCAAATTAATGATCATGAAGAATAGTCAAGTTTAATGTAAATGCCGTGGATGTTCACTGTCGAGAAGTCCCATACGAAACAGTTGTCCTGTGATTCCTCATTTTCAATTCTTTCTTAACTATGAACATTAAGCTATGTTAATAATAAACATAATAATTTTGGTTCGGGTAAACGTGATTGCGAGAAAAGCAGTTCAGTGACCAACGTAATCGGGATATATATATGTATATATCCCTTAGAAAAACGAGCTACCAACGTTGTATGTCTTATTCCTAGAGGAAATAAACCATTTCTTAGCCAATCACATTCACTTATCATCTAACTGATTTCTAATTGATACGATTTATCATCTTTCCCATTTGTAAAATAGGTCTAGCTTTTTCAATTCGAATGTAAGCGTTGAGATAGTGATACATCACTTCCCTCTATTGAAAAATATCCCATAATTGAGTAGTCTGATGAATCAGATAGATAATATCATGTTGTAGCTCCTGATTTCTTTAGAATTCCATGTTTATAAGATGTGTGATGTTGGTGAAGACTGATTATATGTGTTTGAGAGAGGGATCTGATCATAAGTGAAATCAAATAGTCACTCAAATCTTTTTAAAGTCTGTGAGACAACCAATACCCAATAAACTGAGGGGAGCATCAGTGAAATATAATTTGATTTTGATATTTAGATTATCAAACTTACCAATACATTTGATGCTTCTGATGATTTAACCCGGGATATCCGATCGATTCTTTACTTCGTCTGTTAGAGGATAAATGGGCGAGACTATAACTTAAGGACGACCTTTGAAAGAATCTTAAGTGACCTTGAGAAATATTAGCCAATCAGTAAACAGTCAGCATAGAGTAAAAATATAATATACAAAACCAAAGAATTAAAGTTGTTATAACGTATGCCCTCTTAATATATATGAACGTGCAATTAGAGAAGGAGCGAATTTATTGATTGGACGCAAATGATAATTGAAATCGTACGAGCAGTCTTGAGTGCTAACCGGTCCTGCGATCTGCTTAGCCCAGCCAGTTGAGTCCAGAACACAAATAACAGCCTCGGCAATATGGATCATTATTTACAAACATACTGGGTTTTTATACAAACCAAAGTAATCAATAACTGAGTATAACTCAAGAATCGTATGATAATAAATCAAACATCAAAATAAAGCTCATGATAAGAGAAACACGAATATGAATAGTTCAGTTACATAACAATTGTACAATAGGAAATAGGAATAATACATTGGTCTATAAATAGACCTAAAAGTTACCATTCGTAATTCACCGGGGGATATAATAAAAGTGGATACACTTCTTTTATACGGTCCAAAAATTTTTCAAGGTTGGAAAGATGTTCAAATGTTCTAAAATCATAATATATAAGGTAGAGGAATTCATCCATGTGGCTTCCATAATTGTCGGTCTCTGGAGCCATGATAAGATCGCGAATACTCTTTAAACCTGTAACACATAGGTTTAATATTGTTTGTGTGTACTCGGGTTGTGTAAGTTTATTATTTTTATTACTCATATACCTCTGCAATACTCATATCACTGAAATACTTCTCTGCGGTCAGTTGATCCACATTTTAGGCATTTGGAATAATTGAATGGTTAAGAAAAGACAGAAACTCAATGCCTCAGAATTCCAAAAACTAGTTTTAGGTTTCAGAGAACAATGTAAATCAGAATTATTACTATTATTATAAGCTTTATTCAATATTATATTTTTGGTACAACATAGAATTGCCAGCACGAAGTATTTCAAGAAGTTTGTATTTCTCCTGATGATAAATATTGAGCGGTCGTCATTTAGATGTTAACAGTTCAGGAATCGACATCTGAACAATGTATATTCTTTTCGATGTAGATTGCTAGCAAATACAACGTCTCTGAACTCTTTCCTAACGTGTAAGCGAAAGGTTGTGAACTTTTCACAAACTTACCTGGATAGGTTATGAGACTATTAGGCATAATGATGTGTTGAAACAAACAAGGAAACAGATAATTTGTTGAAATATCTAGATGGCATGAATGGGTAAACCAGACATTCAAGTAAACTGCCTTGAATAGTAGACGCATAATTTAACCAAGAAATTCTTTTCAAAGCATTTTCAAGACATGATAATTAATAATATGATGAAAGTAAGAATTCTTCCTTTAATGAAATGTAGCATTAGTCATGATACCAGGTATATCATTAGAGACACTAGGAATTAGATATTTAACCATTTTGGTGCCGTTTTTGATATTCAAAATACATTGGTATTTGTTAGTTATATCTTCCAGTGTTAGATTGGGGTTCTGTTATTTCTTACTTAAGATTCTAGTATGAACTTCTGAGTCCAATAACGATAGTAGTTCACATAATAAAACGCTTAAACTATTCATTAGAGAAATAGATGTGGCATGTAAAATGAAATCATCTTTGGATTCTATAACAGTTTTGAAACAACCATATCACTAATAGAATAAGGAAGCTTAAACCATAAAACATTCTGGTTAACTTTGTACAATTACATTGAAAGACTTCTAAGTTTACTCGTTTTTCTTGAGAACCAAAATTGGAAAAAAGCTACCTACATTGGCATCAGAATGAAACTCATTGAATTAATCAAGGATTTTATGTAGTTGAAATCATGAGTCAATTGAAGCTAGACCACTGTCAAAAACCTGGAGGCACCGGACGGCTATTTCGTCCTAGTATGGGACTCCTCAGCAGTACGCACCCACGACCCCGTCTCACGAGATTCGAACCCAGGACCTATCGGTCTCGCGCGCAATCGCTTAACTACTAGATCACTTAGCCGATCGGCATCCTACGGTATTGATGTCTAACTTCAATCAATCCACAAAATTGAGCGAATCATTCATCATTGTCTTCAGTGAGTTACTATCATACAACAGACGTAGTTGAACTCCACTGGCCACTACTTCTCACTAGAACTCCATGAAATACCGCTTGAAGCCAGTCACTAGTGAGCATATGATCATTATTAGAAGAGGGTTTTGTGGAGATTTTTAGTAATTTTATATGATCAAGGATTTGGTAATTGATCCCATTGACTCAGATACCTATGTTGAACTTGTTTGGATTAAAAAGGTTTGTATCGTCATCTTAACCTATCTCAACTATGATGCTTGAAGTTCTTTCCTTTAAGATGCTACAACATAATAGACATAAGTTATTCCTGTAAAACTGACATTGTTAATTGTAAAGTGAGATCGATAAAGGAACACACCAATGATACAGTGAAACGCTCACCATCATACCAACTTTCTTTGACCTTGTATGACTATGTCTTGTTTATCCACCAATCACACTTTTATGTTCATTCTCAAACAATATTCGCCTTGTTGACTCATTTTTCCTATACTCCAGTTACTGTTCGGTATGTCGTTTTTGTCTCTCCTAAATTAAGGAAATCACCAATATTCATCACTAGGCAATCCCTATCTTGAAATCCGGAAGGGAAGCGGAAAAGAGAAAGGTCAAAGAATACATTACGCCTGGAAATAGAAGCAGATATGAAAAGGATGAATAACAACTGGAAAGGACTGCCCAGGAGAGAGTTGGATGGAGAATGCTAGTGGGCGGCCTATGCTCCTCCACAAATGGTAACAGGCGTAAGTAAGTTTTCCCTATGTAATAGACTGTACTGTTTATTTGTATACTAACGTTGTTAATTTACGTTTTAGGAACAGATAAAGTTTATTAGGCCAAATAGCTTACTTGTTCTGACTTTGGCGAAACCGAGACACTGCACTCGACAGTCTAAAGAATAGCTTAGATTTGCGCCTGTAGGAAATCGCTTCCTACATTAAGTTTATTTTCTACTTTAGTGATTACTCACAACATCTGGATTAAACAAAGAAAGTCTTTAAAATAAAAAAGCAAGCAGTAATAATAGCTAATTCAACGGTAGAAAAATCACATCCGAATGCTCATACAAGTAAAAAGGCGGCCTAGACAGCTCAGAAATAGAGAAGATAGTGTAATAATTTTAACAGAAAATAGATATATCACAGTAATTATGAATAAAAAAGAAAACCGTGATCCCATGAACTAGCTCTCCCTTTATTCTATGGCATACAATAACCAAACAAACCGAATGTCTCACTATGTTCAATTGTATCACTTTCTGAAACTTCAATAAACAGTCTATCAAGGAAGATTTCAAGTACATTAGAATGTTCGATGAACTTATCTGATCACTATTAAACTTCTTGTAAAAGATTAAGGATATTGAAATTTAAAAAGATGACAAACGAATCATATTCACCAACATAACATCCTTTATTCATTTCAATCAAATCAAAGTTGCCAATGAATATATTGTCCCTGTAGATATTCAAATCTTTGAGATCAAATCTCTGTCAATTGTTTATTACCTACTTACTTATGCTTGTTATATTCCTCGTGGAGGAGCGTGGGTCGCTCACCAGCACTCTCCATCCAACCCTGTCCAAAGCAATATTTTCCAGTTCTTTCTGGTTAACATTCATCCTTCTCATATCTGCCACTATTTCCCGGTGTGATGTATTCTTTGGCCTTCTTCTTTTCCGCTTTCTTCAAGATTCAAAATTAACGTTTGCCTTGTTATGCATTTTAAGGATTTCCCTAATGTATGCCTTATCCATTACAACATCTTTTAATAATTTCCTATTCAGATGGAAGCTGGTTTGTCTTCGCTCACAAAACGATGTTATTGGTGTTATCTGGTCAATGGAGATTCAGTATGTTGCATAGACAATTGTTTATAAATACATGTACCTTCTTCATGATAGTTGTAGTAGTTCTACACTTTTCAGCTCCGTATAGTAGGACTGCGTTTGTTCGCTTGTTCTCTCTCACAGTATTCTATTGTTGATGGTATCCAGTCAATGAACATTCAGTATCTTGTGTAAAAAATTGTTTATAAATACTTGTGCATTTTTGATGATGACTGTAGGGGTTCTCCAATTTACAGCTCCATATAGTAGAACTAACTTGACATTCATATTAAAGATTCTCACTTTGATGATGGCTTGCAAACAGTTAGTTTGAGTTACATATTTTCTTCAATTGTAGGAAAGCAGTGCTTTCCTATACCTCTTCTAGAGTTACTGCCGGTCTTAAGCGCAAGTAAAGGAACAGTGTTGGGTATGGGGTTGGTTAGTGACCCCATCCCCTAGGAAACTAACCACTAAAAAAGAGTGCTAACCATAAAAATCAATTGTTTATACATCAGAAAAAATCTAAGATAAACAGTAAAACTGTAATATATAAATACGTAATATGTCTGTACTAATGAAATAATCATTTAAATGCTAACAAAGATCATGTTGAACGTCTTTTTTTTGTGTTTTTTTCTGAGAAAAAGATTTTTTTTTACCTCCTGTCATAAACATGATAAGTTACTGGCGTCATATTTTATATCATTTTAAAATCCATCATATTTTTTGAATGATGATGGTGGTGGTTCTGGTTCTGGTAGTAGTAGTAGTGGTGGTGGTGGTGGTGGTAGTGGTGGTGGTACCGATTAAAATTTAGGCAGTTAACAACAACAACAACAACAACAAATAATAATAATCATGTACTTTATTTAGTTTTACATGAAGATGAATATGTATCCGCTTCATTTAGAAGAAAAGAGAAAAACATTTTGAAACCTTGGAGACATTGTATGTAGTTAGTAAGTAAGGATGTATAGACTTTTATAATAATTGTATCCATCTCAATAATAATCATAATAAAGTGACAGTTGATTTCAAAATTCTTTTTAATGTTTAACTATATGACACATAAATCATTTGTCAAATACATTTACACACGTAACTGAAGTTTTTTTGTCTCTTTTTTTTTAAAAAAAGGAAAACTTAATCAGTTCCATATTTAGGTATTCTCATGTTTCTATGAGATGATGATTTGATAGATTATATTGAATGGTTTTCATAGAAATTATGGATTAAGTAGTTTGTAAGCAAAGATAGATAGTGGATAGCAGTGGAATCCAGCTAGACGCAAGTTTCGTCTTATTTGGAACTCGTCCGATGGATGTACTTGCAACTGAGAATTGACGTTCACTCTGGGACTTGAACCCAATACCGTTCGCTTCAAACAACATCACGTTATCCACTTAGCCAATAAGTCCTGATAACCACTTACTTGTGCAATGGAATGAAGTTTAAATTTACTTAGAATTGTTTGTTTGATTCGTCCCATCGACGTTTAGGACTACTATTCATCAGTATCTTATTGACCATATGTGCAGGTACATCCAGCTGACGAGTCCCAAGTAGGATGAAACGCGTGTCCTGGATTCCACTGCTAGCCATTATCCATCTTTGCTTATAATGCTTGTGAATGAAGGCTACATCGAGGCAATACACACAGTATGCACATATGCCAATAAGAGACTGACCAGTTGCAGTCATGAACATCAATGGGAAGATTCAAACAAACGATATCGAGTGAATTTAAGTAGTTTCTAGTTCCAAATAAGCATAGTGATATGTATTTCATAATATGGTTATGATAAAATAAAGACTGATCAATTACAGTCCTAAACATCAATGAGAAGTTCTAAGTAAAATAATACCAAGTGAATTTAAACTTCATTCCATTGCATAAGTAATTGGCTATTAGGACTCAGTAGCTATGTGGATAACGTGATGGCGTTTGAAGCGAACGGTATTGGGTTTGAGTCCTGGAATGAATATTAATGCTGGCATAAAGGTACATTCAGCTGACAAGTCCCAAATAGTCTTCGATTACATTGCTAGCCACTAACCATCTTTACATTTCTGGTTTATATGTTTAAACTAAGCCTAGAATATTTTTAATAATGAGTGAGACTATAATTAGTGGACGACGATTGAGCGATGCTAAAGTTAGCTTGAAAGTGTCTACCTAATAACCAGTACCGTATGATGGTTATAAACCAGTGTGAGGAATTAGAATTATGATTTACAGTTGATGATTAGGGTTAGTAATTAGATTGAGGTTTTTTTATCATGAACTGACATCAGTTATAATGCCAAAACTCTATTTATCCAAATGGATCAATGAATTTCGCGCCAAAATCCGAGACCTGTTACTTGATAACTGATTTGTTCGTCCATAAATTACAGTTTCGCCAAATGATGTAATGACTTCTAGTTGAAATTATAAATACATTTAGATAATTTATTTTGGCCATTTCAGTAATGATAATCTCTATACTTCAAAATTAAGAGTATCATATATAGGACTTCAAAACAACTCAGATCAAGAACACATGATTAGACTGACTGAAATGTAAATATATTTTCACACCAAACTTCGACACAATCCAACAACAAATGGACAATCAATCAATAATAATAAATGCCCAGGAAAGCCCTGGTACGGCCTCTCGAAACGCTCTCATATGACCACGAGTGTATAGACTCTGATAGGGAAGTCCTACTCACTGCCTTCTCGCCGCATTACTGTTGTTTACGAAATTGAGAGGACGATAAGCGAATGTCCGGCACTCTAATCGGGTTGGTAGACATGTAAAATTCACATAGAGGAGTTGGAAAACCCTGATTCCAAACAAATGGTACACATGGTCTCCAGTATCCTGAGGGAACAAATGGCGTATTAATCAATTGTTGATCAACGGCTACCATGAGACTGAATCTTCTCACGATGCTCCATTGTCTTGTGGATCAGATCTTCAGGTCAAAGGCTCCGGATGCGGTCCCCTAAGAAAACCACCTACTTCAGTTTAGGCACCCGGGTAGTATCATAGCTCTTACACAAATCAAATAAGATTTGTGTGGCGCATATGTATCTGGTACCCCTTTGTACCAATATTTATGTGTTTAAATAAATAAATAAATAAATAAGAAGAAGAAGAACAAGTAATAAGGATAGGGGAAGACACCTGTTAGACTATCTTATGCTGACTAAGCAATACAACCAATCATAATCATTCTCGCCCACACATCAGTTTATATATCCTACGTTTAGTTATGTGGAGGGGAGAGGGTTATTTGATTTAATCGTATATCGTATACTATAATCAGAAGGATTCATGAAATATCACTAAAAAGAAATATTTTGTTTATTTAACCAATTATCTTTCTTGTGTGCAATACAGGTTCTGATATCCTATAGTCCAGGTACTGACGAATATCTATCATTTTGGAAAATGACATAGTCAGAGATTGAACTGAATACACTGAAATAATAAGATCTTAGACCGTTCTTCTAGAAGATAAGAAAATCAATATTAGTAATAATCACAGTCAAAGTACTATATGAAATAGATAACATGAAAAAGAAAATACACTTCAATGATAATGTGAGCATCAACACTTTTAGTATAATTGATGATGAAAGAACGTCACGTCCTGAATTCTATTGCTTGCCAAAATCCACCTATTAAATATAAAACCTGTTATAGAATGACTATATAGAAACAATCTGTTCAGGATGCAAATATCCCAGCAAACTTACTTTCTTACTTAAACCTATTAAACCTCAGGGAGGAGCATAGGCCACACACCAGCATTGTCCAACCAACTATGTCATGAGCAATCTTTTCCAGTTCTTTCCAGTTGCTATTCATCCTTTTCATGTCTGCCTCCGATTCCTAACACAGTGTGTTCACTGGCTTTCTGCTTTTCGTTTCCCTTCAGGATTCCAAGTTAACGTTTACCTGACATGAGATTTCCATCCAATAAATGCTTTCCGTGCTCCTTTGGATAGCATCATATCAAATCCTTGCATGTATGGCGCATTTCCTTTTTCGCCATCATAGTACAACAGCACCTTTACTGTATCTAACCTTTTCTGTTCAACTTGGGTTCAATGGGTTTTACTTATTCCGAACATCGTCGAGTTGTTTCTTCTCAATTCCACAACTATCCAAGCAAAGACTTATCGGCATTTGAATAATTCAAACTGATATAATAGCTAAACAATACTTTACTGAACACAATTACAAGTAGTCTACTTCTAATAAGTCCAGAACAGTGATAAATAATAGGAACTTTATTATAAATTAACTAGTCAGTAAGATATCTCTGTCAGTCCACAACCCTGACCAACCACATTTATATTCACCCCAAACTATTATTATTGATGGTTTATATTTATCTTAGTTTATTAATACTTTAAATGTATTTTCTCTCTGATTGCTTAGTCAGATATAAATTATGCTAATTATGCTTTCATCAAAGGGAAGTTTTGTAGAAACTCTTTTTTATTGTTGAAATCATAAGTCAATTGAAGCTAGACTGGCATGGAAAACCTGGAATCACTGGATGGCCATTTCATCCTAGTGTGCTTATCCAGAATATTGAACACTGTTTCATGGATAAGAAAAGATATTACTCAATCAATAAATTTTAATAGTTGAGATCATGAATTAATTGAAGCTAGACTGGCATGGAAAACCTGGAAGCATTGAACGGCCATTTCGTCCTATTGTGAAACTCCTCAGCGGTGTGCATCCACGATCCCACCTCATGAGATTCGAACCCAGGTCGTTCAGTGTTTCCAGGTTTCCCATGTTCGTCTAGCTTCAATTGAGTCATAATTTCAACTATGAAAAATACTATAATATCTACAAAAACCCCCTTCTAACATTAAATTTTACTTGAGAAATGAACTCACATATGTAATATCATATATTTCTGAATGTCATTGTAATTATAAGCACATTTACAGTAAAAGAATTGGATGGTTGGAAACATTAACATAAACAAATTAATGATCAATAGACCTTTTAAGTGTAAATTATAGTCAGTTTTACTTTTGATATCATGATTGTTATTTTAACTTAGATTTTCAGATAGTAGAATGATTAGTAGTAATAGTAGTAGTGCTCGTCCTCAGCGGCGACGGCCTATGCTCTATCGGGAGTAACAGGCGTAAGTAAGTAGTAGTAGTCATCATAGTTATTAAATAAAATGCCTAAATGTTTGATCAGAAACATATTTTTTTCTCTGAAATAAAGTCATAGATACCGGAATAGGAGATTAATTAAGTGTAATTATATTGGGTTTTGTATTCCTTTCCGAAAATTCTGTTATTATGGTTTAGTTTGTTATTGTTATAGGTGATGGTATCATCTTTGTTATTGATGTAGTGGTAGTTGTTGTCACTGTAGTTGTCATGAATGAAGATGGAAATGATATTGTAGGAGCAGTAGTAGTAGGAGGATGTTGAGTTTTATGAAAATCTTCCAAGAATTGATAAACTAAACGTTGTCCTTTGACTTTTCGTAGAATATTCTGTGCATAATAATACCTAAACGAAATATGATGTAACAGAAATAAAAACAACAGTCAAAATAATGTTGATTTTTACATTGCTCTTTATTTATACTCAATATATAGTTAAGAGCTCGCGCGCGAAACTCATACGTCCTGGGTTCGAATCTCGTGGGGCGGGATCGTGGATGAGCATTGCTGAGGAGTCCCACTATAGGACGAAACGGCCATTCAGTGCTTCCAGGTTTTCCATGCCGGTCTAGCTTCAATTAATTCATGATCTCAACTATTAAAATATAGTCATATATTATTCTGAATATAACACTTTAATTAATTGATTATAAGCCATGAACTTAAACTTCAGAAATGTTCGCTTAGAATAACTGGTTCATTACAGAAAAGCTGGGTTCAGACCTTAAGAAAACTTGACAAAAGCAAGTTTCCTTCAAGTTAATAAGATTTCATTCTATTATGAGACTCCTCATTCGTACGCATCCACGATCCCGCCTCACGAGATTCGGACCCAAAATCTATCAGTCTCGCGCGCAAACGCATAAACTCAAGACCGCTGAGCCGATCAGCATCCAACGATGTTAATGTCTAACTTCAACCAATCCACGAAATTGAGCAAACCATTTACCATTGTTTTCAGAGAGTTACTATCTCACAGCAGACATAGTTGAACTCTACTGGTCATGGCTTTTCACTAGAACATCGGCCGATTCATGATCATAATCATAAACTTAACAATCTCTAAAAAACCCATGCTGATAATTACCATGTGCTCACTAGTTATTAGCTTCATGAGGGAAATTTCAAAGTTCTAGTGAGAAGCCGTGACTAGCACAGTTAATCCGTGTCAGGTAGAGACAGCTATCTACCTCAGTACAATGAAAGATGGTAGCGTAATTTCGTGAATTGGTTGAAATTAGACATTAACACCGTTAGATACCGGCTTGGTGATCTATAGCTGCAGAGTTCGCACACGAGACCAAAGGTCCTATTTTCGAATCCCACTTGCCGGGTAGGAGGTACGCATTGCAGGGTAGTCCCGTACTAGGACAAAAACGGTTGTCCAGTGCTTCCAGGTCTACAAAGGTGATCTAACATCGATCGGTTTTTCATTAAATGTACTGTAAATCTCTGTTTTTTAATTACTTTTACGAACCTTGATTTACCATGTATGTTTGCTCATTATTACCAGTTTCTGTGAAATTTAATGCATTAAACAATTTTCAAATGGTAAAGTAATTTCAAATGTCTGCATTTGAATTCAATATAAATAAACTTGATATTTATGTCTTACTATCACTTTGTCTATGTTGATGTTAGTCAGTTTTATTCTCCTTTTCCTTAAGGTTTAACCAACCAATGCAAAGGACTTTTCTGCGTGAAAGAGGATTATATAATTAGACTTTCTGTCAACACTAATCCTGCTATCTTCAATAGAACTGTTCTGCGATAGAAACTACTTCAGCCTATATATCCCTAAAGATAATAAAACATTCGTCAATTTTGATCTCGGGCTATTAACTCATAAGTGGAGATAACTTACGAGAATTCGTTATTAAATATTCCAGTGCAATTTGTTTTAATGTTAAATGTTCACAGTATGATACATTGAAATTCATCATTGTAGCATGCCTAAAACCTAACAAAAGCACATGAATCAGAAGGGGATTTTGTGGAGATTTCAGTATTTTCAAAGTTGAAACCATAAGTCAATTGAAGCTAGACCACCATGAAAAACCTGGAAGCACTGGACAGCCATAATAGGACGAAACGGACGTCTAGTTCTTCCAGGTTTTTCATGGTGGTCTAGCTTCAACTAGCTCATGAATCCTTGAATATGTGAACTTCTGTTAATCATCGTTGTAATCAAACTAGTTTACATAAATTATCAGAAGGGGTTTTGTGGAGATTTAGTATTTATCATAGTTGAAAGCGTGATTCAATTGAAGCTAAACCACCATGGAAACCTGAAAACACTGGACGGCCCATCAAAACTGTTAGGATCCGTATGACATCTTCATCAATTAAGAGTTCTTAACCAAAATTAGTCGAATATAATTAAATACATTTAAAGAGTTTCGTAGGACTTACCTAAGTGCTCTTCCCATTGTTTCATAATTCATATTTGGTTTGTGTTTATGTAAACCCCATAAATGAGCAACTGCTGCACTATTGACTAATTTAAACATATTTTGTGATTTGTCTACCCAACAAATTAAATGTGGATTATATTCAGATTTATTGAGTAGGTAATATAAAAATTGTGATAATTTAAATGGGGATCGTTTCAGTGAAAAGGATCGGGATTTTAGATTGAGCAGTTTATCATGCATTGGAAAATAGCTTTTAGGAGATGAAGTCGCAGACGATGATGATGATGATGATGATGATGAAGCTGATGATGATAAAGATGAAAGGGAGAAACATGATGACAATAATGAAGAACTAGTAGGAGAAGAATCTGGAGACATAAGCATATCTGAGTTATTTTTATTATCTTGGCTCAGATTTGTTTGATATTGATTTGGTGCCAACGGGGATTTATAATCTGAAGATGACAAAGAGAAGAAATATATTTTGAATTGACCTAAGTTGTTTGTCTATTGCTGTATATAGTTATATAATAAAACCTTATGGGCCAGGGTTATCTTGCACTGGTTTTCAGGAGAACCAGACACCATCCAGACCTTTACGCGGCAACCCAATCAGTACAACTCAATCCCGCCCTATAGAAGAACCAGACACTATATAGTATTCAACGCTACAATCCGAGCAAGCAGAAGCCAATCCTGTGGCGCAACCACTCAGGTGCCAAACATCCTGGTGGACCAATTGCTGTATATTGTTATAATTAAGTTTGATGTTTGGAACTTCCCAATAGTATTCAACTTGAGCACCATTTTATTTTGATATCACAGTGAGAGTTATACTACTAACAAATTCAGTCAAGAACAGTATGAATCTTTGAAAGCGACACACATGTTTATACTGGCTATGTGGAAGGTAGCAATATTTCTAACCTTTCTAGAATCTTAAATGATGTAGCGTTAACTGACTTTGAATGATATTTTTGACCATAAAGAGAAATTAAAAAGAAAATCTACTCAAGTATTTTATAAAAGTTAATTGATAACTGACAGTTATACTGTTCAAGTCGACATCGTAATTGATAGAGATATCCAAAAGACTGAACATTATCAGATATATCATTGTTTATAATGCTTGTGAATTAAGAGGCTATATCGAGGCAATATCCACAGTATACACATATAGCCAATAAGAGACTGATCAATTGCAATCCTAAATAACAATGGGAAGATTCAACCAAACAATACCTAGCGAATTTAAACTTCATCCCATTTCACAAATTAATGGCTATCAGGACTCATTGGTGAAGTGGATAACGCTATGGAGTTTGAAGCGAACAATGTTCGGTTCAAGTCCCAGAGTGAACATCAACTCTGAGATACAGGTACATCCAGCTGACGAGTCCCAAATAGAACGAAATGTACGTCCAACTGCATTCCACTGCTAGCCACTATTCATCTTTGTTTATAATGATTGTCAGATATAGTTTATATCATTTTCGTTTCTTTTCAAAAGCTGTAAAAGAGCTATATACATAGATTTTTAAACATTAAAACTATCAATGTTGACCTAAAAACTGTTAAGTTAAAGTTTCAGCTTTTCTAATAATTGATAACAAACTTTATAAATGGTTGATTAATTACAGTAAACCATTATCATACTACTATCATTCGGAAACAAAATAACTGTCAATGAAATGTATAAAAGAAGTAAAACAATTGATTAGCATATTCAGATAGATTTAAAGCATGAGATAGTTTACGTCAATAATGTTATGACCAAAATGTCAGTCAATTCATTAGGGTGATTGAAAGCATTAAAACTGTTACTTAGTACAGTGATTAGTTACTATTTTTGGTTTCTTTTTTTGAAGGGACACTACTCCTAACTCAAGGTCTGGAAAGTCAAAAAAAAATGAAAATTTTGCGAATGGGATCAAAATGATCTTGATGGTATTGTGATAGTATTCCGATTCTAGACAATGGGTTTTAAGCATTATTTATGCCCTAACGCTTCAGGCTGGGCTGTTTCGTTTACTACCCTATATGTATGTTGTATGCAGTATAAGATATGTAGATCTGAAGGTCTCATATGAGACTGAAGGTTCGCCATTGATATTGTGAATGCTTCGGCATTACTTTGGCAAGTTTTGCTAACTTTTCATGCGTAAAATTGGTTTGCCGGTTAACCGATTTCCTTCATACTGGTGGTTGCTTCTCAGTGTTCTCAAGGGCTTTTGTCATTGGATCATCGTAAGGCATATCGCCATTGATAACATTAATGGGTTTGACTGTCGTGTAAGCGGAATGGGTCAACTTTGGCCTGTTCATGCTGTGCATAATTGATTTACGCAATCATTGATCGTAATAATTATACATGTAATGTGAATATGTATATGAATGGTGCGAATGGTCCACCAGGGTGCTTGGTACCTGAGTGGTTGTGCCACAGGATTGAGCTGTACTATTCAGATTGTGGCGTTAAAGCCAATATGGTGTGAAACGGCGTTGAGCTGTACTGTTTGGGTTGTCACGTGAAAGTATGAGTAGTATCTCATTCTCTCGAAAACCAATGTAAAATTACCCTGGCCCATAAGGGTATATTACATAATTGTGAACTAACTGAGTTTAGGAAGTCTTTCACCAAACTAAACTTCGACTGATATCGATTTCTGAAAAAACATAATAATTTTAACACAGTAGCTTTCAGTTGAAACTGAGATATCTGATTGCCAATGTTTCTGTTTAGAGTGTTGTTTGAATTACGGTAGGAGGTATGGTTTCTGAATTTAAATATATCAATATTGGTTGATATGATCATACATAGATCAATACCATTCCTTTGTTTGTTATTATCTTCAAAACACTTAGTTCAGCTTGACGATTTAAGGTTAAATTAATCAAGGACAAACTGTGTAATAAACTCGGATTTAGTACCTTATCAAATACATATGTGACTTATTTAGTCAATTTTAAGCTACTGTAGACAGTATACAATGAAGAAGACCTCTTAATATTTCACTGGGAGTTTTACCAACCGTTTGATAAATGAACATATTGTGTTCTGAATTTACTTGATCTCAATTTGAACATAATAGTGCATCGAAGTACCGGTTAATTCAGTAACTAGGATATCAGGTAGTCAATCTTATGTCAAACATATGATAACTATGGAAATACTTGACTTGTGTTGGTTGCTTAATTATTTCGATATCATAATATCAATAATGTCAATTCAATTATGGTTCGATCGACATTCAAGCTCAACATCAAGATCCTTAGTGAATGTCTCATTTCTGAAATAATTCAAGTGTGATATCTATAAACTGAAAATTCACCTTAAGTTTTTAATGTATCGGTTTGTATGGTAAGAAACAGCTTTCGAAAAAAACCTTTGAAATCTATTTACTGGCTTCAACATATGGTTTTACACAAGAGAGAGAATGAAAAAATTACAAGATTTAAAGATGTTGAGGAAACATTTTTAGTTCATTTTGATGGTGTTCATTTCGTCATTGGGATGATTAATAAACGAAAAGGTAAGTGCTCACTAGTGACTGGCTTCAAGAGGTATTTCATGGAGTTCTAGTAAGAAGTCGTGTTCAGAGGAGTTCATCCGTGTCTGTTGTGAGACAGTTACTCACTGAACAAAATAATGGACGGTGGCGCAATATCGTGGATTGGTTGAAGTTAGATGCTAACACTGTTGGATGCTGACCGGCTAAGTGGTCTAGAGTTTAAGTGTTCGCATGTGAGACCGAATGTCCTGTGTTCTAATCTGACTTGCGTTATCGTGGATGAACACTTTTCTAGCTCAAAGGCGGACATCTTCAATGTACTGGAATGGTGTATATTTCAGTGAAGGTTTCATTATAATTTATTGAAATTCTCTCAGATTGATAGCTTAGAATTATCATTAACAAGCGAGGTGAGAATATAATTAATGAATGACCATTGAGTGATGCTAAACTGACCTTGAGAGTGTCCACCTAATAACGAGGACCAAATGAAGATTATAAACCAGTGTGAGGGATCAAAATTATGATTTACAGTTAATCGTTAGGGTTAGGAATTAAATTTAGGGTTTTCATAACGAGTTGACATCAGTTATAGTGCCAAAACGGCATTTATCCAAATGGATGAATGAATTTCGTGCCAAGATCCAAGACTTCTTAACTTATACCTGATTGGTTCGTCCGTAATTTATAGTCTCTCCGTTAGCTCATAGTGACTTAATTTTATGTCCAATATATTTTTCTTAAAATGTAAAGTTCTGTTATTTGTAGACCTTAAATGATTAAAAAAAGCCTACGTTTATGGAACATTAATGTAAGTTGGTAAATTCTTGGAATAATTTCGCTGCAGTCTATCCAAAAGAAATCAGATACGGCATGTGAGCCAACTCATGAGAGATAAAAATCTTTCTAAAAACCATTGAAGTTTCATTTATGATAGTGTGATTTTTTAAAACAGATATGTTAAACTCTTTACTATACGGTACGAATACTAGAATAACTCCGCTTGTGCCTCCTCCGGGGGCTACTGCTGGTCCCAAGCCCAGATAAAGGAGGAGGGTTGGGCATAGGGTTAGCGACTCCATCCCGTAGAAAACTAACTCACGAAAAAAAATGCTAACCGTAAGTAATGAATACTAGTAAAAGATATTTATCTAGCCTATGATCTCTCATAATATAGCTGTACTAATTGAATGCTCTGGTCAACCTTTAATTCTTTGATGGGGACATAATTATTATTCACATCTTACACCCAGCTGACGAGTACCAACTGGGACGAAACGTAAGTCTTGGATTTTACTGTTAGCCGCTATCTAACTTTGTTTAAAGAGCATATGACTTAAGGTAATATCGAGGCAATCCGCACAGTATGCACATATGGCAACAAGAGATTGATCAATTGTAGTCCTAAACATCAATGGGAAGATACAAGTTAACATTACCAAGTGACTGTACATTTATTTTTTTACACCATTATTAAATCTTTCACTTTAAAACTTTTTTTAAATGTTGACTTGATTCACTGCAATCAATCTCCAATGTTCTGTCATTCTGTTACTACTCGCATCTTTACTTTAATAAAAGTGTTATCAATTTGTTTTTCTCACATTAAACAGTTAAAGTATTATCCTTCTGTTTAATATACAAATATAAAGATAGGTTTGTTTAAGGCAACAAAGTTGCACTGCGTGGTGATCAATATTATGTATGTCAGGTCTTTCTTAGTGCAGATCTAATCCTATCGATCAAGCTGCAATGTGTCCACCAGTCTAGGTAACTCGAAATTGCGTTCACTATGTTGGGATTAGATGATAGTTGGAGGTAGTCAACAGGAAAACTTGAAAGTAGGTTTCGTGCTATTTGACACTCATCAGTAAGGTGTACCTGTAATCTTGAGGGAACTGATGCTCCCTGATGGATTCGACCTCGTTTTACTAAGTTTCACAGTCAGAAACGTTACCACTGAGTTCTCCGGGTCACGACTGACCTCCTGTAGGACTGAGATGTATTATAATTGATTGATCACTGAACGATGATCAATGTCATATATGTCAGATCTTTCTTAGTGCAGATAGAATCCTATTGATCCTATTCACTAAGAGATTTTTTTCGCTTGTATAAGGTCAAGGTTACGATGAAAAGATGAACTAGATAGATTGCAACTTTATTAAAATTACTTCTCGTGTTAAGTTCATTTACACAAATGTAACATTAATAGAGGTGCGTTTTAAGTCAATAGTTTAATACCATACTATATTCTTTCGATTAACTAACGGTACCATAAGAAATGAGGAAATATTATATGGAGTCTTTTATGATTCATGTTTATTAATTGTTTACTTTGATTAGTTTAAATAAGGGGTCTAAGTCATTGCTATAAAATTTTACAAAGATACAGACTACTAGAAGATTATTTACAAGTAATTAGTAATATAATGCTATTCTCTTCAGAATTTGTTTAACAATAAAACTTAATCAGAAGATGTTTTGTGGAAATTTCAGTATCTGGAAGCACTGGACTTGCCGTTTCATTCTATTATGGAACTGCTGAGCACCCACGATCCCACCTCACGAGATTCAAACCCATGACCTACCAGTCTCACACCAGAGCACTTAACTGATAGACCACTGAGCCAAGAAGGATTATATTCTAACCTTAACCTACCAACTGAATATTATAAGATTTGCTGAATAAATGAAAGTGTAGTGATTGTTTAAAATAATAAGGTAATTTTGTTTCGTTTAAATTCTAACATTTCATACTTGTATTGACTCAGTTACCACAGGTTGATAAGATAGATGTTTCTACATCATTATTCGTTTAAATCTAATGTTTCTGATGAGGTTTCGTTGTTTGAATTTGGTAGTTCAATTGTTTCCTTTTTTATAAAACTTCCTATCTATGTATTATAGTACTTGACTAGTAAGGGAAACTTCTATCTAAACATCTCAAATAAACCTATTCTTCTTCTAATAGTTAAATCCTTGTTATTCAGTATCATATAGATTGATGTCTATAATTATTTATTCAGTTAATGATAGATGGATTATAGGCCTGGATTATGTAATTGGATTTCTTGCTGGTTGGTAGTATTTATCATATTGAGTAAAGTAATCCTAAACATCAAAGGAACTCTTCTATAAATGATTAATAACTAGTATGAATCCTGGAGTGAAAACTGTCATCTCACAACATAAGTCTTATACTGCATTGTTAAATAGGTTAACCTACTAGATATATCGAGTCACCTGAACCGATGGATCTCAGTTGGTACCGAAAAATAAAACTCGGTATTAGGTGAAGTTTTATTATTGAACAATTAAGGTATATTCAATGTGAAATATGTGAAGCTCATGATCTCATGGCAGTTAATCATTCAATAAGCCACATGGTCCATATTTAACTTCACAGAGCTAAGTTCATTATAGACAAAAGTACTACACCATTCCTAACCCTACGTAGTCAGCCAAATAAATCGTCTGCAAACTCTAAGAATCATCAAATCAGTTTTTTATCTAAATTTTGATGATACAATGAAGCCAGTTATTTAAAACCATTATAAACATATCAGTTAGTTATTATGATAATCAGTTTATATCTGTTCAACAGGTTCAAACATGTTGTTAGTCTTTTTGTTTGTCCTTTTATACTTTATATTACACCAAGTCTTTTGAAGACATGGTAAACTAAACTAAACCTAAATATTTATACACTAATATAATCCTGTCAGGAAAAGACGACCACTGTAGCGGCAGCCTCAGAAGCGGTAGGTCTCAATATAAACAAAGGGAAAAGCAAGACTCTCCGATACAAGACAACATGCATCAATTGAATCACACTTGACGGAGAAGCTTTGGAAGATGTGAAAACCTTTACATATCTAGGCAGCATCATTGATGAACACGGTGGATCAGATGCAGATGTGATGATGTGGATTGTCAAAGCAAGAGCAGCATATTTACAACTGAAAAACATCTGCAACTCAAAACATTTGCCAACAAACACCAAAGTTAGAATTTTCAATACAAATGTCAAGACAGTTCTACTGTATGGAGCGAAGACGTGGAGAACTACGAAAGCCATTATCCAGAAGATACAAGTGTTTATTCACAGTTGTCTCTGCAAGATACTTCGGATCAGATGGCAATACACTATCAGCAATAAGTTACTGTGGGAGAGAACAAGCTGGATTTCAGAGGAGGAAGAAATCAGGAAGAAGTGCTGGAAGTGGATAGAACACACACTAAGGAAAGCACCCAAGTGCATCCCAAGGCAAGCACTCACCTGAAATTCTGAAGGTCAAAGGAGGAGAGGAAGACAAATGAACACATTACGACGAGAAATGGAGACAGACATGAGAAGAATGAACAAAAATTGGATAGAACTAGAAAGGAAGGCTGAGGGCAGAGTGAGTTGGAGAATGCTTGTCAGCAAATTATGCTCCATTGGAAGTAACAGGTGTATGTAAGTAAGTATTCAGCTTATACTTCAAAAAGTAAACCTGATATTCTCTATTCATAGTTTTTGAAGCAGAGATAATAACATAAGTTGTGCCAATCACTTAATTGTGATATGATTTATGATAATAACCTAAAGTTAATCACTATTTAGGAAAAAAAATCAAATTACTAGAAGGGGCTTTTGTGGAGATTTCAGTAATTTCATAGTTGAAATCACGAGTCAATTGAAGCTTGACCACCATGGAAAATCTGGAAGCACTGGACGACTATTTCGTCCTATTATGAGACTACTCAGCAGTGCGCATCCATGATTCCTCATAGCGAGATTCGAACCCAATACCTAACAATCTTGCGAGCTACCGCTTAACCACAATATCACTGAGCCGGTTAGCATCTAATGGTGTTCATGTTTAACTTCAATCAATCTACGAAATTAAGCGACAATCGAATTATTAATAATATATATTCGTGTATTTATCAGTAAAGAAATTAAGATCTACCTGTAGATCTTCGAGATGATCTATGATATTTCTCTGATCCAATTTTATTCTTCATTATATTTATCAATGTCTTTTTCGTGGAACTCTTCAAATGTTTCAAATCTAAAGAAGCGACTTTTTTTATTCGACTTTTATTGAATTCATTATTATGAATTGAATGATCTTTCAAAGAATTATTCATCAACAAATTAACATCTTGACGGTTAATGAATTCAAAAGAGTTTTGAATATATTCATTATTACATAATGGATGTATATTATAATCATTATTATTCATTGCTATACTCTGTGAACTTATATTATAAGATAATTCATTCATTATAGGTATATGAATAGACGTTAGGTGAGTATCTTTTGGATATTGTTCCATAGAATAATTCATTATATAATGATTAGATGATGGAATAGAATGGAATTGAGATTCATTTCTATTCTTTTGATAATCAATAATATTCGATGATGATGGCGGTAAAGAAGATGATGATGATGATGATGATGATGATGATGATGATGATGATGGCGGTGAAGATGACGATGATGATGGCGGTGAAGATGACGACGACGATGGTGGTGAAGATGATGATGACGATAAAGATAATGATAATCCTAATAGGTCAATTGATGATGATATATTATTTGTTTTATTGATTATAACACGTAGGTCTTCCGCTTCTTCTATATTGTTATTATTACCCTTATTCATATTCTTATTATTATTATAATAATCATAATACATTTGTATTATATTAATATAACATAATAAAAATTGAATATATGATTTATCATTTAAACAAACAAATGAAGATGAGGTTGTTTGCGCCATTTTTAAAAATTCAAAAAAAAAATTTAAAATTTCTAAATTTATTTGATTTATATCCATAAAATTGATTGATAATAATGATTGACATAAATAATTAAACACTAAAAAAAAGAGAGAGAAAGAAAAGTATACCGGATTACTTATATCGATATAAGTAGTATATAATGATGGTCAATAGAAGATCGATAAGGAAAGAACAGGAACGAAGCGTAGTAGCTATGGAACTGCATAAACAATAAAATTGAAGACGATGGATTAATATTCGCCGAAGGAACGGTCAAGATTGAGTCGATTGGTTAGTAGATTGCAGATTAACTATTGACTGTATGGTTGTCAGATTTTAGTGAGACTTTTTCGTGTCAAATACATTCGATTATTCCCACTCGTGTCCTTATTCACTACACTACTAACTAAACATTATTATATTGTATCATTTAATGGTCATTAGTAAATTGATCCTACTGTGGTATGGATTACTTATATCCACATAAGTAGTATATGATGATGGTCAGGCATAGAATGTATTTCCCTAGAAGATCGATAAGGAGAGTGCGGGAACGGGATAGAATTGGTATGAAAATGTATGAACAATAAAGTCAAAGACGATGAACTGATATTTGCAGAAGGAATAGTCAAGATTGAGGCAATTGATTGATAGTTTGCATATAAACTCTTCACTGTATGATAAATTCAGTTAGTATTGTTTGTTTCAATCTTCTCATTGATGTTAACGACTGCAATTGATCAGTCTCTAATTAGCATATGTGCATACTGTGAGTTATGCCTTGACATAACTTTAATTCTCAAGCATTCTAAGCAAAGATAGATAGTGGCTAGCAGTGAAATCCAGGACACGTGTTTCATTGTCCTATTTGAGATTCGTCAGCTGGATGTACACCTGCATTTCAGAAATGATGTGTACTCTGGAACTCGAATCCAGCACCTTCCGCTTCAAACACCATCGCGTTTGAATATCTAGGCAACCCATTCCTGTCATCTAGATGGATTGATATTTACAGAAGGAACGGTCAATGTTGAGGTAATTGATTGATAGTTTACATATTAGTTGTCTACTGTATGGTTATCGGATTCTAGTGAGATATTCTGTAATTTCGTGACTGAATACATTCGATTGTCCCCATTTGTGTTCTTGTTCACTACAGTATGAGTACGATGTATTTTGTAACTATACACAATGATTTGATAGACATTAGTTTTACTATCTATATGTTTTTTTTAGGCTTTAAAAGTGAAATTACATTCAAGAATTCAATTATTTAACTTCTATACATTCCTAAACTCATATACTTTATACCTTATATAGAAATAGTTGACATTAGATAAATAACTATATATAGTTATCATTGAATAATGGTGCAAAATTTTAAAGCGAATCTGAGTTTTTAACTATCACTAATAACCTCAAAAGATGATCTAGTTGGGAAACAGAATTATATATACATATATATCTACATCACGAGTCAAGTACTAATGTGGAATCCTGAAGCGAAACAGAAAATAGGAAGGATATCAGTAACAGACATAAGAATGATGAATAGGAACTGGAAATAATTTCCGAAGACAAGATTGGATGAACATTGCTAGTGGGCAATGGATGCTCCTCCACGAGGGTTACCAGGCGTTAATAATTTGATTTAATAATACATTTAAAATTATTATTAATAATAATAATATTAACAAAATAATCTTACTTGTATTTTGTTGTATTTGATTATATTCTGTATTTAATTGTGTTAATAATGAATGTTTATTTGAATTATTTAAATGTTTATAAAATAATTCACATAAAAGATTCCGTGGATTATCCATCCCCCTTTTTTTGTTGCCTTGGTTTTTAAAAAAAAAATGATTATGATTATGTCACCACTATACAATGATACCTAAATGAATGAATGTTATACACAAAATCAATAATATGTAGATGGATATGGATATAGATAGGGGAGAGATAGATTACATTAGGTAAATTTGTTCCAAGTGGAAAAATATATCCCTTTTAATAGTTGCTATGAATGGTTCCTCTCTCTATATATATATATAGTTACTAAGTAATCTTAGTAATAATAATAGTAATATTTGTAATGGACAATATAGAAATTGTAATAAGTAGTATCAGTCAATAATACAAAAACTGTATCCTTCCAAGTACTCATGCACAGTAGTATATATGTGCACATAGATATACATATAAGAATACAGACATATCAGTACATACAACCATTTGAGTAAGTCATAGTTAATTGTGTTTAGTTTATAATTATGATTATGATTATTACCTTTTGTGTTAATTTAATAAATGAAGAAAATATATAAGAAGAACGAATCAGAACTGATTCATATATAGATAGAAATTCAAATTGTGCAGTAGTTAGCACACAAGAATACTGATACTTACACCCACTTATAATTCATTTATGATTTCATCCTAAGGACACATTCAAAATATTTTATAAACTATACTTAAATATATTTTCTTTAGTTCTGATATAGATATATACAGAAAACAAGTATATTCATTTATTGAATTAACCTTAAATTAAGTAGTATATAATGATAGTCGGGCATTGAATATATTTCCCTAGAAGATCGATAAGGAGAAAGAGAGAGCAGGAACAAGTTGGAATTGGTATAAAAATGAATGAACAATAATAATAATAATAATAATAATAATAATAATTGGAGACGATGGATTGATATTTGTAGAAGGAATAGTCAAGATTGATAGTTTGCAAATTAACTGTTTACTGTATGATAAATTCAGTTAGTATTTTTATAGTTAAGATCATGAGTCAATTGAAACTAGACCACTGTGGAAAACCTGGAAGCACTGGACGGCTGTTTCGTCCTATTATGAGAATCCTCAGCAGTGCGCATCAACGAACCCGCTCTCGCGAGATTCGAACCCAGGACCAACCAGTCTCGAGCCAGAGCCCTTAACCGATAGACCACTGAGCTGGCATCCAATGGTGTTAATGTCTAACCTCAACCAATCCACGAAATTGCTCAACCAACTTCCAATGTACTGAGGTAGATACCTGTCTTTACCTGACATGGATTAGCTTCACTGGCCACGACTTCTCACTAAAACTCCAGGAATTACCTCAAGGAACCAGTCACTAGTGAGCATATGATCATTATCACAAAGGGTTTTTTATTGTTATTTGTTTGAATCTTCCGATTGATGTTTAGGATTGAAATTGATCAGTCCCTTATTTGGCATACTGTGCGTATTGCATCGATATAGCCTTAATTCACAAGCATTGTAATCAAAGATGGATACTGGCTAGCAGTGGAATCCAGTTTGACGCGCGTTTCATACTATTTTGGACTCGTCAACTGGATGTACCTGCAGAAAAAGCAACATGGGTCTCACCGGATCACACCACAGAGAATCAAATATACCATATTTGTATCATTAAGAACTTCACAAGCTCAATGGAAGACGTGAGAACCTAGAGAAGAGCTGATGTAGCCTTAGATCACTATCTGATGGTTGCCAAGATGATAGTGAATCTAAAGAAACACTAGATAACGGAGGAAACAGCAATACAAATGTTTAATACAGTCTGTCTTAGACCTGCCGAAAAACTGGGTCGCAAGAAGTATCATCTTAAGGAATGAATCTATATCGAAACCCTGGGTATGATTCAAGAAAGGAAGAAGAGGGAGAAGACAGCAATTAACAACAGTCGGACAAGAATAAAGAAAGTCAAGGCACAACTGAATACACTGAAGCAAACAGGTAAGTGAATAAGAGCATTAGAGTTGACAAGCAGAAATATGTGAAAGAGCTAACAACAACAGCGGAAAAAGCTGCAATAAAAGGAAACATGAAACAACTACATGACACAACGAATAAACTGGTAAGGAAATAAAGTAAATCAGAAAAACCGTTCAAGGACAAAGAAGGAAGGACAGTCATCGACATTCAAGATGACAGGAACAGACTCGTAAAGCACTTTGAGGAACTCATGAATAGGTCAGCTCCACTGAACCCATCGGACTACGAAGTAGCACACATAGACTTCCCAATAGATATCGCTCCACCAAAAATCGAAGAAATCAGGATGGCCGGTCATCAGACAAATGAAGAGTGGGAAAGCAGCAGAACCGGACAGCACTCAAGTCAGACATAGAATCAACTGAAAACATGCTCCACATTTTATTGAGGAATATTTGAGAGGAAGGACAAATGCCATCGACAAACTGGAAAGAAGGACACCTCATCAAGATGCCAAAGAACGGTGGTCTGAGCAGTTGTAAAAACTGCAAAGGAATCACACTGCTATCGATACTAGTAAACGTTTTCAACAGAGTGTTACTAAATCGGACGAGATATTCAGTAGACTCCCAACTTCGAGATCAACAATCTGAATTACTTAAGGATCGGTTGTGCACAGACAAAATAGTGACACTACAGACCGTAGTTGAACAATCAATTTAATGGGTTTTGTCACTATATATCAACCTTATCGACTATGAGAAAGCGTTCGACAGTGTGGATAGTAGAACATTATGGAAACTTCTTCGACGCTATGGTGTACCTGAGAAGATAGTCAACATCTTCTGGAATTCATACGACAGATCACCCTGAAAATAATTAATCAAGGATAACTGACAGACACATTCAAAGTAAGCAATGGAGTCAGACAAGACTGTCAACTCCCCCTCTTTTTTCCAGTAGTTGACTAGATAATGAAGATCTTCACATATGAAGAGGAGTACAGAATACAGTAGTCAGTTTGAATCCAACTAGACGATTTGGATTTCGCTAGCCCTTCTATCCCATACACACGAACAAATGAAGATCAAGACTAGTGTAGCAGCAGACTCTGTATCACTAGGCCTCAACATACATATTGGAAGAACTATAATCCACAAATACAACACAGAAAATACTTACCATTCCCACTAGATGGAGAAACTCTGGAAGATATGGAATCTTGCACGTACCTGGGAAGCATCATCGATGAACAAAGAGGATCCAATGCAGACGTAAAGGTGAGGATTGTCAAATTATATTATACACATTTTTCATACTAAAATTTCTAAATTAAGGATAAATCTTTTAGCCGAAAGCGAATAAACAATAAAACTAAATTCACGACTTTCAGGTGATTTTCTCACACACACTCATAGAATACGTGGAAATTAATAACTCTCCAATTATGTATTGGAGAACACAGGGGACTTATAATCCATAAATTTATAATACAATCCAACTGCCTAAAATTGTGGTCGATTAGACATCGTTTAAGACGGACTGTAATTGAGTCTTAGGAACTTGAACGGTTTGAGTTACAACTTAAAGTCATTATTACTATTTATTTTTTTGAACATATAAATGTTGGTAAAAATGGGCATCAGATATAGATGCGCTACACAGATACCATTTGATTTGTGTGAGGGCTGTGATACTGCTCGGGTGCCAGGACCGAAGCAGGTTATTTTCTTGGGTGGCCACAACCTAAGCCTTCAACCTAAAGGTCTGATCCACAAGGCAGTGAAGCAACTTCAAGAGATGTAGTCATGTGATGGTCGGGGATCAATAATTAGTTCATACGCCATCTGTCCCTTCAGGATCCTGGAGCCCATATGCACCATTGGTTTGGAACCAGGATTTTCCGGATCCCCTAGATGGATCCTCCATATCTGCTAACCCGGTTAAAGCACCGAACATTCACTTTTATCCTCTTAACAGTAATACAGAGAGAAGTCAGTGAGTATGTAGTGCCGCAATTCGTTAATCGTTTACTTCGATAACCGTTATAATTCTAAACTTAACGGTGCGTAAAATCAGAAGACGAATGATAGCAGTAACTACAGTTTATTGTCGAATAACTCAGGTTAGAAAGTTAACAACACCTGAGCGAATATGAACGAGCGAGAGAGCGAGGCGAAAGATAATGCGTATTGGAGATGGCGGAGAAGCCAACTCGATTTAAGCAAGCGTTAATCAACATTTATAGTCGGACAAAAATGAGTGACAGACATACGATGAATAAGATACGAAGTGTACACATATATGTTCATATAAAAGTATAGTCAATGTTAATAAGCAAATGATTAACAAGATCAAAATATGACTCATAATGGATAGGCGAATTGGCTTGGCCAGCAACTAGAATAAGGTATATGGGCTTAACATATACACCGATACTACATAGCCCCCTTATAGAAAATAGCACATTTATAAAAAAATGTCTGTTTTCGAAAAATAACACTCAAGTGGTATATGAATAACGTCAAAATGTGGAAAAAAAATGGTACAATACCTGAAAAATTACAGTGTCATGTGACGGGTGAGCGTATTAAACGAAAGTGTCATACTTGTGTAAAAATGTGCATGAATATCGTCAAAGATGCGGACAAAAATTGAAATGCTAAAATGTGGTTATGAATACATTAGTAAGCGTACAAAAAATTTAACATGCATATATGTCGTGACTGTCTGGATGATAAAATAACAGGTTCGTATGAGCGATTCGAAATATCGTGAAAATAGAGTAATAAATCATTAATACGTATGACAGCGTAATAAATCGTGGAAATAAGTAATGTAGAATATAATAGAAATTGGTCTATGGTGCCGACTAAATATGACGATAAAGAACAGTGAAATATGTTCTGATAAGCCGCAGTAGAGTAAATAGCATCGATCAGCGATTAGTAGATTCGAATTCGCATACCTGGAGTTCGTGTGTGGTAAAAATAATCGAGTCGTAGGATGATGACTGCATCAACGGTTGATATTCATTGCTGTACTGATAATGATAATAAAATGCGAGGTCAGTGTGCGTTGTCGCTTGCGTTGAGTTATCGTTAAATATGTATTAGTAGAATGACCAGAGGAACAGGATAGTGACTGATGAAACGAGATATGCGGAGTCGTATTCCTTTATGGTCATGCAGCCTATCGTGGTTTGTGTAGTTAGAGGGATATGCGCTCAACCTCATTTGTTACGAAACCGTATTAAGGCATAACAAAAATACCAATACATATGATTATCGATGACGGCGAGTGAGACTGACTTGGATGTGATGAACAAGAGTGTATCTTTCAGAGACCAGCTGTAAACTCTATGTTCTTGTATACCATGCAATGGAAATAGAATACTAAATGCAGTAACCAAATATTTTTGATGCGTAATAGATGATGCAGCATTCAGATTTACATGTCGATGAATAGATAATATGAACATAATCATTACTAATCGGCTGGTAATGCGGCATCAAATACTTGATTTGTGTATAGACATTAAAGTAGGGATAATCGTGAAACAAAAATTGCGGAAGTTCGGTTTAGGTTGTCGCTGAAAGTGTAGGAGACGACGATTGCTGCGTACCAATGAAATGAATGAACATTAATTGTATATCGATAACATAAGTTCCTACTATCGGGAGTATGACTCCAAACTTATGTCTATGATAGAGTGTAATATTAGACCGAAAATGACATGAAAAAGAAAAAATTGGAACGAACTCACCTAAATCAGCAAAATTTTACGTCATTGGATAATAAAAATAATCCAGTGAGTTTCGAATATCATAACGTGTAATGTCCATATAATTATGATTTGTTCGATTAGTGATTTGACTGCGTACATGTCATAGTTTAATGTCAATACGAACAAAAATAATAATTCCACGTTAGATGATATGACATTATTGTAATAATGAGCATATGATGATTATTCGAATCATAACGGAATATGTCGTCGGCCGTTCCATTTTTGATATGCGGTCGCTCGTTGCGGTCGCCAATTATGTTGTGAGTTCGTACGTAGAGGTTGTCGATTCTGGTCCGGGTTCGTTCGGCGAGACATCCAATTCTGTAGCGTCATGCTCGTTCGGCGAGGCCTCCAATTTTGTTGTGGCGTCGTGCTCGTACGGCGAGGTATCCAATTATGTTGTCGGCGTAAATCTGATTCTGTCTATACTCGTATATAATAAATGACTTTATTCCGCGTTGGTGAACAACGGAGTTAAATGCGTCAAATAAGAGAATGGATTTAGAATACATATAATTTCTACACTCATTAGTCTGGCCAGGGAATCAGAGTGATGAGGTGAATAGATGAGAGCGGAACGAAGCAAAGATCATGCGCAATGGAGATAGGCTGGGAAGCCAACTCGAGAGTGAAGCGAAAGATAATGCGTATTGGAGATGGCGGAGAAGCCAACTCGATTTAAGCAAGCGTTAATCAACATTTATAGTCGGACAAAAATGAGTGACAGACATACGATGAATAAGATACAAAGTGTACACATATATGCTCATATAAAAGTATAGTCAATGTTAATAAGCAAATGATTAACAAGATCAAAATATGACTCATAATGGATAGACGAATTGGCTTGGCCAGCAACTAGAATAAGGTATATGGGCTTAACATATACACCGATACTACCAGTAAGACGACCATTGCAGTGGCTTTATACGCGTGGTCATGTGATAGCATTTGAAGAGAGAGAGAGCTGACTCTCCCCACCCTCAGCCGTACCAGAGCATTTGGAGAAATGCGAAATTTCCTATATAAAGTATGTAATTAAATCATATTTATCGTAAGTTCTTTTTTTAATTTAATCAACTAGTGGTTATTCTCACTAGAACATTATCAAAAGAATGTAACAGCTGTTTAACCATACATATATTTAATTCATGAGTTGATTAAAGCAAGACCACCTTGAAAAACCTGGAAGCACTGAATGATTGTTTCGACCTAGTATAAGACTTCTCATCAGTACGTATCCTTGATCCAGCTCGAAGGATCTGAACTATTAAATTACTACAATCTCCATAAAATTCCTTTTTGATATATGTATATATTATTATCAAAAGAGGGTTTTGTGGATATTATAGTAATTTTATATAGTTGAAATCATAAATCAATTGAAACTAGACCATCATGGAGAAAATCTGAAAGCGCTAAACGGCCGTTTCGTCCTATTATAGGACTTCTCAACAGTTCGCATCTACGATCCCATCTCACGAGATACGAACCCAGGATCTATTAATTTCAAATCTCGTAAGGTGGGATCACAGATGTACACATCTGAAGAATCCCATAATAAGACGAAATAGCTGTTCAATGTTTCTATGGTGATCTACTGTCAGTTGATTCATAATCTTAACTATCCAAATATGTATATGATATATCTTATAGGTTGAACGCTATATTCAGATCCTAAGCTATTCGGATAACCCCAGGACTAGCACTACCCAGCGACTTGAAGACCAGTAAGAAGACACGAGTAACGAGAAAATGCTTTATTGCAAGATTCATCTTTGTACAGAAAATCGTAGGTATTTATAGATGTTTGCTTACGTTAAATCAACATCCTAATTCAGCCAATCCACTTAACGACATAAATTGCTACTGACCAATGATAGCGTGCCACGTTGGAACTCCAGAATGTTCTGTCGTGCTCTGATTGGTTGGAGCTCTTTTTGAGCCTCTGGAGGCTCTGTTGGAGTTCTATGGAAACCGACTTAACAGTATATATTGTTATTTAATGTAATTCACTTTGAAGTGTTTTTTTCTTCAATAAGTAATAACTATTTAATAAATGATTATCATTGATCTAGTTAATAAACATTTATTATAATGATACAAAATATTTTATTATTACTATTCACATTGTGATATGAATTATGATCTAGTTGCTATGTAGTTAAAGTTTAATTATATCAAAGTTGACAATGAATAAAAGAATCATTATTTATAAAAGAAAAAGTTTTTTTTCTTTTTTTCTTTTTTTCTTTTCTTTTTTTTCTCTTTTTTTGTTGTTATCATAAATAAAATTGGATCAAATAGAAATAAAATAGAAAAAAAAAATTGAAATGAATTTACTACTTATAAAATTACTTATAAATAGATGATACACACATACGTACATACATACAAATAATAAAGAAAAACATGAGAAATTTACATTATCAAAGGAATTCTTTTAGTGAGTTTTATAAAGAGAAATGAACTATACAAGAAAGAAAATAACCAGAAAGAGATTTAGATAAGTGTAGTGATTCCGTGATTCCGCCTGTAGCTCCTCTGATGGTTGCTGCCGGTCCCAAGCCAGGGTAAAGGAGGAGGGTTGGGCATGGGGTTAGCGACCCCCATCCCGTAGAAAATCAACTCGCTAAAAAATCACTAACCAGAAAGAATCATTCAAACCATTTAAACTCTGCCCTGAGAGTAGAAGGAATAATAAAATTATGACGAGTGCCGTGATTCACTAATAGTTCACTTCGATAACTGTTATTATACCAATTTTAACGGTGTATATAATCAGTAAGCAAAAGGAAGCGGCAACTACATTTTTATTGATAAATAATGCAGACCAGAAAGATGTGAGCATTTGAGCAAATGTAAGCGAGCAAAGTATACATGACATAGTGGAGATAACTGGTAAGCCAACTCGAGAGCGAAGCGAATAAAAGCGACCGAAGCGAAAATGATGTGCAGTAGAGATAGCTAGGAAGCCAATTCATTCTAAGCAAGCGTTAATCAACATTTATAGTCAGATAAAAATGAATAACAGACATATGATGAATAAGATACGAAGTGTGCATACATATGCGCTCATATAAAAAAGTATAGTCAAGGTTAATAAGTGAACAATTAACAAGATCAAAATATGACTCATAAGGGATAGGCGAATTGACTTGGCCAGAAGCTAGGATAAAGTATATGGGCTTAACATGCCAAACGATACTACATAAGAGTACAAAGTTAGGTTATTAATATCATTATTGTTATTAGCAAAGATGGACAGTGGCTAGTAGTGGAATCCAGGACGTGTATTCCATCATGTTTGTGACTCGTCAGCTGGATGTACCTGAATCTCAGAGTTGATGTTCACTCTTGAATTCGAACCCAGTGCCCTCGCTTCAAACCACTCGGCCACTGAGTCCTGATAGCTACTCATGCAATGGGATGAAGTTTAAATTCACTAGGTATTGTTTTACTTGAATCTTGCCATTGATGTTTAGGACTGGAATTTATCAGTCTCTCATTGGCTAGCCACTATCCATCTTTGCTTATAATCCTAGTGAATTAAGGCAATATCAAGGCAATACGCACATTATATATATATATATATATATATATATATATATATATATATATATATATATATATATATGTCAATAAGAGGCTGATCAATTGTAGAAATTTATCCATCATATAAATTTACTGATTGAATACTCTTTAAAATAGGTACTGGAATTAAACTTGATCTGGTGATCATTACAAAACTACAAAAACTGAACCGATCATTTTTCTAACTTTCATTTGTCTGAGACATGTAATGTAAATGGTTTCAAGCAAACTAACTACTGACAAGCTTCATTAATGAGTAGTTTTAATTACCCAGTGTAAACTTTGTAACCGAATTGTTAAGTGGTTACATGGAACTAACTGAAAAGTTACTTAAACTTTAGTACATTTGACGATGTATTATTGCTCAAGAATTTCAAACCAGACCAACTATGGAGCAACTAGACTCAACACTTGTATATATGTAATTGATTTATAAGCGAAGTTGTTGTGACTTGAAGCCCGACTAATTATCACGTGATTTATTCATCAATCGAAATACAACTTATTCAAAATTAGTACTACGCCAAAAACTCCGCCTATAGCTCTTCTAGAGTTACTGACTATCCCAAGCATGGGTAAAGGAGGAAGGTTGAGCATAGGGTTTGCGGGACCATCCCGTAGATTACTAGCTCTCTGCAAAATCGCTAACCAGAAAAATAAGTACCATACCAAACCGATGACGTTCGACCGGTATGAGCAGTCTTGCATCCTTATTAGTCCTTTGTTCGCCTAGCCCTTCCAGTTGAATCCAGAACGTCAATAACATCTCTCACCATACGAATCATTTATTTTAAAAATACTTGGTTTATATACCAGCTAAACAGACTACATCACATCATAGAATAGGAAATAACATTTATAAAAGATCAAGTCAAAATGTGGCTGTGAACGTGGGAGATGGTAATTAATAAATTGAACATAATTTAAAAACAGTAAATCGCATAATAATAATCTATAGTATTTTCATAGTTGAAATCATGAGTCAATTGAAGCTAGACCACCATGAAAAACCTGGAAGCACTGGACGGCCGTTTTGTCCTATTAAATGACTTTTCAAAACTGCGCATCCACGATCTCGTCTTATGAGATTCGAAACCAGGAACTTCCAGTCTCGTGCCAGATCACTTAACCCATAGACCACTGAGCTGGCATCCAATCTATATATCAAAATGAAGCTTATGATAAGAGGAATATAGATACGCATAATCTAATTACTGAATAGTTATACAATAAGAATATGTATATCTAATATTAGTCCATTAATAGTTTTCAGAGGTTACTCATAATTTAAACTTCATTAAGATATAACAAAAGTGATACCTTACTTGTGGACTAGACCTGGTTACTAAACATTTACCAGAGTACATTAAAATTTTCTGATTATATTAAATAATTACTATTTAGGCATTACAATTCTAATCAAATATGGTTTAGGTAAGTTTCACTAACCAACAAGAATTAGTATAAGCTCTTCCAGTAAGAATAACTCGTAAATGATTAGTTAAAATTACTATCTATCATTATCAGGAATTAGCCTACAATAATCCTTAACAGATAAGATATATCAATATTATGAGGATGGCTAACGAGTGAACTGAAGGAAGATCTAAGAAGCTCAGAAAGAGTTGAATATATCCCATCCAATCATCTTTTGGGAGAATACTCAAGAATCCCTATATGTAGTTTCCCTATTGGATAAATGCCAATAACCTCTTGTATGAGGAGGATTAGAGGACTATAATGATGATTTGATTTTTACTAAAAACTATAAGTACTTGACAGTTTTGTTCTATAGTTCAAACTGTTTTGAATAGCATACTTTACACTTTTCTTCTATCTTTTCGTTTACGACTTAAAGAGTTCTACCGTTCGAGTCCTTGAATTGTAGGCGGTATATTAATTGTCTAAGCTCTAGATATATATTCAATATAACTCAACATCTTGTATAACCATTCAAAATAAGATTCATAATATAAATTTTTTAAAAATTTTTTTTGGTTTAAACCGTTTAAAAAAAGAAGGACGTTCAATGATATAATCTACCATAAATTTTTTTTTAAATATGAAAAAATGCATAGTAACAAAATTCTTTGAAATAATCAGTAATATAGATTTAAGTTTGTTCGTTATGTGTGTGTGTGTGTATGACCAGCGAAACACCACTTGAACATGATCCCAGTTAAAAGTTAGTACAAACACACTGCCTCTAAGGAGAATTGAACTCTCGACCCCTGGTTTATTAGACCAGTGCTTTAACCACTGAGCTATGGAGGAGTGTCGATGTACCAACAACACCAGCCTCAATACAACACAACTCACAAATATACTACACCATCTACGACTTAAAGGATTTTATCGTTCGAGTTCTCGAATTGTAGGCGGTATCTTGAAAATGTATGCTCTAGATATTGAAAAAACTCAATATCTTGTATCAACACTCAAAATAAGATTCATAATATACATTTGTCAATGAATTCTAATTTTTGACAAATTAATTGATTAATAAAAATATTTTTAAATTTTTTTCATAGTTGGAAGCATAAGTCAATTGAAGGTAGACCACCATGAAAAACTCAGAAGCACTGGACAGTCGTTTCGTCCTATTATGAGACTCCTCAGCAGTGCGTATCCACGACCTCGCCTCACGAGATTCGAACCCAGGACCTATCAGTCTCGCGCCGGACCACTTAACCGACAGATTATTGAGCCGGCATCTAATAGTTTTATTGTCTAACTTCATTCAATCCACGATGTTTGAACAACTATTCATCAGGCATTCCCATTCACTTTTCGTTTAAAAAAAAAGAAGGAAGTTCAATGATATAATCTACCATAAATTTTTTTTTAAAAATATGAAAAAATGCATAGCAACAAAATTCTTTGAAATAATCAATAATATAGATTTAAGTTTGTTTGTGTGTGTGTGTGTTTGTAACCAACAAAACACTTTAAAGATTTAATGATGTACACTTAATTTGATTGAGTATAACTTTTTTATTCAGTATGTATATACTACTTATTAATTATCTCTTCAATAAACCAGTTCATTATTATTTTAACTAATTTAATTATAAAGTTGTCCTTAAAATGGATATCTATGAATTTAGTTCAATGATTGAAGAAGAAGAAGAAGAATAGCTAATTAAAAGATCAATAAGTGTACCTATATCTATATCTATATACTACTGATACTTTGATGTGAGTAATTGATCTTCCGTATTAATTTGACCTTCTTATTTGGCATATATATATATATGATATATAATGATGATGATGAACCCAATTGTGGAAGGAATTTGGTTATGAATTAGGTTACCATTCTGTATTCTTATTTAAAAGGTGTGTGCTCAATAGATATGTATATATATATATCATAGTGAAAGTTGATTATACGTTATGTTATCTCATTGAGTATTGTTTGTTTGAATCTTCTCATTGATGTTTTTTTGGACTGCAACTGGTCCGTCTCTAATTGGTATATGTACATACTATGCGTATTGCTTCAATATAAACTTGATCAATGGTAAGATTCAAACAAACAATACTAAATGAATTTAAACTTTATCCCATTGCACAAGCAAGGGCGAGACTAAAGAACATGGACGACCTTTGAACGAATCTTAAATGACCTTGAGAAGTATTAGCCAATCAGAAGACAGTTAGTGTATAGTAAAAATTTATTATAAAAAACCAAAGAATTAAAGTGGATACTGTTCTCTTACATGAGTTAAAAACTTATCAAGGTTGGATATAGGTTCATAAATTCTAAAATCATATTGCATGCGGTAAATGAATTCATCCATATGGCACCACGATAGTCTGCCTCTGGAGTCACGGTTAATACAACGGCCACGGTTGTATTTGCGTTTCCTTACGACTGTTTCATCTATTTCAACAATCCTCCCAACTCCTCCATACAATTGCTATACGCTTGTCAGTTTTGTTGCACAAATATCTCGGCAAAACTCGTACTATTGAACTGCCGAAACTTCGCTTACATCGGCAAAGGTGGCAGCTAGTGTTACCGGTGCTTTTATTATCCAATTCGCAACAAGTATCATAATTTGTCTCAACTTTAATTTTGACCGAGCGAAAAAAGTCCCTGTTCGAGCTGATTTCTTCTTCCAACATAAAAAAACATCGAAAGATAATATCATCACGATAGTCTGCACACCGTAAAATGGTCATTTGACTACTGCAGTCACAAGTATAGGAGCTTCTTAATAATCCCTTTTCTTGTAGTCGCTCAATTATCACGTCTTCTCGAAAATCCGCTGTAAAGCGATCGTACGTAAGCATCATGTTCCGAAATCACCGCTGTGACCTTGAAAACCCGCGATAGCTTCTGATTGGCTCGTCCATGTTCTTTAGTCTCGCTCAAGCAAGTGGCTATCAGAACTCAGTAGGTAAGTGGATAAAGAGATGACGTTTAGAGTGAAAGGTATTGGGTTCGAGTGCTAGAGTGAACATTAACTCTGAGATGCAGGTAAATTCATCTGATGAGTCTCAAATAGGAAGAAACGGGTGTCAAACTGAATTCCACTACTAACTACTATCCATCTTTCCTTGTTATATTATCTGTTATATCTCGACGAGAATATTGAATGGCAACTGTTGGTATCCATTTATGGAACAAAACGATACATATATTAAATTCACTTAGTATTGTTTGTTTGAATCTTCCCATCGATGTGTCAGGACTGCAACTGGTCAGTCTCTAATTCGCATATGTGCATACTGTGCGTATTGCCTCAATATAGCCTTGATTCACAAGCATGATAAGCAAAGATGGATAGTGGCTAGCAGTGGAATCCAGGACGCACGTTTCGTCCTATTTGGGACTCGTCAGCTGGATGTACCTGCATTTCAGTGGCCGAGTGAATAACGCGATGGCGTTTGAAGCGAGGGTACTGGGTTCGAGTCCCAGAGTGAACATCAACAAGTCTGAGATGCAGGTACATCCAGCTGACGAGTCCCAAATAGGACGAAACGCGCGTCCTGGATTCCACTACTAGCCACTATCCATCTTTGCTTATCATGATACATATATTTCCTATTGTATAATTTTTAACTAAATAAACTATTCATATTCATGTCTTCCCTTATTATAAGCTTTATTTTGATCTGCGAACTATTATTATACGATTTACCGTTCTTGAGTTATGACCAGTCTATTAATTACAGTCTATCAGAATCACAACTATATCTGGCTAATCCTTGTACAAATATTGTTTTGTATTTTACGATGCCATGTGGTCTGTCTGGTTGATATATAAACCCAGTATGTTTGGAATACAATGATTCATACCACAGAGGTTGAAATTAGTGTTTCTGGACTTAACAGGCAGGTCTAGGGAGAAAGAAGTATCGATAAAGAATTTTGACTACTCGTAGGAGTTTATGTGCCATTAGTTGGGTTGATAATTCATTGATCTCTAATTGGCGCTATCATTAAGTTTATATATTAATGAGGTACAAGACTACAAGTTATATCATTATTAATGAAAGTAACCTCATTCTACCATACTCATTCAACATTTTAGTGAATTAAACGTGTTCGGCGGTTATTTTTAAGTTTGTGTGTTGTTAATTAACTTTTGTGCATCAAAAGAAATTGAATGAATGATTTTGAATAAATTGAGCATTGGGTAGATTGTTATAAATAAATTAATATATTTGTAATATTTGAAGTAAAGACCGGCGTAAGGCAAGGTTGCTTACTCTCACCCTTTCTCAACATGTGGAGGAAAGCACGGAATACAGTGGACAGGCAGGATGCACCTTGACGATTTAGACTTCGCGGATGATCTGGCACTTCTATCACAAACGCAACAACAAATGCAGGAGAAAACGACCAGTGTAGCAGCAGCCTCAGCAACAGTAGGTCTCAATATAAACTAAAGGAAAAGCAAAAATCTCCGATACAATACAACATGCACCATTCAAATTATACTTGACGGAGAAGCTTTGGAGGAAAACTTTACATATCTGGGCAGCATCATTGATGAACACGGTGGATCAGATGCAGATGTGAGGGCGAGGATCGGCAAAGCAAGTGCAGCATATTTACAACTGAAAAACATCCGCAACTCAAAACATTTGCCAACAAACACCAAGGTTAGAATTTTCAATACAAATGCAAAGACAGTTCTACTGTATGGGGCGGAGAAGTGGAGAACTACGAAAGCCATTATCCAGAAGATACAAGTGTTTATTCACAGTTGTCTCTGCAAGATACTTCGGATCCGATGGCAATACACTATCAGCAATAAGTTACTGTGGGAGAGAACAAGCTGGATTTCAGAGGAGGAAGAAATCAGGAAGAAGTGCTGGAAGTGGATTGGACACACATAAAGGAAATCACCCAATTGCGTCACAAGACAAGCCCTCACATGGAATCCTGAAGATCAAAGGAGGAGAGGAAGACAAATGAACACATTACGCCGAGAAATAGAGACAGACATGAGATGAATGAACAAGAACTGGATAGAACTAGAAAAGAAGGCTCAGGAAAGAGTGTGTTGGAGAAAGCTGTTTGGCGGCCTATGCTCCATTGGAAGTAACAGGCGTAAGTAAGTAAGTAAGGGAGTAGGCTAATCGCTACTACAGTGTGAATATTGAGAAAGTTGTACTTTCTGAACTATCTTGACAAGAACTGCCTGTTTATGTTTCTACTGTATAATTATTAAACACTTTAATCATATTGCAAAAGTTTATCTGCCGCTATTTTCTTACTCTAGTCTTACTATCGAGCGTGGAAACTGTATCTAGCACCAGTAAGGATTACGTAGTGATCTCAGTCATTATATTATCGTCATTGTTCAAAAGACAGTCATTACACCGTTGGCTGATGGGTCATTCACCCCTTACAGTCAATCTAGGGGAATTAGTTAATAATCATAATAGGTCATTCAATTGTTCCTCAAAGCAAATGACTTAACCATATGGGCCCCTATACAACACAAGGATCTGTTCTTTTTCTCCATTGCTTATTTAGATTTGTTTGTTCTTCCTCTCAAGTGGCACTTTCATTATCTAATCGCTAAATGTGTGATGAAATAACTGAACAAATATTTGATGGAAATAGGGGTGAAAAAAAAGAAATACATGACAGTTGATATATGTTTTCATTATGGCACCAGTTCTGTTTATCGATGAAGTCTTTCTTACAGGAAAATGAAATTTGGAAGCATAACGCATCATTGAAACTAAACATACATTATGATGTTGTGGACAACCCTGACCATTCTGCTTGTTATATTTTCATTGACAGAACTCATGTCACTACAGTAGGCTATTCAAAGCCATTAACTAATTTAGTCAACTTCTCGAACACCGGTATCAATGGTTTGTCATTGAATTTACTAAAAGTTAACCTTGTTAGGATTTCATTCATCCAGTGAATGTAATTTAATAACTCCGATTTGCGCACAGTGAAATGGGTAAATTTAAAGAGCATTATAATGTGGATAGATCGATGGATGTGATTCGGTTACTCCTTATTAAACCCCCGTTTAATGAAAATGATTTCTAAATAAGCGATAGTATTAGACACAATCGACTTCAACGAAACAATTATCTTTCAAAAAGATTTCTTACAATGAATAACGGTCGAATCCCTACCTACACTGTACGAGCAAACCCGAATGATCCAAGCAGACAAGACAGAGTACAATTAACTACACTATGTCTACTTATGATTAATAATTAGAAATTTCTACTACATCTGTTTCATCTCGAGCTTATGGACAACGAGGTACCTTTACTAATTTTGATCAGTTATTGTTTAGATATACCATGAATAACTAGCCTGTTTAGCATTATAAGCAATACCATATCTTTACTTTTACTCCATACATGCTACAATAAATTTTATTAGTGACTATCTATCCGACTGTCATGTGTACGTAAAGTAAAACCTTTTGCAAAAATTAACGAAAAAAAATGGCGAAAGTGTGACATTAGAAATTCCTCAAATGCCCTGGTACGGCCGAGAGTGAGGAGATTCCACTCTCCCTCTCCAAATGCTCTCACATGGCCACGAGTATATAGCTTCTTAAAGGGAAGTCCTACTCACTGCCTTCTCGTGGAGTTACTGTTGTTTACGAAATTGAGAGGACGAAAGTCCGGCGATTCAACCGGGTCGGTGGACACGGAGGGTCCACCTAGGGCAGTTGGAAAACCCTGATTCCAAACCAATGGTGCACATGGGATGGCTCCAGTATCCTGAGGGAACAAATGGCGTATGAATCAATTGTTGGTCACTGGCTACTATGGGATTGCATATCCTTACGATGCTCCAATGTCTCGTAGATCATATCTTTAGGTTAAAGGCTCCGGTTGTGTCCCCCTAAGAAAACCACCTGCTTCGGTTTGGGCACCCGGGCAGTATCACAGCTTTCACACAAATCAAATGAGATTTGTGTGGCGCATATGTATCTGGTACTTCCTTGTATCAATATTTGTGTTTAAATAAATAAAGATTAGTAGTTAGTCGGACTTGCAAACTTGTTGTTTGCATACCGAAAAAAAAATCATCTAAATAGTTTGCTGTAGAAAGATTTCACAATTGTAGTCACAAACTTATAAGTAGATTCACTAACAAATTAATGAATTTGCATCTTTCTACATTTAAAATGACCCTATCCCTTGTTTGCTTGCATCTACGTTCGGAGAAATCAAAACAATGTAGATGTGAAAACAGCCTACTCGTAAGTAGTGTACATAATTTCACACTAGTTAATAGTTGAGTACTTCATCATCATACCCTGGCTAAAACGCACATTATTTTTTTGGAAGAATATGAAAATGGCACAACCCATGAATTCTAGACGAATATCTAATTACCTGTAATATCTATTCTACTTTACCAAAAGGTGCACGGATTGAAGAAGCGTTAGTGATACGAAAGTATTAAATCATCTGTGAATGCCAGTTTCCCATCTGATCTATCTTAACATTTCCACTATTAGTAGTCCTATCCTATTCAAAAAGTTTTATATGTACACCATCCAGTCAAAGTCACACCTTCAATTACTATTATTACAAATTTTAGTCCGTTCCTATTCTCTTACAGACCATCATTCATTTAATTGAAAAACCTGGAAGCACTTGACGGCCATTTCGTTCTATTATGGGACTCCTCAGCAGTGCGCATCCACGATCTCGCCTTGCAAGTGAGATTCGATTCCATGGTGGTCTAGCTTCAATTGACTCATGATTTCAACTATGAAAATCTCCACAAAACCCCTTCTGATTAATTGAAAAAGCTACACTACAATTTCTTATTTTGTAGTTGTCACACATTTTCAATTCAGTTTAATGACTTACATTTATGGCTATTAGTATAATCTAAACTTCATAACTTCCACTTATCATACAGATGGGCGTTAACAAATAAAACTCTGAATTAATTTGTGTTGAAGAAAAGATTACCGGATAGCTACATTCGTTGTAAGGGACAACTGCTTCCATCAATGTACCTGACTTTTTTTATTGAAAGGTTTAACTCCCGTGGATTTAAGTGAGCAAATCAAGTTGGTGAGGCACAAACTCAAGTATAATAGGTACGTCTTTATCTTATCCTCCATGGATTCAGCGGCTTTCATTAACTAAAGAAACTAAAATAAGTCACTATTACCTTATCTATTACTTGACAGATAGACTTTGATCTTTTGGCACATAATTATCTACACATCCTCTAGGCATCGTCAACAAAAAGAACTTCAAACTAGTTCGACTTACTGACCAGAGGGATCAAACTACAAACGATAACAGGGATAATACTAAGTAACAGATGCATTTTTGCTAAAAGCTAGTCTTCCAATTTATCAGACTAAGTAATCTATTTCCTAATATGCTATTACTTGGTTTTAAATTCGCCTGTAGCTCCTCCGGGGGCTACTACCGGTTCCAAGCCCGGATAAAGTAGGAGGGTTGGGCATGGGGTTAGCGACCCCATCCCGTAGAAAACTAACTCGCTAAAAAACGCTAACCAGAAGTAAGTAAGTATTACTTGATTTAATGAAAGCTGACTTCCACTTCATATAAAATATAAGTATTACATCAATTTCCCTATTAAATCAGCTTTAGTAAAGCAAAGAAAGACATAATGATGAGACCTCTCGAGTCCTGTTATGATTGTTATGTTCTTATGCTCTGTCAATATCATGTGGTAGGACCACCAATCAGAACACTGACTTATACGGCCTTGGTACTGTATCAACCAGTGATGGCGTTAACCAGTACAAACAGCTTAGAGTCAACTCTGAGTCCTTGTTGGTTCTTCTCACCTAGCCCTATATGTTTGAGTTCAGAAAACAATCTCAGCTCCCATTGTATGAATTATATATTTCAGACTTATGAAGTTGCTTAATAGTTATCCAATAGGAATATATATGATAATAGTCCATAAATAATACCTAGAAGCTATCGTTCATTTATTCTTCCTTGAGATTTAACAATGATACCACGGTAATGGCTTTGTAACATGCATTCTCGGCATTTCCAGGGGCAACAGCAAGTACAGCACTATAGTACTTTACATTTTGACGGTGGGGAGCGCGAATCATAGAAGTTAATTATCAAGATGCTTGTAATTTAAGTAGACCCTATATTGGTGGTATAATAAAATCTGTATAATCGACATTGAGAAGCTTCTTTCCAAGTAAAAAAAATCAACATCACCCCCGCGTATATTCTTGAGATATGTACACGAAATGTTATTTATGAAGAAATGAAAGAATGGTGAGATTGATAAAGTGGACTAAATACTTTGTTGATTAGTTGCAGATATACTTACAACGTTGACTTTTAAAACCAAGAACATGTACTTAACACTAGTTTAATATGAAATTACGCATCGCAGCTCGTTTATATTGATCACTTTAACCATTTAGGAGTTGCCTTAAATCAAATAATCTAATAGTGAATGACGTTTCAGCGTAACTAGCCGTCTGTGGTCTTAGTGTCAATATATGAGCTACCCAGGATGTATAGCAACTGACTCCACTAGGACGCAATACAAGTGTGATATACTGAGATCTGATCGCAAAGCAACACTCAAATATACTAAGACAACAGAAACAAACATGTTGAAGTAAGGAACAGTTCTAGGTAACTACTTATCACAATTTAATATTTATTGTAGCTTACCCCTTCTGTTGACTAGGTAATCAAGAACACATCATACGAATGACTGAAATGGGTTTCATACAAAGTTACGCTTGGGGGAAAGTTAATCTCTCGCTTCTGAATCCTCAAGTACAGACGAAGACAATCGCTCTAAGCTACTGTATAGTATGTTGGCAGATAATAAGTAACTTGAAGGAAATATGTTACATGTTACTATCTACCATGATAAAAGATGTTACTGGGTGTAGAAGTAGGGCCGTTGGACCATAGATAATCAGGATTTAAAATAAACCAATAAGCCCCCGAATGCCCTGGTACGGCCGAGAGTGGGGAGTCCGCTCTCCTTCTCCAAATGCTCTCACATGGCCACGCGTATATAGCCTCTGCCACACAAGTCCTACTCACTGCCTTCTCGTGACATTACTGTTGTTTACGAAATTAAGATTACGAAAAGCGAATGCCCATCACTTTAACTGGGTCGGTGGACACGGAGGGTCCACCTAGGGGGGTCGGAAAACCCTGATTCCAAACAAATGGTACACATGGTCTCCAGTATCCTAAGGGAAAAAATGGCGTATTAATCAATCGTTGATCAACGGCTACCATGGGACTACATCTTCTCACGATGCTCCACTGCTTTGTGGATCAGACCTTTAGGTCGAAGGTTCCGGGTGTGGCCCCTTAAGAAAACCACCTGTTTCAGTTTGGGCACCTGGGTAGTATCACAGCCCTCACACAAATCAAATGAGATTTGTGTGGCGCATATATATCTGGTGCTTACTTGTACCAATATTTGTGTTTAAATAATAATAATAAGCTTTACAATCGTTATTCTGAATAGGACAGAAAAATTTTGCTTTTTAGACGAGTTCATTCGAACATCAGAAGTTAGTTGTTGGAGCCTCCAAATTATGTAAAGATTTATAGTTCCTGAAATGTACTTCAAAGTGATCCTCGGAAAATCTAGTCCACTGGATTCCCAAATTTATTCAGCGAGGTTTAATACTTTTCTGATAAGTATCAACTTCACTGATATGATGAATTTATCATGGATATTTTACACCATGAAAGGGCATCAACATTTTTGAACTGAAAGAGTAAAAATAAAAGCTTGAAGAAAATGATAAGAAACTGACTTGATGACCGTAACAGAATAGTATATTGTATCGACCGAGCATACCTTTCTAGTCCTATTTCAGTCAGTCAGTCAGCTACAACGTAGGTCCAGGCACATATATGCATCGGTTCAAGTTGCCATACCTCACTCATTAGCAAAACAAGATGAACACCAAATTCATAGAAGCAGTTAATTTAGTAGTGGTAATATATAGAATAAAGGTTGTATGTAAAGATATAGTACAGGAAGAAAGACATATATGAAGCAATTTTAATCTCACGGTTTAAGGGAAGACAAAGACTGTATACCCCTACACCATTGTGATCGATTATGAACCATGTCACTCACATAGTCTCCAACCATTGGTTACGTTAGTCACACGGACCCAAAGTAGTCTGCATCTACCAACATGGCTCAAACTAGAAGTTCGTGACTTCAAGTTCTGATGCCACGTTTTGATTTAACCGCCTCCAACTCTCTTCCAATTATCCCCAATACTAGTCAGCATTGAGCTCTATTTGCCAGACATTAGACTATAAGAGAATAGTATATTCAGAGTTACAAATAATGTTGTTTGTAATAAAAAGTATGGAAAAGAATTAACGAGGCATTCTATACTGAACGATATTTCTTTGAAGTCATTGATCTTTAGTAATATAAATATCAGTCAGTTAAACCACTTCATAAAGTAATCGGGTTTGAACTATATAGAAGGATGTTAGCGGGAAATAAATCGGATTAAGACATTATGTGCATGATCGTGACGGCACACGTTGATTGGCTAATTCTAAACCAATCAGGTCAGGCAGATTATTGGAGAAACATTTAGAAGCTTCTTATGCATATACTATAAATATATGAACGTCTTTCTAATCGATTGATTGCTGTTCACCTCACCCTTGGTATTTTGAATACAATTTCGTCCCTGTTCAACGTGTTCTAATTTTTGGGGTCTTGTCGAGTGTCAATGGATAAGAATACTAAGCAATAGGAGTAGTTGGGTCGTTTATTAGCAAAATACAATTTATAACAAAGGATTTACTTCAAATTCAATCGCTGAGATTTTACAAATATATTCTTCCTATTTAATGTCTTACATTAACTCGGCGCCTAAATACTATGAAACTATTCGCTCTAAATTAGACAAAAGTTTTTATATACAGAATAATTTGTTTGAAACATTTAAATGAAACTTGGAATTTTTGTTTTATTTTTCTTAAATTCTCAATGATATTTGTTATAGCGTGTGACCACCAGGATGCCCTGTGAATGTATGTGATAAGCTCGCCAATAAGAGAACAGTGATTTATCGATCGGACCAATGACACGGGAAACCCATACAAGCAGTCTAGAGTACTTGTCGGTCCTGTTTTCTGCCTAGCCCAGCCAGTTAAGTCCAGAACACCAATAACAGCCTCTGCAATATGAATCGTTATTCTCAAATATACTTGGTTTATATATTAAACAGACAGACCACATCGTACCATAAAATAGAAAATACACATTTGTACAAGATTAAGCCAAATGTGGCTGTGAATAGGGGGAACGGTAATTAATAGATTGGGCATAACTCAGGAATGGTAAACAGTACAATAATAGTCTATGGATCAAAATGAAGCTCACAATGAAAGAAACATGAATATGAATAGTTTAGTTACTTAACAATTATACAATAGAAAATATACCCATAGTACTGGTCTATAAATGAATCTCAAAAGGTACCATTCTATTCGGGATATAACAGTATTGTGAGATTACACAGAAATGTAATGACATTAACAAGAAGGAATATACTTATACACATATATGTATATTGAAATTACTTTCCAAGACTTTACAAATTCTATTATGAAAACAATATACAACCAAAAAACGAATCAATGGAAGACATACAATTGATATAAATAAACTTAACATTGAAAATAATAAACGTGGTGCAAATATTTTCCATACCATTAAATGACGACGTAATAAACCAGTGCTTAACATACAACCTAAGGTCTATAATATATAATAAGAAAAAAAAACTTAAAGGTGTTAATATCATTTGTAATTCTTACATAATAAACAATCAAACAAGTATAAACAAAGATGGATAGTGGCTAGTAGTGGAATTCAGCTACACACGAGTTTCATCCTATTTGGGACTCGTCATCAGCTTCATGACTTCCGAAGGAACTGGGCTTTCATCATGAGACGTCATCATTATTCCTTCAACCCCCAGGGCAGAGTTTAAATGGTTTGAATATTTTTTTACTGGTTAGCGTCTTTTAGCGAGTTAGTTTTCTACGGGATGAGGTTGCTAATCCCATGCCCAACCCTCCTTCTTTATCCGGGCTTGAGACCGGTAGTAGCCCCCAGAAGAGAGACAGGCGGAGTAACAACTTTTATGGGTACATGGAACGTCCGGACAATGTGGGAGGCCGGAAGAGTCTTCCAAATTGCTGCTTGCTTGTTGGGACTCGTCAGTTGGATGTGCCTGCATCTCAGAATTGATGTTCACTGTGGGACTCGAACACTGTACCGTTCGCAGTGAGACTATAACTTATGGACGAGCTAATCAGAAGCGTTTGAGGGTTTTTAAGGTCACAGCGCCAATCTCAGTACCTGATGCATATATACAATCGGTTCACAAAAGATTTTAGAGAAAACGTGACAATGAAGCGGCTACAACAATACAGACTACTAAGAAGTTCCTGTATTTGTAATTGCGGTAATTAGATGATTTGTAGACCTTGTGCAGACTACCGTGATGTTTTCGTTCGATGTAATATATGTTGAAGGAAGGCGTTTGTTAGAATGGGAACCCTTATCGCTCGATCCTGATTGAGACTAAGACATATTATAATAATTGCCGCCAACTGTATAATAAAAGCACCAGTAACATTGGTTGTAATATTCATAGATGTTACTGAAGCTTCGGCTATTCAGTGGTATGAGTATTATAGTGACATATCCATAATAAAAATGATAAACTTACACAACCGGAATACACACAAACAATATTGAAGCTAAGTGTTGAAAGAGTATTCGCGACCTTATCATGGTTCCAGAGACCAACTATTATGGAGTCATATGGATGAATTCCTCTACATTATGCATTACAATTTTGGAACCTTTAAATCTTTTTCTAACCTTGACAAATTTTTGGATCATGTCAAAGAAGTGTATCCACTTTAATTATTTGATTTTGTATAATATATATTTACTCTATACTGACTGTTTACTGATTGACTAACATTTCTCAAGGTCACTTGAGATTCGCTCAAAGGTCGTCCATAAACTATAGTCTCGCCCCGTTCGCTTCAAACACCATAGCGTTGTCCACTTAGCTACTGAGTCCTCATAACCATCTACTTGTGCAATGAAATGAAGTTTTAAATTCATTTGGTGTTGTTTACTACATCTGGTTACTTATAAATCTACTGAGTAACTTATATTCGAAATATGAAAATTTCGATAAGTGTTTGATAAATTTGTTAGTAAAGTAATGCTACTCTATTTTATTTAGACTATTACATGTGAAAGTATTTATGAATGAGATTGTACAGGATTAATACATAAGTTCACTTTAAACTATCTGATATGAACATTGCATACACTATTTCTTCCTATTTGAAACTCGTCAGATGGATGTACTTGCATCTCAGAGTTGATGTTCACTCTGGAGCTCGAACCCAATAACGTTCGCTTCAAGCGTTATCCACTTACCTACTGAGTCCTGATAGCCACTTGCATGTGCAATGGGATAAAGTTTAAACTCATTTGGTATTGTTTGTTTGAATCTTCCCATTGATGTTTAGGACTGCAATTGATCAGTCTCTTGTTGGCATATCTGCATACTGTGTGTGCCTCGATATAGCCTTAATTCACAAGCATTATAAGCAAAGATGGATAGTTCAATGATTAACATTTTCAGTCCCATGCTACTTGTCACATACAGGTTATTTTCTTTATGAAATTGAAACCTATGATATTCGCGATAGTAACTCTAAATTTTGTTTGTTAAACGAAGTAGTTATCAAATTGAATACAGTGAATATTATTGGTTGATATCTGGGCGAGACTATAATTCATGAACGAACGAATCAGATTTAGACATAACAAGTCTTGGATTTTGGAGCAAAATTCATTCATCCATTTGGCAAAATACAGTTTTGGTATTTTAGCTTATGTCACAGTTAGTGATGAAAAACTGTAAATCTAATTCCTCGTCCTTGTCACTGTCAGGCCAAATTGACCGAACCAAGTTCCGACCAAAACTCGAACTATTGGATCTTCGCAGTAACGAATTTTGGTCGGAACTTGGTTCGGTTAATTTGGCCTAACAGTGACAAGGATGAGGAAAATGAAGTACAACGCCGACAGTTCTGAAGAAACAGATGATTCAAGCGCTGAAAACATTGTTCTCTCAGTCTCTAAGGTGAACACGCCTACTTCGTTAAATCTTGTTTTTGATAATGTAAAATCAAACTCAAAGACAGTTGTCCTTTAGTTGACCCCTATGTAAATACTAAACGTAGGGTAATTGACGAAGAAGCAATTCGTAGAGGGTTAAAAGTAGTAAGCATTGAGTTAGAAATTAAGCAGCTTGAGCTTCGTAAACGACTGATACGTTCTAACAAGGTGAGAAGTAAGTGTCGGATGTCTGAGCTATCTGTGTCTCGACCCCACAATAGGACGTCTGAAGTCGTTATCGGCCGCCGATATACCAGAGAAGGCACGAGCAGAGATGTTGAAATTAAAACAGGAGTAGATAATGTTAAGTCACGATATTTTATTCAACGGCTACAGTATTATATTAGTTTCGGAGTTTTAAAATGTGTCTGGGAGAATCATGTTAAGCGAGTATATTCTACTGAAGATGTAGGTAACGTTATTAAAGCTCCTCAAGCATTCTTATCAAATGTACTTACAACATGCATACTAGATGCTGAATCATGTCAACTTCTTAGTCTTTCCCTGAACCCCTTGCTAGGAATTTTCAACTAACATGAAAGTTACATTCATGAGTAAGTTCCATTACTGATAGATATTTTAGTCTTGTTTTGACTAATCAAAAAGCCTAGATATGTCATATTACTGAAAACATAGTCCTACTAGTTACATAAATAAAACCATATGAAATTAGATCATCAAAAGTACTAGCCAATAACTTACCAATACACTTTTACTAATAATAAATCTCCAAATGAATAAATCCAAAGCATCAACAAATCTGTAAAAGCTAGTGTTTCGGCTCTTGTTAGAATGGGAATGGATCACCGTTTCATGAACATGCTGAAGGCGTGAAGACAAAATAATAATTGTTGGCAAACTGAAAGCAATTAATATAGGACCTGAATATAAATGCAAAAGAACAGTCAGCCCTGGTAACCATCGTGTAGTATGATCACCTTCATATGCAGCATAAGCGGCATCCCATGGAATTCCAGATAATGTTGGTTGATGACCAGTTATAAAAAAAGATAAGTTATCTAATAAGCAAAGAAATATTGAGAAAATCCATGAGATGCACTTTTGAGGTACATGAAGCAGTAGTGAATCTAAAGAAATTACAAAAAAAATGAATTAGTTTGGAGGATACTAAGTCTGTTACTTATGTTAAAAAGGAGCTTAACGAGTAAACATTAAGTGGGAAAACGTTATAAGTTGTATTCATAGGGTTATCAGGGAAGATTCACAGTTTCCGTAAACTAACATTACAAACAGATATATTTTAGTGACTAACAAGCCGATATGACTAAGTAATTTGATATAATAATAAGAACGGATTGTATATGAAACGACAACTGTTATATCTAGGGCTTGATTCTTGCTACGCCGCGTACTAATAGACTACTTGAACGACCGAACCCGCAACGTCGCAAGAGAGAAGACAGAAGACTAGTAAGTAGGAATGTTATTCCTAAAACAGTGTCAAATATAATACAAAAATCTCATGTATTTATAGTTTTTTTGACTGAAAGTAAATCATCATTTCGGACAGCCAATAGGCACATAGGGGGTCATTCTTATTCATCCAATAGGGAAGCTACACGTCGACATTATAGAATGTTTCCCTAGTGGTGATTGGATGGAATGTCCTCGGCTCTTTCTGGGCTTTTTGAGGCTTCCTTGAGTTTGTTAACGAGCCATCTTTACAACAACATATACAACTGATCTCTCACCAGTATGAAAGATAAGATCCAAAATATGAAATAAATTCCCAGAGTTGGAAACTGTATGTCAAAAAAAGACTAGAATATAAATATTATGAAACGTAAAACTTCATCTAACCAGTTTAGATGATAACTTTTCATATAAACATCATACAGTTGTGCCTCTTCGAGTTACACAAATTTTCTTATCATTTCAGGTTGAAATATACAGCCATTAGGTCTGCTAACTGTTAAGATTGAAAGTTACTCTAAAATCTAAGAGCTAAACCAATCTAAGATGCCACTGGACGGCCGTCCAGTGCTGCTAGGTTTTCCATGATGGTCTACCTTCAATTGACTAATGATCTCAACTATTAAGATAGAAAATATTTATCGTTAAAAATATGAAATCAACTGAGCAACATATAGGGTCCTGATAAAAACAATGACCAACCTCTCCCTAGTGTATGAATTATTCAATAGTATTGAACTAATCTAGCCAAAATAAGGGTCGAGTTAAGACTGAATTCTTCATTCTGAGTTTAAAAACTTTGAATATTAGTGTTTTCTCTCTCTCCAAATAGCCAATGTTTGGTCCTGTCAAACGATAGGATTCGTAGTAATATTTTTCAAAGAACGGTATACCAAAAGGTACGTAACCCTTCAGAAGGCTCTTTATTCAAACAACAGTAGTAAGAATTAACTGTTATAGGCATTGGCAACATCAAGTAGAGTAAGTCAGAGTTGTTTACTACTTCTATTTCGATTCAGATTTGTCAAGGACAATCGTTTAATGATATGGTCCTATTTGATAAAAATGGGAAAATGTAGCTCATTCTGAATGTCTTGAATAACAATAAAATGATGTTTGGGATATCTTTCGTTCTCCATATGAAAATTAGATGTCGGTCAGCAAGTTATTCAGCTACAGCGTGGGACCATTCAAATATATGTATCGGTCCAAGTTGACACACCCCATCAGCACAACATGATGAACACTAAATTCATAAAAGTAGTTACTTCGATGGTAATAATATATAAAACGAAGATCGCGTATAAGGATGTAATACAAGAGGAAAGAATGAGCTCGTAGAAAGAAAGGTATAAAGCAATTTTAATCTCACGGTTTAAGGAAAGACAAAGAATGTATACACCTACACCATTGTGATCGATTCTGAGCCATATCATCCATGGTCTCCGACCATTGGTTACGATGATCGCGCGGACCCCAACCAAGTAGTCTGCATCTACCAACATGGCTCAGACTAGAAGTTATTGACTTTATGGACTAATGCCAAGTTTTGGTTTGACCACCCATATTTATTTATTTTATTTATTTGAACACATTAATATTGGTACAAAGGGTTACCAGATACATATGCACCACACAATAACAAAGAGAATGGTAGAGATAAAAAGTGCAAGGCGAGTATAAGAAAAAGGAAAACAATAAAGAACAGAAATTAGTGTATAATAGTGAAATAATAATAATGGGAGAAGCAGTTCAGTTAGAAAAGATAGAACCGGAAAAAATTCTTTCAGTTAATAAAGTCACGTCCATTTTTTATGGTGAAAGTAAAATAAGGTTACAGCAGGATCACCACTGGTTTCTATTCTGAGTCATATCTGATAACGTCTCCAGCCACTGTGTTGGACCTCAACCAGGGAGTTGTGAAGGACCAACAGAGATCCGTCCTGTACAGTTTTCTTTCATACTACAACACCACATCACACATTGACCACCTCTCTACTTTTTTCAACTAGTCTCAGCGTCGACAAATAATGCACGACGAGGAATTTTTTGAGAAAACATTCGTAGAACATGTCCAAGCCACTGAAGTCGATGTTTCAAGATAGTGACACCAATTGAATCATCGTCTCTGTGTCCGAACACACAGTGCCGAACCTCTGCATTACTAACATGGCGTTGCCACTGGATGTCAGCAATCCTTTGGAGACAATGGTGATCAAACACAGAGAGTCGTATAACATTGAGAGTAGAAGATACTCGTAAGTTAGTAGTATTTGACCACAGATGCCTTAGAAATATTGCTCGCATCCACTGGGATCACCGGGTAAGTAATAGTGAGGTTAGACACAGGGTATTAGGAAATGATGGTAAATCAGTTGATGAGGTTGTAAATTTTCAGCAACTGAGATGGTCGGACCACGTGTTACGTATGCCCAACCACTGATTACCAGGACTTGTTATGCTGACTAGCATTGGGGATGATTGGGAGAGAGTTATGGGCGGCCAAACCAAAACGTGGCATTAGTCCATAAAGTCAATAACTTCTAGTCTGAGCCATGTTGGTAGATGCAGACTACTTGGTTGGGGTCCGCGCGATCATCGTAACCAATGGTCGGAGACCATGGATGATATGGCTCAGAATCGATCACAATGGTGTAGGTGTATACATTCTTTGTCTTTCCTTAAACCGTGAGATTAAAATTGCTTTATACCTTTCTTTCTACGAGCTCATTCTTTCCTCTTGTATTACATCCTTATACGCGATCTTCGTTTTATATATTATTACCATCGAAGTAACTACTTTTATGAATTTAGTGTTCATCATGTTGTGCTGATGGGGTGTGTCAACTTGGACCGATACATATATTTGAATGGTTCTACGTTGTAGCTGACTAACTGACTGACTGAATTTATAAAACAACCAACTATTGATCTATATATTATGTTGAAAAAGCGGCTAACATAGTATTCACATTCTGTTAAAAGCATATGATTGTTTAGATATTAGGGTTTATACTCTAAACAACACATGCTTCCGACCATTCAGTATAAGAATTATTTCTTATTTACTTGTGTCTTTGATTTAAATAGTTATAATATTTAGTTTTTTGTGTATTATATATCTGTAGTACTGTGAAACGAGATATGTTGGATCAATGATTTTCTTTGATCTCATCTAGTTGAAAACATCCAACGGTAACTAATATAGAGTCATTTTTGAAAATTCTTATGAGTTGATAGTTTTATACCTTTCTGTAAAATAGATTTACCTAATTTAAGTAATGAATAAATAAACACTGAAGTATATGCTTTAAAAAGAATGTTTAGTACACTATATATGAACTGCCCCCGAATGCCCTGGTACGGCTGAGAGTGGGGACAGTCCGCTCTCCCTCTCAAAATGCTCTCACATAGACACGCGTATATAGCCTCTGACAGGAAAGTAATACTCACTGCCTTCTCGTGGAGTTACTGTTGTTTACGAAATTGACAGGAGGAAAGCCAATGTCCGGCGCTTTGAGTGGTTTGGTGGACACGGAAAGTTCACCTAGGGGAATCGGAAAACCCCGATTCCAAACCAATGGTGCACATGGGCTGGCTCCAGTATCCTGAGGGAACAAATGGGGTATGAATCAATCGTTGGTCACCGGCTACCATGGGACTGCATCTCCTCACGATGCTCCACTGTCTTGTAGATCAGATCTTTAGGTCGAAAGTTCGGGGTGTGGCCCCCTAAGAAAACCACCTATTTCAGTCTGGGAACCCGGACAGTATCATAGCCCTCACACAAATCAAACGAGATTTGTATGGCATACATGTATCCTGCACCCCTTTGTACCAATATTTATGTGTTTAAATAAATAATAATAAATATATACTTGAACAAACTATAATACTAAACTCACTTTTAATACATTTATCTATATGATTACATTTTACAGCGGTCACATGTATACGCAATTGAATGAATATAATAATGAAAACCAACCAAATGATATGGAATTCATTTAAGAAGACAAGTAGAGAAAGGAATGGTAAGACTATGAAACAGGTCATTGTCCACAAAGTATACAAATAAACAACAATTCTTTGAGTAGACTGATTACAATCATTTGATTGGATACATTTTATAAAATTTATCTCTTCAATAAGATGAAATGGGGATTTCACAAGTTGAAAAAATATGTAGAATATAGTTATCAACAGAATACGAGCAACCCAAATCCGAACTGTATGCCTAGATAAACAAAATGTACCAGTCGAGATTTAATATACTTAGCGAGTATCAAATGATTTTTACTTAATAAAAGATTAGAAATTGGCAGAACACAAAGAGTGAATGCACCAGCGCCATTGCAAACGATTTTGAGCTATGTCACTCAAGGTCTCTAACCATCGATTGCTATCATCTCGCGAATCCCAACCAGGTAGTCTACACCTACCAACATGGCCCAGTTCACTTGTCAGTGACTTCATGGATTTATGCCATGTTTTGATCTGGCCGCCCCTAGCTTTCTTCCAACCTGCTTCTACACCATAAAGCATTGCACGTCGGGGCAGTCGGTGGTTGGGCATACGTAACACATGTCCCAGCCATCTAAACTGATCAAGTTTCACTACTTCATCAATCGATTTGCCATCCTTACCTAGTACCCGTTTCCTAACATCTGCATCACTTACCCCGGTGGTCCCAGGATATACGAGCAATGCGTCGAAGACACCTATGATCGAACACTAGTAGCCTGCGAATATCCTCTACTCTTATCGGCCATGTTTCACTGCCATAAAGTAGGACGGAACGGACTGCTGCACAGTAAACCCGTCCTTTTGTTGTTAGACGGATATCTCGCCTACGCCATAAATGGCGCAAGTTGGCGAAAGCTAGACGAGCCTTCTGTATCCGTGCTGAGATTTCGTCACACACACACACCAGATCGCAAGGACCGATATGAGACTCTCAAGATAAGTGAAGCGATCGACACAAACACAAATAATATGAAAAACAACAAATAAGAAAAATTACATGGTTATCTCATCCACTCTAAGAAAATGAGTAACCACTAAAAAGCCCCCAAATGCCCTGATACGGTCGAGAGTGGGGAGAGTCCCATCTCCCTCTCCAAATGCTCTCACATCGCCACGCGTACATAGCCTCTGCTACACAAGTCCTACTCGCCGCATTAATGTTGTTTACGAAATTGAGAGGACGAAAAGCGAATGTCCGACGCTCTAACCGGGTTGGTGAATACGGAAAGTTCACCTAGGGGAGTTGGAAAACTCTGATTCCAAATCAATGGTGCACATGGGCTCCAGAATCCTGAGGGAACAAATGGAGTATGAACCAATTGTTGGTCACCAGCTACCATGGGACTGTATCTCCTTACGATGCTCCACTGCCTTGTGGGTTAGACCTCTAAGTCAAAGGCTCGGGGTGTGGCCCCCTTAGAAAACCATCTGCTTCAGTTTGGGCACCTGTGCAGTATCACAGCCCTCACACAAATCAAATGAGATTTGTGTGGCGCATATATGTACCTGGTACTTCCTTGTACCAATATTTATATGTTTAAATAAATGATAAATAATCATTAAATACCAACTTACAATTTATCTTTTGGAATAAATCCAATCCAATTAGTTGATTCCGCAGAATCTACCATCCACAGTAATGACAATAAACTACCAATTAATATAAATAAACTTAATTTCTTCCAATTAGCTTTATTTGACTGATTCAAATCCATAGATATATTTTGATATTCAAACAATAGTCGGCAATATAAACAAAGACATATTATTAACATTAGAATAGCAAATATTAAACGTATTCCACTAATTGGATAAAATTCATGAATAGGATTTAATCTACTTAAAGTTTTTGTTAACCATGGATTAAGAATAGATCGACATAAAGAATTATTATTTAATTCTTCACGACAAATTAAAAATTGTCGAATAAATAAACGAAACAATAACATAATATTTAGATAAAGTAAAGTTATGAATGGAAGACAAGGCAAAGATAAACATATTCGTAAGAACTTCAATCCAATAGGATTCAAACTATACAAAGAAGTCATATCCATAGGATCTATATGAATGAATAAATCAATGACAAATACAATAATCAAACTTTGAATTAGATAAAGAGTTACATGGAATTCATAAATAATCATACTATTTGATAAATAACTTAAAGAAAGTAGGAATAATAACAAGAAACCAATAAAATTATCATTGAATCTATTCAAAAGATCTAAAAAGATCAACATTAAAGAATGATGATATGTCAATATAAGATATGGTAATGTGATGAATAATAATACAAAAATAAAAAATAAAAAAATATTTGAATAGTATCCAAGTAAACATATAAAAGATAAAATACAAGTAAACAATAAAAAGAGGATAGTGATATGTATATTACGAGTGTTGTAAATCTTTTCAATGGATAGTAAAAGAGTAATCAAACTGAATGTTGTTAAAAATAGACCAAAAAATATACGTAAATCATTGAATTGTGTCCAATGAATACGAAATATTGATTGTAATTCTTTGAGAATAGTTACTAACTGAATATCATTCAGTTGTTCTATCCAATCATAAGTTGAACTTGACATAATACGATCCATATAAGATATAAGTATAGGAGAAAGTGGTAATTTACTTATGTTATAATAATAATTTGCAGTATAGGTAAACATCTATAAAGGAGTATTGAAAAAAAAAACGAAAATATTATTCATTAAATACAACTAGAATTGCAAAACATTATACAAGCCATTAAACAAATTCTATTGAGACTACGAATATTCTACCTGACCGTTACTGCTACCTTGACGTGGTGGTCGGGCTTGCCTATCGTGATGAACCAATCAAGCTATATTGACTGGAACAATCGTTCCTCAAGGTCCTACCATACCAGACATGTCGGTTGAAGAGAGGTTAGATTAAAAGCAGAGAACCCAAGGTCCGAAGACAAAGTCGTACTGCTGCCTGTACAGAGGTGTGACGGCAGTGGGGTGTTTCCTTCAGAAAACTAGCATAACAGCGATGCTGCCTTCCCACAACAAGGGGTGGGGTTAGAAAAAGTCGACCCTAAAAATGCACACCTCGCCTTATCCCACGGATTTCCGTCTCCGGCGGTAAGGTCCCAACAAGTACGGAGGTAACACAAAAAGGTCGTGTGTGACTGACCTCAAGCAGTTGTCCTTTGGACATTGCGGTCACAGTCTCAGGTCATTAAGATCACCTATCATCCAATTTTATTTTTAGGTACCTCTGAAAGAACCCTTCCACGGTACGGGCGACCGGGAAGTGATAACTGCCCTCAAACCTCTAACAGCACTCAAGATCACTGTATTCATAATCAAGAAAATTCTACAATCTCCACGAAACCCAATACTAATAACAATCATTTAAACATTAAAGGCAGACTTCAAAACGAAATGCATGAAGTTTTAGTAAAAAAAACTCTGAATACAGGAGATCAACCACGTCCGTTGAGACAGTTATCAAATACAGACGAAAGAAAATAGTTACGTAATATGGTGAACTAATAAAAAAAACTCACACACGCAACGCATCTGAGCATCGACAAGTTAAAGCTAAAGTATTCGCAAACCAGATCGAAGACAACGGGTTCGAATTTGTGCCAGGATTGTGGTAGTGTATAATCGACGAGTCGCAAATAAGAAATGAAATACGCCATAGAATCTGGCATTCATAGTCAGTTCATCAGGAATCAAATGTTGCACACAACAAAAATAAGACTGATTGACAAAGCAAACCGGATTGATTTGTTTCCTGATTGATGCCATATATTTATTTATGTGATCGTGAAGAAGATCTTAATGAAACGTATGATTGTTATAATCCCAACATTCCCGAATTAGCAATAGAAATGACCTTTACATTCACTTACCAAACCACCATCACCATCACTGTAATAAATTTATTTCGATCCCGGAATAACAACATACTACTCAAACATTCTACTGTTGAGTTCAACGGTCTCTGTTAAGTTTCATTGGAACAAAATCGATTCATTAGAGTGGTTTCTATTCCAATGGCTTCAAAATTCCAGCTAATATACAGAGTTGGATTATATAGTTGAGATCATGAGTCAATTGAAGCTAATCACCATGGAAAACCTGGAAGCACTGGACGGCCGTCTCGTCCTATTGTGGGACTCCTCAGTGGAAGTGCGCAACCATGATCCCGTCTCGCGAAATCCAAACTCAGGACCTACCAGAGCACTTAACCGATAAACCACTAAGCCGGCATCCAACGGTGTTGATGTCTAAACTCAACCAATCCACGAAATTGCGCGACCATCTTCCATTGTACTGAGGTAGATACTTGTCTCTACCTGACATGGATTAGAATTCTAGCAATTACCTCATGGAGGCAGTCACTAGTGAGCATTGTTTTCATTCTTATCATACAAAACGATTAGTATAATGGGGTGTTAAACATGTATCACATACAGTAAAGTAACTCTTTACTTAGTTATTTGTCACTATACGATATCGTTATAGTTTTACTCTTCAGAGATCTGACTGATTTCCATCGAATAAACAATGTTCCTTTAACAGCTAGAAGGACCAACAAAATATATACAATACTGATATAACAGCATTTAGTTAATAAAATCATTAGCAGTAAACCATGGATACAAAGTTACCTGTATGAAATTCAATACCATACCCTGATGAACGTTAGCACCATGTCCTAGAAGATGGTCATATAGTATGCCCAAATTCGAATAGGGTATTGGAACATTAGTTAGAAGTGATAACGTTGGGACAAGATCAATTTGACATAATCGTCTATTTGTTTGGTTCTCTGAATCATCTTTTATGATAAGTGAATCCTGATCAGCAGTAAAAACGATGAAAGCAGCTTCCAGTTCCGCATCACTATCTCCACCATGATCACCTGATCGTGTCATTCCATGGTCACCCAAAATAAATAGAATATCGGAAGATTGAAGTTTAGAAACAATAAGTCTAGAAAGAAATGCATATAAGTAGAGGAACAAACCTAGACAGCAATGCGACATATTTTTTGTTAACATTTAAGTATGGGTGCAAATCGGTGAAAACATATAAAGATAATTCTGAAAACCAACGTGATCTTAAAGAAATATTAAAGATTTTGATGATCTAGAAAGTAGCCTCACCTCACTTTCAATTGCTTTTAAATAGCTACCCACGAAGAATGAGTGTAGACACAGATTACTCCCAGACTTGTAGAAGTACTTTGCACTTCTATGGTGCAAAGTATGTGTCAAAATTATAGACGCTAGTGGTTAAACTGATTGAGTGTGATTGGAGTGGACTTTATATGATTGTACATTATGACCTTAAAAGCTTTTCCCCACGTAACAAACGCCAAGTCTATACATTACCACTACGTACATTCTTCAGGATTGTATCGACGGGAAAATTAAAGATGAATTGTGTGACGGAGTAACTCTGTTTAGTCTCATTAAGGATTTGCAACAATGTACAGAGTATGTGATTTTGTGCAGAGCTTTCAATATGCTAATAGACTTTTCAGGTGCATTTAGAGAATAGTCATATTCAGAGAATCGAAAGCAACCACAATGTTAAGAAACAAAACGACTGTTGGCTTGTGATATTGTTCAAGGATTTGTCGGAGAGGTAGAGACATGGGGCTAATACATTCAAAACTTCGATGAAACCCGGTCAATTTCTCATGAGTCAGTTTTTTACATTTACCAACTAATCTGTTTATTATAAAAATAGTCAACATTTTTGATGCAAAATAAAAGACCAATGATTGTCATCCACATTGCACGGATTGTTTTTGAAGATGATTAATTGGCGTATCATAAACACAGATTATTTACCGATACCAGACCTCTGGTTACTAGTGACTTGATTAAGCCGTTGTTTCTAGCTCAACGGTTTGCTTTGGCTAGTAGACTTGGAAGTTCCTGGTGGATAAATTTGAATTTACTGGAAGTCGTAGGGTTATATTGTCTTACTTTGTTAATAACGTTGTTCACTATTTCTCTTGGATTTCATTGTTGATGGCATTTTAGGATGGGTTGTCAACGTAGTACCCGGAGGCGGTGTGGTTTGATATCTGGAAAATACGTTTCAATTTTCATTAAGAGAATGGGATTGTCTGACTGTGCGATCGCCTAATTGTTTTTAGCGAAATAACAATTATCACTTTAATTGATACTGTTCTTTGAAACATTAAACTGTATACTTGGAGGACACTCCACTTAGTTCGATTTGGTTAACCAGATAAAATCATAAACCACTAACAATGTGGGTCAAAGTCGAGTATATTAACGTACAATGGTATACAAGATACAATTCTTGGCGGTCTTGCTGTGCGATGATGTATTTTACTCATAACTTTCAGTGAGCCTTTGGAAATAGTAGAAAATTTCATGTATCTAAATAGTGTTGTGACTGTTAGTGGTGGTGTAGTGGACGAGATGTTTTTAAGCATCGTAAATGGACAGAGAAAATTTATGCCAGTCTGAATCAATTTGCCACTTTTAAGACGAAAACTTCTCTTCACTAAATCGATCCTTTATCTTTGTGATTAGCAAAGCACTGAAAGCATTGGTAATAGTAAAATTCATTCAGAATAGTGAATACGATTCGAAAGATTAATTACAGACAAAGAAGTGATATCATATCTAGTTCGATTAGGCAAATAATTTGCAGTATGGAGGCTGCCTAGATGATATTAATAAAACATGTCCAGGTTAGCGATATCGGTATTTTCAGGTGGTACCATCAATATGTTTATCTCTACTATTATTTATTTATTTATTTAAACACATATATATTGGTACAAAAGGGCACCAGGTACATATGCGCCACACAAAATAATGTAAGTAGGAAGAGAAGGGATGAAAAGATAAGGCGGACTAAAATGTACAACCAGAAGACTCTTTCAAATAGGAAAGTAAGAACCATACTTAATGTAGAAAGTAAAAGAAGGTTGCAGCAGGATCGCCACTGGTTTCTATTCTGAGCCATATCTGATAACGTCTCTAGCCACTGTGTTGCACCATCTCTCGGACCCCAACCAGGGAGTCGTGAAGGACCAACAAAAGCTAGCCCTTTGCAGCTTTCTTTCATGCCACGACACCATGTCATACACTGACCTCCTCTCCGCTTTTTCCAACCAGTCCCAGAGTCGGCAAATAATGCACGACGTGGAAGTCTCTGGGACGACATTCGTAAAACATGTCCAAGCCACCGAAGTCGGTGTTTCAAGATGGTGACACCAATTGAATTATCGTCTCTGCGCCCGAACACACGATGCCGAACCTCTGCATTACTAACATGGTGTTGCCACTGGATGTCAGCAATCCTTCGGAGACAACGATGATCGAACACAGAGAGACGTCTAACATCCTCAACTCGGAGAGGCCAGGTTTCACAAGCATAGAGCAAAACTGCTCTCACCGACGCGTTGTAAATCCGACTTTTTACAGCCAGACTAACATCACGAAGGCGCCAAAGATGGCCCAGATTGGCATAAGCCGATCTGGCTTTCATTATACGTGCATCAATCTCATCACTCACGCCACCACCAGCACTTATATAGCTACCTAGATACACGAACTTCTCAACTACTTCGATCTGCTCACCATCCAGGGTGAGTACAGGATTAGAATCCTGCCAGTCTTGTAGAAGTACTTTGCACTTGGAGGGTGCAAAGCACATGCCGTACCTGCGGACACTGATTGCCAACTGATTAAGTGCTGATTGCATGCCTTGGGCATTATCGCACAGTAAGACAATATCATCCGCATACTCAAGGTCGAGAAGTCGTTCTCCAGGCAACATATCCACACCGCCATTACTTACATCCATCAGAGCTGTTTCCAAGATGTCGTCGATGGCAAAGTTGAAGAGGAATGGTGAGATCGGGCAACCCTGCCTAACCCCACTGCTCGAATGGAACAAGGGAGAAAGGTGGTTGTATGCCCTCACTCTGCCTGAGGTGTTCGTGTACAGGGCCTTTAAGATGTTAATGAACTTCTCAGGCACACCCTTCTTCAATAGACAATCCCAGAGAACAGTCCTGTCCAACGAATCGAAGGCCGCCCTGATATCAAGAAACACTACGATTGTTGGCCTGCGATAAGTATGACGGTGTACTAACATTTGGCGGAGGGTGAAGATGTGATCAATGCATCCTCGACCAGGACGAAAACCAGCCTGCTCCTCGCGAGTCAATCGTTCTCGGGTTTTAAACAACCTACGAAGAATGATAGAAGCCAATAGTTTGGACGCAATCGGAAGTAGACTTATCCCACGATAGTTATTGCAGGAACAACGTGAACCCTTTTCAAAGATAGGGACGACTATTGACTCATTCCATGATGTTGGAACACTTTCTTGCTCCCAAACCTTTCCAAACAACACAGTCAATTCCTTAGTCAGAAAGTCGCCACCATCTTTAAAAAGAGCCGGAGGTAAGTCATCTGGGCCAGGTGATTTGTAGCGCTTCAAGAGTTGGAGTTCCTTGAGGACTTCCGCCTCGTTTGGTGGATCAGTCGTCACCGGCCATGGGGAGCAGGACAAGCTGGTTGATGTTGCCGGAGCAGCAGGCCAGTTGAACTGCCCTTCGAAAAATTCCGCCCATCGTCCAAGACGTCGGGAGATGTTAGTGATTGGCATCCCGTCATCCTCGTAGATTGTTTCACTCACACCAGACTTCTTGCTGCCAGTGGCTCGGATGAGTTGGAAGAGCTTCCGGCAGTTACCAGATGCAGCTGCTGCTTCCATCTCATTAGCACGCTCCGACCACCAGGCTTCCCGGTCCTTACGCAAGCTTTGCCCGATTTCATTACGTAACAGCCTTCGGTTGTGGTCAAACTCACGGTCACCCGGAGTAGACCGACGGGCTTCGATCAGGAGCCAGAAGAAACCCAGTGCTTGTAAGCGGGACGCCAGCGGTAGCTGATCGCGATGTGATCAATCTGAGTCCAGGCTTGGGATACAGAGGAAGGACGCCAGGTGGCACACCGGCGATGACTGTGCCGGAAGTTAGTGCTGGCCAGAAACAGGTTGTGGTCTGTGCACAGTTGCAGCAAACGGTCCCCGTTATCTGTCCTGCGACCAACAAGTCCCCATCGGCCACCTAAACGACTCTCTTCTGTGCCTAGACGCCCGACCTGTGCATTCAAGTCTCCGGCTAGTACTACAATATCTGTCGAACGCGCTTTCTGGAGAAGAACTGTTAACTGATGGTAAAACTCATCCTTGATTGCATCCGGGCTGCAATCTGTCGGGGCATAGGCGGAGATGACGAAAAGACACCGTTTCTCACGCCGATTTCTTCTCACTTTGATGGAACTTTCTAATCTAACAGCACATAACCGACTGTTAATGGGGATCCAATCGATTAGTGCTGCCTCAGCTCTAGCGCTTAGTGCGACACCAACGCCAGCAAGACCAGACGAAGATGCCACAGGGTCCCCGGATAAGCGCACGTGGAACAAGCTTTTCGAGGCGACAGATGGAGAGCGGATTTGTAGTACTTCACTAGAGTCTTGAATACGGGTCTCGGATAGACAACAAACGTCAACATTAAGACCTTCCAAAGACATAGCCAGCCCTATCTGTTGTCTGATATGCATTAGTGTGCGAACGTTGAAGGAAGCCAGCTTGAACGGCGTACGTGGTTTCAGAAAGACTGCCTCAGTATTCATTATCGGTGGAAGCATTCACTTTCAACCAGACAGTGACTGGAGATCGTTTAGATAGGACAGATTTTCCACCAAGAGCGAGCTGATGCATAAGTTGAAGAGTAAGGTTACACAAATTGGGGGTAAAAGGGGGTGAATTAGCGATATGGTAAGTAATAATAATAATAATAATAATAATAATAATAATAGTAATAATAATAATAATGATAATAATAACGTAAATTGTCTTGCTTATAATATGAGCAGGAATAGAATCGTCAATAGAGTTCGTCATTTCATTCATTTGTGTGTGGGCTGTGATACTGCCCGGGTGCCCAAACCGAAGCAGGTGGTTTTCTTAGGGGGCCACACCCCGAGCCTTTGACCTAAAGGTCTGATCCACAAGGCAGTGGAGCATCGTGAGGATATGCAGTCCCATGGTAGTCGTTGACCAATGACAGGTTCTTCCGCCATTCGTTCCATCAGGAAACTGAAGCCCATGTGCACCATTGGTTTGGAATCACGGTTTTCCAACTCCCCTAGGTGGACCCTCCGTGTCCACCAATCCGGTTATAGCGCCGGACATTCGCTTTTCATCCTCTCACTTTCGTAAACAACACCCCCGCCACGAGAAGGCAGTGAGTAGGACTTCCGTGGCAGAGGCTATATATTCGCTGGCCATATGAGAGCATTTCGAGAGGGAGAGTAGACTCTCCCCACTCTCGGCCGTACCAGGGCATTTCGGGGGCAAATGGATAGTAGCTAGCAGTGGAATCCAGGACGCGCATTTCGTCCCATTTGGGACTCGTCAGCTGGATGTACCTGCATCTCAGAGTTTATGTTCACTCTGGGACTCGAACCCAGTACCGTTCGCTTCAAACGCCACCGTGTTATCCACTCACCTACTGAGTCCTATCTCTACTATACTATAAATCTCTACTATACTCAGAAACATTTCCCGACCTCATTCATATTATCCTGATATTTCACGGAAAGACTAACATTATGACTCCATTAAAGATGTCTCAGGTTAGAATATGTTCCACTGGATTTTACCATGAGTTGACTGATCACATCTATCACACCACAAAATAGTAATCACACAACTACCCAGGTACATGAACTTTCGACTACTTTTAATGGGTCAGAATTATTTATTCATTTATTTGAACATACAAACACTGGTGCAAGGAGGCACCAAATACACATGCGCCACACAATAAAAATGAGGCCAGTAGAAGTAATCATTGATTTATGTGACGATTGTGATACTGCTCAGTGCCTAGACCGAAGCATGTGGTTTTCTTAGGGGGCCACACCCCGAGCCTTTAACCTGAAGGTCTAATCCACAAGGCAGTGGGGCATCGTGAGGAGACGCAGACCCATGATAGCCGGTGACCAACAATTGGTTCACACGCCATTTGTTCCTTCAGGATCCTGGAGCCCATGTGCATGAGTGGTTTGGAATCAGGATTTTCTAAGTCCTCTAGGTGGATCCGCCGCGTCCACCAACATGGGTAAAGCACCGGATATTCGCTTTTCATTCTCTCAATTCTGTAAACAACATCCCCGCCAGGAAAAAACCTTCCAGGTAACAGATATACATAGCCATTACCACACTCTCTTCAGAGCTGTTTCTAGAGTGTCATCAAATAGGAAGATGAAGAATAGTAAAATTAAGAAGTTCTGTCTAAACTCACTACTTGCTTGGAACAATGGAGAGAGGTGATTGTAGTATTCGTGTAAAATTCCTTTCAGATTTTAATTATCTTTGCATGTAAACCCATAATAGCATAATCTTATTTAATGAATCGAAGGTGACCTCGATACGAAGCAACACAATGACTGTTGTTCTAGGATAGGTGTGGGAGTGTTTTAGAGTTTGGCTGAAGATGAAGCACTAGAGAGAAAACTTATTACCCCGATAATTCTCACACAAGTAAACCCCCCAAGATGGAAGTTATAAAGAAACATCATTTCCTATGCCAGTTTCTCCTCACTTTGATGGGACCATCCTTCTCACCTAACAGGATACAAACGAATGCTAATGGAGGTTCATTACACTAGTACTGCCTTTGCTCTGGAGTTTAGTGCGACATCAACCCCAGTAAAGTATGCAAACCTGAACATGGTAAGTGAGCTACACTACATTAAACGATAACTATTAACCCATGAGAATATATGATAATCAAAATCTTCAACTGACTCTATAAAGCTGTTTAGTTCATTTAGCTTTCGCATCATCTCTGGATGTGCAGGTCCATATGTATGACCACAGTGATCTATCCCTAGCACATGTCCAATAAGAATATCCCAATGAGTTTGTGATGTTTGATTGTCAACAACTTCATTATCCCAATCCCATGAGGTAATGTTAAGGGCATGGAGAAAGTAATTTTCAACACCTCGGTCAACTGTATCCAAATCCTTCACATTGAACGATGAATAAGCTTTGTAATGACTGAAACTGTGGGTTGAAACAAAAATTTAAGAGAATATATTGAAGGAAATATGTATGCACAACAAAATCAATGTATATATCTGCATGTATTTACAGATAGGTCAATAATAAGTCAGTGTTACGAATACGTAATGATATTGCGCTGAGAGTGAACATGCTTTAATCACTCTATGTCAAGTATTTTTTATTATAATTAACAAAATAGGCAACTGTAAATAGTTGAATAATTATATCATACTACTGATCTAACATAGGTGCGCACTAATATGGACTTAAAATACCATAAACTGCTTATGAAAATCACAAAACGATCGAAAACCATCACTATCAGATGCAAATCCTCCGAATGAAACTACGTAGAGGCTTTTACTCACTCTTCATGAGATATGAGATAACAGATCCTGTACCTGTAAATACTCATGCAATTGTGAGACAGTTTAGCAAAGCTATCAAGTTTCAAAAATGACACCAGCTAATGTCTTTTAACTAATGTTTCAACACCCTATTCGAATTTGGGCATACTATACGACCATCTGCTAGGACATGGCGCTAACCATCACCAGGGTATGGTATTGAATTTCATACAGGTAACTTTGTATCCATGATTCACTGTTAATGATTTTATTAACTAAATGCTGTTATATCAGTATTGTATATATTTTGTTGGTCCTTCTAGCTGTTAAAGAAACATTGTTTATTCGATGGAAATCAGTCAGATCTCTGAAGAGTAAAACTATAACGATATCGTATAGTGACAAATAACTAAGTAAAGAGTTACTTTACTGTATGTGATACATGTTTAACACCCCATTATACTAATCGTTTTGTATGATAAGAATGAAAACAATGCTAATTAATACAAGTCTGTATATTAGCTTAAATTTTGAAGCCATTGGAATAGAAACCACTCTAATGAATCGATTTTGTTCCAATGAAACTTAACAGAGACCGTTGAACTCAACAGTAGAATGTTTGAGTAGTATGTTGTTATTCCGGGATCGATATAACTTTATTACAGTGATGGTGATGATGGTTTGGTAAGTGAATGTAAAGCTCATTTCTATTGCTAATTCGGGAATGTTGGGATTATAACAATCATACGTTTCATTAAGAACTTCTTCACGATCAAACAAGTAAGCATATGACATCAATTGACATACCAATCAGGGAATAGATCAATCCAGGTTTCATCGCCAACAAATCGAATTTGTTTTCCAGCCTTATTCCATTGTTTTATTAAATTATCTTCCAGTACTTTATTTCCGCCAAAATTTGAACCTGCATCTATAAATGTTGGCATACTACCTGTCATTAGAGCTTTTAAACGTTGTAACGTGGTTGTCGGTGGGTCTGCGATAAACTTTCCAATATATGCTGCTTTAGATAAGCTGTTAAGTTGTGGACGAGATTGATTTTGTGAATGTGGTGAAATATGATTAGGTAGGAATTGGTTGTTTTCATTATTGTTTTGTATAAGTGCATAACCTAATGCATCAACAAGTAAAAGGATAATTCGACCATTTCTAGCAACAGTCAAAGGATTCTTCAATGATAATTTCAGTTTTTCATTTGTCTCATTGTAGAGCTCAGTCCGATTTAATAGAAAACCATGTAGGAATAGACCGATACCAAGAAAGGCAATAATGATTGACAGTAACTTTGATAAAATTGATATCCCGTAGTCACGATTTTTATTTATGTACATAGCGAGACTTCTACTACATCTTTTGATCAAATAGTCCATTTCTTGAGATCAATATAGCTAGAGAACAGAAGGAAACAGTAGGGACTGTATCTTTGGATAATGTAAGAGTAAGGGGATGAATGGATGGAATTGAGAATTCATATTATGTTCGATAAAGAAAAATAAGAAAGAGTTAGGAAAATACATTTATACAAGATAAAAATTTAGGCAGTTTATCTTGATATCCTTGGTATTGATTATTAAAGTCCCTACATTTCTTTAGACAATCATCCGTTTTTTTCATCTTTTTGTGTGAGTAAGAGCTCTGTAGCACTTTATTTATTTATTTAAACACATGAATATTAGTACAAAGGGGCACCAGATACATATTCGCCACACAAATCTCATTTGATTTGTGTGAGGGCTGTGATACTGCCCACGTGCCTAAACTGAAGCAGGTGGTTTTCTTAATGGGCCACACCCGGAGCCTTTGACCTAAAGGTCTAATCCACAAGACAGTGGAGCAGTCCCATGAAAGCCAGTGGCCAACGATTGATTCATACGCCATTTGTTCCCTCAGGATACTGGAGCCAGCCCATGTGCACCATTGAATTGGAATCAGGGTTTTCCAATCCCCTAGGTGGACCCTCCGTGTCCATCAACCTGGTTAAAGCTCCGAACATTCGCTTTTCGTTCTCTCAATTTCGTAAACAACAGTAGTTCCACGAGAAGGCAGTGAGTAGGACTTATGTGGCAGAGGCTATATACACGTAGCCATGTGAGAACATTTCAAGAGAGAGAGGGAGCGGACTCTTCCCACTCTCGGCCGTACCAGGGCATTTGGGGGCTTTTAATAATTAACTCTGATTTAAGTGAACCTTGGTTATTAGTTTAACTAACGAGTAGCCACTTCACTTTTCATAAATATATTTGATGAATACTGAGGGAATAACCATAAACCAAGAGTATCCTATCGCATGGGGCGGACGGTTTTGGAATTTACTGAGGTATTCACAATTTTCAAATGCTGTCTCTTTAGTTGGATTTGTTGTTGCAACAAAAATTAATTCCTTTGAGATGGACCTATCAATTGCAGTAAGTGTTGAGAACCATCAACACTAGGAATACTCAGTATTGTCAAATCGAATCTAATTAAGATTTATAGAATTTTAGCATAATATATATCACAGACCAAAGCTAATTTCAAACCACCACCATGCAACTCACCATCTACAGCAGATATTGTAGACGTAAGTAACAATTAAATACATTGGAATAAATACCTGCAAATGAACTTCGAGTGTCAACATCTGGAGCATCAGCTTTTTCGACCGAATCAGCACAAACGCAAAAACCACCTGGAACAATTATTTGAAGGTGCAATGAATAAATAAGTTCAGGACAACCAGAGTGAATTTGACTTCAAACACACATCAAGATTTTACAAAAGTAACCTCTAGGGAGAAGATACTATTTCTACTAATTCTCCAGGTAGTTTTCGCAATGAAAAAACTCGTGTCGAGATTATTTTGATTGTAAACGCAAATTACATTATTAATATTGAGTGATAGAGATAAAAGCCTATGATATGAAGCTCTAAGTTATGTTAGTGTTGTTAAGAAGTTTTAGGGCAGGATGAAACAGATGTTTTAACACACCTTGATGTTGGGTTATCCAAAATATGCACACATCTGACTGATAGTCAGAGGATGGCTGAGATTCAGGAACATGAGCAACTGATTAATGAAAACAGGGAAATCCATGAAAGTTAATGATAGGTCAGAGGTGATATGATATCGAGTTTGATTGACCTTTTCAATTAATATTAGTGTTAAAAATTTCTTTAGTATTTATTATGACAATATTTATTAATTCCGATCAATCTTTATTAATTTTCAGTGAACTTGATTCTTTATTAAATCATTAGTTTTGTTTGTTTGTGAAATTCTATACTTATAATTCTTTGATCCCAGGTCTTACATCGTCTATGAATGGCTGTAAAATCTGATAATCTTAGTAATTTGAAGATGTTGAGAAATAAAGTCAAGTCTCAACAAAAATCTCACGAATAACGTTAAAACAGGATATAAGGAGCGAATCGAAAACTATGAAGAAAAGAGAAGCAAGTGTGGTAAGGTATTACAGATATAAAAGATAATTTATGAACTTAATTTGCTCCAACGTTCTTTTGGTAGCTGTCTTGGTATGAAGTGAAATCAAGGAATATGCACTTGATAAATATCTTAATCTTAGTTGACTATTTGACCTATCACATGAAACAGAAATGCATCTGCTAGATAGCGTTTGAAACCAAGTATGTGAAGATAACGTCACCAAACTATGTAGATGTGAATGACAAAAGATGGATATAACAAAAGATCAGGTCTTTAGACTTTGTCATACATACCTCAGTTTGAGCAGCCAGATTTTTAATGGTTACACGGTCAGCAGATGAAACGATATCCACTTAAAAGTGCATGACCTATAAGATAGAAAAAGGTGGCCAGCATGATCAAAAGATCGCTAATGACCACGCATTCATAAAACTAATCCCTAATTTATTAAGATAATTTTACTTTTGTTTGGGGGGAGGTGGAAAACATCTTATAAACTGAACTTATATTGTCTTCCTTGGCCCACTAAATCAATTTCGGTTATTGAGGGTTAGGACTTACCTACTACCAGGTGTCCGTAACTTTATCAATAGAAACCTTGATATACATAAAGAAGGCTGAGCAAGGGTTCTTGGTCGACCTTAGTATGCTTATTAAGAAATCCTCAAGTCATCAAGAGGCGTTTGATAAAGTACAATGTGCGGAATTCAATAGTTCACATGCTTATTTCTGTGAACTACGCCTAGGCAAAACTGATAATGTAGTTACTCTTGTTTATGGTTGGAATGTGAACTTGGCAGTAGTAGGTACTGTACCAGTCAGAAAACTGAATGGTTGGCTAGAGAGTGAGATATCTAACAAGAAATATTATAGCCAATATACTAATCCAAGTACGAAAGTTCGGTAAATATTCTTAGACAAACGGAGAATGGTCGGAATGTATACTAAACGGTAATTTGGGAATTTCACATCTGAGGACATTTTCGAAAACTTTGAGAGGAAGAACTGATTAAGGCTAAGGGTTCTATCCGCATACGGAGTCATGAGACAGTGTAGTGCGTAGTACTGTCACCTGTTGATACGAACCTTTGACTAATTCTGATGGATCAAAAACAGAATCCAGGCGCAGGTTTCTGCCAGTCTTCCAGTACTTTGTATTCATGTGTAGAGTATATGCTGTACTCACAGACACATCTCCAACTGGTTAAGTCCTATTTGGATACCTTGTGTATAATCGGACAGTGAAACAATATTATCCGTCTACTCAAGGTTGAAAATTCGCCTTCCAGGTAACAGATATACATAGCCATTACCACACTCTCTTCAGAGCTGTTTCTAGAATGTCATCAAATAGGAAGATGAAGAATAGTAAAATTAAGAAGTTCTGTCTAAACTCACTACTTGGTTAGAACAATGGAGAGAGGTGATTGTAGTATGTGTAAAAATCCTCTCAGATGTTAATTATCTTGCATGTAAACCCATAATAACATAGTCCTATTTAATGAATCGAAGGTCGTCTTGACACTAAGGAACACAAAGACTGTTGTTCTGGGATAAGTGGTGATACTCCAACATTTGGAAGAGTGAAGGTATGATCAATATTTCCACCTAACCAAAGACTGGTTTCGTCGGATACGTCCTTAGATGTGACAGAAAGTGTAATACTTCAGAACCTCAGGCAAACAAATAAGGCGAAATTTCTATCCCCCCCCCATCTTAACGTAGACTATTTAAGGAAGATGTCTACCAGAAGGTGAAATTAGTAAACACCCCTGTGTAAAGCAGGTAACTTTTAACCTTTAACCAGCCAATTGGCTGGTTTTAAATCCAGCTCAAAGGTACCTCTCGAGCTGGAAGAGTGCAAGGGGCAGCGCGAATATAAGAGAAGTTCAAATAGTTCTGCAGTGTTGGGTCTCCAGTTTCTAGGTGTTACCTCTTAGATTAGAGTTGTGACTAAGCTCAAGATGTTTAAGGGGACAGTTGACAGCTTATGAAACATATAGAATACACTTACATACATAAATAAAACCATTGACAACAATTAAGAGGCACGGTAAAAAATTCAGCGAATTTTAAGGCCGCCAGTTAAGAGTAACAATCGTGACAAATCAGCCACGGGTTGAAATTACGCCTCACCTCAACGACCTTGAACGACTTTCCCCGGGGAGGTCAAATGGTTCAAATAGTCAAATGGTTCAAATGGTTGAGGACGGAATAGAAGTAGCTTTCGCTTAACGGGCTTCCATGTCTAGTACCAGTGGATCACCAATACCTCCAGGCAAAAACCTAGGCATATGAACGGTAATAGAGGAAAAAAAGATTTTGGTAAATCATAATAAGATGTTATCCTCAGTCCTTAAGAATAAGTCAAGTTTCCTTTTACAGGACTCCTGGGAGGACGCTTGGACTAGCTCAGTCGGCAGCGAATTCCAGCACTTGACAACTCTAACGGAGTAAAAGTTGTGTCTGCAGTCTGTTCTGTTATGTAGGGTCTCCAATTTCTGGGTGTTACCTCTCAGGTTAGTGTTATGACTAAGCTTAAGAAGATGTTTAAGGGGATGACCAGAAGTATTAAGGATACTGTAAGTCATAAGAAGATCACCTCTAAGACGCCTGTACTCTAACGGAAGAAGGTTAAGTGATTGGAGGCGCTCTTCATAAGGTTTGAATTTGAGTCCCCGAACTGATTTCGTGGCTCGATGTTGTATACGTTCCAGAGTGTACTTATGATTTTGGAGGGAGGGAGGAAATACTATGTTTCCGTACTCTAAATGGGGACGAATAAAACTGTTGAAGATTATGTGGAAGGTTCTACCGTCAAACTGGCCAAAAATGCGCTTCAATGTTATCAGTGCAAGGTTTGCTTGTGAGGCATTCTTGTCACAGTTACCGTACGACTTCAAGTCGTACGGTACCAAAACTCCTAAATCTTTTTCAACTTGGGATACTTCTAGAGAGGAGTTTCTCACGTTGTAACTATAGTCTGCAACATGTCTCCGATAGACTACTTTACACTTTGAAGAGTTGAATGTAAGTCCGTTGTCGTCTGCCCAACTTTGAAGTTGAGTCAGATCCTTTTGAAGTGCTAGTATATCCTGAAGATACCACCAGCTACAATCCTCTTGGTTACGTATCTCTCTCCAAAGTTTCACGTCGGCATCAAAATGCAATGTCAGACGAAATTTGTTGTGAAAGATCGTTAATGTAAATCAAGAAGAGAAGAAGTCCTAGTATTGAGCCCTGGGGGACCCCACTGGGGCATTCCATAGCCCGAGAGAGAATGAAGCTAACCCTGACCTTAAAATGTCGGTTTTCTAGATATTAAGTGAGCCAGTCAATCGAAGGTGGTTTAGTACACAATCATTTAAGCTTATTGATAACACATATATGGTTGGCCTTATCAAAAGCTTTTGAGAAACCAAGGTAAATAACATCAACATTCCCCTTACGATCAAGGATGCTTGTCCATCTGTCCACCGCAGTCAGCAGGTCAATTATACAAGGGTGATCCTTCCTGAAACCATGCTGTTGGGGTGAGAAATTTAGGGATAATAAGTAGTCGTGTATACCATCGCATGTCAGGGACTCTATAATTTCAGAAGGTATAGAGAGAAGGGCCACCGGTCGGTAGCTTGAAGGTTCGCTGCGTCCACCTCCCTTTATAATTGGTGTAATGTCAGCCAGCTTCCAGATTTCCAGTAGTTTGCCCCGGCTTGGCAAGTGTGCAGACATCACGCTAAGTGATGTCGCCAGAATTGAAGCTGCTTCACTCAGTATAGCAGAATGAACCGTATCCGGACCGGAAGAAGTGTCTTTTTCTAGGCGCCGCAGTTTATGGAACACCAGGTCAGCGCTCATGTTCGGAAAGTCCTGTGCAGTTTCAAATGAAGCCTTCATCAGTGTAGTTGATGTGGGTCGGTTGAAATGTCCGAGAGTATTGTTCAGTCCAAATCGGTGAGTATGAAATATACATATTCAAACTTCATTCCCGTATTTGGTTTACTTAATTCCGCTAATTACTAACGCCAGTTACGTCGATGATTATGTACCGATAGTGATCAGCAAACGACCTATCTGGAGCCAGATAATAGGCTACTAAAAAGTGTCTACGGTCATAGTTGAAAGATTCAAAACATAGGCCAGGGATTACTTCTTCATCAAGTAAGCATCAATATGGAAGTCTTTCCTGCCAACTACACATGACGGTTGGCCTATATGTGTTTGCAAGACTTTGTAGTGGTGTTGTTAACTGACTGCATGATTCTTGAGGCTGAAAACATAATTACTGAGGTTTACACCCAACATTTAACAATTGGAGCAGGTCGGTCACGTTGAACGCAATTAATCGACATGGCATGGCTCGGTCAGGCAGGTGCGTTTATTCTATCTAACCTCTTGCCTGCTGTGTCAAATATATCACTCTCTTCCCAGCCCATATGTGTTCTTCAGAAGTGCTATACATCATATCACTAACTGTCAAGATATGATAGAACGTTGTAGAGAATGATTTGACTTTCGTGTAAGAACCTATACATTAGGTATTCATATAGCGAATCTACAATTTTGGGATTAGGCCTGTTATTCTGGTAACCAAGATAAGTATACTAATATTGAACTACGCCACAATTCCACAACTTCTTTATAAAGCTTTCATTGTACTGGTCTTCTTTCACACACAGACACACCTGTACCTTAGATAGCATAGACCACCTATACATCCAAATCACATCAGTTTCTGAGTCCCTTTTTCCCATTTCTTCCTTTCTAATTCGGTATTCGATTCCTCTAGTGTGCATTACTTATGCTGGCAGGTGTGAGTAATATGCATGAGGAACTAGAAGAAGAATTCTTACTGCCAGAAGGAAGAACGATGGAGTTTGCAAGAAACAGTTAGAGAAATATGTGCAAACGGTGTATTTAACTCATAGTTCTCATGTATTACCAAATTAGTTTGTGATTTTGCACAATACAGCTAACTGGTTTATTCTAGTCTTCATTCATTACAATCTTAGCGACATGTTCATCTTCAGCTTTTATTTGAAGTAGACAGATAGCTCACAGGACCTTCTACATTGCTCAAGGAACGCTTACTACTATCGGAACAAATTGTCGTATGAACCGCACAGTTTGCTGCTCAGCTACCATGGGCCTGCATTTATATGCCCTGTAAACTATCACCTATCTAGGATACCACAAAGATTATAAGAAACATATTGATCATCATGTTCTAGTGAATAGCTATGTAGTATCTTCTTACGCTTGAAATACAATCTTAAAGTAGGCCCTCTTCAAAGCCATAGCTTTAACCAAGCACTTTCCAATCTCTTCTTTATAACGATTACAAACATTCTAAACAACTCAATTACATGAGTACTTAGCAGGTAGACCTCCACAAACACTACTACTAATCGTTCATGATTTGTTAATGCCTACTTTGAACAACTCCACTGGGCTTGCATCCTGTCAATAAACCCTTGTTGATAACCATATTATACAATACTGACCATGTCTATAAAAATGATATGTGACTGCCTTGTTGAAAATATCTTGTTATTGTTATTCATAAGGAGAAGTAAAGAGCTGAAAAAAATCGAGGTGATAGTTTAAAACTTCAAAATGACCGGCAGAAGCTATTTAAAAGTTTATAACTTTACAATCACTGATAAGCGCTGTTATACATATTGGTCACCGTGTTATACTGAACCTGTGAAGGTATTAATGTGATCACAAGAATGCTGCATAGGGTCTTCGGGATATCTCAGTGGCATAAGCTGTCGGCATCAACAGGCTTCAACATACACAAGCAAGATTTTCAAATACAACATACAGAACACCAACCCAATCACACTAGATGGCGAAATTCTGGAAGAGGTGGAAACATTCACGTACCTGGTAGGCATCATTGATGAATAAGGAGGATTGGATGCAGATGTAAAAACGATGATTGGCAAAGCAAGGACGGCATTCCTACGATTGAAGAACATATAGAACTCAAAACAACTGCCAACCAATATCAATGTGAGAATCTTCAATACGAACGTCAAGACAGTCCTACTGTACGGAGCTGAAACGTGGAGAACTACTACATCCATTGTCAAGAAGGTACAAGTATTTATAAACAGTTGTTTTCGCAAACATTCACTGGCCGCATATTGTCGGCAACAGCCTACTGTGGAAGAGGATAAACCAGCTTTCATTTGAAGGGGAAATTAAGAAAAAAACGTTAGAAGTGGATCGGACATACATTGAGGAAATCACTAAACTGAATCATGGGGCAAGCCCCAGCCTGGAATCCGGAAGGGAAGCGGAAAAGAGGAAGGCCAAAGAATACATTACGCCAGGGAATAGAAGCAGATGCGAAAAGGATAAATAACAACTGGAAAGGATTTCCATGGCAGGGTTGGATGGAGAATGCTGTTGCGCGGCCTATGCTCCTCCACGACGGGTAGTAGTCGTGAGTCCACTCCTTAAGGGAGGTCAAGTGTTGGAATTCACTGCCAACTGAGATGGTCCAAGCGACTTTCCAGGAGTCGTTTAAGAGAAAACTTGACATATTTTTTAAAACTGTAGACAAAATCGTACTATGATTCACCAACTTTTTTTTCCCTCTCTTTTATCGCTAATATAGCTATGTTCCTACCTGGAGGCATCAATGATCTGTAGCATCGGTTGGGATGTTGAGCCCACATGCCTCACTCTATCTTCTGGACAAGTCTATTTACCTGTCCATCATGAGTCATGTTTTCACCTTGTTAATTATTAACTTATTAATCCCGACCATTTTCATATGAGCGTAGGTGTGTGTGACCTTTTTATCTTACTTATCGCATGTCTGTCATTTATTATTGTCTAACTATAAATATCGATTATCGCTTAGTAAAAGTGAGTTGGCTTACCCACCATCTCCAATGTGTGTTATTCTTATTTCGCCCGCTGGTATTAACTCATGTGCTTATAACTTTCTGGCCTGCGGCATTTGTCAACAAAACTGTAGCTGCAGCTTCTCTTTGCCTTCTGATTTTATACACCGTTAATATTTGTATTGTGACGGTTATTTAGGTGAACGATTAGCGGAGCACAGCACTACAGATCCGCTGCTACTAGATACAGAAGCCCGTTAAGCGAAAGCCTTTTCTATTGCGTCCAGAACCATCTGAACAATTTGAGCTCTAGCGCCGTATTTTAGTGCTGAACGTAACGGCGGGTGGCTTTGAGTGACCTTCACCACCCCTGATATAAAATGTGGCCCTTATGCGAGCAATTTTTAGTTTTGAAATTAATGATCAGCACGTGCCTATGGTAGCTGAATTTCTATTAATTTAAAACATTTTTGTATCTCGTCAGGGACTTACTGCAAGGTTAATTCAAGCTATATAAAATAAAAGCTTGAATAAAACATTAAATATTATGAATTCATTACGAACTGACATCAGATATAATGCCAAAATAATATTCAGTCTTATGAGTGGATGACTTTCGCGTCAAAATTCAAGAACAGCTATCTTAAATATGAATGGTTTGTTTATAAGTTATAATCTCACCCAAGTCTTTCAATTTGTCGCAAAATGCATTTATCCTTATAGCTGAACAGCATTTTAGGTTAATGGATAATGTCAGTTCATGATAAAAACCCTGAATTCATTTCCCAACCCTAACTCCCAACCTTAAATCTTAATCCCAGTTCCTCACATTATTGTATATTCTTCTTCTAACAGTAGCAAGTAGGATATTCTCAGGGTCTCTTTAGTATCGCTCAAAAGTCGTCCATATATGATAGTCCCACCTGCAACAATATATTAGTGTAAATGAGAAAGGTCAAGTTTACATATTGTTAGGTGGGCTACTACTATAATCCATGGTTATAACCTTAAGAGGTTTTCGTAACCAACTGATATCAGCCATAATGCAATCATGATTTGTCACCCTTTTGTTTACAAAATCAAAAATCTTGGTGTTGAGTTAATGTGGGTAGGATTAAACTATACGACCGAGCCAATCAGAAGCTTTCGTGGGTTTTCAAGGTCACGGTGCCAATTTCTTTTCAAAATGCTTACGTACGACGGTTTTACAGCGGATTTTAACGAAGACGTTATAATTGACCGTCTTCAAGAGAAAGAATTTTTGATAAGTTCATATACTTGTGACTGTGGTAGTGAAATGACCATTGTACAGTGTGCAACCTGCCGAGATGATGTTATCTTTCGATGTTCTTCATGTTGGAAGAGAAAGTCAGCTCGAGCAGGAACTTTCTTCGCTCGATCGAAATTAAGGTTAAGGCAGATAATGATACTTGTTGCCGATTGGATAATAAAAGCACCAGTTACACTCGCGGCCACACTTTCCGATGTAAGTGGCGTTTCGGCAGTTCAGTGGTACGAGTATTGCCGAGAAATATGTGCTACAAAATTGACAAGCGTACACGAATCATATGGAGGAGTTGGGAGGATTGTTGAAATAGATGAAACAGTCGTAAGGAAACGCAAATTCAACCGTGGCCGCAGTATCAAAGAAGATTGGGTAAGTACCTCTTCCATAAATATACCTCACAGGTCCTTGGAATCTATGATAGATCACTAGGAAGAGGACATTTCCAAAAAGTCAGGAACCGAAAGGCACCGACAATAATACCGATTATACAACAATACGTGCTGTCGGGAACTATGGTATATACGGACAATTGGAGAGCCTACAGGTGCCTAAGTAGACTGGGCTACGTGCATGAGGTTGTCGTACACAAGCGTCACTTCGTAGACCCCACAACTGGGGTCCACACTAATAACATTGGAGGTATGTGGTCGAAGCTAAAAGAATTCTTGAGACCTTATCATGGTTCCAGAGGTCGACTACTATGGAGCCACATGGATGAGTTCCTGTATCGGATGCATTATGATTTTAAAACTTATGAACCAATATCTAACCTTGATAAGTTTCTAAGTCATGTGAAGGAACAATATCCCCTCTAATTTTTGAGTATTGTATAATATATTTTTACTTTATACTAACTGTCTTGTGGTAACATTAAACTATACTGCCGACCTTTGAATGAATCTTAAATGACCTTGAGAAATATTAGCCAATCAGAAGACAGTTAGTATAAAGTAAAAATATATTATACAAAACTCGAAAATTAGAGGGGATATTGTTCCTTCACATGACTTAAAAACTTATCAAGGTTAGATATTGGTTCATAAGTTTTAAAATCATAATGCATCCGATACAGGAACTCATCCATGTGGCTCCATAGTTGTCGACCTCTGGAACCATGATAAGGTCTCAAGAATTCTTTTAGCTTCGACCACATACCTCCAATGTTATTAGTGTGTACCCCAGTTGTAGGGTCTACGAAGTGACGCTTGTGTACGACAACCTCATGCACGTAGCCCAGTCTACTTAGGCACCTGTAGGCTCTCCAATCGTCCGTATATACCGTAGTTCCCGGCAGCACGTATTGTTGTATAATCGGTATTATTGTCGGTGCCTTTCGGTTCCTGACTTTTTGGAAATGTCCTCTTCCTAGTGATCTATCATAGATTCCAAGGACCTGTGAGGTATATTTATGGAAGAGGTACTTACCCAATCTTCTTTGATACTGCGGCCACGGTTGAATTTGCGTTTCCTTACGACTGTTTCATCTATTTCAACAATCCTCCCAACTCCTCCATATGATTCGTGTACGCTTGTCAATTTTGTAGCACATATTTCTCGGCAATACTCGTACCACTGAACTGCCGAAACGCCACTTACATCGGAAAGTGTGGCCGCGAGTGTAACTGGTGCTTTTATTATCCAATCGGCAACAAGTATCATTATCTGCCTTAACCTTAATTTCGATCGAGCGAAGAAAGTTCCTGCTCGAGCTGACTTTCTCTTCCAACATGAAGAACATCGAAAGATAACATCATCTCGGCAGGTTGCACACTGTACAATGGTCATTTCACTACCACAGTCACAAGTATATGAACTTATCAAAAATCCTTTCTCTTGAAGACGGTCAATTATAACGTCTTCGTTAAAATCCGCTGTAAAACCGTCGTACGTAAGCATTTTGAAAAGAAATTGGCACCGTGACCTTGAAAACCCACGAAAGCTTCTGATTGGCTCGGTCGTATAGTTTAATCCTACCGTTCTTTCTTGCTCCACAGGTTGAATTTTTTGCGATATTAGTAACCTGTAAAGCCATCCTCATCAATAATATGGTAACACAACCCCTATTTATCTTCCTATTTGATCATGAATCCAGGCATTTTTAGGATTCTCTAGCATCCTAAGCAGACTTTGTTTCATATCCCCTCCTGGACTTGTGTAGAGTCAGGACTTAAAAGTTCCTTGCTCTTCGATATTGAGATTTAGTTTTGTCAGCACACCATTGATCTAAATTTCTTTCATATTCTTTTGTGAAGAACAGTACAAATATTTTTTCCTAGTAGTAGTGGGTTTTCTTGATTTACTTAGCGTTATTCAAGGTACGTACTATCTGATGTCTCCAGTGTATAAGTCTGTAAAAACTGTAAGGGCATGTGTATGGTAAGCTCGTGTTTAGGAGGACAATCTACCGAAGACGCTGCATGTAAATTTGACAGAATATCTGATTTCTAAACGTCAAATCTGACTAGGGCAGACAAATAGATGCTAGTAGCGATCTAAAGAGTGAAGAATAACATCGCACGATTACTTACCCAGTGAAGGAGTGTTATCAAGGTTGATAGTAATTCCTTCATTTTAATTCTTGTACATTGTTAATTTCTGTCTACCACCATCATTATTGAATGTAAATGCATCCAATGTCCTTTGAGAGTTGCTGGTTCACGTCTTTTAACATTTCATGCCCTTGATTATGACGCCTTTCACTCACAACAAAACTCTTGGCTAGTCATAAACCTACCTACAGCTCGCTACTGCAATTTAAGTGAGCTCATTGAAGTCTAGTCGATATTGGTTCTTTTCTGTTCTTCGATTTTTAAACTTCAGTTTTGACCAGAAATGTCTACTTCAGTTACTGACTGGATATATATATTATTTCCATCTGGTATCTTGAAGAGATCAATTATCCATTTTGAGCTTATAGTAGTCCCACCAATTTTCGTAATTGTGTTTTTTTAAAAACGAGTTTAAATTTCTTACTTAGGTTATATTATACTCTGAAGAATTATTGCCAGTAGTTGAGAATTAGATTTCCTCACAAAATGGATCTAACTCTTCCTGAATTTAATCACAACTGCTTCAGTACTCCGGATCATTCTTCTGATAACTCCGGAAATTCTGTATCAATAAATCATAGTTTTGCACTGATTGATTGCAAAAATCCCCAAAATGAGCAGTTGCATGGTGCCATTTCTGTCAGAAATTGGATTAACTCTGCGGTATATTTCACGTAGTTTGTGACATGTTATCCTTCTTTAGAACAATGATTACTTGGAAGAAAACTTGGGTGATCTACGAAAGTGTTTGATGCAGAAAATTCTGGAGCTCAACTGTCATTCTACAAGTCATATACTAATTCCAGCAATTACGAAGTTGTATGAGTCTTTGATATGCTTGTACTTCAAAACCTCAAAACTTTGGTCACATCCATTAAGGTGGATTATAGGAGTATTAATACACGGTAATTGTTTCTTTTTCGAATATCTATGTGGTTTATGACGATCATTTAAATTCCACTTGATTATATGTGATTGTGTTTGGCTTAGTTAGGTTTTCACTTCTCATGGGAAAAGTCGCCTATTTGGGGTAAATATAACGGGATTCTTTCCATTGTACACATGGCAGCTTCACCATGAAAGTTAATCCAATAAGTTCTCTGTTTAATGGTTAGTAATACCTGGGATTAAGATCAGTCCAAATGGTTTTGATTATATTTAGTAAGACATTAAAACTGATTTCAACTTGAAAATTTGTAATTCAGAATTATACTCTGTGCCACTACTGGAAACAACATTGGCAGTCCGATTTTCATAAAAGCACTTTTTATAAGTCTCTCATCCTTCATAATCTTGAAGTATATTATTTGATAGATAGAAAAGCTATTTACTTTTACCAGGATATTCAATGATAAAGAAAGTCTTGTTTGTTTAGTTATTTTATTTATTTAAGAACGTAAACATTGGTACAAAAGGCCACCAAAATATACATTGAGTTTATGTGTGTGCTGGAATATTGCCTTGGTTCCAAAACCGAAACAGGTGGTTTTCCTAGTGAGCCATCTCCGATCCTTTGACCCAGATATCTAATCTATAAGGTAAGGGAGAAACGTTAGGAAATGCTGTCCCATGAGTCAGTGGACAAGAATAGGTTCATACTCTATTTGTTCCCTCAGGATCATTGAGTCCATGTGCATCATTACTTTGGAACCGTGGTTTTTCAAATCCTCTAGGTGGATCCTCCATACCCACCAACCCGGTTTAAACACCGAATATTCGCCTTCTGTCCTCATTTTTGTAAACAACATCCCCCACGAAGGCGGAGTAGGACTTGCCAGGACATCCCTATCAGTGGCTATATACAGACAGCCATACAAAAGCATATTGAGAGAGAGAATGCGAACTCTCCCCACTTCTCGTTCTGCATTTGGTGACCTAGATTGTTTGTATAATGTTTTGTATGCGATTCCTTATCAAGTCTAAATGAAATATCACGTTATGAATAATTTTTGTGAAAATCATAAGAATAAATACCTCTTAACGTAGCCAATACTGACTATTTGCCATTGAAAGCTTTCACCTAACCAGTGATGTTTTGGAAAAGTGTATTATATTTACGAAATACTTCTCAGAAAAGTTCTCGGCCGTCGGTGTATAATAGTACCGTCTGATCAAAAATAATAAACCTGAAGTTCGTAGTTTTCAGAATTTGTCAATGAGGTCGGACTATTAGTAGTATTAGTAATTGTAATATTAAAAGAAAAAAAGGGAATAGAAAGGAGTAAATTGAAACTCATGTTCTGGGAATGAATAAACAATGAACGTATCTCTTCCCCTTAAGATCCTCAACAATTGATCATGATTACTGAGTGGACACCAACCAGGTAGTCTACATAAAACGATACTCATGGACTGACGCCACGTTTCAGTTTGGCCACTCATACAGTGGTCTTGAGTACTGTTAGAGGTGTGAGGGCAGTTATCACTTCCCGGTCACCCACACCGTGGAAGGATTCTTCTAGAGGTACCTGAAAAGGAAATTGGGTTAGAAGTGGTCTTAATGACCTGAGAGCGTGACCGCAGTGCCCAAGGACAACTGCTTGAGGTCCGTCACACACGACCTTTTTGTGTTAGCTCCATTCTTTAAAGGACCTTACCGCCGGAGACGGAAATCCGTGGGATAAGGCGAGGTGTGCATTTTTAGGGTCGACCTTTTCTAAACCCACCCCTTGTTGTGGGAAGGCAGCATCGCTGTTATGCTGGTTGTCTGAAGGAAACGCCTTACTGCTGTCACACCTCTGTACAGTCAGCAGTACGACTTCGCCTTCGGACCTTGGGTTTGCTGTTTTTAGTTTTACCGCTCTTCAACCGACCTGCCTGGCATGGTAGGGCCTTGAGGAACGATTGTTCTAGCCGGTATAGCTCGATTGATTGAACTAAGGATAGGGAGCGAAGTAGTCGAACGCGTCGATAACTTCACTTATCTCGGAAGTCTGATCAACCCTAATGGGTTGGTGTCTGACGAAATCTCAACACGGATTCAAAAAGCTCTTTTGGCTTTTGCCAACTTACGTCACCTATGGCGAAGACGAGATATCCGTCTATCAATTAAGGGACGAGTATACTGCGCAACAGTCCATTCTGTTTTACTTTACGGCTGTGAAACATGGCCATTAAGAGTAGAAGTTACTCGTAAGTCACTTGTATTTGACCACAGATGCCTTAGAAATATTGCTCTCATCTGCTGGGATAACCGGGTAAGTAATAGTGAGGTTAGACGCAGGGTATTAGGTAACGATGGTAAATCAGTTGATGAGGTGATGAATCTTCATCGACTGAGATGGTTGGGCCATGTGTTACGTATGCCTGAACACCGATTACCACGACGCGCTATGGTGACTAGTGTAGGGGATGGTTGGAAAAGAGTTTGGGGCGGTCAAACCAAAACGTGGCATCAGTGTTTGAAGTCACTAACTTCTAGTCTGAGCCATGTTGATAGATGCGGACTACCTGGTTGGGGTCCGCGTGACTATCTTAACAAATGGTTGGAGACTCTGGGTGACATGGCTCAGAGCCGATCACAATGGTGTAGGTGTATACACTCTTTATCTTTCCTTAAACCTTAAGATTAGAATTGCTTCATAACGCTCTTCCTTCCTATACTATATCCTTGTTTACAACCTATCTTTTATATAATACCACTGCTAAATTAACTACTATGAATCCGATGTTGATCTTGTTGTGCTAACGAGATATGGCAACTTGGACCGATGCATATATGTGCCTGGTCCTACGTTGTAGCTGACTGACTTGGCCACTCATGCGTGTCAGTATGCTTTTATACCAACCAGTATTACACATCCAAGCAGGCAATGATTAGGTATGTGTAACATGTCCCACTTCAGCTACCTCAGTCTAGGAGGATTCACAATATCATCTGATTCACCATTTTTTCTTAGTACTCTACGTCTAACTACAGTATTGTTCACTGGGCTTTCTCATTCTGCACGAGCGATTCTTCGAATACATTTTTGGTCGAATAATAAGCCACCTTTCATAGCCACAAAGTAAAGCAGAGGACTAGTGAGGATTATACTCTCCCTTCAACAGACAGGCAAAAGTCTTACCTACCCCTTTGGTGGTACAATTTCGTGGAAGTTCAGCGAGCTTTCTTCACTCGTGTTAAAATTTTGTCAAACGCCGACCCAACAGGGGTGATAAGACCTTCAAGATAGTGAAGTGATCAACCTACTCGAATACTTCACTATATACTGTCAAACAAAGCATTGATTCAGACCAATCCCGAAGCAGCATTTTACATTTAGAGAAAGTGAAATAAATCGCTAACATTCTAGTGTTGCCGCTTATAGTTCTGTATTGGATTAATGGGTTGTAAACTTTCGTTCATTTAATAGGTCAGGGATTATAATACGTATTCGTTTTATGATGATCAGCATATGAGTAGGCTTAAAGAGATTAGAATGGTCAGACCGAAACTGTCAGTTCTTAAGAACAACAAAACGTTATCTATAGGATCAACTGTCAGGGCTTCAATGCAGCTTATGTAAGAGAAACTTCCAGACAACCGAGTGTGAGGTTGAAGCTATACAAACAATGTTTGTAACGTGTTCCCGAATCCTCGGTTGATCTGAAGAAACTTGAGAATAAGTCGCCTACAGCGTTACATCTGTTAGAGACAGGGCACAAGATTAATATTGAAGGGACCGAAATACTTCAGAAAGGGTTTGGCACACATAAGGGAAGATTGACAGCAGAAGCGCTGTATCTGTGAGCTAATAAGAACAATCTGAACAGCAAAGATAGCATTCAACTAGCTACCACATGGCATATGTTCATTAACCATACTTGTTTAACTTTGTCGTTGACATGCTTTTAGAGATATCACTTTCATCATTTCAATCTCCAGGAGTTGAACTTTTACCAGGAGGCTCACTTGTTGACTTAGAATACGCCGACGACATAGTTTTATTCGGTGAAGACTCTGACAAAATGCAGAATCTTCTGACCACTATAAGCAACAATGCAGGCATGTTCGGGATGCGATTCTCTCCCTCGAAGTGCAAAATGTTACTTCAGGATTGGGTTGCATCGACACCTGAACTAATGATAGGGAGTGAAGTAGTTGAGCGTGTCGACAGCTTCACTTATCTTGGGAGTCTAATCAGCCCTTGTGGTCTGGTGTGTGACGAAATCTCAGCACGGATACAGAAGGCTCGTCTAGCTTTCGCCAACTTGCGCCATTTATGGCGTAGGCGAGATATCCGTCTACCAACAAAAGGACGGGTTTACTGTGCAGCAGTCCGTTCCGTCCTACTTTATGGCAGTGAAACATGGCCGATAAGAGTAGAGGATATTCGCAGGCTACTAGTGTTCGATCATAGGTGTCTTCGACGCATTGCTCGTATATCCTGGGACCACCGGGGTAAGTAATGCAGATGTTAGGAAACGGGTACTAGGTAAGGATGGCAAATCGATTGATGAAGTAGTGAAACTTGATCAGTTTAGATGGCTGGGACATGTGTTACGTATGCCCAACCACCGACTGCCCCGACGTGCAATGCTTTATGGTGTAGGAGCAGGTTGGAAGAAAGCTAGGGGCGGCCAGATCAAAACATGGCATAAATCCATGAAGTCACTGACAAGTGAACTGGGCCATGTTGGTAGGTGTAGACTACCTGGTTGGGATTCGCGAGATGATAGCAATCGATGGTTAGAGACCTTGAGTGACATAGCTCAAAATCGTTTGCAATGGCGCTGGTGCATTCACTCTTTGTGTTCTGCCAAATTCTAATCTGAATTCTTCATGTCCGTATCCTTTTTCTATTTTCCAAATTTATTTCACTGTATTATATTCCTTCAATAACATCTTCAAACCCTTATCTTTCACATAATACTTATACTCTTACTACTTTTACCACTATGGGGTTTGAATCGACAACTTCATCTCTGTGCTAATGTGGTATGGCAACTCGAACTGATGTACATACGTACGAAGTTCTACGTTGTAACTGACTGACTAACTGATGTTCATTAACAAGTAATTAGATCCTATCTCTATCCAACCTCTTGATTTCATATGTATCGTTGTTCTGACAGAAATAATTGGAATATTTTGGCATTACAACTATGCATTGTTTAGTACGCCCCCAAATGCCCTGGTACGGCCGAGAGTGGGGAGAGTCTACTTTCCCTCTCGAAATGCTCTCACATGGCCAGCGAATATATAGCCTCTGCCAGGGAAGTCCTACTCACTGCCTTCTCGTGGCGGGGGTGTTGTTCACGAAAGTGAGAGGACGAAAAGCGAATGTCCGGCGCTATAACCGGATTGGTGGACACGGCCCGACCGTTGCTGCTACCTTGACGTGGTGGTCGGGCTTGCCTATCGTGATGAAGCAATCGAGCTATGCTGGCTGGAACAATCGTTCCTCGAGGTCCTACCATGCCAGACAGGTCGATTGAAGAGCGGTGAGACTAAAAGCAGCAAACCCAAGGTCCGAAGGCGAAGTCGTACTGCTGACTGTACAGAGGTGTGAAAGCAGTAAGGTGTTTCCTTCAGACAACCAGCATGACAGCGATGCTGCCTTCCCACAAGGAGGGGTGGGTTTAGAAAAGGTCGACCCTAAAAATGCACACCTCGCCTTATCCCACGGATATCCGTCTCCGGCGGTAAGGTTTTTTTTGAAGAACGGAGCTAACACAAAAACTACCCACAAAAAGGTCGTGTGTGACCGACCTCAAGCAGTTGTCCCTTGGGCACTGCGGTCACGCTCTCCGGTCATTAAGACCACTTCTAACCCAATTTCCTTTTCAGGTACCTCTAGAAGAATCCTTCCACGGTGTGGGCAACCGGGAAGTGATAACTGCCCTCATACCTCTAACAACACTCAAGACCACTGTATTCATAATCAATCTCCTTCTTCAATTCCTACTACCTTGACTTTCAACACTAAACTTCCTCTCTCGGTTTCCTCCTCAAGTGTCACCATGGCCAACGATTCTAGTGCGCGAAACGCTGTCCCAGGTCTACTAAAACCTCGCTCCAAACTACACATTGGAGCCTTCAACGTACGTACTTTAAGTCAAATCGGTCAACAGGCCTCCTTAGCTAAAACCTTAGAGTCGCGTACCATTGATGTATGCTGTGTCTCCGAAACACGCATACAGGATCCTAGTGTGGTCATTCACCTGACCTCACCTCGCCAAAATGGACAGCCAACGAAATACACCCTCCGTGTATCTGGCGACCCGTTGGCTAGTTCTCGTGGACTTGCAGGTGTAGGTATAGCACTAAGTACAAGGGCAGAACAGGCACTACTAGAATGGATCCCCGTTGACAGTCGCCTGTGTGCTGTCCGGCTAAATGGCTCCGTAAGAACTCGGAAGGATAGGGACACACGTCGTTGCCTTTTCGTCGTTTCTGCCTACGCTCCCACTGACTGCAGCCATGATGAGGTGAAAGATGACTTTTACAGAAAGCTCTCTGAGCTTCTTCAGAAAGCTAAGCGCTCAGACATAGTAGTCGTAGCGGGTGACTTTAATGCCCAGGTAGGCAGCTTAAATCAAACAGAAAGACATCTAGGTGGGTGTTTTAGTATTCCGGCTCAACGAACCGATAATGGTGATCGTCTGTTGCAACTATGCTCAGACAATCGTTTATTTTTGGCAAGCACTAATTTTAAACATAAGGAGAGACATCGTCTAACATGGCGACCACCTGCACTAAACCAACGATGGACTCAAATAGACCATATTGTCATCAGTCATCGTTGGAGAGGCTCAATAGAAGATTGTCGCTCGTATTGGAATACTTGTTTAGACTCTGATCACGCTTTAATACGAGCACGCATTTGTCTGCGCCTCAATGGACGCAGGAAAAGTAAACTAAGAAGACCCGTTAGGATTGAACTGGAGGACGAGAAAGCCAAATGTGAATTCCAGAGACAACTGAGTTCACATCTAGGCAGTTCTGTAAACGAGACTGACCCAGATGCTGCTTGGAAAGGCATACGAACAGCTGTGGAGACAGCAGTAACATCTATTAGTCATTTAAACCATAGGGCTCCAAAAAACCAGTGGATTTCTTCTAGGTCTATTTCACTGATGGATTCGCGTAAACTCATACCATCAGGCTCTGAACATGACGAAGAGCGTAAAGAAATTAGATCTAGGTTAACTAAAAGTCTAAGGAACGATCGTGAGCAGTGGTGGGCAACGAAAGCAAAAGAGATGGAAAAGGCAGCGGCTGTAGGCAACACCAGGCAACTATTCAGACTAATAAAAGAAACTGGAATTAAGAAGTCAAGTGTAAGTGAGACGATCTCGGAAAAAGATGGAACCCTTATCTGCTCTCTACCCAAACGTTTAGAACGATGGCGGAACACTTTAAGGAGCAGTTTAGCTGGCCTTCAGCTACTGCACAACTACCCACTATTCCTAGAAAACCTGAATGGAACATTGAAGTAGGCCCCCCGACCCTACTTGAAGTTCAAAAGGCTATAGGTAATCTGAAACGAGGAAGAGCAGCTGGTCCTGATGGATTGGCTCCAGAGGTCTTTAAATATGGTGGTCCAATTTTAGCGATTAGGTTGACTAATATTCTGGCTAAAATCTGGGAGACGGATGTAATCCCATCCGACTGGTCACAATCACTGATTGTCCCAATATATAAGAAGGGGTCAAAATCATCCTGCGATAACCATAGAGGGATTAGTCTGACTAACATAGTATCTAAAATACTAGCCTCAATAATTATCAGGCGCCTAACTAAAACTCGTGAACTGCAAACACGAGAAAATCAGGCTGGCTTCAGACCTGGTCGTGGCTGTATCGACCACATATTCACCATTCGTCAAGTTTTAGAGCACAGACATGCTTATCGGCGTCCGACAATGATAGTTTTTCTTGACTTGAAAGCAGCATTTGACTCTGTAGACCGAGAGGTTCTGTGGCAGTGTCTGTCATTGAAAGGTGTACCTGAGAAGTACATAAACCTTGTGAAGGCTCTTTACTCGAACACTATCAGTCGAGTGAGAGCTTATGGTGAACTGTCATATGATTTTACAACCTCAAGTGGTGTCCGTCAAGGCTGTCCACTATCCCCATTTTTGTTTAACTTCATTATAGACCTGTTGCTGCAAATGACACTCTCGTCGACTGAGTTTACAGGAATTGATCTCCTACCAGGGGGACCACTAAGCGACTTAGAATACGCAGATGACATAGTCCTGTTTGGTGAAGACGCCGACAAAATGCAGAGTCTTCTGTTAGAACTGAGTAATAATGCCAGGATGTTTGGGATGCGTTTCTCCCCATCCAAATGTAAATTGTTACTCCAGGACTGGCCTGCGTCAACACTCGAACTAAGGATAGGGAGTGAAGTAGTCGAACGCGTTGACAACTTCACTTATCTTGGAAGTCTGATCAGCCCTAATGGGTTGGTGTCTGACGAAATCTCAGCACGGATTCAAAAAGCTCGTTTGGCTTTTGCCAACTTACGTCACCTATGGCGAAGACGAGATATCCGTCTATCAATTAAGGGACGAGTATACTGCGCAGCAGTTCGCTCTGTTCTACTTTACGGCTGCGAAACATGGCCATTAAGAGTAGAAGATACTCGTAGGTTACTAGTATTTGACCACAGATGCCTTAGAAATATTGCTCGCATTAGCTGGGATCACCGAGTAAGTAATAGTGAGGTTAGACGCAGGGTATTAGGTAACGATGGTAAATCAGTTGATGAGGTGATAAATCTTCATCGACTGAGATGGTTGGGCCATGTGTTACGTATGCCTTAACACCGATTACCACGACGCGCTATGATGACTAGTGTAGGGGACGGTTGGAAGAGAGTTAGGGGCGGCCAAACCAAAACATGGCATCAGTGTTTGAAGTCACTAACTTCTAGCCTGAGCCATGTTGGCAGATGCAGACTACCTGGTTGGTGTCCGCGTGACTATCGTAATAAATGGTTGGAGACTCTAGGTGACATGGCTCAGAATCGATCACAATGGCGTAGGTGTATACACTCTTTATCTTCCCTTAAACCTTGAGATTAAAATTGCTTCATATCTCTCTTCCTTCCTGTACTATATCCTTCTATACAATCTTTCTTTATATACTACCATCACTAAATTAATTGCTTCTATGAATCCGGTGTTCATCTTGTTGTGCTAAAGAGGTATGGCAACTTGGACCGATGCATAAATGTGCCTGGTCCTACGTTGTAGCTGACTGACTGACTGACTGGTGGACACGGAGGGTCCACCTAGGGGAGTTGGAAAACCCTGATTCCAAACCAATGGTGCACATGGGCTCCAGTATCCTGACGGAACGAATGGCGGAAGAACCTGCTGTTGGTCAACGGCAACCATGGGACTGCATATCCTCACGATGCTCCACTGCCTTGTGGATTAGACCTTTAGGTCAAAGGCTCGGGGTGTGGTCCCCTAAGAAAACCACCTGCTTCGGTTTGGGCACCCGGGCAGTATCACAGCCCACACACAAACAAATGAATGAAATTATGAACTCTATTGACGATATCCCTGGTCATACTAAAAGCAAGACAATTAACATTATTATTATTATTACCTTTATTATTATTATTATTATTATTATTATTATTATTATTATTACTTACCATATCGCTAATTCACCCCCTTTTATCCCCAATTTGTGTAACCTTACTCTTCAACTTATGCAGCAGCTCGCTCTTGGTGGAAAATCTGTCCTATCTAAACGTTCTCCAGTCACTGTCTGGTTGAAAGTGAATGCTTCCACCGATTATGAATACTGAGGCAGTCTTTCTGAAACCACGTACGCCGTTCAAGCTGGCTTCCTTCAACGTTCGCACACTAATGCATATCAGACAACAGATAGGGCTGGCTATGTCTTTGGAAGGTCTTAATGTTGACGTTTGTTGTCTATCCGAGACCTGTATTCAAGACTCTAGTGAAGTACTACAAATCCGCTCTCCATCTGTCGCCTCGAAAAGCTTGTTCCACGTGCGCTTATCCGGGGACCCTGTGGCATCTTCGTCTGGTCTTGCTGGCGTTGGTGTCGCACTAAGCGCTAGAGCTGAGGCAGCACTAATCGATTGGATCCCCATTAACAGTCGGTTATGTGCTGTTAGATTAGAAAGTTCCATCAAAGTGAGAAGAAACCGGCGTGAGAAACGGTGTCTTTTCGTCATCTCCGCCTATGCCCCGACAGATTGCAGCCCGGATGCAATCAAGGATGAGTTTTACCATCAGTTAACAGTTCTTCTCCAGAAAGCGCGTTCGACAGATATTGTAGTACTAGCCGGAGACTTGAATGCACAGGTCGGGCATCTAGGCACAGAAGAGAGTCGTTTAGGTGGCCGATGGGGACTTGTTGGTCGCAGGACAGATAACGGGGACCGTTTGCTGCAACTGTGCACAGACCACAACCTGTTTCTGGCCAGCACTAACTTCCGGCACAGTCATCGCCGGTGTGCCACCTGGCGTCCTCCCTCTGCATCCCAAGCCTGGACTCAGATTGATCACATCGCGATCAGCTACCGCTGGCGTGGTTGTGTACAAGACTGCCGCTCCTTTTGGAGTACCTATCTGGAGTGTGATCATGCCCTGGTCTGCGCCAATCTCACCTTACTTTTCAGTGGCCGAAGGATTGACCACCACCAACGGATTGATATTAGTAAACTGGCTGCAACTTCTGTTGCAAGTAAGTATCGAGCGGAGTTAGCCTCTAGGCTAGCTACCACCCCACCGAAAAGTATAGACGAGCATTGGTTGCATCTTCACGACGCCATGAAAATGGCGAGTAAAGCCGCTTGCGGCTTCGCGAAACGTCCCGCTTACAAGCACTGGGTCTCTTCTGGCTCCTTACAACTGATGGAAGCCCGTCGGTCTACTCCGGGTGACCGTGAGTTTGACCACAAACGAAGGCTGTTACGTAATGAAATCGAGCAAAGCTTGTGTAAGGACCGGGAAGCCTGGTGGTCGGAGCGTGCTAATGAGATGGAAGCAGCAGCTGCATCTGGTAACTGCCGGAAGCTCTTCCAACTCATCCGAGACACTGGCAGCAAGAAGTCTGGTGTGAGTGAAACAATCTACGAGGATGACGGGATGCCAATCACTAACATCTCCCGACGTCTTGGACGATGGGCGGAATTTTTCGAAGGGCAGTTCAACTGGCCTGCTGCTCCGGCAACATCAACCAGCTTGTCCTGCTCCCCATGGCCGGTGACGACTGATCCACCAAACGAGGCGGAAGTCCTCAAGGAACTCCAACTCTTGAAACGTTACAAATCACCTGGCCCAGATGACTTACCTCCGGCTCTTTTTAAAGATGGTGGTGACTTTCTGGCTAAGGAACTGACGGTGTTGTTTGGAAAGGTTTGGGAGCAAGAAAGTGTTCCAACATCATGGAATGAGTCAATAGTCGTCCCTATCTTCAAAAAGGGTTCACGTTGTTCCTGCAATAACTACCGGGGTATAAGTCTACTTCCGATTGCGTCCAAACTATTGGCTTCTATCATTCTTCGTAGGTTGTTTAAAACCCGAGAACGATTGACTCGCGAGGAGCAGGCTGGTTTTCGTTCTGGTCGAGGATGCATTGATCACATCTTCACCCTCCGCCAAATGTTAGAACACCGTCATACTTATCGCAGGCCAACAATCGTAGTGTTTCTTGATATCAGAGCGGCCTTCGATTCGTTGGACAGGACTGTTCTCTGGGATTGTCTATTGAAGAAGGGTGTGCCTGAGAAGTTCATTAACATCTTAAAGGCCCTGTATACGAACACCTCAGGCAGAGTGAGGGCATACAACCACCTTTCTCCCTTGTTCCATTCGAGCAGTGGGGTTAGGCAGGGTTGCCCGATCTCACCATTCCTCTTCAACTTTGCCATCGACGACATCTTGGAAACAGCTCTGATGGATGTAAGTAATGGCGGTGTGGATATGTTGCCTGGAGAACGACTTCTCGACCTTGAGTATGCGGATGATATTGTCTTACTGTGCGATAATGCCCAAGGCATGCAATCAGCACTTAATCAGTTGGCAATCAGTGTCCGCAGGTACGGCATGTGCTTTGCACCCTCCAAGTGCAAAGTACTCCTACAAGACTGGCAGGATTCTAATCCTGTACTCACCCTGGATGGTGAGCAGATCGAAGTAGTTGAGAAGTTCGTGTATCTAGGTAGCTATATAAGTGCTGGTGGTGGCGTGAGTGATGAGATTGATGCACGTATAATGAAAGCCAGATCGGCTTATGCCAATCTGGGCCATCTTTGGCGCCTTCGTGATGTTAGTCTGGCTGCAAACGGTCGGATCTACAACGCGTCGGTGAGAGCAGTTCTGCTCTATGCTTGTGAAACCTGGCCTCTCCGAGTTGAGGATGTTAGACGTCTCTCTGTGTTCGATCATCGTTGTCTCCGAAGGATTGCTGACATCCAGTGGCAACACCATGTTAGTAATGCAGAGGTTCGGCATCGTGTGTTCGGGCGCAGAGACGATAATTCAATTGGTGTCACCATCTTGAAACACCGACTTCGGTGGCTTGGACATGTTTTACGAATGTCGTCCAAGAGACTTCCACGTCGTGCATTATTTGCCGACCCTGGGACTGGTTGGAGAAAGCGGAGAGGAGGTCAGTGTATGACATGGTGTCATGGCATGAAAGAAAGCTGCAAAGGGCTAGCTTTTGTTGGTCCTTCACGACTCCCTGATTGGGGTCCGAGAGATAGTGCAACACAGTGGCTAGAGACGTTATCGGATATGGCTCAGAATAGAAGCCAGTGGCGATCCTGCTGCAACCTTCTTTTACTTTCTACATAAAGAATGGTTCTAACTTTCCTAACTGAAAGAATCTTCTGGTTGTACATTTCAGCCCGCCTTATCTTTTCATCCTTTATCTACCTACTTTCATTATTTTGTGTGGCGCATATGTACCTGGTGCCCTTTTGTACCAATATATATGTGTTTAAATAAATAAATAAATAAATAAATTGTTTAGTACTCACTTTACATGCTCGTCGATGGTCCGAAAACCATCTCAACTTGCACTTCTATTTTCACGTCAAATAAAAACAAATTAACAGCTGGTATTAACTATTAACAACGCCATAATTTTTCCATGCAGTCCCCCAAATGTCCTGGTAGGGCTGAGAGTCGGGAGAGTCCGCTCTCCCTCTCCGAATGCTCTCACATGGCCACGCGAATATAGCCTCTGCCAGAGAAGTCCTACTCACTGCCTTCTCGTGGCATTACTGTTGTTTACGAAATTGGGAGGACGAAAAGCGAATGTCCGACGCTTTACCCGGAAAGGTGGACACGGAAAGTTCACCTAGGAGAGTTGGAAAACCCTGATTGCAAACCAATGGTCCACATGGGCTGGCTCCAGTATCCTGAGGGAACAAATGGAGTATGAATCAATCGTTTGTGACCGGCTACCATGGGACTGCATCTCCTCACGATGCTCCACTACTTTGTGGATCGGATCTTTAGGTGAAAGGGTCCGGGTGTGGCTCCCTAGGAAAACCGTCTGCTTCGGTTTGGGCATACGAAAATACTCGTATTAATTAATTTGTAATGGTTCGAGTTATCTCGGTATTTTTCGACTGAATTTTGCTTGGCATATGTCCATCCTGTGCGGATTGTCTCAACATAGTTGTTATAGCATATATTTACACAGAATAGATGGAATATGGCTAGCAGTAGAATCTAGGATGAACGTTTTTTCCTGTTTTCGTCTCATCAGCTAAATGTACCTCCATTCCCGAGTTAGTGTTCATTCTAGGATTCGAACTTACTACCTTTCTTTCGCGGGTACAGGTATGTCTGGCCAATGCGTCTTAAATAGGATAAAACGCACGTTCTGTATTCCATTGCTAGTTATGTTTCGTATATTCTACCCCTATACATTGTTGTCTTTTCTGATTGTTGAGCACATCATAGTTAGTGCTTTTCCATTTTCCAAATTAATTTAGCTGACTCTCTTTATGCCAGTACTACTAACCCGTCAATCTCAGATGAAGAAATGCAACACTGTTTGACTAATTCTACATTTTCCAAACAAATCAAAGGAAACATACTACATCTTCTATCCTTAATTAGTGAGGAATTTACAACAGCCCAGTTAACTCATAGTGTTAAATGTGTTATCAAAGAAAGTATTCATTCTGATGAAATTTTAGTCAGAAATATTCTAAAGGTATGGAAATCTAGAGTCATTAAATTATTATTTTTAAAGATATTTTTCTAACGATTGGAATGTCAGTAAGTGAGTAGTGTACCACTTCCATCTGTTTGTTTACTATTCAGCAAGCAAAACCATCCAGTCACTAGATTGGTACCAGTGATATTCATTTAACCATTACGACAACTGGGAGTTTTTGGTTCGGTTGCTAACAGGTTTGACGTTAGGTAGTGCTATAAAGCAAGTTTGTAGTTGGTTTTGATCAGTGATAAAAGCCATATTCAACTTCATTGATTTTATTACAGTTCAGAGGTTTTCCCCAAATGGTTGCATAAAACTATTATTTTACATCGAGATGTTTGAAACCGACAGAAACCCTAGAAGTGTTCTGGGCGGAATTTCCTTGTTTCTTGATAATTTTAAAGTATTCTGTGTGAAGATACACATTTTGTCCTGATGTTAGGATTTACTAATATCACGTAACCTTATATGGTTTCTATCTTGTTGATGCCGGTTATATTCCGTTAGCATTCAAAATCTCTTTTGATTACTCTGTATTACCTCGTCGATTGTGTGACTGTATTTTATCTGCTCAGCTCTCAATCTTCTGTTGTTCAGGCAGAATAATGGTGCCACTAACCCTGAAACAGATATTGTAGCTTAAAAGTTTACGACATGACAACCTTTCAACTGATTATAGACTTTCTTTGGATCTGTTTCGGCGATTCAGGTATACCTAATTCTTAGACGTAGAGTCATAAGTTTTAATTTCTTCACATTGACTTTAGTTCTGAAACGTGGGTGCTAGAATTAACTTTCATACAATAAGTGTTTCACAGCTTTTAAAACAAAGTAGTCTGGAATCACAGATCAAAATTTTTGTGTTAGTATTTCTAGTGCTGAATTCATTATTGTCGGTTAATATGTTGACTAAGTAGTTGAGTTGCTCGACTTTTGATTACTGGATTACAAGTTCATAGCTTACTACACTTTGACTGGACTATCCAGTTAGTATTAGTAGTCATCACAAAAATAAATATGCTTCAAGCCTTGGGTATCACTTTGTATTATGTGGTTCTTTTTCTGAGTTGTTTTGCCTTCGGTCATATCTTGAAGCTGATAAAGAATGTCATTTTACATCTAATCGTGCTGAGGTATCATAAGCTTGATATTATCTACATCCGATGGACTTTTGGTGTTCTCATAGAGACTCACATTGGACTTGTGGTTGTAAACACTGATCAGGAACCGAACTACTAAATTACCACTTATATTCTCAGTGAGTATCAGTTATCAGAAGAGGTATGTTATTATTTGCTGATTTACTAGACCAGACTTATCTGTATATAACTTGAATTATCTTGCATATTAACTGACTTTTCAAATCTTGTCATGGTTTCAGCAATTTATTAACGATGTAAATCATGAGGAAATTCGTTCACTAGCTATTCATACTTCTGCTATATGGATGTCTAATTTTGTCCCAAATAATTGCCATTCATCGTCAGCTGATAGTTATTTAGATATTGTACATATGATCTACAATTCAATGCAATATTCTGAAGACTTTTATTTAACTGGAATAAATGCTTTAATAAATATATTTGAATCCGATGGTGTTGGACTAAAGTAAGACTTTGTTTTACTCATCATTATATTTATGTTGTCTTTCCCAATCTATCTGATCAGTTTATTATTTATTGGTCTCCTGATTGTAATCAAGGAAAGAGTGTTATATTTTGTGTTAGAGTAAGGGTTAGTTTTAATTTATTGATTATATTTCTGTGGTTTCAACATACTACTTCATTTATCAGAAAAGCGTCTTCTTTTGCCTTTCCATTTAGTTCTAGACTAGAAATACAAATACAAATATACATATGCGCCGCACGAATTTCATTTGATTTGTGTGAAGGCTGTGATACTGCCCGCCTGCCCAAACCGAAGCAGGTGGTTTTCTTAGAAGACCACACCCCGAGCCTTTGACCTGAAGATCTGATCCACGAGGCAATGGAGCATCGTAAGGAGATGCAGTTCCATGGTAGCCGGTCACAAACGATTGATTCATACGCCATTTGTTCCCTCAGGATACTGGAGCCAGCCCATGTGCACCATTGGTTTGCAATCAGGGTTTTCCAGCTCCTCTAGGTGGACGCGCCGAGTCCACCGACCCGGTTAAAGTGCTGAGCATTCGCTTTTCGTCCTCCCAATTTTGTAAACAACAGTAATGCTACTAGAAGGCAGTGAGTAGGATTTCCTTGTCAGAGGCTATACACGCGTGGCGATGTGAGAGCATTTGGAGAGGGAGAACGAACTCTCCTCACTCTCGGCCGTACCAGGGCATTCGGGGGCAATACAAATACAATGTAAATACAAATTTAAATCATCAGATTATTGTGGTTACCATGTCCTCATTAAGTGAAATTGAGGTCTAGGTGCCATTAAGTGTAAATTTTTAACCTAGAAGTGAAAAGATGTGGCTTCTGGTCTTTGACTGTCGATCTCAATTGTGACATTTTAGGGAAAATGCAGTTATTCTAATGCAATACACGGAAACCAGCAGCACATACGTATCTGCTTAAACCTTGGCGAGTGGAGAATGATTTCTTGCTTATAACAAGATAGATTGTTTAAACGACCAAGCTACATCTCTGGTTTATGGTGCAGAAATCATGTGCTTGCTGAAAATTACATGAAATGGTACTATTGTCTCATTAGTATATACTTTTATTCCCCTTAGTGATATGCTACTCTCCTCTCTTTATTTTAATTCCCTAATTATTCCAGTTCAGATAGAGACAAAGGGTTTTTACTTGATTTTCATGTCTCCGAATTGACGAAGTTCAAGTATACTTTACAACATCTTGTTGAATTACATTCAGTAAATCTTCAAAATGGTATTCAATGGAATGAATGTAAAGAATATGAAGCATTAAACAAAACTGTACTACTTTTATCAATCTTATCGGAGAAACAGGTGTTTATATTTGTATAACTATATGATTGTTATGATAATAGGCCTATACATGTTATCTCTCATATTTTGGTGGATGGAAACTATTTCCAATATCTTATGGTATTTAAAATATTATTTAGACCTAAAGTGAAAATGACCTTTCAGATAATAATGAAAGAGGTAATCAAAAGGGGTTTTGTGGCGATTTCAGTATTTTCATCGTTGAAATCATGAGTCAATTGAAGCTAGACCACCAGGGAAAACCTGGAAGTACTGGACGGCCGTTTCGTCCTATTATGGGACTCCTCAGTGGAAGTGCGCATCCACGATCTCGCCTCGTGAGATCCGAACTCAGGACCTATCAGTCTCGCGTTAGAGCACTTAACCGATAAACCACTAAGCCGGCATTCAACGGTGTTGATGTCTAACTTCAACCAACCCACAAAGTTTGAGCAACCATTCACCAATTGTCTCCTGAAGACAATTGGTACTTCCAGGTTTTCCATAGTGGTCTAGCTTCAATTGACTTATGATTTCAACTATGAAAAGAAGTAATCGTTTATTGACCTTTATGTTACATTTTACTTGGCAATATGTACTTCATCTATGACCATCGAACTGCTTGACCATATTTTTTTTAGTAACTTGTCGTCATACCTTATGGCTCAGTTGAAAATCAAGATTGTTTATATTGTAGTGAATGAGAACACGAGTGGGAACAATCGAATATATTTGACACAAAATTACAGACTATCTCACTAGAATCTGACAACCATACAGTAAACAGTTAATTTGCAAACTATCAATCAATTGTCTCAATCTTGACTGTTCCTTCTGCAAATATCAGTTCATCTTCTCTGATTTCATTGTTCATGCATTTTCATACCAATTGTGTTCCGTTCCCGTCTTTTCCTTATCAATCTCCTGCTGAAATACATTCAATGCTTGACCATTGTTATATACTACTTATGTTGATATAAGTAACCCACACCACAATATTATGGTATGATAAATAAAGTAGATATCATCCTTAGTTTAAGTAATGTACCAAAGCTCAGGAAAAGAATAATAAGATCGGCGAACTATGTACGATGTCTTTTGGTATTCGAAATAAGTCAAACGAGATCAGCTGACAACACAGACTTATTTATTTCAGAAAGAATCCATATCAGTTTAACGTTTATGTTATATCACTGATTAGTTATTAATTCAATTCCTTATTTAAGTATGATTCTCATGCTAAAATGGACTAGATAGAATTTTTATAAAAACGTAATACACTTTTTAGTAGAATAATACTCATATGAAATTAACCATCTCAGGGGTATGTCACTGACTCAATTTCATTTTCAATGGTTTTGATGGTTTTCATTAGGTTCTTTTTTAATGAACAATAAGTAGTCAGTTCTAAATACACCTAATAGTCGAATAACTAAATGCTCTAATTAAGTTATATCTGGAGACTTTTTGTTATGTTTGATATCTGGTACGGCCGAGAGTGGAGAGAGTCCGCTCTCTCTCTCCGAATGCTCTCATATGGCCACGCGTGTATAGCCTCTACCAGTGAAGTTCTACTGACTGCCTTCTCGCGGTGAGGATGTTATTTACGAAATTCAGAGGACGAAAAGCGAATGTCCGGCGCTTTAACCGGGTTGCTGGAAGCAGAGGATCTACCTAAGGGAGTTGGAAAACCCTCATTCCAAACCAACGGTGCACATGGGCTGGCTCCAGTATCCTGAGAGAACAAACGGCGTATGAACCGATCGTTGGTGACCGGCTACCATGGGACTGCATCTCTTTACGACGCTCCATTGCCTTGTGGATCAGATCTTTAGGTGAAAGGGTCCGGGTGTGGCTCCCTAGGAAAACCACCTGCTTCAGTTTGGGCACCTGGGCAGTATCACAGCCCTCACAAAAATCAAATGAGATTTGTGTAGCGCATATATATCTGGTGCCCCATTGTACCAATATTTATGTGTTTGAATAAATAAATAAATAAGGAAACATTAGTCTCTAGTATCAAAAATTATACTATTTAATATGTTTAAGCAAACGTATTTGTGAATAGAGTAAATATTAGACTATCAAAGTTCAGTTAGTTCACTGATAGAAATCTTTTCGCCTCATATAAATCATCTTCATATACCTTAGTCAGTCAGTCAGTCACAACGTAGAACTTCGTACGTACGTACATCAGTTCGAGTTGTCATACCACATTAGCACAGATATGAAGTTGACCTTAACATAAGTTTAGGTTATATTCTATTACACAAGATACGTATTTTTCCGGCTCCCCTATATTTTGTTCATTGCTTATATTCTTCTACTTATTTTAAGGCTTTGTATTATATAGACTTTCATCATCTTATTTTATCGTTTTGTTTAGATGGATTATCTCATTCATCGACTTAGTAACTCCTGCGATAATACCACTAATCAGTATATTCATGAATTATTTGATATGTTTCTATTGACATTTTCACTAACTGGTCATTATCCATACGATGAAGATATCAGTGATGTTGCTTTACAAATATGGTTAAATATTTATGAAGCATCCATTAGCACAACCGCCTATACCGTCAGTAATGTTCACGATGAAGATGCAATCAAACGTATCCATACGGAATTACTTCAACGCGCATTTATTAAAGTAGGTTGAATAATTTGTTTCTGTAATGCTAGTAACAATAATAATGAAAAGAAAAAAATCTTATACACTAGTTGTTATGCAAGATCTTGTCCATGACTGTCTATATTGAGTTAAGTTGACATAAAACATTAGTCATAAAGTAGTTCGAATGAGTCATGTTCAGATAGCCAACCTGCGACTTTTTATGATTTTTATGCGTAGTATTTGCTCTTAAGGTTAGATTTTAGTTGGTACTATAGTGTGGTCTGCTTATATCCTTATAAGTAGTATATGGTGATGGTCAGACATAAAATGTATTTTGGAAGAAGACCGATAAAGAAAGAACTGAAATGAAGCGCAATTGATAGGAAAATGCATGCACAATGGAATTAGGGAAGATGAATCTATAGTTATAGAAGGACAGTGAAGATTGAGACAATTGGTTGTTCTTTTGCAAATGCCACTGGCAGCAGGAAGTCTGGTGTGAGTGAAACAATCTGCGAGGATGACGGGATGCCAATCACCAATATCAGTCGACGTCTTGGACGATGGGCGGAATTCTTTGAAGGGAAGTTCAACTGACCTGCTGCCCCGGCAACATCGACCAGTTTGTCCTGCCCCTCATGGCCGTTGACGACTGATCCACCAAACGAGGCGGAAGTCCGCAAGGAACTCCAACTCTTGAAACGCTACAAATCACCGGGCCCAGATGACTTACCTCCGGCTCTTTTTAAAGATGGTGGTGACTTTCTGACTAAGGAATTGACTGTGTTGCTTGCAAAGGTTTGGGAGAAAGAAAGTGTTCCAACATCATGGAATGAGTCGATAGTCGTCCCTATCTTTAAAAAGGGTTCACGTTCTTCCAGTAATAACTATCGGGGGATAAGTCTACTTCCGATTGCGTCCAAACTATTGGCTTCTATCATTCTTCGTAAGTTGTTTAAAACCCGAGAACGATTGACTCGCGAGGAGCAGGCTGGTTTTCGTTCTGGTCGAGGATGCATTGATCACATCTTCACCCTCCGCCAAATGTTAGAACGCCGTCATACTTATCGCAGGCTAACATTCGTAGTGTTTCTTGATATCAGAGCTGCCTTCGATTCATTGTATCAACTGTTACCTCGACCTTTCGCTCTGCAATATTATTATAACTTTTACAATATGATAATCCCATATAACTGACCCCTATTGTTAGGCTTACAGTAATTGCTAGTTACAATACAACCAGGATTTTTCCAGTATGAAAGACAGGAGAAGTAAATTGTGTGGGCGACCTTGTAGATCCTTAAAATGACCCTGAGTGACACATTAACCAGTCGGAAAGGCGTATGATTATTAAGCAGTTTATAATAAAAACATGATAAATTTACAAAGATTAAGGTGTTTTGACACAAATGATGAACCTTTTCGTGTGAGTTGTTACATGTTATCCGTCATTGTGTTTGAATTCCGCTTTAAAATCAAGTAGCATCGCTTTTTAATACTATTATATGTCGATAGGTTGTACACATAGTTTACTTCTGCTCTAATTGGTTCTCTGACTGATTCGACAAAACGGCAGCTGACATGTAACATTTCGACATTAGTAATTTACACATTATTATGCAATGGAAAAGACGAAACATTAAATGTAAAGTATGGATTTGGATGATCTTGAGGTTCTAACCCATTTTAGTCAATTAGGAGACAACAAAGATAATCAGATGACATTATGTTTGAAATGAAGATGAAGATCTGGGTTTTCGAATCTTCCCACCAGAGCTGGTATCACTTCATGATGAGAACCGTAATCCGGCAAGACTATAGTTGTTGAATGAACCTATCAGATTTAAAATTGCCGCTCTTGGACATTTGCACGAGGTTTATTCATCTCAGTCAGTCACAACGTAAAATCTGCACATATGTACATAGGTTCAAGTCGCTATACTCCCTTAGCACACCGAGGTGAAATTATCAGACCAAACTTCAGAATAGTAGACATAGTAACAATCTCAATAGTAATAGGAAAGATTAGGCATCGAAAATACGACTCGAAAAGACAAAACAAACTAGCGAAACAGAAACAAAAATGTTATGGAAATTTAGAATCCTAGAATTTAGGGGAAGGCAAAGAATGGATGCACCTGCAGCATTGCAAATGATTTTGAACCATGTCATTCAAAGTCTCCAACTATTAGTTACTATAGTCACGTGGACCCTAAGCAGGTAATCTGTATCTATAAACATGACTAAGCCCAATTGTCAGCAACCTCATGGACTGGCGCCATGTTTTGGTTTGACCGCCCCCTAGCTTTCTTTCAGCCTGATCTTGCACCAGAAAATATCACCCGTTGAGGTAGGCGGTGGTTGGACATATGTAACACATCTTTCAACCACCTTAGTTGATGAAGATTTACTACCTCATCAATCGATTTACTATCTTTGCTTAGTATTATATTCCTTACTCATGTATCGCCTACTCTGTGGTCCGCTGTCACTATCTGTACAGTCTGGAGTATGAATTCACACTCGGGCCTTAAGTTGCTGCTTTTAGCCTTATCGTTCTCCTATTTTATATTTTCATATACAAAAATCTCCGAGTAGCGAAGAGAGTTTTTTGTTTAACCGACCTTGAGTTCGTTATCCACCTGAATTTGACAATGTTAATAGATGCAGACTACTTGGATGGAGTCCTTGCGATAACCGCTATCTGTATCTAAAGATTTTAGGTAACAGCTCAGAGTCTCTCACAATGATGCAGATGCACTCTTTATCTACCTCTCGATCTGGAGTTCTAGTGTTCCTTTATTGACATCCTCCCACTTTTTATTTTCGGAATGTTTTCTGAATGCGTAGTATTTTTCGTACTGATTGTGAGGTAGGGGAATTCGGGTCAACGTATATCTTCATTGATTGTACTCTAATAAATATTTCAGCGTATAAATTCTCACAGTATGTTAATATTTATCATGCCATTTCCAGTCCCATTATCCAAAAGATTTAAATCAATATTATACTGCATGGAACCAAGAGGATAGAGATCGTTGGTTGAAATTTCGTCAAGAACTCAGTAGCTGTTTTCTCTCAGTGTTCAGATATTTGAATTTGTATGACTGGTTCCGTCAGGCAACTAATCAGCTTCAATCTACTATATGCAACTGTACAAATGAAGAATTGCTAGCTAATTGGCAGGTTTGTATGTTTTGGTGGTTGCCTTTTTATTTTTTTGTTTTTTTACTCAACGGATTCTATGTAATGTCTTGGTTGACAATCCAGTGTGCTTTAAAAAATAGTGGTTGTTTTCTTACATCAAATAAACGTATTTGTCTAAATTTGTTTGAAATAGATTTAGACAATTACAGTGAAGATGGGTATTGCAGGTGAATGTAGTCAATTACTAAACAGGTCTCTTCCACTATTGGAATTCTACAAAAAATACTAGTCATTCAGTAAATGGGTGCTGGAACCTATTCGAACTAAACTAAATAGTCCTGCATTAATTTTCACAAAACTTTACCGTTCTCATTTTTTTCGTGATGGTAGGAGTTTGTCTGTTGTTGAAGCTTCTTTCATCAGTAGGTGGGATCATTGGCTATTTACCAGAGGTGTATTGAAATATGTAAGTTTCTTGGTTGTGGTGAAAAAAATGATCGCAATCTGTGTTTAAAAATCTTCAATGTCATGACTCAAAATTTGTTGCAATAATGTAGATGGTTAAGGCTTATGACGTGTATTCGTTCTATGATGATCAGCATACGAGAAGGTTTAACGGGAGCTTAGAATGATCAGACAGAAACTGTCTGCCTTTAAGATTACTTACCGTGAAATTAGTCACGATGACACATAAACTCAATTCATATCACCAACTTTAATACTTACACTTTCCCTATTCCGACTACATCCGTTCTGTCTGGACTAAATTTCCTGTGTTTAGTTCCCAACTACAATCGGTATTATTATTTCAGTTCATTTGCTCATCATCATGTTAGTTTCCTCATGTCAGGTTGATTTGAATTTCGGTAAGTAAAGGCAATGTTTGTTTGTTCTAAATCCAATGTTTATGACTGACCTGTTGGCAAAGGAACGACAAGCAAATCTTGAATATCATGACTCGAAATAGACTTCAATAGTGCAAATGCGTCAATTATTTACCTTCCTCCAAATCTTTAACATTATTATTCTATACTTTTGGTTTCTCAACTTCAGCCATTTGTTTGATGTTTGTTTCTGTATTTAAGGTTTTTCATCACCGCTGGTGTTATATTACTATCATTTTCGCTGCTTAGATTTTCTTCTTCTCGATTTCTTTTTGTTGGTGTAGAATAAAGTGTACCAACTTGAGGTTATACAAATTCGTGTTGCATCTTATATTGCACATCTCTATCTATTTGAATTCTATTAATCAACTTAATAGTTGTATCACTAGACTAAATTACTGGATGTCACAATCTACTGCACGTAGTGTCATATAGTTCAGTAATGCAAATAATCCAATAGTAATAGCATATATGAGTAATTACTGATTGTCGCAAATGCATTAAAGGCATGTTAAAATCAAAACGTCTATGTCTTCCACATATATGCTTTCTTAGATGATAGCTCACCTTAAGACATAATAGTAGATATTTTGCATTCTTTTTGTCTCATTCACTTATATAGATGTAGTTAAACAATTCAATGACCCCCAAATGCCTTGGTACGGCTGAGGGTAGGGAGAGTCAACTCTCCCTCTCGAAATGCTCTCACATGGCCACGCGTATATAGCCTCTGCCATACAAGTCCTACTCACTGCCTTCTCGCGGTGAGGATGTTATTTACGAAATTGAGAGGACGAAAAGGGAATGTCCGTCGCTTTAACCGAGTTTGTGGACACTGAAAATCTACCTAGGGGAGTTGGGAAACCTTGATTCCAAACCAATTGTGCATATGGGTTCCCAGTGTTCTAAGGGAACGAATGGCGTATGAATTAATTGTTGGTTAGCGGATACCCTGGGACTAGATGACCTGACTTTGCTTCACTTCCTTATGGATCAGATCTTTAGGCCCAAGGCTCCGGGTGTTGCCCCGTAAGAAAACCACCTGCTTCAGTTTAGGCACCTGGACAGTATCATAGCACACACACAAATCAGTTGACTTCTATGGCGCATTTGTATTCGGTGCCCCCTTTGTACTAATATTTATGTGTTCAAATAATAATAATAATAATAATAATAATAATAATAATAATAATCATAAATATGGGTTAGATAGGGGGGAAAGATATATGATAGTGCAATTCGATCAAGTGGAAGACTAAATTGTATGAAAAATTAGTAAGACGTAATAAGGAGGGATTAATCCGATGTGAATGAATCACGTATAGTGGAGATTAATAATGGTGTTTAACCAATAATAATAATGATAATAGTATAAATATTTGTGAATAAAGATAAGAGAGACAATTACATTTGACTACGAAAGATCGTAAGTACAATAATCAAATTAGGTCATCCATTAGCTAAGATTACTATTGATTAATTGACCTTGTGGTTGGTTGGCCAAGGGAGGAACAAAGATTGGAGATATTTCTCCTCCATACATAGCTCTGGTTTCTTCATCCTGATGGCTACTGTTGTGTGTTGACCTATCCGTCGCCAATTGTTATGTCTTGATCAAGGTTGTAGCCAATTGTTGTGACTTGCTCAAGGTCGTCGCTAAATTGATATGACCCTACAACTTAAACGAGGACGTAACTCGTGTGAATTATCCACCAATAGAATGCGACTTCTACGACCTTAACATGGTGACAATCAAGGACGTCTAATCAGTATGAGTAATCTCGCGTCCCTATTGGTCCTTAATCCGCCTCGCCCGTCCACTTGAGTCCAGAACATCAATAGCAGCTTCTGCTATGCGAATCATTTATTTCAAACATACTCTGTTTATATATCAGACAGACAGGCCACAACATACCATAAAATAGAAAATAATATTTGTACAAGATCAAGCGAAATGTGGCTGTGAACGTGGGATACAATAATCAATAAACTGGGTATAGTTTAGGAACAGTAAATGATACAATAATAATCAATAGGTCAAAATGAAGCTTATAATAAGATGAATATAGATATACATAATCTAATTACTCAATAGTTAAACAATCAGAATATATATAGAATAGTCATCCATTAATAGGTCCCGGAAGTTACCCGTACTTATGTCTTCACTAAGATATAACAGCTACTGCCTCAGCCATTTAAAAGGACTTTAATAATAATCCATTGAATGTTTTTTTTTTCTCCTTAACACTTAGGAATCTGAAGCTCTACTTTTTATTCTATCATCAATTAGTGAACATGTATTATATAAAAATGAATCACAAATAATCCCTTTATTAAATTTTGCTTATATCATATCAACTATTATATTGAATTATATTAATAAATTAGAACAATATATTACATATTCAATGAATTATGATATTCTTATTCATTGCCAAAAACAATCATTACCATCACCCCCACTACCACCACCACCACAACAACAACAAGAACAACATCATCATCACCACCACCACCACCAACAACATCCTCCTCCTCCTCAAATTTTTATATTATGTAAAATTGTATTATTATGTATAGAAAATTATTATTCTATTATAGTAACCATGGATACATTATTTGAAATTAATCTAATTAAATTTATTTTAAATTCATTACTACTATCTACTTATATTACTACTAATGAAAATTATCAAAATGATTTAATTGAATTATGTCATATCTCACTTCGTGTAATTCAAATTATAATAAAGGTAATCAAAAAATATATTTTATATTATAATTTCATATCATAATTCATCTTGTTTTAGTTTTTTAAAGATAGTTAAATGATCTGTCTTATGGTCATAGATAGTTATAAAAGATTATTACCTATTCTTATATGGATATAATAGTTGAATTCATGAGTCATGGAAAACCTGGAAGCACTGGACAACCGTTTCGTCCTATTGTGGGACTCCTCAGCAGTGCTCATCCACGATCCCGCCTCGTGGAAATCGAACCCAGGACCTATCACTCGCGCGCGAGTGCTAAAACGATAGACCACTGAGATGGTCGGCATCCAACAGTGGTAATGTCTAACTTTAAACGATTCACGAACTTGATCGACAAATCCACTATTGTCTTCAGTGAGTTGATATCTCACAACAAACCTGGTTGAACTCCACTCTTCACTGCTTTTCACTAGAACTCCATGAAATACTTCTTGAAGCCAGTCACTAGTGAGCATATGTTGAATAATATCAGAATGGTTTTTGTTGTATCCCCTGGCGAATTATGAATCATAAATCTGATGTCCATTTATGGACAAATGTAATACGCCTATTCCTATTGGATAGTTGTTAAATGAGTAACCTAAATCTGATGTCTATTTATGGACAAATACAATATGCCCATTCCCTATTGGATAGTTGTTAAATAAGTGACCTAATCGTTTCCGTGTTCCTCTCATCACAACCTTTGTTTTGACCTTGGAACTATTATTATTGATTACTTTCCCCCTAGCTACAGCCACATTGGCCAATTACTGTACAAATGTTATTTTTCTATTTTTTGGTATAATTGGGTCTGTTTGGTTAGTATATATAAACCAGTGTGCTTGTGAATAATGATTCATATTGCTGAGGCTGTTATTTGTGTTCTGGACTCAACTGGCTGGGCTAGGCAGTTAGGAAGGACCGAATAGCAATCAAGACTGCTCGTACGTATTTTCTGTATCATTGCACGTTTCATATACAATAACGATTGTTATACGAGTCATAACAATTGGCGACGGGGATTCTGGAAAAAAATACAGCAGCCGCTGACGTCATTTCGGAATTAAATAATCCATAATAATTGCCGGTGTTTTTTTTTTGGATTTATTATTATTATTTACATTTAAAAAAAATGGCCTTAACTTCCGACCAATTTCAGTTGCTAATCCATCGACAAGAGCAGCGCTTCAGAAAGAGTCAATTGGATTTCATTGACAAATTACACGCGAAGCTGCTGAATCACCCATGCTTTGGGAGTGAAACGGAAGTTGACGCAATAATTTCAAAATTGCGTACAGAGCTGGAAAACAGTTACAGAACTAATGAATATGCCGGCGAAAGCCTCAATGAATCCATACAAAGCAATAATTTAAGCGCAGCAGTTATACATGATCAGCCCAGTAACCCAGTACTACCTATTTCAGAGACATGCCCTGTACACGGTCCAAGTCTTATTAATCCCGAAAACGGACGTGCAAACAATGAATTATCCTATTCACAGAAAGTAAATGTCTTGCAAAATGCTCATGAAATTGCTGCAGTACCCGCCCACGAAGAAACGGGAAACAAATCGAGCAGTATATGGAATACAGTGCCACCAAATGAAATTAATCATGATACGGAAAATGTTTCTAATGAATCTAATGATCAAAATTCTGTAATTGTTCTACCAGATTTAGATTATTTTGATGATTCATATGTTTCTGTTGAATTCTCGTATAAAAATGAGAGAAAAATGTCAGATGTATTTAATGATAATCAAGAATCCAATACAACTCTCATAGATACTGATTATCCTAATGATTCATTATCTACTAATGAGGTTCCGAGGAAATTCAAGGGAACTATTTCAGAAGAATCAAATGTTGGTGACCTCGAATCAAATGTCGTCGATCCTCATGATCTCGTCAGTTCTAATGCATTCCCTGTTAAATGTGACAAACATATCGCATTAATAGTAACTTGGCTATATGAGGATCCAACAGTCTTTCGTGGGGGAGGGTGAATTCGAGGAAATTAAAAATCCGGATATCAACTCCGGTTTTCTCAAAAAGGGGAGGTGTTGTATCCCCTGGCGAATTATGAATCATAAATCTGATGTCCATTTATGGACAAATGTAATACGCCTATTCCTATTGGATAGTTGTTAAATGAGTAACCTAAATCTGATGTCTATTTATGGACAAATACAATATGCCCATTCCCTATTGGATAGTTGTTAAATAAGTGACCTAATCGTTTCCGTGTTCCTCTCATCACAACCTTTGTTTTGACCTTGGAACTATTATTATTGATTACTTTCCCCCTAGCTACAGCCACATTGGCCAATTACTGTACAAATGTTATTTTTCTATTTTTTGGTATAATTGGGTCTGTTTGGTTAGTATATATAAACCAGTGTGCTTGTGAATAATGATTCATATTGCTGAGGCTGTTATTTGTGTTCTGGACTCAACTGGCTGGGCTAGGCAGTTAGGAAGGACCGAATAGCAATCAAGACTGCTCGTACGTATTTTCTGTATCATTGCACGTTTCATATACAATAACGATTGTTATACGAGTCATAACAGTTTTTGTGTATATTATAGTAATTTTAATAGTTGAGATCATGAGTCAATTGAAGCTAGATCACCATGAAAAACCTGGAAGCACTGAACGACCAGTTTCGTCCTAGTATGAGACTATTTAACAGTACGCCTCCATTATCCCTCCCGGAATTTTCCATGATGGTCTAGCTTCAATTGACCCATGAATTCAACTATTAAAATTACTATAATGTTTACAAAACGGCTTTTGATATATGAATTTGTTGATCAGTTTAATACAAAAAACTCATATTATGAAATCATACCGTACCCGTTAATACTGTAGGTACAATTTGGTTATGTAATTCTAATATCTATACAGATTTTTTTTTACTTTTTTTTTCTTTTTCGAACGGTCTAGAGTAAATTATCTTCATTAAATATGTTAGTTGATATGGTAACAAATACATTGGATTATTATCTTTATCATACTAAATCAATTGATCAAACTAGTTATAATTTAATATCATATTGTATTGGTATATTATTATATATATCAGAAAAACAAAATAAACAGATGACAATTAACTCATTACAAAATATTTTATATAGTCGATTAGAAACTTTTAGATTATTATGTACTATTAATACACAAGGTAAGTCAAGATTTATCAATTTAATTTATGCTATAAACAATAATTTACTTTTATTGATATAAATAGCTCCCAAATGCCCTGATACAGTTGAGACTGAGGAGAGTCAGCTCTCTTTCTCGAAATGCTCTCACATGGCCACGCGTATATAGCCTCTGTCAGGGGAGTTGTACTCGTTACCTTCTCACAGCATTACTGTTGTTTACGAAATTGAGAGGACGAAAACCGAATGTCCGGTGCTTTAACTGGGTCAGTGGACACGAAAAGTTCAACCAGCAGAATTGGAAAACCCTGATTCCAATCGTTGGTAACTGGTTACAATGGCACTGCATCGACTCACGATGCTCCACTGTCTTGTGGATCAGATCTTTTGGTCAAAGGGTACGAGTGTGGCTCCCTAAGAAAAGCACCTGTTTCAGTTTGAGCACTTGGGCGGTATCATAGCCCTCACACAATTAAATGGAATGACGCATATATATCTGGTGCCCCTTTGTACCAATATTTATGTGTTCAAATAAATAAATAAATAATAATAACTTTAGAGACTGATCAGTTGAAGTCCTAAACATCAATGGGAAGATTCAAACAAACAATATTAAGTGAATTTAAACTTCACCCCATTGCACAAGAAAGTGGCTATCAGGACTCAGTAGCTGAATAGAAAACGCGATGGTGTTTGAAGCGAAAGTTACTGGGTTCGAGTTCCTCCCAGAGTGAACATCAACTCTGAGATCCAGGTACATCTATCTGACAACTCCCAAATAGGATTAAATTGCGGGTTCTGGATTCCACCGCTAGCCACTATCCATCTTTTCTTACAATAAATAAATAAATATTAAAACACATTTATAGATTTACAATTATACAACTTATAGAAGCACATTTTAAGAATGATTGTTCGCTTCAATGTTTTTTTTTTAGTTTTGTATACTTTACTGAAATCATCTGATTGTTTTGAATTATTATTGCTGCTGCTTTTAGATTTAAGTGATCTTCCACAAATTGTTATATCAGTCTGTTTACAATTCACCTGTAAACAGAATCAAATTAATAAAAAATCTCATTTTATTACAATTCTGGTGAGTTGTATAGTTTATTGTCAATTAACATGTTTTTTTTTAAATAAAAAATTTAATGGTGTGATGTGGGTTACTTATATCCACATAAGTAGTATATGATGATGGTCAAGCATAGAATCTATTTCCCTAGAAGATTGATAAGGAGAGAGCGTGATCGAAACGCACTTGATATGAAAATGCATATACAATAATAATTGGAGACGATGGACTGATATTTACAGAAGGAACAGTCAAGATTAAGACAATTGATAGTTTGCATATTAAATATATGTAAGCAAAGATGGATAGTGGCTAGTAGTGAAATCCAGGACGCGCGTTTCGTCCCATTTAGGACTCGTCACTTGGACGTACCTGCATCTCAGAGTTGATGTTCACTCTGGGACTCGAACCCAGTACTGTTCGCTTCAAACTTCCATTCAGCAACTCTATGATATGTGCATACTGTGCGTATTGCCTCCATCTTTGCTTATAATGTTTGTGAATTAAGGCTATATCTAGGCAAGACGCACAGTATGCACGTATGCCAATAAGAGACTGATCAATTGCAGTCCTAAACATCAATGGGAAAATTGAAACATACAATACTAAGTGAATTTATTTACAATATGGTTGTCATATTTTACTGAGCTATTCTGTAGTTTCGTGTCCAATACATTCGATTTTCCCCACTCATATTCTTGTTCACTACCTCATGAAGAAGTGAAGTTCATGCTATAGATAAATGAATAAATAATTTTATTAACAGATTAATTTTTGTTCTTAACAATTGTTGATATCATATGAAACCATTGAGTTATACAGTTTCTGGAATTTCAATTATGGGACAGTATCACACTCTAATGATACACTCCTACTTTTATTATACCGTTCTACATACTTGAATTTGAGAAGCTGGGTATAATGATTAGCCTCCACACTTTGAATGTGGCTTATATCCAATTGTGGTGTGTACTACTTATAGCCGCATAAGTAGTATGGAGTATATGGAGATGAATTTGAACGATTACTTGAGTACTAATGACATTTACAAAAATGAATTCATCATTTGGAATTATTTTATCCTTAAACTTGTAAAAGCATCAAGAAACACGTTAGATTATACCGAAGTTTTTATTGCCAGATCAGTCTATTTAATAGGAATAATATATTTTCATAGTTGAAAACGTGAGTAAATTGAAGCTAGACCACCAGGGAAAACATGGAAGTACTGGACGGCCGTTCCATCTTATTGTGAGACTCCTCAGCAATGCGCATTCACGAACCCGCACTCGCGAGATTCGAACATTGGGCCTACCAGTCTCGCACCAGAGCACTTAACCGATAGACCACTGAGCCGGCATGTCTAACTCCAAACAATCCACGAAGTTGAACAACTGTTCACCAATTTTCGTGGATGCGCACTGCTGAGGAGTCCCACAATAGGACGCAACGGTTGTCCAGAGCTTCCAGACTTTCCCTGGTGGTCTAGCTTCAATTGACTCACGCTTTCAACTATGGAAATTCTAAATCTCCACAAAAACCCTTCCTGATAATAATATATTTGTAAAATCTCATCGAATGAATTTGAAGTAAATCCAACGTTTCGCCTGGCAATCTGGTCCAAGCTTTTCCAAGAAAGTACTTCGAATTCATTAGCTGAGGTTTTACAAATATATTCTTCCTATTTAATTTCTTACATCAACTAGGTGCCCAAATACTGTGAAACTATTCACTCTAATTTAGATGAAAGTTCTTATAGATTAGTCTATTGATTCGTATTAATATGTCTTTTGATTAAGAAATGGTTTATTGCTTAATACTGACTATGATTCTTATTTTAAAACATTTAACTATAGCTGGACTCATTCATTCAAATGTTTCATGGTTTTGTCTCAGTTGAACAGCCAATTGATAATGGAATATTAGTTGATCACCATATTATAACAATTCTATCAAAATTATTATGTTACTTAAAACAATCATTAACAGAAGTTGCATTTTCCCAACTACCAGAATATTTTATACAGGTTAGAACATTTTTTTCTCTCTTTATTACTAGTATTTTTATGTGTTTCTATGTGGTGAATATTCCTCTGTAATAGAATCTTGCGAGGCGTGGTTGGGGTCCGCGTGACTATCGTAACCAATGGTTGGAGACTCTAGGTGACATGGCTCAGAATCGACCACAATGGCTCAGGTGTATACACTCTTTATCTTCCCTTAAACCTTGAGATTAAATTTTTTTCATAATGTTCTTCCTTCCTATACTATATCCTTATATTCAACCTATCTTTTATATACTACCACCAATAAATTAACTATTTCCATGAATCCGGTGTTCATCTTGTTGTGCTAACGAGATATGGCAACTTAGACCGATGCATAAATGTACCTGGTCATACGTTGTAACTGACTGAGGCGGGATCGTGGATGCGCACTGCTGAGGAATCCCACAATAGTACGAAACGGCCGTTCAGTGCTTCCAGATTTTCCATGGTGGTCTAGCTTCAATTGACTTATGATTTCAACTATATATAATAATGACTTAAAATCTCCACAAACAACCTCCCGAATCAAGAATTATTGATATAAATTTCTTCATTATAGAGCTACTTTATTTAACCCGTGTTTATATATCGGATGAAGAATCCTCATTGTTGAAAATATCACTCGCATTATTATCTTGTTGACACTGTTTTCTCATCTAGATTATTAATTTATGGATCTGGTCAATAGCATCAGTATCTATTACCTTGTAGAAGTGAAATTTTCAATTATTTTAAAAGTATTAAATCTCGCGAGGCGGGATCGTGGAATTGCACTGCTGAGGAGTCCCACAATATGATGAAACGGCCGTTCAGTACTTCCAAGTTTTCTATGGTGGTCTAGCTTTGAACTCAGGACCTATCAGTTTCGTGCTAATGCGTAATCTTTAGACCACTAAGATGGCCGGCATCCAATGGTGTTAATGCTTAACTTGAAGTTCAACTGGGTCTGTTATGAGATAGTAACTCACAAAAAACAATAGTGGACGGTTGCTCAATTTCATGGATTCATTGAATTTAGACACTAACACCGTTGGATACCGGCTCACTGATCCATAATATTATCAGAAGGGTTTTTTGTGGAGATTTAGTATTTTCATAGTTGAAAGCGTAAGTCAATTGAAGCTAGACGACCAGGGAAAATCTGGAAGCACTGGACGGCTGTTTCGTCCTATTGTGGGACTCCTCGACAGTGCGCCTCCACGACCTCGCCTTGCGAGATTCAATCTCAGGACTTCGACAGGTGTTTCCTGGAGTTCTAGTGAGTAGCAGTAACCAATGGAGTCCAACCACGTCTGTTGTAAGATAGGAACTCACTGTAGACAATTAGTGAACGGTTGCTCAACTTTGTGGATTAATTGAAGTTAGACATTAACACCGTTGGATGCCGGCTAGCTCAGTGGTCTTTCGGTTAAGTGCTCTGGCGCGAGACTGATAGGTCTTGGAGTGCCATACTAAAACGAAACGGCCTTCCAGTGCTTCCAGGTTTTCCCTGGTGGTCTAGCTTCAATTTACTCACGCTTTCAACTATTTATAATATTGATTAATTTCCTTTCTTTTTTTCTTCCCTTCCCCCTCCCCCAACAGTATCATAAACTCTTACAAGTTGGTTTACCCATCTTCACATGTTCATTGAATAATCCAATGGATGATATAATGATTTCTATGGTTATTGAATCAATCCATTGTATATTCTTTACAATTCATCATATATTAGAGAAATATAATAAATTAGATGAGACCATATTGAAACCTATACAATACTTTATTGAATGGTTATTCAATGATCAATCTAATATGAATGAACATTCATCATTTATAAATTTGGCTTCCAGTTTATTGTCTAATATTTTAGATAAAATTAATATACTACTTATTAATCAAACTATTATAGTAGATGATAAATTATTTGGAAAATATATAGGATATACTAAAGAAGAACGTATAAATCATCCTTTATCACCTATATTAATGTCATTTATTGGACAATCTATTACAGAAGAAATTGAAATATCAAGTCGATTTATAAGTCAATTAATCAATTTCAAATCTCAAGTAAGTATACATTTAAAGAATTGATTCTTGTTGACCTTAAATCAGTCATTGTTTATTTTTTTGTTTTGGTTGTATCTCCCATTGGTTTGGTCAACAAGAACTGATCAACATCGAGATGCAAAAGACAATTTTTAAACCATACTGGTAGGTGCAGACTACCTGGTTGGGATTCGCGAGATGATAGCAATCGATGGTTAGAGACCTTGAATGACATGGCTCAAAATCGTTTGTAGTGGCGAAGGTGCATCCACTCTTTGTGTTCTAACAAATTATAATATTCTGAATTCCTCATGTCCCTTTTTCTCTTTCCAAATTTATTTCGCTGGATTATACTCCTTGAATATCATCTTCAAACCCTAATCTTTCCGATTACTGCTTATACTCTTACTACTTATACCACTATGGGATTTGAATCGACAACTGCCTCACTGTGCTACTGTGGTATGGCAACTCGAACTGATGTACGTACGTACGAAGTTCTACATTGTGACTGACTGAACAATGATTTTATGGAATGGTTTCTATTCGATAGATTTTGATTATTTCCATAAAGAAACTTGAAAAAAACTGCTTTACAACTACATTTTCCTTTTACCATTAACTCATAGCTCTACTATTATCAAAACTATCCGACTATACTTCTCTTATGAAATACTAACAAAACTGGTTTTTTCCCCATAAAACTTCTTTCTAGGAAACAAAAGGAAACCAACAAAGAAAACCTATTTTCAATCTCTTCAATGATGATGCTCATATGTCGCTAAAATTATTTTTATCCCTAGCATTCAGCGGCATTAGTGTACCAGAATGTTCAACTGTCGAGTCATGTATTCAATTAGCATGTCATTTATTAACTATAATAACTTATGAAAACAATATTGATCCATTCATGATTTTAGATGATAAATTACTCTTTGAAATTAATATATGTATATTATTAATATTAACGAAAGGTATACCACCACCTGAAAAACTTCTAATAAAATATGCAGAACTTTATTGTTGCTTAGCAAATTTATTTCCATGTAAACAATTTATTTTTTTAAGTTTTATCACTGGAAATATACAATCTATTAGTCAAGAATATCAATTAAAATTAACCCAAATACCACATAGTAACATATTGATCGAATTGATTACAGATTGTTTATGTTATACAAGTTTAACGGAACGAGCACAATTTGTTACTATGGTAACAAGACCTTCCCTTTCATTGAATAAAGTTACTAGAAGTATATCAACATTTATGCATTTGTTGTCATCGAAAAGACATGGAAATTGTTAAACATAAATTTATTTATATAGAGATTGAACAGATAAATATTACAAATATTACATAATGAATTGTTGATTTTCTTTTTCTTCTTCTTCTCTTCTCAATCCCGAACTTTCAACTTGAGTTTCTAAGCCCTATGTATATAGAAAAGTAGAAATGATAGGTGCAGATTATATTTATGAATCAATAAAAATGTGGACATGAAAAGTTCACCTAGGGGAGTTGGAAAACCCTCATTCTAAACCAATAGTCACATGGGTTAGCTTCAGGATCCTGAGGGAACAAATGGCGTATGAATCAATTGTTGGTCATTGGCTACCATGGGACTGCATCTCCTCACGATGCTCCACTGCCTTGTGGATTAGACTTTTAGGTCAAAGGCTCTGGATGTGGCCCCCTAAGAAAACCACCTGCTTCAGTTTGGCACCCGAGCAGTATCACAGCCCTCACAGAAATTAAATGAGATTTGTGTGGCGCACATGTATTTGGTACCCCTTTGTACTAATATTCATGTGTTTAAATAAAAAAAATAAAAAATGTGATTTCATAGTGAAATTGTAAAGATTACACTTACATTAGTGTAAATCAGGATATCATTGGCTTCTCCATGATCAGTTTGCACTAATATCTCTGAATTATTATCGTTTATTAAGTCTAAATTGAGAGAGGAAAAAAACGTTTTCAAGTAATTAATGTCTATTTACCAGCTTGATTTACAATAGCTAGTTGAGGTTGACCATTTTCACCTTGAATCATTACTAATGTTTGACCTTCTTCAAGTTGAAGATCATCAGGAAGGATAAATTGTTGTACTACTTCTCCACCTTCATCAGTTACATCAATGGTAGTTGTTCCATCGCTTTGAGTTGTAATCTGAGTTCCACTGAGTATGGCTGTTTGATCTTCCTGTGATTCAACAAGTCTCATGGATGATGATTGGTCTGTATCAACGGTCATCATAACTACATCATTATCGGAAATATTGGTAGCTGATGTAGACAATAAGGAAGGTTCACTACTAATCATGATAATCTTCTGATCTGTAGTTCCAAATGGGTTATCATTCTGAAACTAGATATAAATTACCAGTTAGTGTAAAATAATATTTTACTATTTGATACCTAACTTAAAAAGTAGTGGGAAACTAAAATCGTCTTTTAGACAATATCTTATACCAACGAGCTATTGTGGAAGAAGTTTTAGTTTACTTAAATGGCAACCAAACTCGGTGGATCTTGAAACATTGAGCTAACTTGGTCTATGAAGGTCAACGGCTTCATCAAATGACTTGATTCATACTTCGACCATAAAATTGGAACTCTATCAGAAAGGGCCAAAGATAGAAGCTTACTAAGTAAGAAAAAGAAGATTATGGACTGCTTGTCACATACACTAGTCCTTACAAGTTATGTTTTTTAAACTCGATTGTATACTTCAGCAGCTCGTTTCGAGATTTTTGACATCTTTAAACTTCATTAAGATGCTAAATGATTGCGTTCAGAAACTTATGGCTGAATGTTATATATGAAGCAGCACTGTGAAACTACATATGCAATTGAACGTAAGTTAGAAGGACATGTCTAGTTGTTTTTGGAAAGATACGCGCCAGCAGATTACAATCCCAGATGCACCAACATTATGTTAGAATGAAAATGAGGCTTCACTGGCAGCATTCGGAAAGTCATGCCTATAATTCAAACGAACAAATAGATGTAGATGCCCAAGTTAAGCCGAACAAAAATATGAGGACAGTACACTTGATTGGATGTATAATTTGCTTACAAAACCCATATCATACCTACATCTTTATCCAGAACATAACCAATCATGCCTTACATAACACATTAGTCTCTTGCAGGTGGAATAACAAAAGTGACTCTGGCTGATGTGTTAATGAGCTTCGTCCCCCTACAACTCAAACTGATCATATATTTTAACCAACTACCGCTAGGGTGAATGTGTTCTGAACAGGGTATTTTTGAATTCTTGTCATGTTCTAGTATAAACAAAAATACTTTTTTTATAACTAACAATTTAAACGCAGTTGTAGGTTGCAACGAGTAACCACGGTGAATATAGTGAGGAGTGTCAGAAAGTAAAACAAATTGGAAACTGCAAAGAATTAAGTGCAGCATGTAACCAGAGCTCAATTTTTTCAAGTGTGCCGAACAGGTTGATGAACTAAACTGGGCCAATCAGAAATTGACCATTACTTAAGATTTTTCTTTTTCTAAAGAATAAGACACACCATTGGTGGAAAATATGACTTGAGTATATATATATATATATATATATATATATATATATATATATATATATATATACTATGCCTTAGGTGTTTTAGGTATTAAAGCTTTCATTCAGTAGCTAGTTCGGGTTCGCATATAAGAGATTTGTGTATCTGTATCATAATCGAGGACCACACGACATGAACACTCATAAAAATGCCGCTGATTAAGTATTCATACCTAAATAGTAAAGACCATTTTACATTTTCATTCGGTTAAAACCTCATTTACTGTTTTCGGTAATCTCAGTTCGTAAAAAATTTAAAAGATGATAGGATATCAACCTACTCCATTTCGATCCGACTCTTGATGTTTTTCAGAAGCTTCATTTTGTTCAGCGTCTGTCTGTGCAAATGATATTGACAAGTTTGGATGTAGCGTTGCAGTTAGTGTTCCACATTCTTCAACAAGGTGTCGTGCAAGACTATTACCATCTAAGTTACTTGTTCCACAGTGTGAACAGTACAGAATTCGCGAATCGACTTGATTTTCCATATATCTTGCAACAGAGTCATTCGGATTAGGTTGTTCTGTCAAACTGTGCTTTTCAGTTTCTGGTACATTCACAACATGGCCCATTTCATCAGTAAAGACAACTGTTGTAAAATTCGCCATGTCACTAGGTGTCAAATCTGTAATCTCGTTTACGACATGTTCTTGTCGATCACCTGAAACAGTCGCTACTTCTAATGACACATTACCGTTACATGGAAGATCGTATTCATTGCACCAGTCGAAAAAGATCTGACGAACCATTGGCATACCACAATCAAGATCTGTTGATTGAGAAGCGTTCGAATAGACATGAAGTTTTTGAAAATGACGCTGAAAACCAACCCTACAGCAGGTTGCAAATCTGCACACGGAACACGGTAAATATTGCCTACAAACAAAATTATTGTTGAAGTGAAGATAAAAGAGGGTTTACCATTAAATGGTTAAAAAGATTTATTGGAAGAGCAATTATTAAAAAAATTGCTTGTAGTTTTAATATTACGGGGTTTTCGTTGAATCATACAACCTAGAAAACATATGTTTAGTACTTCTGATGCTTATTTCAATTTAATGTAGTTAGAATCGTCCAAAAGTCTAGGACAGTGTACATTCATCGCACTCTAATTGCTTTAGTTAAGCAATTATATATTTTCAAACTTAGTAAATTTATAGTTGAAAGCGTGAGTCAATTGAAGCTAGACTACGAGGGAAAGTCTGGAAGCACTGGACGACCGTCCTATTGTGGGACTCCTCAGAAGTTGGTTGGAGTTAGACATAAACACCATCGGATGCCGGCTCAGTGGTCTATTGTTTAAGTGCTTGGTTCGAATTTCGCGAGGCGAGGTCGTGGATGCGCACTGCTGAGGAGTCCCACAATAGGACGAAACGGCCGTCTAGTGCTTCCAGGTTTTGCCTGGTGGTCTAGCTTTAATTAACTCGCGCTTTCAACTACTAAAATACTAAATCTCCACAAAACCCCTTCTAATAATAATTAGTAAATTTAGTCATTTATCCAAGTGAGTGAATATTATTATCTTAATAGTCAAATAAAGGCGGTTATTACATTTTTCTACAGATTTTGCTGTAGAGCAAATGAAATAGGTCTATTTCATGGTTTTATTTAATTTTTATACACTGATCATGTGATATATCTCAAACACTTACGAATGATCAGAATCACCCATACGTTTTCCACATTCCAGACATTCTAGATTCTCAATATTCTCAGGTAAGAAATTTATAGCTAAGTTTTTTGCACAACCAGCCTCTGGAGCATTCATTGATGTTATATGTGGTCGAACTATACGAATCGAATCTATGGATGTGTTATGATCGCCGAAGTTCTCAGTAGCCTGGGTTGTATGCTGTTTTGTTTGATAACATTCTAGCTATGAAAAAATTGAATAATAGTAAAGAAATTAAGTTTGAAATACTTAAGAAAATTGAACGTGTAGAATTATAACCGTTTACTGATTTTTATTATAAGGGTATTCTAGTTATACTTAGATGAGAGGATTGGTGTCATTCAGTAACTAAGTAAATTACGTCACACTTTTTCGGAGTAAGTTGAAGCTGTTGACGTCGAAAATAAGTGTAGTTGAAATGCGAAAACCAGCATTCAAAAGTTAAATGCTTGATTAAATAAGTCATTAAAATAACTGTGTTTATGTTAAGGACAGAATGATCAATGGTTGAGCCATAAAAACTACTCATTTTGGTAATCAAACTCGAGCTGGTGCATATAAGCACACTAAAGTTAGTGGGACGATGTTGATTCGATTAAATATTCTTTTTCGTATACAAAACTTCGGTATATGATTGACAGACGTTTTCTTATGGTCAGTGAGTGGCTACAAATCTCCAGTGCGAACTATACTCGTATGTATAGTCAATCATTACTAACAACTGGAGATATCAAATTCTTGTAAGTCCAGCCAACGTTGATTTATACTTTTTGGTAAGCTTATGGATAGTGCTGGACCTAACTTGGTTTGATATTTCTGTGATCAATTCGTTTTTAAAAAATACTAAATACTGTTTCCATCCACTTATTCCTTGTATGGCTCTTTCCTCTAGTACTTTTTCATAATTATATTACTCTATTATGTATGACACATTTTTATTGTTCTAATTTATTGGCTACGGGACAAAATTCGAGTATTAATCTATTTCCTGTTTTCCCGATTACTATGTATTGCACTTCGACGTTCAACGCAACAAAGATATGTTGCCAGGTGTTCAATTCTTTTGGTAATCCAGTTTAACAAGTGTTGTTTATGTAGCCAGTTTTGTTATAAAACTAGTTAGATATATGCTTCACAACTTACTTATAAATTACAAATAGGAAAATTAATTAAATTACTCTTAAAAACTAACCTCATATGAATCTTGACGAAGATCTGGCTTCTCAGTACCTAAATCTCTTGTGGCTTTATGATCTAGGCGTCGATGTACTTGGTAGTCTGATTTATTAGTGAAATTTAAACGACATGTTGGACATCGACGAAGTTGATGTTTGATTTGATGTAGACGTAAATGTTGAAGATAAACTTGCGTCTGACCAACACCTAAACCTAGACCTACAGTACTTATCCCACCAGAAGCTGACATACAAACTGGTTGAGCGTTTGAACGCGCATCCGAAGGGGTAAATATACGAAGACAATAGGTACAAAGTAAGTGGTTTGAACTATCATGCATCTGTAACAAAAAAGATCGTATAATTATGAAAATGTATAGGATAAACGGAGCAGATACTAAAGAGTTATAAAGTATGTGTGGTTGCACCTACAAGATATCATAGAAATAGGGATAGATTTTACTTGTGGCTTCACGAAATGGCTAGTTTATCATCCTGTTTCTGTAGCATTCTCACAATTACTTGACACCCATCACTTTATGTTAGTGGATAGTATGACAATGCGCGTAGACTTTCTACCCATACAATTCCACAACGCAAGCATAAGGATAGCAAAATTAGGTAATAAGATAGTGTTAAGGAGTTAGAGGAGGCAGGCGCATCTTGGAACTTGTGGACTGTTTCAACCCACCGCAGTCACCAACAACAAGCCTGACATCAGCAAAACAATTCATATGATTTATGTCACTCCAATTAGTAACATACCTTTGGATGTCAACCGCACTGTCATGTGCTAACAGAGGATAGTCTGATCAACGTTGTCGGGAAAGCTAAACCACTGTGTGGCATATGTTTTTGGTTACTAACTGTACAAACGTTTTCTGTTACAGAAAAAATATGAATGAGATAAATAAGGGACTGCGAACCTCATTAAACCATCAAATTTTTACAATCACATCTATTCGGACAGCCTATAGGCGGGTGTTGAGAGAAAATAATCTTAACTTGTGGTATTAATAAAGCGACACGAAGTAAGAAGTGAAAGAAAAGGAGTGATAAACTAAGATAGAACGGGGGTTAAATGTTGATACATAGATATGTTACTAACTTGACAGCGGAGGAAACCCGCATCCAGAGTCAGTTGGTAAAACATCTAATCTTGTTGTTTTTTACCAAATGAAAACAATGTGGCTTCTTGAAGTCGTAAAACAATTATACCATATTGTTTAAAATGAAGTGTAGTGATTGTCGAATCATTTTGCAATGGTAGAACGAGTGAACTGAAGCTTGAAAAACAGTGAATAAAAGAATAAGGTAGCTGTCCCTAAAAAGGTATATATTACGAGGATACTTTTATGCAGAAAACGTCCTTTAGTTCCTCATTCTGAAAGTAATATGAAAGGCTTACAATGTTATGTGACAAACTTGGATTCTCGTTCATGACTAGTTATTAGTCATATGTTAAGCAATTCATAGTCATATTATCAGTGGGAAATATTTGATCTTACCACCTTGCTATCGCAACTGAGTTATATGATGGACACGGCAGTACTATTCCAAGACAAACTACTGAGACGAATTCATTTCGAATGAGAGTGGGGAGAGTCCGCTCTCCCTCTCCAAATGCTCTCACATGGCCACGCGAATATATAGCCTCTGTCAGGGAAGTCCTACTCACTACCTTCTCGTGGCAGTGTTGTTTACGAAATTGAGAGGACGAAGAGCGAATGTCCGGCGCTTTAACCGGGTTGGTGGGCATGGAGGGTCCACATAGGGGAGTTGGAAAACCCTGATTCAAAACCAATGGTGCACATGGGCTCCAGTATCCTGGAGGAACAAGTGGCGTACGAACCAATCGTTGGTCACCGGCTACCATAGGACTGCATCTCCTCAAGATGCTCCACTGTCTTGTGGACTAGACCTTCAGGTCAAGGGCTCGGGGTGTGGCTCACTAAAAAAACCACCTGCTTCAGTTTGGGCACCTGGGAAGTATCACAACCCTCACACAAATCGAATGAGATTTGTGCAGCGCATATATATCTGGTGCTTCCTTGTACCAATATTTGTGTGTTTAAATACATAAATAAATAAACATTTCGAATGAGTACAAAACGCTAGTTGGGGTATTAGAACGAATTTCTAGTGTAGCATAGATGATACATTGGAAATTTTTATCGGTGAATTCATTGATTCAAAATTTTAGTTTTCAAAGCTTGATATTATTTTCATAATATGCCCTTCATAATACATAGTAAGTCTATCGCACAAACATTCCTTCATGAATGAAGGCAAATACAATTAAGTGAGATAGGAAACGAACCAAGAAAACAAACCTTTTTGAAATGGTCCAGTATATCTTCATACATAGATGATCGAAACAAACATAGGCGACAAACATAAGGCATTTCACGTTGACGATGAGTAGACTGAAGGTGATGAGCTAATAATAATTTGCTGGCAGCAACTTTTCCGCAAATGCGGCAACTAGGTGTATTTGTGGTACCATTAAAGTTTGGTGCTAAAATTTCCACATGGTCAAAATTACTGACAGGATCATCATGACCATCTATTCGTTGTTGAGTTAATAGCTGTGAGGTGATTTGAACAAGGGGGTTCGTTTTCGCTTCATCACTTATCAAATTAGAATCAGAGGGTGGAACAGTATGCTCCTAAAAGTATAACGAGAAAGAGAAAAAAGCGACCTCGTCGGAAACTAGCCATACACTATCAAACCACAAAGAATGTAAAAAAAATTAATACCATTACTACAGACTTTAACACTATCTTAGTTCAAGAGGTATTTTGGTAGAAGGTTGTCTACGGTATACAACATCCACTTAAACATGTTGAGTTATACATGGATAAGTTAACATAAACATGTTCAAATAAAAAAAATTTAGATACACAAATAAATAAGGTTAAATGTCACAAGCTTTTCGGGGATATGAATTTTGTAGAATATTCACAGACATGACTGTCAGGGTTTTTGTAAGTCATGAATTTGGTATTCGTCTTGGTGTGCTAATGAGGTATGGCAACTTGGACCGGTACATATATGTGCCTGGTCCTACGTTGTAGCTGACTTTTGTAAGTTATATCACAAAAAAACACGACTGCTAATTGAAACAATGTTTGTGAGCCATGACGAAAGTCTATTAAATAAAATAATAATACCAACAATTATTCAAGCTTCGCGAGTAGTCCGACTAAGGACAATTATTTCGAGCATTTATCTGAAGCTCTTGACAAACAAAAAGAAAAACTGGTTGCTATGTAAACTGAATATGGTTGCAAAAATTAATAGTGAAAATAAAATCAAATACTAACCGACCATTTATTTGGTCATATTTTTAGTTCCATTAGAGTAATTGCATGGAAACAAAAGAGTGATCTGAGAGGAAGAGAAAATAGTTCAGTGCTAGGGGGTTTGTATGAATTAGGCACAACCAAAGACAAATTGTGATTAGTACCACTTCAAAATATAAAAATTATAAATAATTCAAAACTCACTTTTTCAATATGATCTCTCAGATCAAACGCACAAGAGAACATCTGATTACAAACGGAACATTGTGTAGTATCTGCTGTGTCTAGGCAAGCTTGTGAAGCCTCATCAACATGACCAAGAATATGAGACATTAATTTTGTATTTGAGTAGAAAATTCGTTGACAAACCGCACATTTGAATCTGAAATCACCTTTTTCCTCCACATAATCGGTGTTTCCATCTTGACGCCCAAAATAATACTCGTCGATTGGAATGTACTTAACTAAATGACGATTTTAAATAGGAATGAATGATAAGTAATAAATAATATTGTGAGGCTTACGAACTGCAGATGAGCTAAGTTAGAAATAAAATAATTTTAGGAAATAAACGCAGGATAGTTATCGAGTTCAATGTTAACGGAATTTCGCGAATTATGTTTTTAATATGGCTACTGAACAAAGTAAGTTACGCCATGGTGGACTGTACACATGATGTGAAAGTTTTATGTTTGCTGGGGTTTATATCTTGAAAAAAAAATTTAAACTGGCATTATCGGGAACTATAGACAGAAATCCTTAGGAATTCCAATTAATAAAACCTAGAAATTATTAACAGGATAGTAAAAACTTAATCAGTACGTTTCTTACTACATATCTTATTTTAGGGGTGTTTAAAATGTATCTATATGAAGACCACAAACTGTTAAGACAGTTTTTCGTTTACTTTTCTTTATAAATGATAGTTATGACAAATAAGGGAGACCTTGGTAACTTTTAACTCAATCACACTGACCTTTACTATGATTTAACTAGTTAGTCTTGCTTTGGATTTATGATTTTCCTGCGTTCTAAGGTCATAGATATTGTTGTACGACATTTTGAATTCTGTAGAATAACAAGCTTTTCCTAAATCCAGCCCGAATTATAACATATTCTGCAATCATCCATGATTAGCAATGATCTTACTAGGAATCCTACTTGATGTTGTTTTTACTAACAATTACGTTTTATGACTTGGTAAAACGACGTAAAGGAGTACTGATCTGTCACTAAATCAAAACAAATGGATGTAGATTATATATACAAAAGACATAGAATTTAGTTTTCTTTATTATTCCGTGAATTTGCACAAAAAATTATCTCAAAAATCGTTAGAAGACTATTTGGGGTCAACAACAGATTTCTAAGAGCAACATTAATGAAATTATCAGTCTTACCTCCTTTACCATCTTTACCCGGCTTTTTAACTGATAAGCCCTTCAACGATTGAACTATTTCAATGCTTCCTTCTGGACCAGAATTTATGATATTGACTTCTGGTTCTGGAACATCTTCATCTACATCTGCAGCATTACGAAAAACAATAGTAGGCGGTAAGAAAGTTCGTAGTGGCCGGACAGAACCATGGAGTTTTGCTCGTTCACCCTCAACAAAGCATTCTGAAATATGGACTGCAGGCCAGTCAGAACGAATAGGTTTTTCGGAATCTAAAAACTCATCAGGAATAGGAACATGAGCCTTAACTATGGCTACTTCACCCTCTGAAACATGAAAATTAATATAATATAGAAGTCTACCTTCAGAAATAGGAAATTCCCAATTATTTTGCTGCAGCGTATTATACACAGATATCGCTCCGGCATGTTGAAGTGCGTTTAAGGACTCCCCAGTTAGTAAACCATGTTCTCCTATCGTGACAGCCTCCTCTGTCACGCATACATTGCTACAAAGTGCAAGGCGACTGACTGCATCCAAAAATGTGCGGTATTCTCTAAGAGAAACAATAGAAATGAATTTATGCGTCAATTTATCATACTCGACGAGTAGCAACTATGAACTAAGCTTCACTACACTGCATCGTTCAGTACCTCAACAAACATGTTAGTGCATATACTTATTGAGTGAAAAAACTAAGTTCTAATTTTTAGGACACTATACCTGAACTTAAACTTAGAGCCCTGTATTATATTAGGTTGAGGACTACTATGTTTTTCAGAGATAGGTTATATCTAAGATGAGTGTCTTGATTCTTATGATAAGGTCGTTATGTAGGCCAACGATATTATGTCATAATGTTTTTTACGGCCGAGCACGATAGTAGTCTTATTATTCATGCTTTTATTAGAGAGGGGTATCTAACGGCAATGTTAATATGGTGAACAATAGCACATTTCTCTTTGATCCACAGCTTCCCTACCTAACAAAAACACGTCACTAAAGGGAGGAGTGATGATGCGTCCTAATATATGCCATAACATGACCAGAGCTTCTTGTAACAGAAAGTCTGTCTACACAGATATGCAGGTTCAATGTACCAAGATCACAAGTACATAACTAAAGTTCAACATATCTAAGGAGACTGGTTTTCAATTCTAGATGGTATTAAATATCACTGCTGATGAACTTAAGTTGTAAGCTTGTGTTTTTTCGTAGGGAACTTCTGATCCTGGATTGTAGAAGGCAGAAAATGTAAGTACCAACTTAAAATGACAACCTTTTATTGCCGTCATATAGGTGAAGTGATTATTGTTAACGAACATTAATGTAGCCACCCAAATGCCTTGGTACGGCCGAGAGTGGGGAGAATCCGCTCTCCCTCTCCAAATGCTTTCACATGGCCACGCGAATATATAGTCTCTGTCAGGGAAGACCTACTCACTACCTTCTCGTGGCATTACTGTTGTTTACGAAATTCAGAGGACGAAAAGCGAATGTCCGGCGCTATAACCGGGTTGGTGGATATGAAGGATCCACCTAGGGGAGTTGGAAAACCCTCATTACAAACCAATGGTGCACATGGGCTCCCGTATCCTGAAGGAACAAATGGCGAATGAACCTGTTGTTGGTCACCGGCTACCATGGGACTGCATCTCCTAACGATGATCCACTGCCTTGTGGGTTAGACCTCTAGATCAAAGGCTCCGGGTGTGGCTCCCTAAGAAAACCACCTGCTTCGGTTTGGACACCTGGGCAGTATCACAGCCCTCTCGCAAATAAATGAAATGGAACATTCAAATGACAATTATATTCTCGTTCATACTAGAAACAAATCAACTTGCATTATTATTATTATTATTATTATTTACCATATCGCTAATTCACCCCCTTTTATCCCCAATTTGTGTAACCTTACTTTTCAACTTATGCAGCGGCTCGCTCATGGTGGAAAATCTGTCCTATCTAAACGATCTTCAGTCACTGTCTATTTATTTGTTTAAACATAAATATTGGTACAATGAAGCACCAGATAAATATGCGCTGCACAAATCTCATTTGATTTGTGTGAAGGCTGAGATACTGCCCAGGTGCCCAGACTGAAGCAGGTGGTTTTCTTAGGGAGCCACACCCCGAGCCTTTAACCTAGAAGCCTAATCCACAAGGCAGTGGAGCATTGTGAGATGCAGTCCTATGGTAGCCGGTGACCAACAATAAGTTCATACGCCATTCGTTCCATCAGAATCCTGGAGCCGATATGCACCATTGGTTTTGAATCAGGGTTTTCCAACTCCCCTAGGTGGACTCGCCGTGTTCACCAACCCGATCAATGCGTCGGACATTCGGTTTTCGACCTCTGAATTTCGTAAACATTAACGCCGCGAGAAGGCAGTGAGTAGGACTTCCCTGACAGAGGCTATATATTCGCGTGGCCATGTGAAAGCATTTGGAGAGGGAGAGCGGACTCTCCCCACTCTCGGCCGTACCAGGGAATTTGGGGGCTGTCTGGTTGAAAGTGAATGCTTCCACCGATAATGAATACTGAGGCAGTCTTTCTGAAACCACGTACGCCGTTCAAGCTGGCTTCCTTCAACGTTCGCACACTAATGCAGATCAGACAACAGATAGGGCTGGCTATGTCTTTGGAAGGTCTTAATGTTGATGTTTGCTGTCTATCCGAGACCCGTATTCAAGACTCTAGTGAAGTACTACAAATCCGCTCTCCATCTGTCTCGAAAAGCTTGTTCCACGTGCGCTTATCCGGGGACCCTGTGGCATCTTCGTCTGGTCTTGCTGGCGTTGGTGTCGCACTAAGCGCTAGGGCTGAGGCAGCACTAATCGATTGGTTCCCCATTAACAGTCGGTTATGTGCTGTTAGATTAGAAAATTCCATCAAAGTGAGAAGAAATCGGCGTGAGAAATGATGTCTTCTAGTCATCTCCGCCTATGCCCCGACAGATTGCAGCCCGGATGCAATCAAGGCTAGCTACCATCCCACCGAAAAGTATAGATGAGCATTGGTTGCATCTTCACCACGCCATGAAAATGGCGAGTAAAGCCGCTTGCGGCTTTGTGAAACGTCCCGCTTACAAGCAATGGGTTTCTTCTGGCTCCTTACAACTGATGGAAGCCCGTCGGTCTACTCCGGGTGACCGTGAGTTTGAACACAAACAAAGGCTGTTACGTAATGAAATTGGACAAAGCTTGCGTAAGGATCCAGAAACCTGGTGGTCGGAGCGTGCTAATGAGATGGAAGCAGCAGCTGCATCTGGTAACTGCCGGAAGCTCTTCCAACTCATCCGAGACACTGGCAGCAAGAAGTCTGGTGTGAGTGAAACAATCTACGAGGATGATGGGATGCCAATCACTAACATCTCTCGACGTCTTGGACGATGGGCGGAATTCTTTGAAGGGAAGTTCAACTGGCCTGCTGCCCCGGTAACATCAACCAGTTTGTCTTGCCCCCCATGGCCGGTGACGACTGATCCACCAAACGAAACGAAAGTCCGCAAGGAACTCCAACTCTTGAAACGCTACAAATCACCTGGCCCTTATGACTTACCTCCGGCTCTTTTTAAAGATGGTGGTGACTTTCTGGCTAAGGAACTGACGGTGTTGTTTGGAAAGGTTTGGGAGCAAGAAAGTGTTCCAACATCATGGAATGAGTCGATAGTCGTCCCTATCTTTAAAAAGGGTTCACGTTGTTCCTGCAATAACTATCGTGGGATAAGTCTACTTCCGATTGCGTCCAAACTATTGGCTTCTATCATTCTTCATAGGCATGTGCTTTGCACCCTCCAAGTGCAAGGTACTCTTACAAGACTGGCAGGATTCTCATCCTGTACTCACCCCAAATGGTGAGCAGATTGAAGTAGTTGAGAAGTTCGTGTATCTAGGTAGCTACATAAGTGCTGTTGGGGGCGTGAGTGATGAGATTGATGCACGTATAATGAAAGCCAGAGCGGCTTATGCCAATCTGGGCCATCTTTGGCGCCTTCGTGATGTTAGTCTGGCTGTAAAATGTTGGATCTACGAGTCGGTGAGAGCAGTTTTGCTCTATGCTTGTGAAACATGGCCTCTCCAAGTTGAGGATGTTAGACGTCTCTCTGTGTTCGATCATCGTTGTCTTCGAAGGATTGCTGACATTCAGTGGCAACACCATGTTAGTAATGCAGAGGTTCGGCATCGTGTGTTCGGGCGGAGAGACGACTTCGGTGGCTTGGACATGTTTTACAAATGTCGTCCTAGAGACTTCCACGTCGTGCATTATTTGCCGACTCTGGGACTGGTTGGAAAAAGCGGAGAGGAGGTCAGTGTATGACATGGTGTCGTGGTATGAAAGAAAGCTGCAAAGGGCTAGCTTCTGTTGGTCCTTCACAACTCCCTGATTGGGGTCCGAGAGATGGTGCAACACAGTGGCTAGAGACGTTATCAGATATGGCTCAGAATAGAAGCCAGTGGCGATCCTGCTGTAACCTTCTTCTACTTTGTTCATAAAGAGTGGCTATAACTTTCCTAACTGAGAGAGCTCTTCTAGTTGTACATTTCAGTTCCCCACATCATTACTCTTCTACTTTCTTTTTTCCTTCCTTTATATATACACCTCTTCCTTCTCCTCCCATTCTCATTATTTTGTGTGGCGCATATGTATCCGGTGCCCTTTGTACCAATATATATGTGATTAAATAAATAAATAAACATTAATGTAAGTTGTAATTTGTGTCGGTAGTTGGAAATTGTTGTAAATGTTTGTTAAATTTCAGAACACAGAGGAGGGATGCTCATATTTGGGATAGTAAAAATGCAATTTGAGAAGGGTTTTTTCGCAATTTGTTTTGACGCTCGACCTAATTTTTTAAAGGCTTCTCTTACCATGGATTAACTTCTCACTTGTGCGTAATACGCTGAGACTGACAAAGTGCATGTTGTTTTTGATTTCATATGCATCTGGCAAATAGGACACATTCCGAATAACACACTGCTTGTAATTTCTTTCGCAGATCTTTGTAAATAAGAGTGGGACTTTGCACTTTCAACAAAAAGGTGTGTGTTATTAAACTCCTAGCGAACTATGGTGTTATTTCCTATCAATAAACGTCTTAACAGTGTGTCGTTTTTTGATTAAGTTGGCATATGTCATTTAGAAATCGAAGTAAATGCGAACACCTGAGGCATCTGGGGTTGGTCGATGTTCTGACGACATTTCGTAGACAGGGGCGACAAAAGCTGTACACGAAGAAAACCTTACCTTGCGTATTCCATTTATTCTTTTTTGTATTTTCCGATGAAATTCCTACTTTATTCCCCACTCCTTGGCCGGTATTATTTTTCAGTCTCAAATGGTTCAAATGGTTGAGGACGGAATAGAAGAAGCTTTCGCTTAACGGGCTTCCGTGTCTGGTAGCAGTGGATCACCAATACTTCTTCTGAAAGGACATGTAACTGCTTGACATAGATCACAGACATACAAGTATATATGGGTCAGTTTATTCACATAGAAAACGGTGACACACTAAGTGAAACCGCAAATATAGAGAGACACATACGAGCACTAAGACTCCTAATTCATGAAGCAGACAAAAGTAAACAACCTCAATTAAGAAATAACAGTTACAAGACTGGTATCAAATTTTTAAATACAATAAGAGAGTGATTCCAAAATATGACTTACTGTAGGCGTGTTTGATAAGCCTTTAGTTGTGCATCTGATAGAGATTCATCATCACAAATGAGTGATAATGTAGCAAAACATCTTTTGCGATGATCCGTTCTGTACGGCAGAGGAGCAAAAGGTTGGGACATAATGACCTTGAGACAAAAGTATATATCTAAACAAAGCCGTGATTTTATATTACATGCAAATTCTCAGCCTTTAATAATCTTTGGTGACAGAAATGTGAAGTCATATAAAATATAAATATTCCTTGATTTCATTTAATTTCTATTATTCATTCCAGAGTTTTCACAGTGACTTGAAAAGAAAGATTTAGAGACTAAAATGAAATGGCAGTCTGTTTCGTTTGTTCATTCCGTGTTCCATATCAAAAATGTATGGTTGGTTATCTATTCTCCTTTCAGGGATGTCTTCTCGCATCGACAAACTGTGGTGATGTTATGTGTTTTGGTATAAAATACCAGTATTTGAAAGTGAGTTATGAGATCTAAATGGAAACAATATAACTTTTGTCACCGAACTTTCTGTGATTGTCCCTTATTATACTTAGTTTTATAAAGAAAAAATAAAAAAGATATTGCCCAAAAGAACAATATTTGAGAATCACCGTATAGTTGCAATTGTACAACTGTTCTCTACATTAGAATCCGCTCGGTTTTCGAACTAGGTCCGTTACCTTTCCCGAAATGGTTCAAGAACTAAGCCTTGTTTCAGACCCTATTGTATTGCATATTTGGTCTTGTCTTCACAATTATGCCTACAATGATGCTCTATTTGCAGCTGAAAGATTGTATGCTGAAACACACAATAGCGAAAGCCTTTATATACTGGCAACCAGTTTGTATCGAATTGGCAGGCCGAAACAAGTTAATAAACTACTCAACTCTGCCAATTCATTATCTCCTAAGAGTCGGTTAGTTTCTTAAAAATGGATTTTCATTTGCTTATTAGATACTTGCTCGCAAAATGCTACTTTGACATTGGTTCACTTACGGAGGCTGAAGATGCCATACTGTTTTCTGGTCTTTCTTCTTCGTCCTTGGACGAGATAACCAGTACTTATGAAGAACAATCTTGCTATGTTCTGCTACTATTAGGGGATATTTGCAAACACCAAGGAAGACTTAGTGATGCTATTATCTACTACAAAAAATGTCTCGAAATGAATCCACTTATGTGGTCTGCATTTAAAAACCTCTGTAATATCGGTGAATATGTTGAACCTTCCTCCGTTTTTCAGAATCCTAACGGGCTTAAACTTACGACACCTGTGTATGCCGTTCTGCTAGACGATCTACGTGGTAGTCCGCATGAAAATGCTTCACGAGAAAATGTCAACCCTCAAAATTGTGAGTCTTTTACCACTCAGGCTTTAGTGTCTTCGAAAGATTGCGAAAGTAGTGATCAAGAAACATTTGTTGATACAGATTGTCCGTACACCAATCAACGTCATTTCGTTTCATTTTGCTCTAGAAGCTTCATTGGTGATTTGGTACCTGCTCTTAAACCTGTAGACGTTCATACCCCAGACAAAGTTATTCCTTCTACTTTGTCTCCGAAGGCTCCAAAACCTGTTAACCGTGTTGCACGCAAAGTGGTACAAAATTTTAATTCTCAATCCATAAAACCAAATATACCTCGTTTTGGTTTACTTTCTTTTTTCCCTCAAAGTCCCATGTTCGCTTGTGTTCCCGTAAGTTTCTTTTTCCTAGTGCGTTATCAGTGTTTTTCATGTCGCTTTTTAAGTTCTCTCACGTTGTAGACTCATTTCTGAAACCAAAAGTCCACCTCTTCTTTCCTTAAATTATATAAAGCTCTCTCTTTATTACAGTATCTTTCTGATGAATTAGTGTAGAATGGTTTTGAGTTACATGTATCAGAAGAGTGGTTGGATGTTTGTATTGTGAGGATAGCTAAGGGACTTGTGACAACAAGGATGACTGCTAGGTCTAATTTCTGTCAAGCGACTCGATCTATAGTTATACATAGCTAATATAATATAAAGGCATGATAGGTTTAATAATCCATTGTATGGAGACTATAGTTAAGGACGCTTTATTGACATAGTGATAAAGGGACAAAGAGAATTCACAACAAAAGAATTTGGAAAACTGACAAATGCGATGGCGGTTTAATCCATCTGTTTATTTTCTGTTCCAAGGGAAGATGCGTAGTCGGAATGGATAGATTATTATATAAATTAAAGGTATCTGTCGATGGGTTTATGACTACTTCAGTTGGTAGTATTCCAGAGCACACAAACCTATGACGCAAAATAATGAAATTGCACGTGATTATTTTTTCTTTCGCAAATAGTCTTAAAAGCCTAGCTTTTCACATCGCCCCGACTTATATAGGATTCATTTGTTTGGATTTCCGAAGTTACTCGATATATTGTTCACTTTTGTGTGATGGATTGATGAATAGGTCGTTAATTGCCCTTCATTAGCTCGACGACTAAATTTCTGCTTTGAGCTTCTCGTTGCCTCACAGATACCACCTGAAATAGTAATTGTTCTCAATAGTTCTTGATAATTTTCATTGGACAAGAAGTTCCACTGGAAGAGCGATAATGTATAAAATACTACCTTCTTAACCAGCCGCTATCTTTAAAGCCATTTTAACTGAATATCATTATGTTTGAAGTATTTGTCTATGAAGTTCCTACTTAACCATTATATCCATGCCATCCTAACCTACAATTGTGAAAGGATATTTTAGGAATCACATAATTTCTTGTATGATTCCATAGTTCACTTTGTTATCATATTTTAGGTATTTTCAAAACTTTCTGAGAATCAAATTACATCTCCAGAATCGATCCTCTCGAAAGCTGTGCAGTTGCCTTCAAGTCAGTGTTTACCAGAGTTACAGTTTACTCTTAACTCATTGAATAATAGCCAAAATGATATAACCTCTCTCCAAATCCCTCATCAGCGAAATGATACTTCATGCAACAACAACACATCTATGGGGTCCAAAAAGGACCCTCATATTGACGAACCGAATGCTAATAGAAATGCTACATATAACGTCAAAATTAATACATCTGTTACCTCTTTAGAGAAATCTAATGCTCTCTCCGATACACCAACCAGTGCTCTTCGTCATCTTGTCTCCACGGCAGCATCTAATCTTGGTTTTTTAACGCTCGAGCCAAATGTTACTTCGACTACCACCTCTCTTGTCAGCACACCAAGTGCCCGTCTTGAACCACCTCTTCTACGTAGCACTTCTCAACGCAATTTGTATCCTACGCCCAGTACCCGCCACAACCGTGATTCTCTCTCAGTATTGAGATCAAATTTGCAGTTTTTCAATCCTGCTTCTCAAAGTCCTGGCATGTTGACTTCTTCTTCAACACCGAGACCACTTTCAAGTCAACAAACATCTACGGGGTGTCGAGCTATCGAAAGCACCACTTCTGTGGACATATCTACGGGTGGACCTCGAACAAGATCCCAGGTGGCAGCAGCTGCAGCTGTAGCTAGAGCTTCTGGGATTCAGAGAAAGTCGAATAGATTTTTAAGAAGTCGAGGTCAGAACCGCAAGTTAGATTCTAAATTACTACTATCGGACTCTACAGGAAACTCTGCAAACGTGCAACCTAAAATAACCAGTTCAGGCGTATGTCCCGACCCTAGTTCCCTTAAAAATATACATACTTCTATAAATGAAGGTGCACCAGATTTTGGATGCAGCAATCATTATAATGCACCCTTGTCAATCGATGCTCCACCTATAACAGATGATCCGAGGATACTCTCACTACAGCAGTATTTAAACTTGTTAAGTCAGCTTGGTAAAGCTTATCAAATGTTGGTGCGACATCAGTGGCGTTCAGCTACTCGCCTACTTTTAAAACTTCCAAGCTCTCAACTTCATACTGGTCGTGTTTTGGCGTGGGCAGCTCGCGCTCATATGGATAATTCAGATTATCAAACAGCTCATAAGTTGTTCAATGAAGCTCGTCGTATAGAACCATGGCAGTTATCTGGAATGGACTTCTACTCGACAGTACTATGGCAAGTCCAAGCTGATCAGGAATTATCACAATTAGCTCATGATTTGTTACAACTTGATCGTAATGCTCCTGAACCTTGGTGTGTTGCAGGTAATTGTCTCTCTTTGCAAGGTGAACATGAAGCGGCTATCAAATTCTTTCGCCGTGCACTTCAGGTGAATAGTTTTTTTAGTTCTCATGACCACAACTTAATTCATATTTTTTGTGTATGTTTACTGCTTTTGCCCATTGGGTTTGTTTCTCAATACATGAAATTTTATTTATTTAAACACAAATATTGGTACAAATGAGCACCAGATATATATGCGCTACACAAAACTCATTTAACTTGTGTGAGGGCTGTGATACTGCCCAGGTACCCAAAATAAGGCAGGTGGTTTTCTTAGGGGGCCACACCCGGAGCCTTTAACCTAGAAGCCTAATCCACAAGGCAGTGGAGCATCGTGAGGAGATGCAGTCCCATGGTAGCCGGTGACCAACAATTGGTTCATACGCCATTTGTTCCCTCATGATACTGGAACCCATGTGCACCATTGTTTGGGAATGAGGGTTTTCCAACTCCTCTAGGTGGACGCGCCGAGTCCACCGACCCGGTTAAAGTGCTGGACATTCGCTTTTCGTCCTCTGAATTTCGTAAACAACAGTAATGTCACAAGAAGACAGTGAGTAGGACTTGTGTGGCATCTGGAGAGGGAGAGCGGACTTTCGGCCGTACCAGGGCATTACATGAAAACGTCACATCCATGGTATTAAACATGCAGAAATAAACTGAAAACTGGAAAGGCTTATTTTCAAACAACCTGTATACACAAATTCAGGGAAAATTAAAGTTATTCTGTGAGGATAATATTCCATATACAGCGATTCCTTTACATTGTATCTGTTTCAGTTTAAGAACATAAGTTGTTTTGTAGCTGTACTGGTCCTCAACAAATGTATTCCCTTTTAATTAATGAAATTAGATAAATAATATTAACAAAACATTTCTAGATTCACCTTTTATATCATTAATCCTTACCAAGTTACTTACAAGCTCGTCAGTTTACTCAATTCTTTTTACTGATGTTCTGAACTTTAACTGATTGTCATGTCGTTTATGCTTTCCTTTTCTAGGTTTCACCTACAAGTGCTTATGCTTGGACACTTTTGGGTCATGAACAGTCAACTCTAGAAGAGTTTGATCGAGCACTAGCAGCTTTCCAATTCGCCTTAAGAATTGATCCAAGACATTATAATGCTTTGTTCGGCATCAGTAATGTTTATTACAAACAAGAAAAGTTCGATCTTGCCGAAAATTACTTGGTTCGCGCAGTTGCACTTTTCCCTCAGTCACATTTACTTTTGACTCATCTTGCAGCCTTACGCAGTCGACTAGGTAGACTTGATGATGGGTATGGGAGCGCAATGGATTTGATTAGTCGTGCTTGTAAAATTCAACCCAACAATCCTCTGGCTCGTTACCACAAAGCATCTATTTTATATCATCTTGGACGTTATTCTGTAAGTCTTAGTAAATATAGATAATGAATAGGTTGTATTCCGTGAAGTAGTTGAATTAATCTGTTTTCAAGATTCACTCATACTGGCTTTGTCAGTAGATTTCAAACCCATTTGTCAAAATGAGTCAGTAAAAAAATTAATTTTTAATCAATTAAATAAACACATTAAGTACTTCGATATAAGCCACAATCTGTGAAGATGAAGCTTACTTTGTTTTCATATAAAATACCGGTCCTATCAAAAGTTCCTTGTGCCTGTATATTCTTAGTATCGTTTAAATACGTGACCATGAATTTACTGACTTATCTGATTTCTGGTTTTTCTTCTTTGATTCACCTACGCATTATTCTAAGTGAATACATTAATTAGTCATTTGGGGAAAAAGTTCATTGGAAAAATATCTTCAGGTCTAAAAGCAATTGTTAGGGTGGTTTTACATATGAAATTCTCAACTTTTTGATGTTTATCTTTAATCATGGACTGTTAGATATTTATAGTATAACTTGTCATGGTGATTCGAATATGTTTCTGATATTTTGGTATTTTATGGTCCTTTTTTGATAGTTGAAATCATGAGTCGATTGAAGCTAGACCACCATAGCCTCTGCCAGGGAAATCCTACTCACTGCCTTCTCGTGGCGTTACTGTTGTTTACGAAAGTGAGAGGACGAAAAGCGAATGTCCGGCGCTTTAACCGGGTTGGTGGACACGGAGGGTCCACCTAGGGGAGTTGGAAAACCCTCATTCCAAAACAATGGTGCACATGGGTTCCAGTATCATGAGGGAACGAATGGCGGACGAACCTGTCATTGGTCAACGGCTACCATGGGACTGCATCTTCTCACGATGCTCCACTGTCTTGTGGATCAGACCTTTATATCAAAGGCTCGGGGTGTGGCCCCCTAAAAAACCACCTGCTTCAGTCTGGGCACCTGGGCAGTATCACAGCCCTCACACAAATCGAATGAGATTTGTGAGGCACATATTTATCTGGTGCTTCATTGTTCCAATATTTATGTGTTTAAATAAATAAATGATAAATACCATTGAAAACCTGGAAGCACTGGACAGCCGTTTCGTCCTATTATGGGACTCCTCAGCAGTGCGCATCCACGATCTCGCACTCGCGAGATTCAGATCCAGGACCTACCAGTCTCGCGCCAGAGCACTTAACCGATAGACCACTAAGCGGGCATCCAACGGTGTTAATGTTTAACTTCAAATGATCCACGATTTTGAGCGACCGTTCACCAATTGTCTTCAGTGAGTTGATATCTATACAACAGACTTGGTTGTACTCCACTGGTCACTGCTTCTCACTAGAACTCCAAAAAATATCTCTTGAAGTCAGTTACTAGTGAGCATATTATTACAGATCAGACTATTTGACCAGACACTTTGTTTTCTGGTCGCTTTTAGCTAAAACCGAGTGGGTTATATTACATCAATGATGTATATATTAGCAACAATATAATCTGTAGTCACTAAAAATTAAAATTGTAGAGCTCAACGTAATGGAATAACGATTGTACCTGTTAACGGTAAGCTTCACTCTGAAACTTTTACATACATTTAAGTTCCAAATTCATCTATCCAAATGTTTATCATGTTTTCTGCTTTATACAGTACCATATCTCCTACTTCCCTTTTAGTGGTATGATGATTTAATATCAATTATATTAATGGAGATGGACCCAAATGAAAATAATTTTAGATTTCAATATGTCATTCCATTCATATCATGTCTCATTAAATGAGGTTTTTTCTATCTTAAATTTTATCTGATGAAAATTTTCAAGTACTTTACATCACTTGTTTTCTTTTTAATTAGGAAGTATTATCGGAGCTTCAAAAACTTTTGGTTTTAACTCCACGTGAGGCCATGGTTTACTTGATGATTGGTCATACCTACAAAAAACTGGGGAATACACCACAAGCAATGATTCATTACTCATGGGCTATGGAGCTTGATCCTAAGGGTGCTAACAGTCATCTGAGAGATATAATGACCAATCCACCAATTTCAAGTCGCGGCTTGAATCGACAAGACACTTCCGAGGGCCAGAACACGGGCAACTCGGCCAGACCACATTTCAGCTCATTTCAAATTGGTGTTTGTGCTAACTTCGAAGAAGAGGATGGAAATGAGACCATTGATCGGGCTTCAGGAGCAGACGAAGAAATGGTAAACAGTTTACTTCATCCATCACAAAGTGTAACTCGTTCAAACTTAGTTCGCCGACTGACTGATTTCTCGTTACTGTATGAAATGGAAGGATATGAACGGGACCCTGTAATATCTGATGCAGATGAAGAGCACTATGATACGATGGATTTGAGTGGTGGAGTTGATAGCAGAACTGAGCGTAGCATACCAGACGATTGAAGCAATTGCATTCATCTATTCTTATGTGATATTGATAAAACACCACTTTTTATTTCCATCCCTTAATTTTGGTCAGTCTTATTTACTTTCATATAAAACATATACAAGTTTCGATTCAAAGCCAAACGTGTATAAAGTTTTATTGCACATGTGTTGTATCGAATTTTCATATAAATATATGATCATCACAAAACTAAAATCTGTTGTACATATGTCTGTTACTTTAGTTTGGGTAAAAAATATTCAGCTGCAATTCTCACACTATATTTAAGTAATACCTGTTTAGAAATTCCATCATCTATGTAGATATTTTGCAAATCTATACCGGCTAAAACAGTCAAGTTCAGCTTTTCCAATACTCAGCTTCATTGCACTACCTACATACACGGGTGGGGTTTTGTTTAGATGCTATAGAACACTAGTTCTTGCTTTAGTATAATGTCGCTCAGTTATAGATGATGTAAGACATCACATCAGCACAGCCAAGAAAGAAACTAGCAAGCTAAACAGCAAAAATGGAAGAAAGTAGCCTGTTAGATCATATTATTAACTTGGTCATCTATCATATGGACAGGCTTGATCAACTCATCTAGATTTAAATTTCCTACCGGATTTTCATCCGTGCAAAAGTGCCTTTCTAAAAGTAGTTTTTATATACCGAAGAGAAATACATCCAACTCAAATAAGTTAGAGCACCAACTATCTAGTTAATAGTAACTTGAAATGTGAATTTTCCATGTGCATTACTGACGGCTAGGCGACACTTATTGTAAGGCGAACATTCTTGTTTCAGAAATTTAGTTTGAGCCTGTGACTATCTTCGTCTATATCATATGACATTCAACCACCTGGACTTAATATTGTTGATAAGAAATAATACATTTTTCCTCTGCGTATCAGTCTCAATGTAATCAAGTAAGTGTCAAAACGTTATGTTTTTACTGTGTCAAACCCAATACAATCGTTTTCCGTTTAAGATAAGCATACAGATGATTTATTTTATTAGTGAAAAGTGGATGTAATCTGTCATTTCACAGTTTTTGTTTGCGATTCTGGGTTTCGTAGAAGCTTAGTTTTGATTCAAAAACACTTTACAGAAGAAGCTTTAGCGCTGTGGAATAGAAAACAAATACCAAAATATGAGCTATACTTTACTACTACTAGTCTATCAGTCAAGGATATACATGAAATTTATCATCAGAAATACTGTTTTAATATGAATTCTGTAAAGCCTGGTACTGTCTCGTATTCTAAAATAAAAGACTTCGGGATCTGCAGCTTAAGAAAGTACTTAGGTGGTACCGTAAACTGGTCGAACTAACTTGTCGCGGTGAGTTATGTTGATTGTAGGTTGAATGAACCTTGTAGGTTACTTGAAGAGCTGACAGCAGTGAATATCACCCCGAAAACAAATGGTATTCAGGGGTTTGATATCAAAACTATGTTAAGTTTAATTAGTATCTAACGCCTTTTTAGATAGTCTTAAAGGCCTTACCTTCATTTGTTTCTACTAAAGAACAAGTGTATTCGTCCCGATTGTTATCTTCCGAGTACGACGTTTAGAAGGATTTTCTGTCAGAATCATCTACTTTGTTCTTTAAAGTCTTCAAACTGTAAGACCAAAAGCAGGAAATTCCAGGAGCGAAATCGTTCTATTAACTGTACTGAACTGTTGTGATAAGCTGTTACTGTCCATAGTTAAGTTTCAAAAGTGCAATGAAAATATTAGGAAATGCGCATGTATTCGTTAGGAACATTTTTTTCGGTCTTTGTCTACATTTCCAGGTTAGCTAAACTATCGACACTAAACCAGTTCTCTTCAGGTCATTTAGGATAAATAGCTCCTTAAGTTGGGTAACCAGTAATTACTCACTACCAATGTATTCAAAATTCCATTGTAAATTTCCAGTTACTATCAAACACTGTAGATTATTTTTTTACGTAAGTCCAAGATTCCCCAGTTCTTTGATGTCATCTCACTAGTAAATATTTTGAGTAATTATATACGTTTCGTAATAGTATCGAATTAGAGTCTAGATGAATCTTTAACCAAAAGAACCGAAATTTGGTATTTGAAATCTGTGTTTCACAACAGGAAGTGACAAAATTCAGGGATAGGGAATACATGCAGTCAGTCAAAATGAGAGAGAATAAAATACGCGTATCAAGCAGTGGTGGGAGTTACGTCAGAATGAATAACTATGAGTAACATTTATACTAATAAAAAGATAACGATTTCCACATCTTTTTGGTTAAGTAAAAACAGCTCGTACCAATATCAGACTGAGTCAGGGTGGTGGGCATTTCAAGATCAAGTTCGCTGGGAAATGTTTTATGTTAGCAACTTACATGTGTATCTGTTTGCCAAGATTCCTAATTTAAATGTTTTCAACCTCTGATCTGTCCGTCTCGAATACCGCCTTGATAGTAGAATTAAATAGTATGTTCCATAAGTAGTTATTATTTGACAAGAGTTGTAGGAGTTTATCGTTTCCAAGGTCACTTTTGATATAGGAACTTCTTTAAACGCATTCAGGGAATTGAGGCTATCTCTCAGCAAAAAATTAATATTTGTCTTTACTTTGGATACGAATCTAAGTAAGAGACGTTAGTCCAAACTGCCCTATCAACTATATACTCACCACTACGCTATGTAAATTAAAAAACCTAAAATTCACTTGAAGATTGTATTTATCTTTGAAGATTAGGAACTCAACTCCTGTTGTCCCCACACATTTGTGGCTATCTATTGTTAATCATTTTTTGCCTTCTTGTCTTGATGTCAAGAAATTATTCCAGATTTATTGGATAGGCACTCCTTCGATATAATTTTTCTGATCATATACCAGAGTGTAGGAAACATGTGAAACTAATTAGAAAACAACCAGATGTAACTTGCTATCGTCGTTTATTTGTCTAAAATGTGATAATGGAATCGAACGCGAAACGGTCGATCGGTACGTTTATCTCCAAAATAAGATAATACATTAAAATGTATTGAAACTAAAAGGGACGTTCTAGGTATATAGTTTTCTTCAAGACTAGCTTCTTCTTCACACTGCAAGGTTGTAGATATTAGTTGTTCTAAACTTCAAAGACTTAAGTCTTTAATTACTTTATTTCCCGAGTGGTGATCTCTAGCGCTGCTGAAACTATTTTTGCTCCGACAGAAACTGGTTTAAGTCTATCATTGCCTTTTTATTATCTTTTTAGCCCCATTTACAGTAGTTATCAGAAAGAAAGGAGTCAAGTAAATAACAGTTATGAGATGTGTGCATTTACCGAGCAAACAGGATTTTTTAAATCACTTCGAACCAATAATTTGGATCAATGTTGTTATTCATGTGAAATGTATGCATGCCCCGTAATCATCAGTTGCATAGTTCTACAGTAAAGTATTATCATCGGTATACACTTCACGACGCATATAAGTTGAACAAACGCCTGGTTGTTATTATTTCCATCTTATGATCGCACGAACAGCTTAGTTTTTTCATTCGTTCCATTTTATTGCACTCATAGTAGAGATGTGTAATTTGGATCCATTTTTAAGTAGTTTTGTTAATATTCATATCACTCATAACCTCACTTAGTTTGTATAATTCTTGTTTTCTACTGTTAAACGTTATTTAAGCTGTCAATTTAACTTTCTCGTTCAAATACAGATGTTACGCTAGTTACTAGTGAAAAAACACAGGATTCTTTACTTACACATTGTTGTCTATTAAGGCATTGTTACACAACCATGTTTCTAATCTAACTGTCATACATTTTTACCTGGTGTTCCAGTCATCTTTCCGCTTAATTCTCTGTCATAATATCCCGGTGTATTTATTAGTTCGGATACAACACTCATATATATGAGATATCTTGATTGTGGAGTTATTTTGAACTTATGATCATCCAGCTGCCTGTTAATTGCAAGTAAAACTGTATAGATTGTATTCTGCATAGATATTATCAAAAGGGTTAAAATTCCTATGATATTTATGATTACAAATACAACTAAGCCAACATCAGCAGTGTATTCAAATTGTGATTATTTGAAAATATATTTTATAAATGTCTCCAGTACTTTGTATGTACCACTCATATTCTACTAGTTTAGCTGCTACATACAATTTTCCGAATGTGAGGAAACTTCGGAGTTTTTCAGTCTCTGGAAATTGTGAGAAATCAAAAAGCCAGGGTAGCACAGTTTGACGAAAACGGATTCCTTACGTAGGAGATTATTTGAACCTTTAATGCAAAATTACAATTATGGGTATTGTTCATATATACATTAATACTTACTTACCGACGCCTGTTACCCCAAATGGAGCATTGGCCACCGACCAGCATTCTTCAAACCACTCCGTCCTCAGCCTTCCTTTATAGTTCTATCCAGTTCTTGTTCATTCTTCTTATATCTCTCTCCATTTCTCAGCGTAATGTGTTCTTTGGTCTTCATCTCCTCCTTTGACCTTCAGGATTTTATGTGAGGGCTTGTTTTGTGACGCAGTTGGCTGCTTTCCTCAATGTGTGCCCTATCCACTTCCAGCGCTTCTTCCTCATTCCTTCCTCCGCTGAAATCTAATTTGTTTTCTCCTACAGTAGCTTGTTTCTCATAGTGTCTGGCCAACGGATCCGAAGTATTTTGCGTAGACAACTGTTGATAAACACCTGTATCTTCTGGATGATGGTTTTCGTAGTTCTCCAGGTTAACCCATCATACAGTAGAACTTTCTTGACATTTGTATTGAAAATTCTGGCTTTGGTGTTGGTTGACAATTGTTTTGAGTTCCAGATGTTCTTTAGTTGTAAATATGCTGCTCTTGCTTTTCCAATCCTTGCCCTCACATCTGCATCAGATCAACCGCGTTCATCAATGATGCTGCCCAGATATGTAACGGTTTTCACATCCTCTAAAGCCTATCCTTCAAGTGAGATTCGATTGGTGCATGTTGTGTTGCATCAGAGAGTCTTGCTTTTCCCTTTGTTGATATTGAGACCTACTGCTGCTTAGGCTGCTGCTACACTGGTCGTTTTCTCCTGCATTTGTTGTTGCGTGTGTGATAGAAGAGCCAGATCATCTGCAAAGTCTAAATCGTCCAGCTGCATCCTACCTGTCCACTGTATCCCATGCTTTCTTCCAGATGTTGACGTCTTCATGATACAGTCGATCACCAGGAGAAAAAGAAAGGGTGAGAGTAAGCAGCCTTGCCTAACACCGGTCTTTACCTCAAACAAGTCTGTCAACTGTCCTCCATGCACGATTTGGCAGTTTAATCCATGATAGCAATTCCGCATGATATTGACTATCTTCTCAGGCACGCCGTAGTGTCGAAGAAGCCTCCATAGTGTTGTCCGGTCTACGTTATCAAATGCTTTCTCGTGGTCAATGAAGTTGATGTAGAGTGATGAATTTCATTTAATTGATTGTTGCAAAATGCTCCATAGTGTTGTGGTTTAATTTGTAGACGATCAACTCTTACGGAATCCAGCCTGTTGGTCTCGAAGTTGTGCACCTATGGAGTCTTTCATTCTGTTCAACAATATTCTGTTGAAGACTTTTCCTGGTATTTAGAGAAGAGTGATCCTTCTGTAACTCTCACACTGATTAAGATCGCCTTTCTTTGGTGTTTTGATCAGAAGTCCTTTCTAGTCTGTTGGTACTTGTTATTCATTCCATATCTTGCTGAAGAGAATGTGAAGTATTTTTGTAGTTACTGCTACATCTGCTTTCAGTGCTTCTGGAATGTTGTCTGGTCCCGCTGCTTTGCCGCTGTTGATTTGTCTGATGGCCATAGTGATCTCTTCAATTGTTGGTGGGCTAACATCGATTGGGAGGTCCGTGGGTACTGCTTCGATTTTGGGTCGGTTCAACGGGGTGGTCAATTTCAAAGTTCCTTGAAGTGCTCTACCCACCTATTTCTCTGTTATTCAACGTTCGTGATTATCTTGCCTTCCTTGCTTTTCACTGGTCTTACGGGTTTACGGTAATTTCCAGCGAGTTTCTTTGTTGTATCGTACAGTTGTCACATGTTTCCTTCTCCGCCTGTGGACCCTTTGGGGTTACTGCCAGTCCAAAGCCCGGGGTTATCAACCCCATCCCGTAAAAAACCAACTCGCTAAAAAACGTTAACCAGAAAAAATAATTCAAAGCATTTAAACTCTGCCCTAGGAGTTGAAAGGTCTTCATTTAGAAGAGTTATTATGTCATACATATATATGGAAAGTATGAGTTTGCAGGTTTTAGCGCCTAAGCGTCTCTCGATGAAAGAAAATCTTGAACCAGTAGTGATGAGTATTATGATGAGAGAAGATATTTATATGAATAATGACATTGAAATCCTAAACCATTTTTGAACGGTTTATTCCGAACTTCCGACATTCGCCTGAAGTATTCTAAGTTGTTGCAGCAACGTTAAACCAAAATATTTACACACAGGATTTCATTATCATATCGAGAAACGATCAAATCTTCGGTGAATTTCAGGAATCTGGCTGCACATGTACACATTCAATGGGTTTAAAGTATAATTGAACTACTATGCCCTGTTGATATCTAAAAGTTCTAACCAATAGCTCTCAACAAAGGCGAATCTTCAGTGAACTTTATAGCATAACTTTTCTTAGCTCATGTAAATTTCATATTTCTATAGGCTCTTGAGGAGTGCACTCTATCAACGATTCCTGATATCTTTCCTTTATGATTGTCATTACACAAGGAATTTATTTGTTGACTCATATAAACAAAATTGCCTTGATATTATTTTGATATTTACTACATAAAAGAACGATGTTTTATTTTTTGCTTTTAGAACATAGTTATCGAAATTTCGAAGGAAACATAAAAACTAAACCAACAGCTATATACCAATGGTGAAAATTATAAGGAAACTAACTGTTCTTGACAAATGCAAATATTATTTTTTGAATTCAGAGTACACCATTTTTTGTGACACATTAGTCTTGAAACTATGTGGGTGCGTAGATATGATGCAAGAAATTGTACGTGTTGGCAAGATATGACCAGCTCGACAACGTAATTAAAGTAGTATTTGTAGGTTCATATATTGTTGTCTAGAGATTTATTACTTAGCTACTGATTGCATAACGGTTTTGCAACTCATGTTTTACATTAGTTTTATGTTAAAAGTGTACGATAGAGAACATGTTTATGTGCAAAACAATAAGAAACTAGTTTTCACGTCGCGTGAAGTTACAGAAATGATGCGAAATCAACCGGGGGTACAATAAAAATGAGACTACAGGTGGCAAATTTTCCAATGGCCCTCAACTAAATTCACTGAATTTCTTCGAAACGTAGAGGCGATTTTGTAGATTTTTGTTAAATAATTATTTCGAGAAACAAAATTTCGGATAAGTCTGAACTTTTTTTCAGGCTTATCAAATAAATAAGGTAAATCTTTTGAAAGCTGGTTAAACTTCTGGGCAAACCTTGGGAAATTATCGAAGGAAACCCAAAGTCGCCTCTAAATTGATGAACTTTTTCCTTAAGTCAAGAGATTGAAAAAAACTGTCACTGCAACAAAGGTTTTCTGTGACTATAATATAATTTTACCTTCGATCCTCAAGCGGTAGGATCAGGAATGGAATATGAAGACTACTTCATTATATATGTCTGGATTTTCCAGTATCTAACAGTTACATGTAGGTATTTTATAATTACGCGTAAGTACATGCAATTCAGTATCCAATACCTTAGTGACAACCTAGTACGCACTGAAAAGTTTATTTGCTCTATTATTTTTGTGTCATAATATGGCTTTATGTCATTGATACGGCTCTGCATGATTAGTCTAGCTATTCATTTGAACTAGTCCTAGCCGTTTTAGTAGTTGATTGGCGGTAATTATTTCTTAAGCAGATGCTCGAATATTTGTTCTAGGACAGTGCAGTTGTTAGAACATGGAGTTATCGCTTCGAAGAGCAGGTGGCCAGAAATACTCAGTAGGTTGAACACCATTATCAATTTGCTTCGTATTCACCTGTAACCCAATGAGTATAATCTGAGGTGTCGTAATAGGCATTCATATTTTTCTACTTGATTTCTATGACCTGCATTGTAGAATGTTTCTGTATATCCTTTAACGCATTAATATCCCATTCTTATGAAAACAGTGGGTGATATGGGTTTGTACATAGAAGCCATTCACAACGTTAATCGTAATTTATATTCCGGATCCTTGCTGTGAAAAGACAAATATCATGGTTTTAAAACCGACCTCAGCCCACTTTCAGACTTTATGCCCGTTTTTATATGGAGTGGTACCTTTTTTGTTCAAATTTTTTACTTTCTGTAATAATCACGAATTTATAGTACTCCAGCTTTTCAATTGTGGCAGCACATACGTAGAAATTAAGATATGAGTAATGTTTGGAAAAGACTAAGCGCATTTCACTCACTAACTTGTCGATTTTTATTTGTTCGGTCAAGCAACTGTTGAAATTTGGAACTAAATGAAAAGTGTGCACCGCTCAGAAGCTAGTTTTCACCGAATTTATTAACAGGTAACTAAGCTTTCACAATGATGGGATTTGTTAGGAAACAAGACTTCTGATTAGACTGTCAATTGGTGGAGATCAATAGCTATTTTTCTTGTGTATTTTGGCGAAACAAATAAGCTGAGCATAAATGTAGCTAGATACATTAATTGATAAGTCTGTACGTAGCTTTTTCGTGGTTACTGCCGGCACCAAACCCTGAGAATGTAGAAAGATTGATTATGGGATCAGCAACCTCATCCCGTTGGAAACAACCTCGCTAAACAACTTTATCCAAAAATTTCATGCAATTGGTTCCCTTTATGAATTTAAATAAAGCAAGAACAAACATTGATGCAGAATAGTATGAATTCATATTATTTCGAGGTTTCTCGTCAGCTGCTTACAAACCAAAATTGTGATAGGATTTTTACATGAAGATAGTGTGAAACAATTGACGTAAATGAGTGTAAATAACATGATTACAATAATAACTATATATATATGCTAGAAACAGGTCAGAGGTCAAAAGAGGGAGGTTAATCCAGGGTGGGTGGTGTAATAATTTAGTGAAGTTCATAAACTCCTGCCTTTACCACCCCAGGAATTTAAACAGCTCCTGTTTGTATGTACAAAAAACATACAATTTAAATTTAACAATGTTCTGTACCGACAGATTGATGGAATAGCAATGGGCAGCCCTCTAGGCCCAATTCTTGCCGACATTTTTATGGGACATCTGGAACAAAAGAAACTGAAGCACGCAATCGACAGTACCACACTCTACTGCAGATATATGGATGACACGTTCCTTGTCTGCAAAAATTACCAACACTCCATGTACCTACTAAGTCTGTTCAATAAAGTACACAAAGATATAGAATTTACCATGGAACATGAAGTTGATGATAAATTCCATTTCCTAGATATTGGAATTAGGCGAACATCGGACGGCACACTACAAAGACACATTCACCGCAAAAATACTTGGAGCGGAGTTTATCTCAACTTTAACAGCTTCTGCCCAATGAGCTATAAAAAGGGTATTGTGCGAAACCTTTTTGACCGCGCACGAAAAATCTGATCAAAAGAATGCCTGGAAGAAGAAATTACTACAATCACCAAATGCCTACGCGAAAATGCATATCCGGATAAATTCATCCACAAATATGCTAATACAAACCCTCCGATTAAGCATGATACAGTTGAAAAGAAAACCTGCTTCCTATCCTTACGCTTCAAAGGAGATGAAGTCGCCGGAATTATCAATCACAGAATTAATTCCGCTTTAAAAGTGACCTACCCGGCAGCCAAAGTGACTACGCTATGGAAAACATACTGTTCACTGAAACAAACGAAAATCGACAAGTCCTCTCCCCTCTGTTGCTCCAACTGCATTTACCAATTCACATGTACGTGCCGTAGCACATACATTGGAAGAACTGAGAGAAGAGTACAGGTTCGCATTTCTGAGCATATTCCGAAGAACTTGACGCTGCGAGGGACTAAAGCTTTTAACAGTGCAATAGCTCGGCATCTACTTGACACCGGGCATACCGTCGATATTATGCGCGCGTTTAAAATTATCAATAGACAAAGAACCACTGCCACTCTCCGCTTTGCTGAAGCCATTGCAATTAAGAAACTGAAACCGGACTTATGCATCCAAAAAGAGACTTTAATAAACTTATCACTACCCTGGTAATCCTTTTGTTTCTGTTTGTTTTGTGTTTTGGTTATTTTATTCATTTACTTATTCTAAGATAATTTTACACTCCCCCCCTATTGCCTAATTCTTAAAATAAATTTTATTCACACATTTCCACCACCTGATCCTCTTAAATCATCTTAACTTTCCAAACCCTATTTAATTATTATTACGTAATCTACCTTATCATTAGTCAATTCCATTAATCTCTACAATTATCACACAATTTATGAACTTCACTAAATTATTACACCACCCACCCTGGATTAACCTCCCTCTTTTGACCTCTGACCTGTTTCTAGCATATATATATAGTTATTATTGTAATCACGTTATTTACACTCATTTACGTCAATTGTTTCACACTATCTTCATGTAAAAATCCTATCACAATTTTGGTTTGTAAGCAGCTGACGAGAAACCTCGAAATAATATGAATTCATACTATTCTGCATCAATGTTTGTTCTTGCTTTTTTATCCAAAAAATCATCTCAATCTTTCAAAATCTGTTCTGGGAGTCGAAGGATTTTCATTCAGAAGAATCGGAACGCCTCATGACAAAAACCGAGGTTCTTCGGAATCCACGAGTACGATGCCTCACAGCAACAGTTAATATCGGTACATGAAATTTCCTGAAAATGTAGGAGACCTGTAGGACTAATCAGATAGCCACAGAAATGAGGAAATACAACTTGGCATTACTCGGAATAAGTGAAACCCACCGGAATCTATTTGGATAGAAAAAGTTAGATGCGGGAGGAATGCTGTTGTACTCTGGTCATGAGGAAAATGCTCCACACACTCAGGGAGTTGCTCTGATGCTCTGAAATACACTTATCGGGTGGAAATCTCATGGAACTTGAACCACCTAAGCATCCTTCAAAACAAAGAAGGATGGTATCACAATGAATGTTATCCAGAGTTATACACCCACCAATGATAGCAACGTGAGAGGCCTGTGCTCTTCGACGAGGGGTAACAGGCGTAAGTAAGTAATAATAGCAACGACGACTTTTAAGATCAATTCCATTCGAAGATGCAATCAATCATATTGGAGTACTCAGGAAAGCACCTGACCATCCCTATGGGAGACCTAAACTCCAAAGTCGGAATGGACAACACCGTATATCAAGATATTATGGGACGACATTGACTGACTGAGAGAAAGGAACGAAAATAGTGAGAGATATGCAAATGTATGTGCATTCAACAAAATGGTTAGAGTTGGCATAATATTCCACGACAAACGTATATACAAAGCTAGATGGATCTCACCGGATCACATTACAGAAAATGAGATCGATCATATTTGCATCTCTAAAAAATTCACAAGGTCAATGGAAGACGTGAGAACCAAGAGAAAAGCTGAAGTAGTTTCAGATCACCATTTGATGGTTGCCAAGATGAAATTGAAACTAAAGAAACACTGGGTAACCGAGGAAACAACATTACAAATGTTTAATACAGTCTTCCTTCGAGCTGCCGAGAAACTTGATGAACTTAAGTTCGTTCTCAACAACAGGTCCCAAGCCTTACAAGATTCATCCAAATAAAAGGAAACTTCCACGGAGAACAATTTAAAGAGGACCAAAGAAGCAATAACTCTAACATAAATAAAACCAGAGCAACCAGACACGAAAAAAGAAGGCAAACCAACCACTGAGGTTCGAGAGCAGCAGCAGCGTACACATGGGAAGAAACAAGGTCCTCAAATACCACACAGAGAACAAAGAAGGCGAACCAACAAGAGGATCCAAGCCTTACCAGATCTACCCATGGAAGAAAAAGCTACTGTAGAAGACAATTAGAAATAGATCAAAGAAGCTCCGACTTCAACATGTCGTTTATCTCAAAAATCTATATCCATTACAATATTATTATCATGGTTGCACCCTTTCACTGTGTTCATTTCTTTTCTCTCCTTTTTTTCCTTTTAAATAAACATTATTCTTAAGATTACGAAGATTTTGATTAAGAAAATAACTTGTGTTACGCTGAATTCAGACTCGTTTTATCTTCACTATGCATATACACCTCATACATATTGATTATCTTTTGCCCTTAATTGAGACTTTCATAGCAACTACTTATTAATTTATTCTGTTTTATTTTACTTTTATTACTCATTTTGCTATACATACATAGTTGTTTACTCTGTTTCTGAGTTCATAAACACGCTTATTTAGCTATTTATGTATATCGCGTCTCCTTTATTTTTATTTCCTTAGTTTCTTCCTTTCCTTCTTCAAAATCAATTCAAAATTCTTGCCAATTACGCAGAACCTGACTTATTATTACTATTCTATTGTCAATATTTTATTTTTCCTTCCTTTCTCAAATATGGCAAATGTAATGCTAACATTATTGAAAATTGTGTATTATTGCATTTTTGAAGAAACCCGAATTGATTTCATCACAGAACTTATGTATTCATAAGATATTTGTGAATAATAATAATAATGACAGTGGAAAAAGCTTCATGAGAAGTGAATATGAGATAGACATATTACACAACAAGTCAATCACCGAGACATCCCACATACAGCTAAACTATTTGGATTTCGCAGATGACTTGGTCCTTCTATCCCTTACACACCAAAAAATGTAGATGAAGACAACTAGTGTAGCAGGAGGCTTCATATCAGTAGACCTCAAAAAAAACAAGATAAAAGGGAAGATCCTCAAATACAACACAGAGAACACCGACTCAATCACATTTGATGGGGTAACTTTGGAAGAGATAGAAACTGTAGGATCAACGAATGTCACTGAACCGTAGCCAAATCATCCCGCAGTTGGGTAACTGAATATCGAACAGATCTTCGACCCCCATCAAGATCAAGGACAATCAACGGGCATCAGTTAGTCATACGCCATGTACTGGCCCATGCGGCAGTTGTTCTACTTTCGCTTGTATCTACTTTAACTAATATATTCTTTTAATAACGTCGTTTGTGTCGTACAGTCTTCAGAGCATCCATGATCCCTTTATACAACGATGGGGCAATTCATGTAAAGTGCTGATCACAAGGTGTAACCTCGAAGTTGGGTTATTCGTTACACCATCCCAGTCTATCTCGAGTAGGCCTCCAATCATTCGACATAGATCATCAACGTCGATGGTCTACAAAACATTCGTGTACCTGCGATGCATCAATAATGAACAAGGGAGATCCGGGGCAGACGTAAAGGCAATGATTGGCAAAACAAGGACAGCATTCCTACAGTTGAAGAGAACATATGGAACTCAAAACAACCGTCAAACTATATCAAAGTGCGAATCTTGAATACAAACGTCAAGACAGTTCTATTGTACGTAGCTGAAACTTGGAGAACTACTACAACCATCATCAGAAATGTACAATTACCTATAAACAATTGTTATCGACAGAATGAACAGTCAAATAAAAACTAATCCGCCTCTTCAAATCCAGCACTAGAGCCACATCTTAGTTGTAGTAGCTTCATAACGGGCCCTCCTGACCAATTCTCAGATACATTATTTAACGATTTGTCCTACTATACCTCGCACATCCATGTGGATCTTCGGAAAAGATCATCCTTATCCCTTCCGAGGATCATCTATTAGCTATTAAAAACCTTCTCCAAATCCCATTTGCACAAACATTGGACTGACTTACCCCTCGCTCACTGGGTTGTCTGGTGATTTATCGTGATGCAATATCTCTTCACATGTTTCAATTATTTTATTTAATTCACTCTCTCTTTATAATAAGATGACTAATCTTATATTCGTAATTTACCTTGTTATTCAGTGCTGCATTCTAATTACTAAAACCTGGAGCACACTCGAAATTTAACGCTGTGCGCATATGGTTAAAATGTGTACTGCAAAAATCAGAATTTTTATCCGATTCACATTCAAACTGAATAAGTTGTGAATAGGGTTCTTCGTTCAGCAGAACCTTACAGCTATTCTTAATATCCAGTCAGTATTTAACAATATTGAAGATTTTCGTCAAACGAAGTAATTGTAAACTGAGCGACAGATTTCCAGTTTGCAAAATAATAATATTTCTTTAGCAGCTACCCTCAAGAGGAAACTTTTTATCTAATTTGTTATTCCTACTGTCTTAAATGTTAGTTACGAACTTATAGGAGACGCAGTAGAACTATGTGAGCTGCTAACCAGCACATTTGAACAAGCATTCACTTGATATAATCAAAGTGGATATATAACTGGTAGTTTCAGTATATGAACGTTAGCGGACCTGGAATGCACACCGAATTTTATGAGAGGTGCAATAGGGTTTCTTCCGTCTTATCTTAAAATATTGAGAAAAACATCAAAACAGTTGGAAATTATCTAGATAGACAACAAGTGATGACATCTTTGCAACACGGATTTATTTGTCAAACGTCGCGCGTAATTTGTTATCTGGAATACCCTAGTGACATAATAAACCATATAGATGAAGGGAAACTTGTTGTCATTCTGTGCTTTGACCTTACTAAAACGTTTGATAAGGTACAATACTCTTCTCTTCTATTTAAAATAGATATTTGGTATGGCAGATAAAATGCATAACTGGATTTCATCCTTCTTAAAGGACCGAGCTCAGGCAATGAAAATAAGACAATATCTCTTCTACCCTCAGAACATTATTATTCTTATTATTCACAAACATCTTATGGGTACATAAGCATTGTATGCAATGATACAAAAGTTCCAATAATGTCAGCATTATATTTGCCATATTTGAAAAAGAGAAAAGAAAAAGAAAATATTAACAAAAAATAATACTAATTACTGATCTCATTCTCCAGGGCTCAGTCATGAGAGCCCTGTGGTTTATGACGCATGGTAGTGACATATGTTATTGCCCTACTTCCATAAAATCTTCTTACTTGCTGACGACCCTAAATTTGTACATACATTCCACCCAAGCCCTCCGTTTAAGTGTCGGTCGAGAAACACAGGATGGTCTGGATGAATTCCAAAACTGTCGTGATGCATTGTTTCTCCTTCTTCATATTGTAAGTCCGGGATACATATATTTTGGTACCTTTAAACCATAGGTAAGTTTACGTCCAAACAATTTGGAGTGTAGATAGCCAAGTCGCATCTGCAATTCAGGAGAGAAATATTCCGAAACTCTTTTATTTACTGAACAAGCTACATCACAAGTCAATGTCTGTAGATCTATTACTTCTATCAATCATAACATCCACTAGAAGGAGTCAAAAATGGTTCTCTATAAGGTATATGTTTGATCCCCACTAAAATGTTGATCAACAATATTCATTTGCATGCAACTTCTAGGCATAAAGCAAATCGAGAAAGTGCAATGCTAGTTTACAAGACTTCTCAAGCCAGAACTATAATATTCAGATAGATGTGAAGTATGGAAACTGGATTATAAATATATAAGACGAAGTAAATTTAACCTTGCATTACTTTTCGAAATTCTACATAAATAAACAACAGTATATTTTTATACCTTAAAAATTGTAAAAAATAATTCTTACGATCTTCGAAATGGAGACTTCATATGAAAGATATAGACAATATCAGAGAGATAATGTCGATTCCCTTTGTAACATGCTACGCAAGACTCTTTATTATGTTAGCAGTAAACATCAGGTGAAGTTAATCTTTATTAACATCCATTTGAACACACGAATATTGGTACAAGGAAACACTGAATACATATGCGCCACACTTCCTCATTGGATTTGTGTGAGCACTGAAATACTACCAACATGCATAAAACAAAACGTGGTTTTCTTATGGAGCCACTCTTTGAGCATTTAACCTACAAGTATAATCCACAAGGTAGTAGAGCAACGTTACGAGATGCGATCCCATAGTAGCCGGTTACCAACAATAAGTTCATACGACATTGGTTCTTTCAGGATCCTGAAGCCTACGTGCATCATTGGTTTGGAATCGTGATTTTCCAACTCCCCTAGGTGAACTTTCCGTGTCCACCAACTCGGTTAAAGCACCGGACATTCGATTTTCGTCTTCTCAACTTCGTAAACAACATCCACACCAAAAGAAGTCAAACGCTTATTCAATTTAAATCCTCTCTAAACTGTTTATGTAGACCATTTCGGAGTTTCTTACTTGCTCGATAAAGCTAATCTAAGCCAGTAACATTGTACACGTCACAGTCTCAACAACATAGTTTGTTCGTTTCTTTTTTTATTTACTTCCTATTCCCTTTTTGTGACCATTGAATGATTATGTTTTTTGAGTTTTTTTTACCTTCACAACTATTGATGGTGTTGCACACATTAGGCCTCAAAAATACCTTGAACTACGATCCAATAAAACCTCAAGCAACCCAGGAATACTAAGGTGGAAAATCAGGGACACTCAGGGACTTTTCATGGGAACCACTGTCAATAATAATAATGTGAGACCCTCTTTATATATAATATCAGTTTTGACAATTTACTATATGTTACTGTTCAACCACTTACTTTCAAACCCTCACCCACTGCCTTTAAATAATTGGGTTTCACAACTCTCTTTCCTACTGGTTTGTTCTCGTTATTTTAACTTGTATGGAAATCCACGCTCTGTCATATGTTACTATGCAATGCTGTTTCGATACACTACCAGCTCTAAATGTCCGGTATGTGTTGCTCAAGGTGCTTGAGGAACTAGTGGTTTGTAACAAGGTATGGAACGTAGAGGTTGGAGGTGAGACAAAACTGTGACCCAACCAACGACTTAAAAGAGCCGACCATCAAAATAGGGGGAAGGGTGGAGTTTCTGACTAGCGAATATTGATGGTGAGGGAGACGATTTAAATCCACCCTGTAATGTTAGTAACATTGTGATCTTGCCGGTTGACTAGCATGCTTCCTGTGAAACAGCGCTATATGGCGATAGCTTGCTATTATTAATATTTAATGAGGTCAGGCTTGTCCAACCAAGCAAGGGTTAACTTCCGTCTTGCTTTCGGACTTTGACAGTGTATTCTGTGACTCAGAATGAGAGTCTAGGGAAAACTTATCGATCAAGCTGGTGTTGTCTGCCGCTCTCTTTCAATCTTTTCTTTGTCTCCACACAGTCGTCCAATATCTTGTCATTCAGGACAGTCACACGGGGACTACTTGTAATGGAGGCGGTTTTGTCCATGCCTTCAATATCTACTTTACAATCATGACTACTAATATCAAGTGGCATTTCACTCTTCATTTGTTACAAAGAAAATTTAATTTTTCACGATTCACATTCGTGTGTTTATCTCATCCCGTAATAACACATAATACACTGACACATCCTACGCTTTCAGAAATTGCGTTACCAGTGCAGCAAACATCGATTTTCTTGCAGGCCAAGGCCAAAAAGGCTCATAACCTACCGGATCAGTAGTGTCTTGTGCGAACAGTAAGACATACAAGGCCAGTGAAGTTAGGCTTCGAGCATCTTTTGCATGCACTAGGAATTAAACGGGAACACAGTTTACAGAACCACTTTTCACACACATCACATACCATTCCTTCATTCACAGAAAAAGAAAAATTGGGCTGTTCACATCTGAAAGTACTGTCAATCGTTGTAAACGGATTGAGAGGGTAAAACATGACAAAAAAAACATACAAAACGGTCCTAACCGAAGCCAGATTTGGAATCTATTTTAAAAAGAACACCCCAAGAAGTATTTGAAGAAAATCCTAAACCAGAGCCTAAATAATGTAGGTTTGAATAGACCGAGAGTGTTTTCTATGCAATAGATACACAAGAGCACTGTTAAATCACTACAATTGCTTTTTTCGAAACACGCGCACAATTTTGAATAGTTTAGAATAACATAGTAGATCCGTTGTTGCTAAACAGTCTTTAATAATTATAATAATTCATATGGTTATTTCAGAAGTCTTCAGTTTCAGAAGCTAACGGAGTGCTGAATAACAAGCTAATTGTAAATAAGGTGAAAAATTGTTCAAAACCTCAGCGAATGAATTTGAAGTAAACCCTATAGAAGCTAGTATCAGATATTGTGGAGAAGCTTTTAACGTCACTAACAGGTTCTCTGTACATTTCAAAACTATTTATTCATTATAAATGTACTTCAATTTTTCATATTGTAAGTGGTTCCCTGAGCAAGCAGTATAAACTCCCTGGTTAAATGAAAGTTCAAGGTCACTAATACACCTGCAGCGTACTAATCCGTGCTTTTACACTGTTGGTTATTTTCGGTAAGTGTCGTCATTAAGCGTACATGTGTTTTATGTCTTTAGTCAGTGATCGAGTTACTTTCCTGTTTTTTCTAGATTCTTATCAACTGGGTGTTTCGCTGAAATCTTAACGCACAACCAAAATCAACTTGGTCGTGGAATAAATACCTACCTATTAACAGTTCGGAATTTTAAAATGATAAAAGAACTGAGTGCTTCTGATGATGAGTCTGAGCCTCTGAAAATTGAGAGCTTGTGCACTAGATGCTTACAGAACGTAAGTGTTTGCTGGATATATTGTATGACGGTAAAGTTAATACTTCGAAGTATAATTTGTTTTCATTTTCACGGAAGTTTTTCAATCAATTATTAGAAACATGATGAAAACCAATCGTCATAAATGGCCTAGCGCTTATTCCTGTTCAGTTAGTCTAATTCTTTCCTACAATAAGTTTCCCAATGTTAGTGATCAGAAGAATATTCGGATCTAACAGTAATATATTTTTGCATTGTATTTAAATGTCACTATTCAATCCATTTTTATGTTGTCAATTGCGTTGTGCACATGAAGGGCAGGTTTTTTCTAAACGCCATCGACTGTCGCGCAGATGCCAAGAGAACAGTTCTTAAATGTTTTTACTTAAACGCGGATCTAATAATATTATATAAGATAAAGAATAGTTGAACTAAAGGACAGTAATAAATTTGTCTAGTAAATTTTATAGGAGTTCTTGGTAGAGGTCAAATAAAACAATGTATTACTAGTCGGTATAAATATTAAATGAAAGGTCATCATAAACTATCACGAATGAAACCATAAAACCCTCTGTTAGCTAATTTGTCGTTATGGGCTTCTATGAAACTTCAGTCGATCATCTGAAGTCGTTTTTATTCAATTATAAAGTGTTAACTGAATATGCACATATCCCAGTATCTGATGTAGATTCAGATCACTTTCAGACTTTTGTTGTGAGGACAGAGTCAAGAGACTGTTAGTCCTTTTCATGTTAGCCTTTATGTGACTAGTCTTTTGAATGGGTCAGCTGGGAGTGTGGACATGGTTTCTTCCGGTAGCAAGTTCCATAGGTTTAATGCTTCTTAGGCAAACCTGCATCCCATGAGTTTTTTGCTTCTCTTTTCAAACTTCCCTGTTATGTCCTCTAAGTTGTCCTAGTCTGGTTAAAAAACGATCAGGTACGCAAAATGCATTGTCTTGTAAATGAAAAATAACACATCTTAGTCTTCAGCAATATATGACTTGTCCAGGTGCAATGCAAACATTTGTGTAAGTGGCTACACGAGCATTTGTCTTTTGTATTTTTTTTAAAAAAAAAATTTGACTCGCCTTTCCAACACGAGGTTGTTATTACTATGATACTTTAAAATTAGACTGTACTAGGGGCATACAAAACCTGGTGAACATACACAAATGCCCTGGTACGGCCGAGCGTAGGGAGAGTTAGAAATCCATCTCGAAATGCTCTCACATGAACACGCGCATACAGCCACTGCCAAGGAAGTCCTACTGTTAGTGGGATATAGATTGGATTAAAGCATGTTTTATGCATGATGATGTTGCTGCGCGCTGATTGGCTAATTCTAAACCGATCAGCCCGGGCATATTATTGGAGAAAAATCTAGAAGCTTTTTATGTATATACTATAAATATATGAACGTTATTTAAACCAGTGATTGCTGCTCACCTACCATTGTTATTTTTACAATACAACTTCATTCCTGTTCAATGTGTTCTGATTTTGGGGTCTTATTGAGTGTCATTGTATAAGAATACTAAGCAATAGGAATAGCTGGGTCGTTTATATAGCAAAAATACAATTATAACACCTACTCACTGCCTTCTCACGGTAGGAGTGTTGTTTACGAAATTGAGAAGACGAAAATCGAATGTCCGGTGCTTTAACCGAGTTGGTGGACACGGAAAGTTCACCTAGGGGAGTTGGAAAATCACGATTCCAAACCAATGATGCACGTAGGCTTCAGGATCCTGAAAGAACCAATGTCGTATGAACTTATTGTTGGTAACCGGCTACTATGGGATCGCATCTCGTAACGTTGCTCTACTACCTTGTGGATTATACTTGTAGGTTAAATGCTCAAAGAGTGGCTCCATAAGAAAACCACGTTTTGTTTTATGCATGTTGGTAGTATTTCAGTGCTCACACAAATCCAATGAGGAAGTGTGGCGCATATGTATTCAGTGTTTCCTTGTACCAATATTTATGTTCAAATAAATTAAGGTTAAGATGTTTCTGACTTAAAAAGGGTATACTATCGTATTACTGCAATCAACTAAACAATATGGAACAATAATGGTTAATTCTTGTTGTTTCTTACAGTTGCTCCCAACTAATAATTGTTCTGAATTCAAAAATTAAGTACAAATTCATGTACATCACTCCGTAGTCCTCTATTCGTGTCCATGGAGCAATTAAACTACTCAGTTTCTCAAACTGAAGTAGAGTTGGTTCCGGTTTGGACTTGTAAACCTATGTTTAGTATTTGAGTGATTGTATTATGAGTCCATCGCTTTCCATTATATTAGTATGCAACGTTCAATCAGACTAAATACAAGTGCATGTCCGTCTTGACGTATATTACAGTTAACAAACAATCCATTAATGCCATGGTCGAACTTAATAGTTTCAAATTAATTGGGCATTAGGTAGAGAGTCACTAATAAATATATTTTCGTTATATCCGAATAATTAGATTGTTTTTCTGACTTTTTACTATTTAGTGTAAACCACTTCTTCAGAGTAAATAAGTGACCGATTTAGATGAATACCAGTTGAAATAGTACAATGAAACAATGCAGAATAGTTTTAGTACAAACGAAATCAATATTCAGATCTATTATGGTTTTGATTGTAACTTAAACTATTCTACATTGTTTCATTGTACTATTTAAACTGGTATTAATCTAATTTGGTCACTTATTTACTCTGAAGAAGTGGGTTACATTAATTGGTGATGTACTCTGCCTTAAACCTGGTCATTTTTATGGATTATTAATTTGGATTTATAATTGTAGAACCAGATGAGGAATTATTGGCAAGAATATTCTTTGTTCATATGATTGTGTTTTAGTATAATGGGAATTTTTCAGCGATTAAAGTAGTGAAACGTCAAAAATACAGTTTTCTACTTAATGGGTATATCAGATGTTAGGATTTTCAGAAATCTGAATGTTTAAATATCAAGTGAAGATATTGATATGAACCACCTTTATAGATTTTATAAATTGCTATCTCACTTAGTTGTTAAATTGCATTATCAGCTTGCATGTTTTCATGTAGCTAAATATGAGTAGATTTTAGACCGTAACATATGCTATTCAACGCTTTCTTTAAATTATGTTTATTTATTTAAACACAAATATTGGTACAAAGAGGCACCAGATACAAATGCACCACACAAATTTCATTTGATTTGTGTGAGGGCTTGGATACTACCTGGATGTCCAGATCGAAGCAGGTGGTTTTCTTAGGGGACCACACCCCGAGCTTTTGACCTAAAGATCTGATACACAAGGCAATGGAGCATCGTGAGGAGATGCAGTCCCATGGTAGCCGGTGACCAACGATTGATTCATACGCCATTTGTTTCCTCAGGATACTCGAACTCATATTCACCATTGGTTCGGAATCAGGGTTTTCCAACTCCTCTAGGTGGACCATCCGTGTCCACGATCCCGGTTAAAGCACCGGACATTCGCTTTTCGCCCTTTCAATTTTGTAAACAACAGTGAAGCAACGAGAAGGCAGTGAGTAGGACTTCCCTGGTAAAAGCTATATACGCGTGTGCATGTGTGGGAATTTGGAGACGGAGAGCGGACTCTCCCCACTCTCGGTCGTACCAGGGCATTTTGGGGCATTATGCTGACTAATTGCAGTCGGTTCCAAAATCATGAGGTGGTTTATTTATATACTACCATTAAAATGGATGGTACTTGATACTTGCTCAGATTTGAGATCACATGTCATCCTTTATTGTGTAGAAAAGATGCTACATTAGCCATTGAATTCTTTGATGTAATTATTTGCCTGTTTCACTGTCTAAAAAGTCAATCTCACAATTTTTTTATTTTGGTGACTTTAGGGCACAACGATTCTTATGTTAACAAAAATTTCATATTTTAAAGAGGTTGTCATCTCATCCTTCAGTTGTCCTCATTGTGGTTATGAGAATCGGTCTCTTATGCCAGCTTCACAAATTCAAGATAAAGGACAACGTATAACACTCAAAGTTAACAACGTGAAAGATATGAACAGACGTGTTGTTATACCAGTAGGTTCAACAGTGAGCATTCCTGAATATGATTCCTCATTTCCTTTTTCTGATGGAGGTTAGTTTTACTACTATTCCTACCTACATTTTAATAAATTTACATGTATGCTTGTTTTGTTATTTTGTTCTTAGCTCTTTTAAAAACAGTAATTAACCGAATAAACTCGTACGGATCAAATTCATCCTTGATTCGGTGGATAATGTGTATTCATCAGTATGATGTTGATTAGGCTGAAGCTTAATAGGACTTGAATTCATTGTTTAGTTATTGATCTCTTGAGATTTTTATCCTATCATTGTTCGATCTCGTGTTCAATATTTTCTACATAAACTAGTGTATTTGTCACCCATAAGAATAATCTATACATACATCGAACATACTCTGCAAACAAAAAACCACTGCATAAATTTAATAGTTAACTTCTCAGATAAAAAGTACAACTGTATGATATTCACTCAAAGAACACGTTAAGTTCATTCATCGGTTTTTAGGTTAACGTTAATCCAAATAATTCTTGAACATGCACTTAAACCTGGTAAAATTCTTCCCTGCCATAACACATACTGCAGAAAACTAACCGGTGTTTTTAATTCAGTCAGTAATCATTTCCTGATTTTAATTCTAATTAACCTGAATAAACTACTGAAAAATAGGGAGATATGAAGTGTATCAAATGACCTATATTTTAAACTGTATAGCTCCTACCATAGCTTGTCTTTGTGACAATAAAATCCGGGTAATTCACATGGTGTTCAGTTGGTTGATTGTAAATCGTGATCATGCGATCTTTACCAAAACAAGGTGTTCGGGAATAGGCTTTTTACGTTATATTGCCTGTTGTTACTGCTCTGTATTAACCTACGCCCCCGAATGCCCTGGTAAGGCCGAGAGTGGGGAGAGTCCTCTCTCCCTTTCGAAATACTCTCACATGGCTACGCAGATATAGCCTGTGATACGGAAGTCCTACTCACTGCCTTCTCGTGGCATTACCGTTGTTTACGAAATTGAGAGGACGAAAAGCGAACGTCCGGTGCTTTAACCGGGCTGGTGGACACGGAAAGTTCACCTAGGGGAGTTTGAAAACCCTAATTCCAAACCAATGGTGCACATGGGTTCCAGTATCCTGAAGGAACAAATGGCGTATGAATCAATCGTTGGTCACCGGCTACCATGGGACTACATCTCCTCACGATGCTCCACTGCCTTGTGGATCAGACCTGTAGGTTAAAGGCTCGGAGAGTGGCTCCATAAGAAAACCACCTGCTTCGGTTTAGGCGTGTTGGTAGTATTTCAGTGCTCACACAAATCCAATGACGAAGTGTGACGCATATGTATTTGGTGTCTCCTTGTATCAATATTTATTAGTTCAAATAATAATTATGATAATGATCTATGTGAACTAATTCAGAGACCCACTGGTCATGATCACTAAGTCGTCAATTAAGGTGCTTCTGAAATCTTTCAGCAGCATCATATTAACGCATGTCTAGCTTCATTAGTGATTCATGTATTCAGCCATTTCTGAAATACTTACATTTCTATGACCTGCTATTTCTTTTTACATATTTCCTGTAATTTTTTTAGTTGTATCAACAATTGAAGGAATTATAACAGGATTTGTAGATAATCTGAATAGTTTACAACCTGAAAGAAAGGTATGTGTCATATCAGTTTCAATTACATTCATAGGAGAGTCAACCTGATTTAGCGTTGAAAATTGAGAAATTCATCGAGCAGTTGCGTACTTTGATAAAGGTGGACAAGCCATTCTCACTTGTAAGTACAGTAGTTTTCTATCAATTGATTTCATGTTAATAGTTGTCAACTCCTTGATATCCTACTTTTCTAAAAAAACTAGTGATACCCTTTATTAATTACATAATAGTGTTACAGAGTATAGATGTAGTGTACCATTACCTTCGTGTACTCCGATTTCGCACAGTCAGATATTATCACCAGTCTTCGGAAAAGTGTAACTTAAAACCGTGTATAAAAAGTTAACTTGGTTACTAAGTTACAGTGAATTAATTAAATAAATGTGTTTAGTTTTATTGAGCTTCATATGACAGTTAAATAGAACCAGCCCCCAAATGCGCTGGTACGGCCGAGAGTGGGGAGAGTCACCTCTCCCTCTCGAAATACTCTCATGTGGTCAGCGAATATATTGCCTCTGCCAGGGAAGTCCTACTCACTACCTTCTCGTGGCGGGGGTGTTGTTTACGAAAGTGAGAGGACGAAAAGCGAATGTCCGGCGCTTTAACCGGGTTGGTGGACATGGAGGGTCCACCTAGGGGAGTTGGAAAACCCTGATTCCAAACCAGTGGTGCACATGGGCTCCAGTATCCTGAGGGGACAAATGGCGTACGAATCAACCGTTGATCACCGGCTACCATGGGACTGCATCTCCTCACGATTCTCCACTGCCTTGTAGATCAGACATTCAGGTCAAAGGCTCGGGGTGTGGCCCCCTAAAAAACCACCTGCTTCAGTCTGGGCACCTGGGCAGTATCACAGCCCTCACACAAATCGAATGAGATTTGTGTGGCGCATATTTATCTGGTGCTTTTTGTACCAATATTTATGTGTTTAAATAAATAAAATTATACCTGTAGGTTAAAGGCTCCATAAAAACCACCTGCTTCGGTTTAGGCGTGTTGGTAGTATTTCAGTGCTCACACAAATTTAATGACGAATTGTGGCGTATATATATTTGGTGTCACTTTGTAGCAACATTTATGTTTAAATAAAAATACATAAAATAAATAAGTAACATATATTTCCTAAGTTGATATCATTTACCCTCATTGTTTAATACATTCAACTTTTAATTCTTTAGGTTATAGATGATCCATCAGGTAATGGATTCATTGAAAATTACTTAGCTCCAAATGACGATCCACAAATTGAAATTGAAACATATGTACGTACTCCAGAGCAAAATGAATTACTTGGTCTTCAAGCTCAACCAGTTGAACAAGTGGATAACTCATCTGACTCTAAAACAATCCAAAAAGTAAGTTATTACCTTTGTCAGATTTGTGATATTTTGAGTAATTTTAACATTTCAGTTAATTTATTATTTTCATAGTTGAAATCATGAGTCAATTGAAGCTAGACCACTATGGAAAACCTGGAAGCACTGGGCAGTCGTTTCGTCCTATTATGGGACTCCTCAGTGGCAGTGCTCATCCACGATCCCGCACTCGCGATATTGGAGGTCAACCAAGTCTGTTGTAGAGATATTAACTCACTGAATACAATTGGTGAACGGTCGCTCAAACATCGTGGATTGGTTGAAGTTAGACATTAACACCGTTGGATGCCGGCTCAGTGGTCTATTTGTTAAGTGCTCTGGCGCGAGACTGTTATGTCCTGGGTTCGATTCTCGCGAGTGCGGGATCGTGGATGCGCACTGCTGAGGAGTCCCATAATAGGACGAAGCGGCCGTCCAGTATTCCAGGTTTTCCACGGTGGTCTAGCTTCAATTGACTCATGATTTCAACTATGAAAATACTGAAATATCCACAAAGCCCCTTCTAGTCGATAATTTATTATTATTATTATTATTATTATTATTATTGTTATCATTATTATAGGAATCAAATAGTGAGACCTCAAAAATCGAAAAAGATGAAGTTATGTCTTTGAACGTCAACTGTCCATCGTGCAATACACTTACTGAAAATAAAATGAAAGTTGTTGGTAAGTGTTTTTATAACTTTCATAAATATACAAAAGTTAGATAGAAAAGGAAAACAATTTTCTAACCTAAATGGACTGAGCTTCTAACTAACTACTACTTCTACATCTAGTGCTTAACTACGCTAAAGAACACTATAATCGAGCTGAACCGCGACTATCGTAACCAATGATTGGAGACTCTGGGTGATATGGCTCAGAATCGATCACAATGGTGTAGGGGTATACACTCTTTATCTTCCCTTAAACCTTAAGATTAAAATTGCTTCATATCTGTCTTCCTCCCTATACTATATCCTTTTATACAATCTTTCTTTTATATATTACCACCACTAAATTAACTACTTCTACGAATCCAGTGTTGATCTTGTTGTGTTAATGAGTGAGGTATGGCAACTTGGACCGATGCATATATCTGCCTGGTCCTATGTTGTAGCTGACTGACTGACTGAATCGAGCTAGACGATACAATGAAAAAGTAAATACTGGAAATGTATTGTTACTGCACAACGGGAAATTCATATTGAGGTGTCTCGACACAAAACGATCTGTTAATTAAACGTAAAAGCTTTAATACTTTTTTTGTTAAGTGTTATCTTACAAGTTCATTTATCATTCCCACCTAGTACCAATGCTATTTTTTACTAACCGTCAAGCCCAATAATTATACGAATTAAATCTTATGGTTTTGGGAACTGCTGTATACACATTTGAATAATTTATTGAATGATATTTCAAATTGATAGGGATTCTCACCCATAATCCTTTTCTTTCTACTAACAAGAGTTCCACCTCATTAACCTTCAACTGCATTATAGGTGGACGTTGATGTTCAACACCTCCGTCTGCTGCAAAGTAGCTTTTAGTATTAGTTTACTTTTTAGGTGGCGGTCATGTGCCATCGAAATGTAATCAAACATATTTGGCTCATATTAGGCTAACCATCTCTCTTGTTTAAGGTGAAAGAGATCTCCACCATCTAAATACCAGCGATAGATAAACCAACACAAATTCTACCTCTATGTCATTTATACCTGTAATTGATCGATTTCTTTATAATAAATGGGAGATGTTGAGGTTTACCCAAATCAATATTGCAACTTATTAAGATTTCCACAGCAAAAATACTTATCATTTTGATGCTGTTTGACGAGATTACGTGATCACCTGATCACAAAAGATCAGCAACACAACGACAGATAAGCTAACTATTTCAATGCGTCCCAGCCCTTCTAACTAGAGGGAGAAGACCAGGTTCAGATGAGGGAAAGGTATATTCCACAAGATGTTAGAGGCACGAGTAAACAATCACACAGTTGAAACATAGATATACTGCATTGAAAAATCCTTTGTAAACGTGACAAAAAGCGTATTAAAAGAAGAAACGAATCAATAACACTTGGGGTCCTTTCAAGTGGGAAATACAATTTGAAGGTAAATGTGAGTGCCTTTTGCGCGAAAACAAGAAATTCAAATATCCAAAATAAAATTACAAAACTAAGACGTTTGCTAAGTGATTTCTGGGGATCTAGCATCGCCAACATTTGTCACCCATTCTTATGGGTTGTTTTGTCCTATAAAACACTGTATATGCTGTGACGTTTGCTTAATCCGTTGTATTTACTTAAGATATGAAGGAACAGTTAATTATTTTCATCTACTCTCTTCTTACTTGCATTGTGTTGTCATCGTTAAGGTATCATACTGTCTTAGTCGTTTGAATTATCCAAGCACGTTCGTTTGGCCATCGCTTTGAAAGTATTTTTCATCATTCCCATATTAGACCATAGCAATTACAGATTACAATAGTCATCAGATAAAAGCGTGATATAACCCCATTTAATCAATAACTGTTGATTCGGAAACTCTTAGTTGGGATTTCTCAAAACTAACTCCAACCCACTTACGTTTTTAATCTCTTTGTAGGTCTTCTACATTGCCGTATGCATTTTCTCTTCGTTTAGCCATCGCATACTTCCAATGCTTTTCCATCTAGTGTCGTTATATTAACCAGCCCATTGTTTGTCTGTTACATATATTGGAAGCGTACAGGATGATTTAGATATACTTGTTCACTGAAACTATCCCTTTAGATAATTGGAGAAATCTTTGACAATTTCAGATTGCTATTTTACATCACGGTATCTCTGCTTGTTTGTTTTGACGAGCTGTTTGGGTATTTCATTTTACTGTAGTGATAATTTGGAGGCACAACATCTATTTTATTTCACCATGTCTAAATTTACAGATATTCCTCATTTTAAAGAGGTAATACTGATGGCAATCAACTGCCCAGTATGTGGTTTTAGGGATTCTGAAGTTAAGTCCGGTGGTGGAGTCTCACCAAAAGGCAGACATTACAAACTACGAATTACTAATATATACGATTTATCACGGGATATTTTGGTGTCCGAAACTGCAGCTGTGAAAATACCCGAACTTGATTTCGAGTCTATGGGTGGTACTCTTGGTGGGAGATTTACAACAATAGAAGGTCTTTTAGTGGCCATAACCAAACAAGTTAGTTTATGAATGTATTTTTGTGAATTTTTCGTATGTCCTGTGGTAATGAATAGTAAATGTAACATTTCGTAATAATTAGTCATCACTAAGTATCGAATGGTTTTCGTTGTTGGTTAATTTTATTGTTGCAAATCAATGGTATAGATAGTTGTGGAGTCACACTTGATCATAATAAGTTTTCTTTTCCTTCCCAGTGTCCTTCCTGTCTCTTCCGTTAAGGTTTTCAACGTTCTAACTCCTTCCAATTTCGTCAATATACTTTACTCGATAAAGTCAATGGTATGGAGAGCTAATCAGAAGTAGCCTAATAAGGTCAATCGATAGCAATTATATGTGAGTATTTGGGCATTTTATTCGATAGCCCAATACACTTTCTCGCTCAATGTGATCATTTGAGGTGTTAGCGCATAGCACACTTTGTATTAGTATCAGACTTTTGGACACCACCCATCACAACAGTCACCATCCCAATTAATGTACGCACATTGTTTCTAACCCGACCGTTGCTGCCACCTTGACGTGGTGGTCGGGCTTGCATATCGTGATGAACCAATCGAGCTATACTGGCTGGAACAATCGTTCCTCAAGGTCCTACCATGCCAGGCAGGTCGGTTGAAGAGCGGTAAGACTGAAAGAAGCAAACCCAAGGTCCGAAGGCGAAGTCGTACTGTCGACTGTACAGAGGTGTGACAGCAGTAAGGTGTTTTCTTCAGACAACCAGCATAACAGCGATGCTGCCTTCCCATAAGGAGGAGTGGGTTTAGAAAAGATCGACCCTAAAAATGCACACCTCGCCTTATCCCATGGATTTCCGTCTCCGGCGGTAAGGTCCTCTAAAGAACGGAGCTAACACATCAAAAATCCCTCGCAAAAGAGCCGTGCGTGACCGGCCTCAAGCAGTTGTCCCTTGTGCACTGCGGCCACTCAGTTAAATAAATCTCAGAAAACAAATGTAAGTTATTATCTTGTAACTTCATAAATTCACTAGGTAAATAACTATTTATATATTTAATTATTACAGTTAGTCAGTACTAATCCTTTTATCGTTGGAGATAGTAGTTCTGCAGAAGAGACAGCAGGCAGATTGGGATCAATCATCAATGAAATAAAAGAGGTTAGTTTTATATATGTATTCGTCAGTTACATTCAATTATTATAATATTTCACTGTGTGTGACACCAAATACTGTATGAAGTTTATATACAGTAAACCAATACATTTAAACTGTCAGGTTCATAAATCATTTCTGATTAGTCCTTTAAATATCAATATTATATAATTAACATTGTAATAAGTGGCTTAAACCCCCAAATGCCCTGGTACGGCCGAGAGTGGGGAGAGTCCGCTCTCCCTCTCCAAATGCTATCAAATGGCCACGCGCATATAGCCCCTGCCAGGGAAGTTCTACTCACTGTCTCCTCACGATAGAGGTGTTGTTTACAAAATTGAGAAGACGAAAATCGAATGTCCAGCGCTTTAACCGGGTTGGTGGACACGGAAGACACAGCTACCATGAACCCGAGAAAGGATAGAAAATTGAATTTCTAACATTTTGCAGTTTAGTTTAAGTCGTTTCTTCAGAGGATAAATATAAATTATTGTTTATCATTGTTTTTATTCTAATTCTAATCTAAAAATCATCAAACTGTAAATGATGATTAAACAAGGAGGGGGGGTTTGTGGAAGGGGTTTCGTGGATATTATAATAGTTTTAATAGTTGAGATCATGAATCAATTGGAATTAAATCACCATGGAAAACTTGGAACCACTGGACGGGCGTTCCATTCTATTGTTGGATTCCTCAGCAGTGCCCATCCACGATCTAGGTTTCCCATGATGGTCTAACTTCAATCGATTTTAATTATTAAAATTTTCTTTTTATTTATTATATCACTTCTTTTGGTAATATTAAAAAATTATATTTTAGATTACATCCGGTAATAAACTCAATATACTATTCGAATTAAATGATCCTGCCGGTAATAGTTATATTCAGGTAAGAGTAAACTATAAGTTAATTATGATTTCATATTATTCTATATATCTGATATGCTTGATACTAATTACTATTCTCGGCAAACGAACGAAGGTCAATGATACAATGACACAATAGGCTAATCTAATCCGTTGTCCTAGGCCCCGCTAAGTAGAGGAAGAAGTCCAAGACGAAGTAGAGGAAAATATATTCTGTAAGCAACTGAAGTACAAGCAATCACAATAGGAAGAAATCAAACGTATTTATACAGTATAAATTTGTCCTTGGTAAGCATTACAAAATAGCACACGAAAAATATACAACAGACCAATAGCGTTTAAGGTATTTCCAAGTGGGAAATACGATTCGAAGGTGAAAGGATTGCTTGTGGCGCGAAAACAAGGAAATACAAAATTTCAAAATAAAATTACAAAATTAAGTCATTTATCAAGTAAGTTCTGGGGATTTAACAACCCAACAATATCAAAATTGTGCTGATGATGAGGTATGATAACTTGAACCGATGCATATTTGTACCTGGTCCTACGTTGTACTTGACTGACTATATATTAAAATATTGGTATTTATTTTGTAAAATGATATACACGTCTAATTTTTACAACAATTCACTTTAAAAAAAACATATCTGTCAAATTTTATAGTTGAATTCATGAGTCCAGTGAAGCTTAGTATTTGACCACAGACACCTTGGAAATATTGCTCGCATCTCCTGGGATCACCGGGTAAGTATTAGTGAGGTTAGACACAGGGTATTAGGAAACGATGGTAAATCAGTTGATGAGGTTAGGAATCTTCATCGACTGAGATAGTTGAGCCATGTGTTACGTATGCTTGAACACCAATTCCACGACGCTCTATGCTGACTAGTGTAGGTGATGGTTGGAAGAGAGTTAGGGGCGGACAAACCAAAACATGGCATCAATGATTGAAGTCATTAACTTCTAGTCTGAGTCATGTTGGTAGATGCAGAATACTTGGTTGGGGTCCGCGTGACTATCGTAACCAATGGTTGGAGACTCTATGTGACATGGCCCAGAATCGATCACAATAGTGTAGGGGTATACAGTCTTTGTCTTCCCTTAAACCGTGAGGTTAAAATTGCTTCATATCTGTCTTCCTTCCTGTACTATATCCTTTTATACAACATTTCTTTTATAAATTACCACCACTAAATTAACTACTATGAATTCGGTGTTGATCTTGTTGTGTTAATGAGTGAGGTATGGCAACTTGGACCGATGCATATATGTGCCTGGTCCAACGTTGTAGCTGACGAACTGATACATTTACAGTTTAAGCAAGTATTATTTACAAGCTTCAAAATTAAACTATAACTGCAAGAGGAAAAAAAACCCGATGTACTTGTTTCTGAAAGTTATAAACACCTTCAAAAGACAAGTAATTAAGAAAATTATGAGTTGTGTATCTTGTAAGGTATACACGACAAATTTATGAGTAAACCAAAAACTTATCAACAAGGTGATTGATTTAAATCTCATGTGATTACTTCTCTGACTCAGGGTAATATTTGACAGATATCAGAAGGGGTTGTGTGAAGATTTCAGTAATTTAATAATTGAATTCATGAGTTGATTGAAGCTTTCAGGTTTTCCATGGTGGTCTAGCTTCAGTGAAGTCAGTCAGTCAGCGAGCTACAACGTAGGACCAGGCACATTTATGCATCGGTCCAAGTTACCATACTTCATTAACACAACAAGATCAACACTGGATTCGTAGAAGTAGTTAATTTAGTGGTGGTAATATATAAAAGAAAGATTGTATATAAGGATATAGTACAAGAAGAAAGAAAGATATAAAGCAATTTTAATCTCAAAGTCTAAGGGAAGACAAATAGTGTATACACCTACACCATTGTGATCGATTCTAAGCCATGTCACACAAAGTCTCCACTTCAAATGTATGTTATTAACTATATGAATAATCGATAGTCATTATCATGTGGCGAAATAATAAATCTCTAAACTTTTGGGCCCCAAAATGCCCTGGTACGGCCGTGAGTGAAGATGACCTGCCCTCTCTCTTGAAATGGTCTCCCACGGCCACGCGTATACAGCCTGTGCTAGGAAAGTCCTACTCACTGTTTTCTCGTGGCATTGCTGTTCTTTATGAAATTAAGAGGATGAAAAGTGAATGTCCGGTGCTTAAACGGGGTTGGTTGACATGGCGCATCCACCTAGGGGAGTTGGCGAACCCTGATTCCAAATCAGTGGTGTACATGGGCTCCAGTATACTGAGGAAATAAATGGCGTATGAATCAATCGTTGGTGACCGGCTACCATGATACTGCATCTCCTCACGATGCACCCCTGCCTTGTTGATCAGACTTCTGGGTTAAAGGTTGCAGGTGTGGCCTCCTAAGGAAACTACCTGCTTCCGTTTGGGCACCTAGGCAGTATCCTTCCTGTACTATATCCTTATATACAACCTATAATTTATATACTACTACCACCACTAAATTAATTACTTCTATGAACCCGGTGTTCATGTTGTTGTGCTAACGAGGTATGGCAACTTGGACCGATGCATAAACGTGCCTGGTCCTACGTTGTAGCTGACTGACTGACTGACAGCCCTCATACAAATCAAATGAGATTTGTGTGGCGCATATGTATAAAAAAACTTTTGGGGACCGTGGTGAAATTGTCGGATATCTTCGTCATTGACAAAAGGAGTATACATTTTATAATCTGAAGAATTACTTATGTTTACTTTTCTTGATTAACTAATTATTATGAATAAGTGTTCTCATTAAGTTTAAATCTTAATTCTAACTAACTGACATAAATTTAGAGCCAATACTTATGCATTAGAGTTAGAAGCAAAAAAGAAATGTTCAGATTGCAAAGTTACTAGTATAGTGAACAAGAACACAAGTGGGAACAATTAAATGTATATGAGTATAAAATTACAGAATATCTCACTAAAATCTGACAACCATATAGTAAACAGTGGATTTCTGAATTATCAACCAATTGTGTCAATCTTGATGGTTCCTTCTGTAAATATCAATCCATCGTCTCAGATTTTATTGTTTATGCAGTTCCATACCTACTATGTTCCATTCCTGTTCTTTCCTTATCGATCTACTAGTGAAATACATTCAATGCCTGACCATCATTATACATTACTTATATGTATATAAGTAACCCACACCACAGTAGGATCAATTTACTAGTGACCATTAAATGATACGATGAATAATGTTTAATTAGTAGTGTAGTGAACAAAAACACAATTGGAAAGAACAATCGAATGTATTTGAGCGCAAAATTACAGACTATCTCACTAAAATCTGATTACCATACAGTAAACAGTTAATTTGCAAATTATGAGTCAATCGATTCAATCTTGACTGTTCCTTCTGTAAATATAAGTCCATCGTCTTCGATTTCATCGTTCATGTATTTTCATATCAATTGCGTTTCTTTCTCGTTCTTTTCTTATCAATCTTCTACTGAAGTATATTTTCTGCCTGACAATGATTATATACTACTTATATGGATATAAGTAAGCCATACTACACTAGTAAATTAAAATTGAGTATAGTTTCATCAATGTCATAAATGAAATAACTCTATTAGTCCCCATATTTGCACCATGTAGCAGTTCGTTTTATTGGTAAATATTGTATATCAGTATCTTGAGAACACTTACTGTATATGCCATATACCTGACGTAGTAACTGTTATAACGTGTGAGTGAGTACGCGTGCTCTATTTGATAAATGAACGTGCTAATCCCCTCCAATGAGAGAGTAACGAATTATTGATCGGAGCAATGATACACAAAATCGTATGATCAGTCTTAAGTACTTGTCAGTTCTCAAAAGTTACCATTCACAACTCTCTTCGGGATACAACAGTAACTGTGTCCATGTCTCCTTTTAATAAAAAAATTGTCTGTCTACCTTTCTGATTTATAAGATATTGGCAGTTGCATTTCATGTAAACCCTTCATACTTTCAAATTATTAACTGATTGTTTTCTTTTTTCGCTCTCAGAATTTATACGCCCCTGATCCAGATCCAGAATTAGAAATGATCGAATATGAACGAAGTGAGGAAGAAAATGAATTTCTTGGTTTAACAGATATGAAAACTGAAGGCTATGAAACAACAGATACTTGAATGTCTTTTTTTATGATTAAAATGCCGTCTTGATTATTTTGTGTATTTTTTTTCTAAAAGAACCGGATGATAAATGGTTTCTTTGTCTTTTTTCGATAATGACAACTAAATACTAGGCTTATTTTACTGTTAAGCAAAGATGGATAGTGGCTAGTAGTGGAATCCAGCTTGAAGCGCTTTTCGTCCTATTTAGGACTCGTCAGCTGGATGTACCTGCATCTTAGAGTTGATGTTCACATCCAGCTGAATAGTCCGAAATAGGATGAAACGCACGTCAAACAGGATTCCACTGCTAGCCACTATTCATCTTTGCTTACCATGCTTGTGAATTTAGGCTATATCGAGGCATTACGCACAGTATGCACATATGCTAATTAGAGACTGACCATTTGCAGTCCTAAGCATCAATGGGAAGATTAAAACAAACAATACTAAGTGAATTTATTTTACTGTTGTTTCGATTTCTAAATCAGCTTTCTAAATCAGTGCCAAAATCTCATCAGACACCAACCCGCCAGGTTTTTTGAAACTTTCAAGATAAGGCTGGTGCCTAACACAACCACTTCACTTCTTATAATCAATTTAGATGATGATGGAAGTCTGTCCTTAAGCAACGTACATGCTTTGTTGCTTGATGTGATGAACAGACTACATCATATCAGCCTCTATCTAATAGGATTTAATTGATTTATCAACCTTCCAGTGGAGGTCAATCCGTGAAAAGTTTATCTAGTTACATTGTCACTTGCTAACAACTATGTGCATAAGTAAGTTTTCTTTGAACAGCTGCAACACAGGTTCTTTTTATTTCATAAATCAGAAGAAAACGACAAACATGCAGATTTAGTTAATTTTGTATTAGTTGTTTGAATCTTCCCGTTGATGTTCAGGACTGTAATAAACCAGTTTCGTATTGGCATATGTGTTCATTGCTTTAGGTCACAAACATTATAAGCAGAGATGGATGATGGCTATTGGTGGAATCCAGAACTCGCCCTATTTGAGACTCGTCGAAACCAACTAAAGGATGCAGGCATGTCTATCTGACGAGTCCCAAATAGGACGAAACAAACGTCCTGGATACCAATAAAAAACTGATCAGTTGCAGTCCTAAACGTGAATGGGAAAATTCGAACAACCAATCAAAATGAATTCAACTTCCTAAAGCTTTTGTCGTCATTAACTAATATTTTAAAACTTTATAATGGTATACTAAAATGAATAGTGGCTAGCAGTGGAATTTAGGACGCGCGTTTCGTTTTATTTGGGACTCGTCAGCTGAATGTACCTACATCTCAGAGTTGATGTTCACTCTGGGACTGACCAGTTGCAGTCCTAAACATCAATGAGAAGATTCAAACAAACAACTCTGAGTAAATCCACCCCATTGCAAAAGCAAGTGACTATCAGGACTTAGTAGCTGAATGGATAACGCAATGGTAATTGAAGCGAAATGTATTGCGTTCGAGTCCCGGAGTGAACATCAACTCTGAGATGCAGGTACATCTAGCTGACGAGTCCCAAATAAGACGAAACGCGCGTTCTGGATTCCACTGCTGGCCACTATCCATCTTTGCTCACTATGCTTGTGAAATAAGACTATATCGAGGCAATATGCACAGTATGCACATATGCCAATAAGAGACTGACCATTTGCAGTCCTAAACATTAATGCGAAGATTCAAAAAAGGAATACTAAGTTTATAATGATATCTTATGAGTATAAGGTAAGTTATTCGTAGCTAACCAACAGTGGTACATTAGTTTCTGTTGGGGATGTCAAATCCCCAGAACTTACTTGATAAATGGCTTATTTTTATTTTTAAAATTTGAATTTTGCTGTTTTTGCGCCAAAAGCGCTCTTTTTACCTTCACGTCATAGTTCCCACTTGTAAATTATCTTAAACGCTATTGGTCCATTGTTTCTTTGAGTGTGCTATTTTATAATGATGCCCAAGGACAATTTGTTGCTCTATATATACGTTTCAGTTTTTCCCCGTATGACTTGCTTGTACTCGGCTGATTACGGAATACATATTCCCCTACTTTGCCTTGAACTTCTTTATCTAGTTAGCGGAACCTGGGACAACAAATTAAATTAGCTTATCGCGTCATTGTGTCATTGGCTTTCGTTCGTTACCGAGAAATCGACTTAGTTCAAGCATATCAGTTTTGAATATTAATTATAAATGTAATTAGTAGTATATACTAATAAGCAATCAAATATCACAAAAATTGATGAAGACTTGTATAAATGTATGTTTTTGACAATAATATTTAGGGCATAATTGATTTGAACTTTTACATGATTTATAGTAGGTACTTTTTATTGAACGATAGTTAAAAAGTTAATACAATAAACTGTTCCCACTGTTAAAGTGCATCTAACGGAAAAAAGTTAAATAAGTTTGCTTATACAGATCAAAATTACTGAAAGTGAATGTGTGATGGGATAAGCCCCAAAATGCCCTGGTACGGCCAGGGGTGGGAGGAGTCCGCTCTCTTTCTCTGAATGCTCTCACATGAGCACGCGTATACAGCCATTGCCAAGGAAGTCCTACTCACTGCCTTCTCACGGTAGGAGTGTTGTTTACGAAATTGAGAGGACGAGAATCGAATGTTCGGTGCTTTAACCGAGTTGGTTGACACGAAGGGAATTAAAAAAACCCTGATTTTAAATCAATGATGCACGTAGGCTCCAAGATCCTAAAAGAACCAATGTCGTATGAACTTATTGTTGGTGACCGGCTACTATTAAATTGCATCTGGTAACGTTGGTCTACTGTCTTGTGGATCAGTCCTTAGGTCAAAGCCTCCGGGTGTGGCCCCCTAAGAAAACTACGTGCTTCGGTCTGGGCAGTATCACAGCCCTCACACAAATCAAATGAGAGTTTTGGGGTGCATATATATCTGGTGCCTCATTGTTCCAATATTTATGTGTTTGAATAAATAAATAAATTTTACTTTCTATTCATGTGTTTACTAATGAATTCCGTTGAATATCTATTATGAATATTCTCAAATTATGTTGTAAAGTAAAGCTTCTCATAAATGAGCAATGAGTTGCGTTTAACCAGATTCTCTTATGATAAATAAATATCCTCTTGATCCATTGTAATGAGTTGGCGTTCAGTAGTAACATTGATGGGTCCGGGGATTGCAAATTTCAACCAAATTCTATTTCAATTTGAGCAATCTAATATAATCTCCAATAATCAGATAGAAAGTGTAACTGAATATATAAAACTGCATTTGGTTGTTGAGTGACAAAATATTTATGGAATGAAATCGAACACTTATATATAATGATAACAAAAGTCCATAGTGTTTATGGGAAAGAAGTATATCTTCGTTCGATGATAGTTTAAGTTTCTTTACCGCAATGAGCGATATGATCTGGTGGGTTTTAAAGAAAATGAGCTGAAATACGGTCCTAAATATGACCTAAAGCATCATTAGTATAAGGATTGGATTGGATAATTTCATGAGTCGAATTTAGTTTCAGTGATCATCAGTCATTTGTTTAAGGTCCAATCATTATGAAGCTGAGCTGGTTTATGAAAGTAGTTTAACGGTATAAGATATACGTCACCTCCTGTTTAAAATTCACTTTTTCTATAATATATTTAAGGACTGAAGTGATAATGGGCATTCTGTGTTCGAATGATATAAAGTGATCTGCTAGATTATATCCTGCCTTGATTTTCGAGTATACGTGCATTTGTAACCGGTGGATAATTTATAAACTTACTTACGTACGCCTGTTACTGCCAATGGAGCATAGGTCGCCGACCAGCATTCTCCGACTCAATCTGTCCTGTGCCTTCATTTCTAGTTCAGTTTTGTCATATCTGCCTCCATTTCCCGGCATAATGTGTTTTTTGTCATCCTATCCTCCTTTGACCTTCAGGATTCCATGTGAGTGCTTGCCTTGTGACGCAGTTGGGTGATTTCCTTATTGTGTGTCCTATCCACTTCCAATGCTTCTTTCTCCACTGAAATCTGGTTTGTTCTCTCTCACAGGTGGTTGTTGCTGATAGTGCCTGACCACGTTTACGTTCAAATTTAGATTTTAATGCAGCAATATCAGCATTAAATTTAGATACTTGACTACGTAAATTACTAGCCTCTTCACTTTCTTCATCATATTTAGCTTGTAAATTATCATAATCCATTTGAAGTGATGTAAGTTGAGCTTGAAGATTGAAACGATTCTATAAGATGAATAGAAAAGTATAATGAAAATAATTTTTGGTTCAGTTAGAATTAGATGATATAAAATTCGAACTGATAACTTCATGGTACTGTATCACTTTACCAACAATCATAAACAGATCCATCTGGAAAACAATTGCCATTTTAGTTAACATTTTAGATCTGTACCTACTTAATTAATTACTTACGCCTGTTACTCCCAATGGAGCACAGGTCGCCAACCAGCATTCTCCAATCCATTCTGCCTTGGACCTTCCTTTCTAATTCTATCCAACTTCTGTTCATTCTTCTCATGCCTGTTTCTATTTCCCGACGTAATGTGTTGTCTGGTCTTCTTCTCCTCCTTTGACCTTCAGGACTCCAGGCGAGGGCTTGTCTTGTGACTCAGTTGGGTGACTTCCTCAATGTGTGTCCTATCCACCTCCAACGCTTCTTCCTCATTTCTTACTCCGTTGAAATCTTGTTTGGTCTCTTCCACAATAGATTGTTGCTGATAGTGTCTGGCCAACGGATCCTAAGTATTTTGCGTAGAAAACTGTTAATGATGATGGCTTTCGTAGTTCTTTAGGTTTTCGTCCCATACAGTAGAACTGTCTTGACATTTGTATTGAAAATTCTGATTTTGGTGTAGGTTGACAATCGTTTTGAGTTCCAGATGTTCTTCAGTCATAATTTTCAATGCATTCTGATTAATCAATCATTTAAGTTATTAAATTCATTTAGTATTGTTTGTTTGATTCTTCTCATCGATGCGTTAGGACTGCAACTGATCAGTCTCAAATTGGTATATGTGCATATTGCCTCAATATAACCTAAATTCCCAAGCATTGTGAGCAAAGATGGATAGTGGCCAGCAGTGGAATCCAGAACGCGCGTTTCGTCCTATTTGGGACTCGTCAGCTAGATGTACCTGCATCTCAGAGTTGATGTTCACTCCGGGACTCGAACGCAATACATTTCGCTTCAAACGCCATCGCGTTATCCACTTGTCCACTGAGTTCTGATAGCCACTTGCTTGTGCGATGGGGTGAAGTTTAAATTCATTTATTATTGCTTGTTTGAATCTTCCCATCGATGTGTTAGGACTGCAACTAGTCAGTCTCCAATTGACGAGTCCCAAACAGGACGATACGCGCGTCAAACTGGATTCCACTGCTAGTCACTATCCATCTTTTCTTACCATTTAAATTATTGTTTGTTACTTTATATTTTGTAGTTGAATAAGATTTCTGCGTTGTTTTGGTATTTCCTACCTATGGCTAATAGCAGTACTGTCAAACTAACTAGTTTCAATAAGGATTTTGTAGACCTGTACGTTGTTTTTTTGACTGACATCGCTCGATCAAAGGTTCTTTATCTAGGCAGAATTCGAATGTGAAGCAGGAATCTTACAAATCCAGTTGACATACACTCATTTTATTCATCAGTGAAGCAAACAAAATCGTTGTGAACGTTGAGAGACGAAAACTGTTCTACCACCTGATTGAGAGAGAAAACGAGCCAACTGAAAAGTACTCGGTTTATCCCTGATTCCTGATTTAGATCAACGTGAAAAGATACGTGAATAAATAGATGACTAACACGATCACAACATACGAACAATTAGAAAAATGCCATTATTTCCAAACTGGGTATTGGGGTAGAACAATGGATCACAAAAAGTTACATTTACATTACAATAGCGTCGGAACAGAAAGAGGTGTGTCAGTGAGTCATACATCAAATGAAAGATTATGGTTTATAAAATAAACTAGGGATCGAACTAAATGTTAGTAGTTTACAAACTATGAATGAAATTAAGTAGCTTCCGCTGTTTATCATGGTTTCTTTGTTTCTCTGTTCACATCTTATGCTCTTTTTAAACTCAATTTCGACGTTTTTATAGGTAAGTGCTGAAGTTGTTGAAGAATTCCAAATTACTAGTTAGTCAGTTACTTAGGTATTTCAGAAGATAGCAAAGGGTATCACCTGTGTCTGCCACCATAACTGTTAGTTTTCCTAGTAGATTGGAGCACTGGACCGTTGCTGCTACATTGACGTGGTGGTCAGGCTTGCCTATCGTGATGAACCAATCGAAATATACTGGCTGAATCAATCGTTCCTCAAGGTCCTACCATGCCAGGCAGGTAGGTCGAAGAGTGGTAAGACTAAAGGCAGCAAACTCAAAGTCCGAAGGCGAAGTCGTACTGCCGACTGTACAGAGGTGTGACAGCAGTAAGATGTTTCCTTCAGACAACCAGCATAACAGCGATGCTGCCTTTCCACAAGAAGGGGTGGGTTTAGAAAAGATCGACCCTAAAAATGCACACCTCGCCTTATCCTATGGATATCCGTCTCCGGCGGTAAGGTCTCAACAAGTACAGAGCTAACACAAAAATTACTCACAAAAAGGTGTGTGACCGACCTAAAGCAGTTGTCTCCTGGGCACTACGGTCACGCTCCCAGATCGTTAAGACCAATATTTAACCAACTTCCTTTTCAGGTCACTCAAGAAATACCCTTCCATGGTGTGGGCAACCGGGAAGTGATAACTACTCTCATACCTCTAACAGCACTCAAGACCATTGTAGATTGGAGCAGCTTCTGCTGAACATGCAATATGTTCATCTCTATAGCAACAAAATGTTCTATACACCATCGAAGTCCTTAATAAAGCTAATAGCTATGCTACATGTAAATAGAAATTCTGTTTTCCTACAATATGCCCTATTTTTTGAAAGGTTTAATAACATCTAACCTCACAAACGACATCTTTTCATGGATTACTCGTATTGGAAACATTATTTCACTAGCTATCCACATGCTCAGATATCACAGTTTTACTCAGACCAGAAATTTCAAATCCTTCATCCATACACATACGTTCTTTGCAGAACAATAGTCAGTTATATTGCAATCATAATGTACAATGACGTATAACGATTTTACATATTATGATAAAGATTATGTATAATAAACTATTCACTGAATGTTGACTGTTTTTGTCTCTCCATATTTGGAATAATACGGAAAAATAAACCGGTATTGCTAACAGGTGTAAATGTTTGTCATAGTCTTATCTACATCCATCTTGGGTTTCATTATGTAAGTGTATGATGTAATCATCATGTAGTCAGTGATATGTTTGCGGCACTCGACTCTAGAAACTAGTCTTTTGTGTATTAAATTACCGTATTCGACAAGCTGGTAGCAGTGCGCATCCATGATCCCGCTTCACGAGATTCGAACCCAGGAACTATCAGTCTTGCACTCGAGCGCTCAACTGTTGAGGAGTCCCACAATAGGACGAAACGACTATCCAGTGCTTCCAGGTTTTCCATAGTGGCCTAGCTTCAGTTGACTTATGGTTTCAACTATAAAAATTACTGAAATCTCCACAAAAACCCCTTCTGATAAACTGGTAGTGTATCCTAAAGATACTACACTAGTGCAGTCTTAATCCTTTTATTTATAGCTCAGCTAGCCACCACCCATTTTCGCTTATAATGCTTATGACTTGAGGCAATATCGAGGCAATCCATGCAGTATGCACATATACTATTAAGAGACTGATCAATTGTAGTCCTATACATAGTTAGATACCTTGAATGAAATGGCTCAAAATCGTTTGCCATGGTGCAGGTGCCTCCACTCTTTGTGTTCTGCCAAGTTCTAATCTTCGAATTCTTCATGTCTCTATCTTTTTTTTTCTCTTTCCAAATTTGTTTCGCTGGATTATACTTCTTGAATAACATCTTCAAACCCTAATCTTTAGGATTACTGCTTACACTCTTACTACTTCTACCACTATGGGATTTGAATAGACAACTGCATTTCTGTGTTAATTTGGTGTGGCAACTCGAACTGGTGTACGTACGTACGAAGTTCAGCGCTGTGACTAACTGACACTACAACTAAATAGACTAAATGTTTTTGAACGTCAAAATCAAAAAGCTAACATTAGTTACCTTGTCTCGAAAATTACTTGCTTTTATTTGAAATGATTGTTAACCCTAATTATGTATTTGTGACTTGTACTAATATTTAGCAACTCTGACTTCCGTACTCAGTCAATCAGTCATAACGTAGAACTTCGTACGTACGTACATACGTACAACAGTTCGAGTTGCCATACCACATGAACACAGAGATGTAGTTGTCGTTTCGAATTACATAGTGGTTGACTTTCGTACTATGAACCATACTCTACTTCCTGCCCCATGAATTAAAGTAAAAAAGATTGGTTTGGTAATTGGAACTTCATTTCCGTCAATCTCGACATCATCGATAAAGAACAACAAATTTTGTCATCGATTTAAAATGATTAGAATGTAAGACGTATCTTTTGTTCCGAAAACAAATCATTGAAATCTCTTAAATAGAGTTCATACTTTATAACTGTACACAAATACCAAGCTGTAACTACGGTGTTGTACATTTATTAACAGTAATAACCATTACAGGTTTTCAATTGAGAACTTGATGTCTAATATATTCTCCTTACAATTCTGCTTACAGATGAACATAGATATGAGGGTAAATGATACACTTTTGCTTCTCATTTAATCTGAAATTCATTTAACTAGGTGCTACTTATCTGATTGAAGCCAAAAATCTTGAATGTGCGATTCAGAGTAGATCATTAACCACTTGTTCCACAGTTTGAGAAATTTTGGTAGTTATGAAGGTTTATTTATTTATTTAAACACTTGGATATTGGTGCGACGGGGCACCAGATATATATGCGCCACACATATCTCATTTGATTTGTGTGAGGGCTACGATGCTGCCCAGACTGAAGCAAGTGGTTTTCTTAGGGGGCCACACCCCGAGCCTTTGACCTAAAGGTCTGATCCACAAGGCAGTGGAGCATCGTGAGGAGATGCAGTCCCATGGTAGCCGGTGACCGACAATTGGTTCATACGCAATTTATTCTATCAGGATACTGGAGCTGATGTTCACCATTGGTTTGGAGTCAGGGTTACAAACAGTAAAAGCCAAATCATCTCTATCTGAAACTTTATATCACCTCTCAATTTCGTCATTTAGATCAACGATGAAATCATATTTCATATAGCGATATGGTAACAAATTAGATTATCAAAAGTGATGCAATTCAACTTAATCCTGTTATGAGAATCCAAATACAATAAATTTCCTCCCAAAATCTTGATCCTAATTGCTATTCATTAAGAAATCATCTTACTGATAATACTATCGTCCCACTATTTTATACAATAACAACTTCTTAAAAAAATATACGTAATAAGCCTAAAAGTCATAGAAACACCATGAGGTGACTTGTAATGTATGCCTAGTTTAATTATATAATTTGAAGGATACTTCAAAAAGGATATGGTTCATGAACTGCATGATACTGCAAGGATCCTGTGACAGTAAAGGAACTCAATAGATTTCTTAGATTTTCTGTTAAGCTTGGTATAGAGAATACCAGGATGAATTTTCTGAAAAGCATTACTCATCTATTAAATTTATAAACTAAACTGACAGTCATTTTACAGTTGAATATTATTGAGTCAATTGATGCTAGACAACCACGGAAAACCTGGAAGCACTGGACGGCTATTTCGTCCTATTGTGGGACTTCTCAGCAAGTCTGTTGTGAGATAGTAACTCACTGAAGACAATGGTGGATGTATCGCTAAATTTCGTGGATCGTTTGAAGTAAGGCATTAACACCGTTGTATGCTGACCGGCTTGGTGGTCTAGAGGTTAGGCGCTGGCGCTCGAAATTGATAGGTCCTGGGTTCGAGTCTCGTGAGATGGGATCGTTCATACGCACTGTTGAGGAGTCCCACAATAGGACGAGGTGGCCGTCTAGTTCGTCCAGGTTTTCCACGGTGGTCTAGCTTCAATTGATTCATGATCTCAACTGTTAAAATTACACTGATAGTGTCGAATATTGTTGTTATACATATTATGATCTCATTTAGTTTTATTTACAGAAATATTTCAGACATGAGAAACGAATATCTTTCATTTATGATTTACATAGTTACACTTTAAATACCAATAAAATTTGTCATTATTTTCTCAAATGGATATGGTTTGTTTCTTTATGGTTTAAAGATATTTAAGATAATAGAGATTTATGAGTTGAATTCAGGAGTTAATCTAAACTAGACCACAAACCTTCGGGTTCGCGCGCTGACGCTAAACCTCTTGACCACTAGGCCAGCATCCAACGGTGTTAATGTCTAACTTCAACCAGTCCACGAAATTGAGCGACCGTTCACCATTGTCTTTAGTGAGTTGTTATCTCACAACAGACGCAGTTGAACTCCACTGGTCAATACTTCTCACCAGAACTCCAGGAAATACCTTTTAAAACCAGTCACTAATCAGCATATTTTGATTAATATCAGAAGAGGGTTTTATGGAGATTTTAGTAATTTTATCGTTGAAATCATGAGTCAATTGAAGCTAGACCACCATGGAAAACCTGGGAGCACTGGATGGCGGTTTTGTCCTAGTTTGGGACTTCTCAGCAGTATGCATCTGCGATCCCGCCTCGTGAGATTCGAACTTAACAGTCTCGAACGCTTAACTTCTACACCACTGAGATGACCGTCGTTCAACGGTGTTAATGTTTAACTTTAACCAATCCACGAAATTGCTCCACCATCTACCATTGTCTTCAGTGAGTTACTATTTAAAAACAGACCTTATCGAACACCACTGGTCACGGCTTCTAACTAGAAATTCAGGAAATACAGATAGGTCCAGGGTTCGAATCTTGCGAGGCGGGATAAGGGACATATACTGCAGAGGAGTTCAATACTAGAACAAGACAGCCGTCTAATGCTTCCAAGTTTTTCATGATAGTCTAGCTTACATCGACTCATGAATTCAAAAATTAAAATCACTATTATATCTATTAATAACTCCACCTGTAGCTCCTCCGGGGCTACTGCCGATCCCAAGCCCGTATAAAGGAGTTGAACATGGTGTTGATGAATCCATCTCGTAGAAAAATAACTCGCTAAAAAAACACTAACCAGTATCTACTAAAACCATCAGAGACTTGTTATATCCCGTTGAGAATTATGAATAGTAACTTTTGTGAACTATTTATAGGTCAATATGATATGCATATTTCGTAGTGTATAATTGTTAACTAACTAAACTATTCATATTCGTGTCCCTTTTATTATAAGCTTTATCTTGACCCAAAGACTATTACTGTACGATTTACCAATCTTGAATTATCCCGAGTCTATTAATTACTGTTCCCCCTCATTCACAGCCACATTTGGCTGAATCTTGTACACATGTTGTTTTTCTATTTTATGGTACGATGTAGTCTGTTTGATTGGTATATAAACCCAGTATGTTTTTAGATAATAATTCATATTACAGAGGTTGTTATTGATGTTTTGGACTTAACTGGCTGGGCTAGGCAGAAGTAGGACCGACAAGTACTCTAGATTGCTCATACGGTTTCTGTGTGTCATTTAATCCAATTGATAATTCACTGTTCTCTAATTGGTGATCTTATTACGTTGAAAATGATCACGGCATCCAGGCAAGTACAAAGTATAACAGATATACATGAAAAATTAATCTCATATGTGAATTCTGAATTGTATGTAAAAATTGGTAGGTTTACTATCAAGCATCAACTTAACTGGCAATTAGTGAATTGAAATCATGTGCTATAGATATGACTCTATGATACATTCATTTCATTAATCCATCTTACTTTGAATTACTCTTTTATGATCATGCATTCATAGTGACTTTATGCAAGTCCTCCTTACCACCTTCACAGGAGGATAGTGTTTCTACAAAATTAAGCTGTTTGCAAATGTCTGGTATTAGGTATGATACGTTTTACTAGGGTTGCGTACATATTCCAGGATTCTGATGAGTATATTTTGACCACCAGCTACCATGATTATATGTCTTCTAATGTTTCTTCATTGTCTTGTGAATTAAGCTTTTAGGCTAAAGACTTAAGAATCTGTAGTATACAGTAGATTACCTACTTCAATTTTGGCATCGGGGTGGCAGTCTGTTTGGTATATAAACCCAGTATGTTTGAAATACAATGATTCATATTGCAGAGGTTGTTATTAGTGTTCTGGACTTAACTGGTTGGGCTAGGCAGATAGCAGCACTGATAAGTACTCAAGACTGCTCATACGGTTTCCATGTGTCATTAATCCGATCAATAAAATCACTGCTCTCTCATTGGCAGGTATCAACACGTTCAAATATATCAAACACGTACGCACTCAATCCATATCTATATATCAGTGGCCGACGGGGAAACACTACAATCATCAAGATTTATCAAAACTAAGTGTTCAATATCACAAGGGTTTTTTTGTGGAGATTAAGGGGTCTGGCTCAAGACTGTTAGTTTCTGGGTTTGAATCTCACGAGTGCGAGAATGTGGATGAGCACTGCCACTGAAGAGTTCCATAATAGGATGAAACGGCCGTTCAATGCTTTCAGGTTTTCCACGGTGGTCTAGCTTCAATTGACTCATAATCTTTTACTATAAGTGTTCAATATTCAATTTACAATAATTTTTTTTCTTTACCTTTATCTAATTTGTTTTAATGAACTAAACTATAAACATGAAAAGTAGTGTATTATTTCTAGTATTTTATAAACTAGTATTCTTTTCCTTTCTTTTCTTTTTTCCTCTTTTTTCTCTTCTCTCTTTTTCTTTTCTTCTTCTTCTTCTTCTTCCTTTCTCTTCTTCTTTTCTCTCTTTTTCTTTTCTCTCTTTTTCTTTTCTTTTAACTTTGTATTTTTTTGTTCTAATTTTAATCTTTTTGATATTTGTTTTAATTGATATAAATTAGGCATTAAAAAACAGATGTAGCATTTAACCTTATTCGATATATGTGTATATGTGTGTGTTGTTATTATAAGTAAAAAGAGAAAGTAAAGTTCATTTAAAATGAAAATCAAAATTTGTTTTCATGATAAACAATGATAGATGGTGGTTAGAAGTGGAATCTAATTGAACGTATGTTTCATCCTATTTGGGATTTGTCAGATGGATGTACACTTGCATCACAGAGTTAGTGTGCACTCTGGGACTCGAACTCGGTACCTTTTGCTTCAAACGCCATCGCGTTATTCACTCAGCCACTGAGTCTTGATAGTCACTTGCTTGTGCGATGGGGTGAAGTTTAGTTTCATTTAGTGTTGTTTACGTGTATCTTTCCATTATTTTTTAGGACTGCAATTGATCAGTTTCTTGTTGGGCTCAGTAGCTAAGTGGAAAACACAATGGTATTTGAAGTGAACGGTATTGAGTTCGAGTCACAGAGTGAACATCAATTCTGAGATGCAGGTGTACATCCATCTGACGAGTCCCAAATAGGACGAAGTGCGCGTCAACATGGATTCTGTTGCTAGCCACTATCCATCATTGCATATAAACCTTGTGACTTAATGTAGTATCTAGACAATACACACAGTATGAACATATGCCAATAAGAGACTAATCAGTTGCAGTCCTAAACATAAATGAGAAGATTCAAACAAACAATAGTAAGTGAATTTAAACTGTATCCCATTCCACAAGCATGTGGCCATCAGGACTCAGTAACTAAGTGGATAACGTGATGGTGTATGAAGCGAGTGGTACTGGGTTCGAGTCCCAGATTGAATATCAACTCTAAGATGTTGGTACATCCAACTGGCGAGTCCCAAATATGGTGAAACACGTGTTAAACTGGATTCCACTGCTAGTTACTATCCATCTTCACTTATAAAGCTTGTGATTCCAGGCAATATCGAGGCAGTCCTCACAGTATGCACATATGGCCAATAAGAGACTGATCGATTGCAGTCCAAAATAACAACGTGAAGATACAAGTAAACAACATCAAGTTAATTCAAAAATTTTCATCTTTTTTTAATGATTACTACTATTAGTAGTTTTTTTAATTATTATAATTATTAAAATTTAGATTAATGAGAGTGTAATGGTTGAGGATAATATTCATATCCAAAAAGTATATTGATACCGAATGATACTTGATAGAGAAACTCTGGAAAATGTTGAATCTTTCATGTAATTGGGAAGCATCTTCGATGAACTAGGAGGATCTGATGGAGACGTAATGACAAGAATTGACAAAACAAGGACAGCATTCCTACTATTAAAGAATATATGAAACTCTAAACAGTTGTCTCCAAGTCAACATCAAAGCCACAATCTTCAATACGAACGTCAAGACAATCCTATTGTACAGAGCTGAAACATGGAGAATTATCAAAACCATCGTCGAGAAGGTATAAGTATTTATAAACAATTGTTTATCCGAGATACTGAATCTCCGTTGACCGGATACCATTAGCAACAACTTACTGTGGGAGAGAACAAACCAACTTCCATCTGAGGAGGAAATTCTAGAAAGGTGTTGTACGTGGATATGAGATACATTGAGGAAATCATTAAACTGCATAACGAGGAAAGCCCTAACTTGGAATCTTGAAGGAGAACGGAAAAGAGGAAGGTCGAAAAACACATTGCTTCTGAAATTGGAAGCAGACATGAAAAGAATGAATAGCAACTTCAAAGAATTGCTCATGACAGGGTTTGATGGAGAGTACTGTTGCATGGCCTATATTTATATACAATGAGGACAACAACAAGTGAAGAACCAAGGCAACGAGAAATGAAAAAAGATTCACAAAAGCACGAATAAACCAGTTTTTGATATGTTAATGTAGTGAACGAGAACACAAGTGGGGACAACCAAATGTGTTTGAACACAAAATTACGGAACAACTTAGTCAAATCTGAGAACCATACAGTAAATAAGCAAAGATGGATAGTGGCTAGCACTAAAATCCAGGACGCGCGTTTCATCATATTTGGTGTACTTTAATATCAGAGTTGGTGTTCACTCTGGGACTCGAGTCCAGTATTTTTCGCTTCAAACGCCATTCAAGTAGGACGAAACACACGTCCTGGATTCTACAGTGCTTGTGAATTAAGACAATACGCACAGTATACACAGATGTCAATAAAAGACTGATCAATTGCAGTTCTAAACATCAATGGGAAGATTCAGATAAACAATACTAAATGAATTCATACAGTAAATACTTCATTTACAAACTGTCAATCAATTGTCTCAGATCTGATTGTTCTTTTCGTAAGTATCTGTCAATCGTTTCAAACTTGATTGTTCATTCGTTTCCATACCAATCATTCTCTATTCTCTTTCTCTTTCTTTTATCTTTTTAACCTGCTGCCAGATATTTTACTTTCGTAGTTGAAATCATGAGTCAATTGAAGCTAGACCACCATCGACAACCTGGAAGCACTGGACTTCCGTCTCGTCATATAATGTGATTCCTCAACAATGCGCATCTACGTACCCGCACTCGCGAGATTCCAACCCAGGTGCTATCAGTCTCACGTGCGAGCGATTAACTACTAGCCACTGAGCCGTCATCTATGGTGTTAATGTCTAACTTCAACCAATCCACGAAGTTGATCAACCGTTCACCAGTTGTCTTCAGTGAGTTGTTATCTCACAACAGACATGGTGGAACTCCGGTGGTCACTGCTTATCACTAGAACTTCAGGACATACTTCTTGAAGGCATTCACTAGTGAGCATATTATTCTAATCAGAAAGGGCTTTGTGGAGATTTCAGTATTTTCATAGTTGAAATCATGGTAGGTCCTGAGTTCGAATCTTGTGAGGCTGGATCGTGGACGAGCACTACTGAGGAGTTTCACAATAGGATGAAACGGCCGTCCAGTTCTTCCAGGTTTTCCTCGATGTCTATCTTCAATTGACTCATGATTTCAACTATGAATAAATACTGAAATCTCCACAAAACCCCATTCTGATTTTATTTTCGATTGATGATACATACTACTTATATCTATTTACATCAGTAGCGCACACCACATTCATTTTTTTAAATACTTGTATAATAAAGCCAAATTAGGATAAAACATTCCATTGTAATTTTACCGGTTAACTTTCTGTCACCTAATTTTACCTTTTCAATTATTTTTATTATTAGAAGTGCAAATGATGTTCCTTTTTTTTGGTTATATTAAGGCACACAATACATATAGATCAGTGGGTGGATTTAGGTAGATCGATTCATCCTCAAATATTTTCAATAATTGATTTCGGGTTGTTGTTTTTTTTCATTTTGTGTTACACACATAATTTTGATTGGTTTAAACAATAGCGCATAGGGGGATTTTATACATTTCAGGTAATATCAACGCAGTCTGCATAGGATACATACATGGCAACAAGAGATTGATCCATTGCAAGGCTTAGCAACAATGGGAAGATACATGTATACAATACTAAGTGAAGTGATATCTATATTGCTTCCAAAACAATGAAGTTCTAATTCAATTTCATCATAAGATAAATTAAAGTACACTTACATGTTAAGGTTAGTTATGGGTGTGTGTGTGTGTGCATATGTGTATATGGGTGTGCAAGATGATTATATATCCACACTATTACACCTAGTATATAGATATATGTCTACCCTACTACATGTATGTGTAAGTTGACCGACTACTGCACTAATTCCCATTCTTCCACCTCCATATATATATATTCACTTTTTCTTAATATTATAACAGAAAGGAGCATACACAAAAAAGTCTTTCACTAATGTAAGTTAATCATTTGCCCATTTTATATTAAATCTTTATTATAATCAATCTTATTAAGTACTATCATCCTTATTGATTGAGTACATAAGTTTCTGTTTCTTACTTCTTTGTCGATCCTGACGACGAATATTTTGAATGATCGCCAGTTAGAAGTTAGCAGCCCAGAGTCAATCGACATCTGAATAATGTATATTATTTTCATTGTATATTGCCTGCCTGAAACCACGATATCTCTGATTAGGCCTTTTTGTAACCTTTACAGTTAAAGGTTATACTTTTTTCAGGAATGCATCTGAATAGACCGTGCGACTAATAAGCATAATGATGTTTTAAAACAAGCATAAAGAGATAACTTGTTGAAATATCTAAATGACAGGAACAGGTAGCCCAGATATTCAAACAGGCCGCAATCGTTACTTATAAACTTAGTTTAAATTTAGAATATTTTATATAATTCTTACCATTATTATCATTATTACTATTGTCATTTAGTGTTTTTAGTTGCAAAGTTAATCTTTTAATTCATTATATATATAAAGAAACTAATAGGCTCTGGGTTCGAATCTCGTAAGACAAGATTGTAGATGCGCACTGTTGAGGAGTCGTACACAATAGGACGAAACAGCCGTCTATTGTTTCCAGATTTTTTATGGTGGTCTAGCTTCAATTGACTCATGGTATTCAACTATCTAGCAGACACGATGCACTGCCTCACCGAACGACTCCCCGACGTGGGGCTCAAACCCACGACCCTGAGATTAAGAGTTTAATACTTTACCGACTGAGCTAGCCGGGCTTGATTTCAACTATATAAAGAGTTAATCCATTCTTTCTTTATTCTTTTCTAAATATGATTCCTTCAATTTATTATTTTAGATTAAAAAGAAAAATTTAAAAAAAAGAGAAAAATGATGAATCATGATACAGAATCTCATGTGAAAATATCAAGAACTATTTATCGAGGAGTATCACCAAGTACAACAAGACTTGAGGTAATTTATATCATATTGATTTATTATTTATTTGAATACATCAATATTGGTACAAAGGGGGGGGGGTACCAGATACATATGTGCCACACAAATCTCACTTGATTTATGTGAGGGCTATGATACTATCCAGGTGCCCAAACCGAAACAAATGATTTTCTATGAGGAGGGCCACACCAGGACCCTTCGACCTAGAGGTCTGATCCATAAGGCAGTGTAGCATCGTGAGGAGATGAAATCCCATGGTAGCCGGTGATCAACGATTGATTCATACTCCATTTGTTCTCTCAGGATAGTGGAGCCTATGTGCACCATTTGTTTGGAATCAGGGTTTTCCAACTCCCCTAAGTGGACGCACCGTGTCCACCAACCCGGTTAAATCGACGGACATTCTCTTTTCGTCCTCTCAATTTCGTGAACAACAGTAATGTCATGAGGAGGTAGTGAGTAGAACTTCCCTAGCACAGGCTGTATACGCGTGGCCGTGTGAGAGCATTTCGAGAGAAGGAGAGCCCTCCTCACTCTCGGCCGTACCAGGGCATTACACTGGTTATTTCTTTTATTATTTCATCTAACTCTTTTTTATATTATGAATTCTTCAATATGAACAATAATTGAAAAATTGTATGATTATTATCATGAAATGGGGGGGTTGTTGTGATTATAGTAATTTAATAATTGAATTCATGAGTCGATTCAAGCTAAACTACCGGTTCAGTAGCCTATAAGGTCATACATTCTGATAAAGTTTTGTCCTCTGAGTTGAATGATGTGGTTGTGGAGCTTTCATCGTCCTTCTGAATGACATACATTCTCTCTCGAGACTGAAGTTCGTAGGTTTGAATCTTGGGAGCAGGAATATGGGCGCTTCTAAGTTTTCCATGGTGGTCTAGCTTCAACTGAGTCATTGTTTCAACTATTAACTTGTGTTGTTATTATTATTTAAATGGAGCAGTTTTCTAATTTATTGTATTATTTTCATTGTTCTAGAGTCGAGTACGTGAATTAGAAGATCTTTTGGATTTAGAACGTGATGCGAGAGTTCGAGTAAGTTTGTACAGATTGTTATTGTCGTTTTTATATAGTTCATTATAAGTCACTTAATTGTAACTAATGTTCTTCAAACCTGTAGGTAACTATCATCATTACTATTATAAATTCTACGAGCTTACTTACTTACTTACACCTGTTACCTCTCGTGGAGGAGCATAGGTCGCACACCAGCATTCTCCTTTCAACGCTGTCCAGTTACTATTCATCTTTTTCATATCTGCTTTTATTTCCTAATTCTATGAGCATCAATGAACAATTAATAAATTGTCTAGACTAGGATCTTGATAACAAACTGTCCATGGGTTCAACATGTTAGATAGCTGATAGTTCTGATACATAAAACAAAACTATCAAGAAACTTGATGACAACAGATCTTATTTGAATAGTCTTCATAAGTCTATGCTAATGCGAATTCCTACAGTACTGAGGTTAGAACTTTTAATGATATCATCTAAGGAAAACAGTTAAAATTTATGATATCCTCCAGTAGATTAGTTCGTAATAAACAAATGGTTGTCGATGACCACATAATAATCACGATGAAGGAAAGAATAATTGAAGGTGTTCAAGATGAATTGTTAATAGTTGAATTCATAAGTCGATTTAAGGTCGACCACTGTGAAGGATCCAGTAGCACTGGACGGTCGTTTCATCCTAGTGTGAGATTCCTCAACAGTGGTCATCCATGATCCTACCCACGGAATTCGAACACAGAACCTATTGGTCTCGAGTGAAAACGATTAACTTGTAGACCAATTAGCAGGCATCCAGTGATGTTAATGTCTAACTTCAACTAATTGACGAAATAACGTGACCATTTTCCATTGTCTAAGGTAGAAATTTGTCTCTACTTGACATGGTTTGGACTCCACTAGTCAAGGCTTCTCATTAGAATTCCGAGAATTTCTTCACGGAATTAATCACTAGTGAGCACCTGGTAATGAGTTATGAAAGTTTAAAAATCTGTCCACTTTGATAGTGATCTGATCCTCATATCTCATGCAAAGGGGTTTACAAAATCACTTTATAACGTGTTAGAGTATGTTTTAATCTTAAAACGACTAATACTGAACCATAAATTAGATTGTAAAACACTTAATGAATGTAGTATTTTGTAAAGTTTCCAGATCACTTCTCACTAACAGGATCCTACCATTTATCTTCAAAAATGCTCAAACTATTAATAGACTCAACGCAAAAGTTTAATATATGATAAATTATCTGGATGAGATTTCACTGTCAGTCACTGTTATTAAACACTAGTAAAGATTTATTCAGTTTTCTAGTAGGTCTATGGTGTGCTACTGATGTTGACAGATATAAGTAGTATGTATCCGCAATCGAAAAAGAAATATCTGGTGGTAGGAGATTAGGAAGATCGAAGAAAATGAGAACACAGATTGTTTGATATGGAAATGAAGGAATAATCAAGTCTGAGACAACTGATGGATATTTTGCAAATGATGTATTCACCGTATGGTTCTTAGATTATACTAGGTGATTGAAAATAAGTAGTGTGTTTTTGATAACTCACTAATAATCGGGTCTTATATGATTTCTTAGTGTTGATGTACAAACAATAAAGTGTGAAAAAAGTGATAACACAAAGGATGGCTCCAACTTTTAATGATTTTCAGGAGTGTTTTAAATAATTGTCAGTCAGGAACAATGTTGAACTTCGTACGTACGTACATCAGTTCGAGTTGCCATACCACAGTAGCACAGAGATGCAGTTGTCGATTCAAATCTTATAGTGGTAGAAGTAGTAAGAGTATAAACAGTAATCGGAAACATTAGGATTTAAAGATGTTAATCAAGGAGTATAATCCAATGAAATCAATTTGGGAAGATAAAAAAGATAGAGACATGAAGAATTCGAAGATTAGAATTCGGCAGAACACAAAGAAGGAAAGATTCACCTTCGCCATTGCAAACAATTTTGAGTCATGTCATTCAATGTCTCTAACAATCGATTGAAAGAACTAACATTGATGTACGCTAAATTTTATGAGCGCTTACTTGACTTTAATTCATGTATTCATTAGAAGGAATACAGATTTTAACTGGTTTCAAAAAGATTAAATGCTCATGAATCACTGTATATCATGAGAATATTGCTGGTTAGCGTTTTTTTAGCGAGTTAGCTTTTCTACGGGATGGGGTCGCTAACCCCATGCCCAACCCTCCTCCTTTACCCGGGCTTGGGACCGGCAGTAACTCTAGAAGAGCTACAGGCGGAGTTATGAGAATATTAATGGCTTTCATTTGGATAATGAATAAAACAGAACGATAGTCTTCTGTTGACATACGTTTTATACTAGTGAATTAAAGATCCGTTTTTGTAGTGAACGAGAATACAAATGAGGACAACCCAATGTATTTGAATACAAAATTACATAACATCTTAGTGAAATCTGAGAACCATACAAATATATACTTCATTTGCAAAATGGCAATCAATTGTATCAAATTTCACTGTTCTCTTGTTTCCATACCAATCATTCACTGTTCTCATTCTCTTTTCTTTGATTTTCTTAACCTTCTATAGTCAGGTATTTCACTTTTCATTGATGACACATACTACTTATATCTGTGAACATCAGTAGCACATACCACAACTTTAGCAACTGCGGTATGAAAATGATATGATCCATATACAGTTCAAAAGTTCTAGAACTGTGTTTATCTGGACTTGGCTTTAAATAGCCAATATAGTAAAATGGTACTTCTTTTTCGGCTTAAAATTCAAGTTATTGAAACACATTTTAAGTGAGACTATAATTTATGGGGGACCTTCGAGCGGCGCTGAAGTGACCTGGGGTTCAATGAGGTTTATGAAGCAGTGTGAAGAATATGGATTATGATTTACAATTGATGGCAAGGGTTAGGATTTAGATTTATGGTTTTCATCACCAATTAACATCAGCTAAAATGCCGAAACTCTATCTAGCCAAATGGATTGAATGAATTTCCCGCCAAAATCCAAGACTTGGTATCCTAAATCTGATTGGTTCATTCATAAAATAGAGTTTTGCCAGAATTTTATTACCAAACTACTTATCATCATTATCATTGATAACTCTTGAGATAACAAGAATTTTATGAGGATGATTTTCTCCACTTCGAAACTAATACCGACCAATCAATTTTCGGCATTCATTGTTCCTCAAATACTTACTTACTTACGCCTGTTACTCCCGATGGAGCATAGGCCGCCGACTAGAATTTTTGTGGTTAGCGTTTTTTTAGCGAGTTAGTTTTCTACGGGATGGGATCGCTAACCCCATGCTCAACCCTCCTCCTTTACCCGGGCTTGGGACCGGCAGTAACCCCCGGAGGAGCTACAGGCGGAGTTCCTCAAATAACAATGATAAATTCTGAATAACTATGGATGAAAGCCTTTATGTGCAATCTCATTTCTCTACAATTTCCTGAATTGTAATTTAATCCTATTGTAACACATCGCTATATCAATTTATCAACTAACACTCGAGTTTGCGCGCAAAATCGAAGGTCTTGTGTTTTAATCCCATATGCGGAATAGTGGATGGACACTTTTGAGAAGTCACATCCTAGAATGAAACGACCGTCTAATGCTTCCAAGTATTCAATGATAATCTTACATTGATCGATTCATGATCTTAATCAAAACTCGACAATCTTCGATACCCTGTTACTGATAATAGTTGATATGTTGAACTTATCAACTATTCATTGCTGGTACTTCCATGTCAATATTGCAGTTGTTTGTCCTTGTGAAATATATAAAGAAACTGACGAATAAATGAATGTATGCTACATTTAAGAATAATAACCCATTATAAGGTTCATTGATGAGTTCAGTGTAAAATGAAGTATTTCTTTTGAAAAGTGTATTAACTATTCATAAAGTATTACTGTACACACTGTACATGACTGTACATTATTTATTTATTTATTTAAACACATAAATATTGGTACAAAGGGGCCTCAGATATACATGCGCCGCACAAATCTCATTTGATTTGTGGGAGGGTTGTGATACTGCCCGGGTGCCCGAACTGAAGCAGGCGGTTTTCTAAGGGAGCCACACCCGGAGCTTTTGACAGAAAGATCTGATCCACAAGGCAGTGGAGCTTGGTGAAGAGATGTAGTCCCATGGTAGCCAATGACCAACGATCGATTCATACTCCATTTGTTCCTTCAGGATAGTGGAGCCTATGTTCACCACTGGTTTAGAATCAGTGTGTTCGAACTCCCCTATGTGAACTTTCGGTGTCCACCAACCCAGTTAGAGTGCCGGACATTCGCTTTTCGTCCTCTCAATTTTTTAAACAATAGTATTGCCACAAGAAGGCAGTGAGTAGGACTTCCGTATCACAGGCTATATCTGCGTAGCCATGTGAGAGTATTTCGAAAGGGAGAGAGGACTCTCCTCACTCTCGGCCGTACCAGGGCATTTGGGGATTGTACATACTTCTAATGAGTTTCAGTATTGATTAATATATTTATATCTTTCACTAGAAAAGTAGATTTTCTCCAGACTTTCTATACTTTGATGACTTTTGTTTTAAAACTGTATTTAACCTTTTATAATTTTAAAGGCTGAACGACATGCTGCTGATTTAGGTTTTCAAGTTGATGCATTATCAGAACGTTTAGATGAAGCTGGAGGTTCTACAACTCAAACTGTAAGTTATTGATTTTCGTGTTTTACCTTTACTCATTAAAATATATAATGAGCTTTAGTTTTATTGAATTGCTCGAGTTCGTTATTAATAAGCGATGACAGGCTGTGTTTTTTCCCTAACTGATTCTGTGGTGTGAGTTACTTATATCCACATAAGTAGTATATGATGATGGTACGACAGTAAAGGTATTTTGGCAGAAGATCGATAAGGAAAGAACGGAATCGAAACGTAGTTGGTATAAAAATACATGAACAATAATCATCGGAGACTAGGGACTGATATTTGCAGAAGGAATGGTCAAGTTTGAGACAATTGATTGATAGTTCGCAAATTAACTGTTTACTATATGGTTGTCAGATTTTACTGAGATACAATACCATTAGTTAATCACTGTTGTATGTATTTTCAACTGAGTTTCATCTTTATTCTAGCCGTTAAGTCACTTCGTTCATTTCGGAAATCACTAAAGAAATCAGGATGCGAGCTCAGTGGTTCTAGAGGTTAAGCGCTCACGCGTGAGATCATGGGTTCAAATCTCGTTAGGCGGGATCATGGATGGGCACTGTTGAGGAGTCCCACAATAGGACGAAACATCTGTCCAGTGCTTCCAGGTTTTCCATGATGGTCTAGCTTCAAAGGACTCATGATTTCACACAAACCTGTATGATAATAATAATAATAATAATAATAATAATAATAATAATAGACAAATGAGATCCTACCAAAACTGAGTTTAATAGCTTCTCAGTTTACTTTCCCATACCTTTTGATGATATTAATCCAACAGACTACTGATTTGCAGAAGTTCCTCTTAGCTGTAGTTCATTACTATACAGTAACATTGATGTACATAATGATATCTCTTGTATAAAGCTGACAACATGCACCAGTTTATTAATAAAGCACTTTACACTTAGGTTATCAAGTAGGCTATAAAGAAAATTACATAACAGTTTGTTTTGATAGATATTTCATTGGATTGATACATTATTCTACTGTCATTGAAGAACTTGTTTCCCGGTTTACCTAAATGATCTAAACTACTTTAAGTCATATTAACCGTTTCTGGGCTTATTTTTTCTGGTTAACGTTTCTTTTTAGCGAGTTAGTTTCCTAAGAGATAGGGATACTGACCCCATGCCCAACCCTCCTCTTTTAACCGGGCTTAGGACCGGCAGTAACACTAGAAGAGCTAGAGGTGGAGTTATGAAAATGAATAAACAAGCTTATATTAAATATTATAACTGAATATAATAAGAAGAGGGTTTGTGGAGATTTTAGTAATTTTATATAGTTGAAATCATGAGTCAATTGAAACTAGACCACCATGGAAAACCTGGAAGCACTGGAAGACCGTTTCGTCCTATTGTGGGACTTCTCAACAGTCCGCATTTACGATCCCGCTTCGCGAGAGAAGCAGTGACCAGTGGAGTTCAACCACGTCTGTTGTGAGGTAGTAACTCACTGAAGGCAATGGTGAACAGTGGCTTAATTTCGTGGATTAGTTGAATTAAGACATTAACACCATTGGATGCCGGCTATCTCAGTGATCTAATGGTTAAGCGGTCGCGTGTGAGACTGATAGATCTTGTGTTCCAATCTCGTGGGGCAGGATCATGGATGAGCACTACTGAGAAGTCCCACAAAACAGTCGTCCAGTGCTTCTAGATTTTCTATAGTGGTCTAGCTTCATGATTTCCCCTATGAATATAATAAAGTTTATTTCCTTAGTAAAATTAATGTCAAATTTTGGCATTCCATATTTCACTTAGCAACAACAATAACAATAACAAAAAAAAAAGAAATCTATAATATTTATTAGTTTACCTATTTTTCATGAACAATTACATGATTGGGTTAACCATAAATGAAGTGCGGTCATACTTCAATCATTCCAAGGTTATTTCTATGATAGTCATATAATAAGAAAACTATTTTACTTTCATAGATCTTTATTAGTATAATATTGCCATACTACTGTTTAAGCCCAGGTTCAAGTACAGATACAGGGAAAAAGTAGTGATATTCGAAACCTTGCTTACTTTCACTTTATAAATGACCATATATGGCAATTTTTTAAAGATATAACCTTAGTTACAAGTATCATACACACTACATAGCAAAGGAATGTGCTAATGTTAGAAATAGTATAAATATGTACACACTTCTTGCATGTACACACACACACTCTCTCTCTCTCTCTCTCTCTCTCACACACACACACACACAAAGGCACCAAAGTTATTAATAATAAAAGACAGAAATATAATGTGTGCTATTTGTGCTGGAATTGGAAAAGTAAGTTTTCCCAACCTAATGCATGTCTATCCTTCTTCTCTTCCTATGTTTAATTACCTGTTAACTAACAAAAAATTTGTTTTCAATTAAATGGATAGAACAATGTATTTATACCCTAACCTTTCCATTTGGAAGAAAAATATGTGTGTAGATTGGAATGACAATCGATAAATTAAAAAAGTCCCATCCACTTTTTTTCAACCATATATAGGACTTAGTAGTTAAGTGGATAACGTGATGGCGTTTGAAACGAACAGTTTTGGGTTCGAATCCCAGAGTGAACATCAACTGAGAGATGTAGATACATCCAGCTGACGAGTCTCAAATAGAACGAAACACGCATCAAACTGGAAACCACTATCCATCATTGCTTATAAAACTTGTGACTTAAGGCAATATCGAGGCAGTCAGCATAAGATGCATATATGCCAAGTGACTGATCAATTGCAATCCTAAATAACAATTTGAAGATACAAGTAAACAACACCAAATGCTTATGGGTTTAAATTATCAAAGTAATGTAGATTTGATGGCGTTTAAGTGTTGTTGAAAACAAATGAAAGGAACCTATAAATTCACTTCGTATTGTTTACTTGAATCTTCCCATTGATGATTAATACTGTAATTTAACAGTCTCTTATTCGCAAATGTGTATACTGTGTGGATTGCCTCGATATTGCCTTAAGTCATAGCATTATAAGCAAAGATGGTTAGTGGCTAGCAGTGGAACCTAGAATGTGTGTTTCGCTCTATTTGAAACTCGTCAGATGGATGTACCTCCACTCCACAGTTCATATTCACTCCGGGACTCGAACCCAATACCGTTCTCTTCAAATGCCATCGTGTTACCCACAACTTACCACTAGGTTATCAATCCATTCATTATAGACATAAGAAATTTGTAATCATAACTGTTGAGTTCATTATTAAAATACTATATAAATGATCTCAGTCGGTTTGCTACTATTATTATCCCAATCCATAGTAAAAACAATATCCAGTTTCAATACACTTTGTGTTGTTTACTTGTATCTTTCTATTGTTATTTTGGATTGCAATTGATCAGCTTCTTGTTTGCATATGTGCATCCTGTGCGGACTGCCAGGTGACGAGTCCCGGATAGGACGAAACGCACCTCTTGGGTTCCACTGCTAGCCACTAATCATCTTTCCTCACAAAGCTTGTGACTTCAGGCAATATCAAGGCAATCAGCACAGGATGCACATATGCCAACAAAAAACTGATCAACTTCAGTCCTAAACAATAATGGAAAGATACAAGTAAACAACACCAAACGAATTTAAACTTTACCCCATTACGCAAGCAGACGGCTATCAGGACTCATTAGTTAAGTAGATAATGTTATGGCGTCTGAAGTGAACGGTTCTGGGTTCGAGTCCCAGAGTGAACGTCAACTCTGCGGTGTAGGTACATCCAGTTGACGAGTCTCAAATAGGACGAAAAGCGCGTCAAACTGGATTCCACTGCTAGCCACTATCCATCTTTGTTCATAATATCCAGTTTCATTGTAACCCCACAAATTAAAAACTTGTGTCATGGGTTGTGAAATCCATAATGTTGAAGATTCATATCTACCTATGACATGAAGTAACAATTGTGCTACATTGATAAGTGATTCGAACTGGAGGAGCTGAATCATTTAATTTCAGTTTATTGACAACATATTGTCATACACAATCTAAGGTCTCGTTAATAAGCTTTTGATTTTATGTAATAGCATTGGTATTCAGTATTGAACTGAGGTGAAACGACTGTTCACTGTATTGACGTTTGCCAACTCCTTAATCGTTGATACTTTACTACCATCTGTAACCAGGAGAAACTGGACAACCGTTTTGTCCTATTATGGAACTTCACAGCAGTTGAATCTCTGGTGTCAAGGTCATGAATAGTCATTAATATGGAGTCCCATATTAGGACTAAAGCTATCCATTGCTTCTTTATTTTAAATTTTTGTTTAGCTAAGGTCGTTTAAATAGTTTTGACTATGAAGTCTCAAAAACCTCTATAGTAATAGTCTTTGTGTAAATGATCTTTATATAGTTCAATACTCGATTCACGAATGTTTCTATGAATCAAGTTAACGAGTGAGTTAAACGGTAGACTGATAGGTCCTGGGTTCGAATCTCGCGAGGTGAGGTCGTGGATGCGCACTGCCACTGAGGAGTCACACAATAGAACGAAACGGCCATTCAATATTTCCAGGTTTTCCTTGGTGGTCTAGCTTCAATTGACTCATGCTTTCAACTATGAAAGTAGAATAAGTGTTGAACCATTTTCAAAGAATTGAATAGAGAACATAACGTGTTCTACTAGTTAATTGAAGTTACTTTATTCATTATAAGAATAGTGTAAATGAATAGGTATCTAGGCTTTTAATTCCTTTTTGTATCAACCTATAATATTTCCAAAGGCTTCAAATACCCCTGTACAGTATTTGCTTCTTCTTCTTCTTCTGCCCTCATATTTACTAATAAAACCTATCTACTTCTTTATTCAGATGATAACTGAGAATGTGGTAAGATTAGTTAGTGATTAGTTTACTACTTATTACCATCCCCCCTCAATTTTTTATTATTTTTTTTAGATAATTAGTAGTATTGTGTGTATTTCTAAAAATTTTTTATTAGGTTGTTTATCTTATATTATCAGTGTTATTATCCTCATTTTTACTATTCTCAACACTTAAATGTCACATATTTATACTCAAACTTAGTCTTAGATACAACAATACAGAAAATAAGTATTGCCATGGTAACTATTTACCCAATTAGTTTGTTTTTTTAATTTTCGGTTGTTTCTATCATAAGTACTTGTTCTTTCATTATAACTTAGATACAAACGAATATTCTTAAGTAATATACTTAGATGAGTACGTCTAGGGATGAAAAGATTGTATTATGGAAGTTTGAATAAGAGCCAATGAACATAAAGCTGAAGTTAAGGACTTTATTAAAGTGATTGACGGCAATTGAAATCTATCACGTGGTTATAGTTACCTGGTAGAAAACCTAAACCTAGACTTCAGGGTTTTGATGCCCGTCAGTAAAGAATACCTGCAATCTTAGGAAATTTGATGCTCACTATGAAGTTCAGGGTTGCATACCTCAGCTTAATAGTCTGAGTTGTTACCGTTAAGCTACTAGGACTGCTACTGAATAATTACCAGTCAATATAAATTAAAAACTGTATACCACAATACGCGATCACAGATCGTAATATTTATACACGCGATATAAATGTGTATATGAACGGTACGAATGGTCCACCAGCGTGTTTGGTACTTGAGTGGTTGCGCCACAGGATTGGGCTGTACTGTTCGGATTGTAGCGTTGAAGCCTATATAGTGTCTGGTTCTACTATAGGGCGATGTTGAGCTGTAGTGCTTGGGTTAGGCCTGGGCAATGTCTGGCTCTCATGTTAAACGGGATTGAGCTATACTGTTTGGGTTGCTGCGTGAAAGTCTGGATGGTGTCTGGTTCTCTAAAAACCTGTGCAAGATTACCCTGGCCCATAAGGGTATTAATATAACTGTGAAAATTATATATACCACGATACAGTGGTCAAGAACTTAGTAGCTGATATGGAGATCTCTATATATTGGCTAAAAGATTACTTCCATGTAAATAATAGTAAATTATGTGTTTAGTTCTTAGGACTATTTTTATATACAGATTTCTCAATAGTCCGACAATAAAGTTACTTGATTTGGAGAACTTCAAACTTAGACTTCGTCATTTTTGATAAGATTGAATTTCAGCTACCTCATAGAGAGGATGATTTTCCATATCTAATATTGTAATGATCTGATTGAATGAAAAGTAATTCTACATTATTCGTTATGTTAGATTGATTTTAAACCTGTGTAGTCGATAATTAATGATAGCTAACTACATGGAACTAGGTGATTAACTTTTAATGGAGTTTTGTTCTCTGAGTTGGATGGTTTGGTCATGGAGCTTTCATCGTCCTTCTGAAAGACATCATCGCCATCAGCACAAACTTCGGGTAGAAGTGAAGTGTGTACAGGACAAGCTGTAGACCACATATAGAGAAATTCAAACACTTCACTTCTACCCGAAGTTTATGCTGATGATGATGTTGTTCAGAAGGACGATGAGAACTCCACGACTAAACCATCCAGCTCAGAGAACAAAACTCCATCAAAATTATCCACCTGAGCTGAACTACAAATCTTCTCCACCATCTAGGTGATTAACATTTAACAATCTATTGTTTTTACCTTAAACAGCAAGAATTATTAAAACGTCGTGAAATGGAAATCAATAAACTACGTAAAGATTTAGAAAATGCTAATGCATCACTTGAATTAGCTGAAACTTCAATGAGACGTCGACATCAAACAGCATTGAATGAATTAGCTTTGGAAGTTGAAAATTTACAAAAACAAAAAGGAAAGTAAGTTATCTTGTTTGAAGTTTTGAAAATAGAAGACATACAATACAGAATATGAAAGTACAGATCATGTATTGGGATATAGAAAAGTACTGCAGATAAATCTAATAGCAGAATAAGCCAGTCAGCTATAACGTAAGACCAGGTACACATATGCATCGGTTCAAGTTGCCATACCTCGTTAGCATAACAAGATCAACACCGAATTCATAGAAGTAGTTAATTTAGTGGTGGTAATTTATAAAAGAAAGATTGTATATAAGGATATAGTACAGGAAGGAAGACAGATATGAAGCAATTTTAATCTCAAGGTTTAATGGAAGACAAAGAGTGTGTACACCTACGCCATTGTGATCGATTCTGAGCCATGTCACATAGAGTCTCCAACCATTGGTTACGATAGTCGTGCGGACCTCAACCACGTAGTCTGCATATACCAAAATGACTCAGACTAGAAGTTAGTGACTTCAAACACTGATACGACGTTTTGGTTTGGCCGCCCCTAACTTTCTTCCAACCATCCCCTACACTAGTCAGGATTACGCGTCATGGTAATCGGTGTTTAGGCATACGTAACACTTGGCCCAACCATCTCAGTCTATGAAGATTCACAACCTCATCAACTGATTTAACACCATTCCCTAATACCCTGTATCTAACCTCACTATTACGTACCCAGTGATCCCAGCAGATGAGAGCAATATTTCTAAGGCATCTGTGATCAAATACTAGTAACTTACGAATATCTTCTACTCTTAATGGCCACGTTTCGCATCCGTAAAGTAGAACAGAAGGAATTGCTATGCAGTATATTCGTCCCTTAATTGATAGACGGATATCTTGTCTTCGCCATAGGTGATGTAAGTTGGCAAAAGCCAAACGAGCTTTTTTAAATCTAATAGCAGAATAAAAGATTGAATAATAATAACAGTTGTCTAAGCAAAATACTTAGGATCCATTGGCCAGACACTATATTCAACTGTATTTCCAACATATTAGATTCTTGTAAAGTGAAACTAAATAAAGAAAATCCGAACCCAGGACCTACCAGTCTTGAGCTGGAGCCCTTAACCGATAGATCACTGAGCCGGCATCCAACGGCGTTAATGTCTAACTTCAACCAATCCACGATTTTGAGCGACCGTTCACCAATTGTCTTCAGTGGGTTGATATCTCTACCACGCGCTACTGAGGAGTCCCATAATGGGACGAAACGACTGTCCAGTGCTTCCAGGTTTTCGATGGTGGTCTAGCTTCAATTGACCCATGATTTCAACTGTGAAAATAATAAATTCTCCACAAAACCCCCTCGGATAAATAAAGAAGACCTAATGGGATCAAGAATACTACCTATTAGAGATATTAGATTTTAATAACATACTGACCATTAGTAAATTTAAGTTTTCGTCAGGTTGATAGTATATAATGGAATAAATGAACAAGTAGTTCCAGTAGCTAAGGAGTACATAATCAACTAGTTAAGACTGAATCATAACTGAGGATGAAGGATATCATGGACGCGTTAGAATGTTTTATATCTAAATTAGAATTAAGAGAGTAACAATGTACAAAGTAAACATCTTGAATGTCATGCTGTGTACAGGTTTTTGATGTATATTGCCTATGTGCCAGTCCATTTAATTTTGTGGATAATCTTGAAAGAAACTTTCAGTGGAACTAAATGACCAGAATTGAAATAGTGTTTAGTAATGAACCTTATTCTTTAACAGTGACATAAGATAATTATTAGCGATGTATAGAGAAAGGGTACGTTTCACGCGATCAACACAACTTCGTCTACAAGGGTAAGAAAAGCGATTAATACACACTGAAGCCATTTACTCTATTAGCTTTCGACTAAAAAAAATACTAAGAAGCTGTAGGTCTCAATATAAGGATAGGGAAAAGCAAGATTTTTGGATACAACACAGCATGCACCAATCAAATCACAATTGACGGAGAAGCTTTGGAGGATGTAAAAACATTTACATATCTGGGCAGCATCATTAATAAACACGGTAGATGTGATGCAGAGGCGCGGAGGCGCGGATTGGCAAAGAAAGATCAGCATATCTACAATTGAAGAACATCTGGAAATCAAAACACTTGTCAACCAATACCAAAGTCAGAACTTTCAATACGAATGTCAGGAAAGTTCTACTGTATGGGGCGGAAACTTGGAGAACTACGAAAGTCATTATCTAGAAGACACAAGTGTTTATTAACAGTTGTCTACTCAAAATATTTTGGATCTGTTGACCAGACACTATCAGTAACATTTTACTGTGGGAGAGAACAAACCAGATTTCATTGGAGGAAGAAATTAGGAAGAATCTCTGAAGTGTATAAGGTACACATTGAGGAAATCACCCAACTGCATCACAAGGCAAGCACTCACGTGGAATCCTGAAGGATGAAGGATGAGAGAAAGACCAAAGAACATACGACGCCGAGAAATAGAGACAGATATGAGAAAACTAAACAACAATTGGATAGAACTAGAAAAGAAGGCTGAGTACAGAGTGGGTTGGAGAATGCTGATTGGCGGCCTATGCTCCATTGGGAGTAACAGGCGTAAGTAAAGTAACTAAAAAAAGACTATCTGAAGGTCGAATAAATAAAAGATCGCCCTCAGAGATTTCGGTTTTCGGTTTTTCCCACTTCTTATTAAAATAGGCAGTGATAAAACGAGTATGATATGCAAAATGATAAAGAGGAGTTTTTGATTAAGATCATGAATCGAATGATGTTAAATTATTATTCAAAACCTGGATTCATTGGATTGGTTGAGGTTAGATATTAACACCATTGGATGCCGACTCAGTGGTCTAGAGGTCAAGCGAACGTCTTAGGTTAGTATGCATATGTTAATTCTAAACAGAGGTATGTCTTCCACAAAATTCATTCTCCTCCTTTGTAAATCGATTCTGAACACCACAGTCAATATGTTAGTTTAATAGTTAGATATCAACAAATGGTGTTGTAAAATAGCATAGTTAGTACACAGATTTAAAGCTTTAGTTAAGAATGAAAACCATGGGACCTTATTTGAGATTTTGTATTTAGCAGATATCAAACATTTGTAAGACTGTATAATTTCACTCAAAATAAGATCATTTTAGTTGATGTTGTTTACTTGTATCTTCCCATTGTTGTTGAGGACTGCAATTGGTGGCATCCTGTGCGGACTGCCTCGATATTGCTTAAAATCACAAGCTTTATAAGCAAAACTGGATAGTAGCTAGCAGTGAAATCCAGGATGCGCATTTCGTCCTATAACAATGGGAAGATACAAGTAAACAACACCAAGCGAATTTAGCTTCACCCCATTACACAAGCAAATGACTATGAGGAGTCAGCAGTTAACTGAATAACGTGATGGAGTTCGAGGCGAACGGTACTGGGTTCGAGTCCCGGTGTTAATATCAACTGTGAAATGAGGGCACATTCAACTGACGAGTCCTAAATAGGACGGAACGCGCGTCCTTTGTCTCACTTTTAACCATTATCCATCTTGTTTATAAAATCACTTTAATTTATAGCTTTATTTAAACTCATTCTAGAATTTTATGTCTCTAATGGATCATTCAACTCATAATAAACCTTTTCTTTTACTTTATATAGGGCTGAAAAAGATAAAAGTCACTTGATTATGGAAGTGGATAATGTTCTAGGACAATTAGATGGTGCATTAAAAGCTAAGGTCAGTAAAATTATATGAAGGCTAATTGGTATTCACTGAATACTACATGAATTTCTGACGTTTTGTGATCTTATATTAGTCATTTATTATCATTATTATCTAAATAAGCAATCTACATCAGCTCATAAAACATCAGGAAATTATCTCTGTACACCCTGGTTCACCAAGGTGCTTGGTACCTGCATGGTTGCGCTACAAGACTGAACTATACTATACTATTCTCCTGTAAGGTGGGATTGAGATGTATTGTTTGGGTTGTCATGTGAAAGTCTGGATAGTGTCTGATTCTCCTGAAAACCAATACAAAATTACCCTGGCTCAATTAGGTATATTATATATTATTAGATTATCACCTGAAACTTCTTTGATTGTGACATCAAGTAACAACATGAGTTGAAATTCAGAGAAGAAGTACCGATTTCTTTAAGGTTATTGATACTTATTAGTAATGATTGTCAATAAATACGGAGGTCTGTTTAAAGAGATTCTTCATCTCATCTCCTTTCATTATTCAATTAGATAGTTTTAAACTGATTATACTCGATGTGTACTACGCCAATAGACTGTTGGTCACTTGCGAAGTTTCAGAGATTAGATTCTCAGTTATTAATATTAAGACCACAATAACTAAGTTTCTTACTGAATCCAATTGATAAAAAGAGATTCGGCTACTTTAAAGGCATGATGATATATTTATTTATTTAAACACATAAATATTAGTACAAGGGGGCACCAGATATGTATGCGCCACACAAATCACACTTGATTTGTGTGAGGGCTGTGATACTGCACAGGTGCCAAAACTGAAGCATGTGATTTTCTTAGGGGGCCACACCCCGAGCCTTTGACTTAAAGGTCTAATCCACAAGGCAGTGGAGCATCGTGAGGAGATGCAGTCACATGGCAGCCAGTGACCAACGATTGATTCATACGAAATTTGTTCCCTCAGGATACTACAGGTCATGTCCACCATTGGTTTGGAATCAGGGTTTTCAAACCCCCCTAGGTGGATTTTACATGTCTACCAACCCGGTTAAAGCACCGAATATTCGCTTTCCTTCCTCTCATTTTCGTAAACAATAGTAATACCGCGAGAAGGAAGTGAGTAGGACTTCCTCGACAGAGGCTTTATACGCGTGGCCATGTGAGAGTATTTGGAGAGGAATAGCTAACTCTCCTCACTCTCAGGCGTACCATGGCATTTGGGGGGCTTGATGATGTTATAACACTTGATACTTCTTGATAATTGAGTCTTAGATATAATATTTAAAATATAAGGATCTATGATATTATCTCTCTGAAGGGAAACTGAATTTTATGAGAAGATTCCCCTTTCTTCCCCCCACACACCCGGGTTACCGCTCACATTAGTATATGGAATGGTTGCCATAATCCAGGAGGCACAACGAGGATGTTTGAGTCGGACTTTGCCTCCCATATGAGGAGGTTTTTTTTCTGGTTAGCGTTTTAAAAAACAGTGGATAGGACATAGATTAAGGAAATCACCAATGTGCATTACAAGGCAATCCCTAACTTGAAATACTGAAGGGAAACGGAAAAGAGGAAGGCTTAAGAACACATCACACCGGAAAATAGAAGCAGATATGAAAAGGATGAATAACAAATGGAAAGAATTGGAAAGGGAGGCTCAGGACATAGTTGGATGGAGAATGCTGATGAGAGGCCTATGCTCCTCGACGAGGGGTAACAGGCGTAAGTAAGTAAGTAAGTAAGTAATCAAAAGGTTAGTAACTATATTTACTGATAGATAACTAATCAACAGTAAATAGATCTTCATCAAAGTAAATTTTTCTTTTCTTTTAACATTATAGCAATCAGCTGAATCCAAATTAGAAGGTTTAGATAGTCAATTAAATCGTTTAAAATCATTAAGTGATGATTTACAAAGACAATTAACTGAATTAAATAATGCTAAATCAAGATTAACATCAGAAAATTTTGAATTATTACATATAAATCAAGATTATGAAGCACAAATATTAAATTATTCTAAAGCTAAATCATCACTTGAAAGTCAAGTAGATGATTTAAAACGATCATTAGATGATGAAGCTAAAGTAAGTTTAGTTTAAAGAGTTTCAATGATTCATTTGTATCCATTTAATATTGTTTATTTGAATCTAATCAATTAGGTACTGGATTCGAGTCCCAGAGTGAACATCAACAACTCTGAGATACAAGTACATCCAGATGACGAGTCCCAAATGGGACGAAACGCGCATCAAACTGGATTCCACTACTAGACACTATCCATCATTATTCATTTATATCACTTTTTTAAAGTTTGATATTGTTTCTAAACTATAATGCTATAATAAGCAAAGATGGATAGGGGCTAGCAATGGAATCCAGTTTGATGCGCGATTCGTCCTATTTCTCACTCGTCAGCTGGATGTGTACCTGCATCTCATAGTTGATGTGAATTAAGGTTAATTCGAGGCAATACGCGCACTATGTACATATGTCAATAAAAGACTGACCAGTTGCAGTCCTGAACATCAATGGGAAGATTGCAACAAACAATATCAAGTGAATTTAAACTTCATCCCACTGCACAAGCAAATGGCTATCAGAAATCAGTAGCTAAGTGGATAACGCGATGTCGTTTAAAGCGAAGGATATTGGGTTCGAGTCTCACAGTGAACAGCAACTCTGAGAGGCAGGTACATTCAGCTGACGAGTCCCAAATAGGATGAAACGGACGTCAAACTGGATTCCACTGTTAGCCACTATCCATCATTGCTTATAATGCTTGTGAATTAAGGCTATATCGAGGCAGCCCGCATAGGATGCACATATGCCAATAAGAGACTGACTAGTTGCAGTCCTAAACATTAATGGGAAGATTCAAACAAACAATAGTGAGTGAATTATAATGCTATAAGCTATGTTACACATCAGTAGTATATTACTTTTTTATATTTAATGAAAGTGAATCTTTGTTACTTTAAAATAAAACTTATTTACAAAGATATACAAGTATGCTACATTGTACTGCACTATACACTTAATAGATTCCTTGATTGAACCTTCCATAAAGATGAAGTATGATAGAAATGTGTTAGGTTATTAATAATCAACTGATACTCCCTACCAGATAATATCTTGAACCAACTATTTATCCTGAAGTATTTCAAGCATAATGAATAAGTTTGGAATTAATTAAATGATAGATTTACTGACTTGATTCACTCTTGTATTTATGAAGCCATTAAATAAGGACGAAATTGAGCAACCATTCATCAATATCTTTGGTGAGTTGATATCTCACAACAGATCTGGTTGAACTAAACTGGTCAATAATTCTCACTAGAACTCCGGGAAATATCTCTTGAAGCCAGTCACTAGTGAGCATATGATTATTATCAGAAGGGGTTCTGGGTTCGAATCTTGTGAGACGGGATCGTAGATGCGCACTGCTGAGGAGTTGCACAATAGGACAGGACGGTCGTCCAATGCTTTCAGGTTTTCAATGGTGATCTAGTTTCAATTGACCCATTATTTCAACCATAGAATTACTAAGATCTCTACAAAAACCCCTTCTGATATCATATAAAGAGTATTTTCTTTTGTTTGTTTTTCTACGTCATTTTTATCTAAACCATTGATTTAAAATGGTTTGAATAATTCTTTCTGGTTAGAGTTTTCTTAGCGAGTTAGTTTTCTACGAGATTAGGTCGATAACCTCATGTCCAACCCTCTTCCTTTATCCGGGCTTGAGACCGGCAGTAGCTTCCGGAGGGGCTACAGGCACGCAACCACAAATGCAGGAGAAGATGACCTGTGTAGCAGCGATAGGTCTTATAATATACACAGAGGCAAAGGAAGATTCTCCGATACAACACAACATGCACCAATCAAATCACACTTGACGGAGAAGCTTTAGAGGATGTAAAAACATTTATATATCTGGGCAGCATCATTGATGAACACGGTGGATATGATGCAGACATTAGGGCACGGATCGGCAAAGCAAGAGCAGCTTATTTGCAACTGAAGATCATCTGCAACTCAAAACAATTATCAACCAACACCAAAATCAGAATTTTTACTACAAATGTCGAGACAGTTCTATTGTATGGGGTAGAGACGTGGAGAACTACGAAAGTCATCATCCAGAAGATACAGATGTTTAATAACAGTTGTCTACGCAAGATACTTCGGATCCGTTGGCCAGACACTATCAGCAACAAGCTACTGTGAGAGAGACCAAACAATATTTCAACGGAGGAAGAAATCAGGAAGAAGCGCTGCAAGTGGATAGGACACACATTGAGGAAAGTACCCAACTGCACTCACCTAGAATCTTGAGTGTCAAAAAAGAAGAGGAAGACCAAAGAACACATTACGCCGAGGAATGGAAACAGATATGAGAGGAATGAACAACAACTGAATAGAACTAGAAAAGAAGGCTGAGTACAGAGTGGGTAGGAGAATGCTGGTCGGTGGCCTATGCTCCATTGGAAGTAACAGGCGTAAGTAAGTGTGTAAGTTTCTCAGATGGATCTGTTTATGATTGTTGGTAAAGTGATACAGTACCATGAAGTTATCAGTTCGAATTTTATACCATCTAATTCTAACTGAACCAAAAATTATTTTCATTATACTTTTCTATTCATCTTATAGAATCGTTTCAATCTTCAAGCTCAACTTACATCACTTCAAATGGATTATGATAATTTACAAGCTAAATATGATGAAGAAAGTGAAGAAGCTAGTAATTTACGTAGTCAAGTATCTAAATTTAATGCTGATATTGCTGCATTAAAATCTAAATTTGAACGTGAACTTATGAGTAAAACAGAAGAATTCGAAGAAATGAAGTACGTTGAAACCTTTCAATAATGATAAAATACTTTGTGTTGACTTGACTGGAATAGAATCGGAATACTTTACATAATTAATTAATCCTGGAATAATATTTTCTGAAGTTATCGATATCATATAGGGTACAAGGAATAATCAAATAGATATGTACCACTTCGATTTGTGTAAGAAATGGGGTACCGCCCAGGTGCCCAGATCGAAGCAAGTGGTCATCTGAGCATGCCACGCCCCAAAGCTTTGACCTAAAGGTTTAGTTCACAAGGCACTAGAGCAACGTAAGGAGTTGCAGTATCATGGCAGCCGGTCACCAACAGTAGGTTCATACGCCATTTGTTCCCTCAGGGTTCTCCAACTCCTGTAGATGGACCCTCAATATTCACCAACCCGGTTAAAGTTCTTCCTCTCAACTTTCTACACAACAGTAATGCTACAAGAAAGCAGCGAGTAGTGTAGTGAACAGAACACTGATTGGCGACAATCGAATGTATTTAAGCAAAGATTACAGACCATCTCAGTAAATTCTGATTACCAAACAATGAACAGTCAATTTGCAAACTAACAACCAATTGCTTCAATCTTCACTGTTTCTTCTCTAATTCCATTGCTCATGCATTTTCCAGACGATTGCGCTTCATTTCAGTTCTTTCGTCATCGGTCTTCTGCCAAAATACATTCTACGTTTGACCCACACCATATACTACCTATATGGATATAAGTAGACCACACCACAGTAGGACTTCCATCTTAGTGGTTGTATGCACATGGCCATGTAAGAGCATTTTGAAAGGGATAGCTGACTCTCTTCGTCCTCAGACGTACCAAGGTACCAACTGTTTACCACTCAAATTAAATTACATGTAACAAGGCAAGTTGATCACTAACGATATAATTGTAATAGTACTTAAAGATCTTTGTAAAACATGGAACTAGTGATAATTGTGTTGTTTAGATAAATCTCCTAATCAGACTGACATGAACATTTCCGTAACCTACACTATCTGAAGTTTAGTCTGATGATTTGGTTCAGAAGAACAATGAAAGCTCTACGATCAAACCATCCAGCTTAGATAATAAAACTCCACTACTATAGAAATTCATTACATCACCCTAAATTATAAAAGTCAACAATGTTAACAAACCTCGTGGATGCTCACTGCCACTGAAGAGTCCTACAATAGAACGAAACGGTCATCCAGTGCTTCCAGGTTTTTCATGGTGGTCTAGGTTCAGTTGTCTCATGATCTGAACTATTGAAATCATTTTGTTTGTTTATTTTTTTGAATTTTAGGAGAAAATTCACTATGAGAATTACAGAACTTGAAGATACTGCTGAAAGAGAACGATTAAAGGCGGTATCATTAGAAAAACTTAAAACAAAATTAACATTAGAAATTAAAGATTTACAATCTGAAATAGAAAGTGTAAGTCAATTTTATAGTATATCATTATGAACTACTTATAACTATCTCAGTATGTTATATCTTGTGACTAAGTGCTCTAGTTTATATATGACGTGATGATTCCCGCCCAATTGGAGAGCAGTGATTTATTGATCGGACCAGTGACACATGAAACCCGTACGAGCAGTCTAGAATACTTGTCGGTCCTGTTTTCTACCTAGCTCAGTCAGTTTAGTCCAGAACACCAATCTCAGCCTTGAAGATATGAATAATGTATTTCAAGCATAGTGGGTTTATATTACCAATCAGAAAGACCATATCACACCATAGAACATGAAACAATATTTGTACAAGATTTAGTCAAATGTGGTTGTGAATGTGGGGAACAGCAATTAATAGACTTGGAATAACTCAGGAATAGTAAATCGTGTATCAATAGTAAACTATCTATAACTGTCATGTTTACACAGGAAGAAGTTGAACATTTGACCATCTGAAGCCAACGTAATGGTTATTTGCTGTACTGGTATCTGACAAGTAATTGTATGTTATTTAACTGGTTGAAATAATCCAGTTGTTAGGGTAGGTATTTGTACTCAAAATAACTTAATGGTAGCTTGACTGACAATAATACAAAGAAGCAAACGCTGGTCTTTAATATATTTATATCAAGTATGGCTTCCAGTTCATGATGTACTACTAACCGAAGTCGAACCTGGTACACTATGATTACCAAAAGCTAATTTTAAGGTACTACATTATCTTACCTAAATTTTGACAAGATGGTAGTTTATCCTGTTCTCAACCAAAAGTTTAGTCATGCCTGTCTAGTTTGTTACTTAATGTTATATCTTGATCAAGTCACCGCCAATTGTTATGTCTTTATCAAGGTAGTCGCTATTTTTTTATGACCTTACAAATTAAACAAGGACGTAATTCGCGTGAATTATCTACCAATAGAATACGACTTCTCCAACCTTAACACGGTGACAATCAAGGACGTCCAACCCGTATGAGTAATCTCTCTTCCTTATTGGTCCTTAATCCGCCTAGCCCGTCCACTTGAGTCCAGAACACCAATAGCAGCTTCTGCTATACGAATCTATGCGAATCATTTATTTCAAACATACTATGTATATATACCAGACAGACAGACCACATCACACCATAATATAGAAAATAATATTTGTATAGGATCAAGCCAAATGTGGCTGTGAACGTTGGATACAATAATCAATAAACTGAGTGTACATTAGGAACAGTAAATCGTATAATAATAATCCATAGATCAAAATGAAGCTTATAATAAGAGGAATATAGATATACATACTGTAGTTACTGAACATCTATACAATAAGATTATATATAGAATAATAGTCCATTAATAGGTCCCGGAAGTTACCTGTACTTATGTCTTTACCGGGATATAACAACATGTTTTCTGTTTTTAATGTTCATGTTTCTTAATCATAAAGAATTACAAATCAAACTTCCATTTAGAATATCAATGTTTGAAAAAGAATTGCCACAGTGATATGTCTTGCTAATTGAACGCTATATTCGGATTCTAAGCTAGTCTCGTAACCTCCCCTCCCTCCGCAACCTAAATCCATACAGCGACTTGAACACGAAAGAAAAGGCATAAAATATGCGAGAATCCCTTTACTCCAAAGATTCATTTATGTACAGAAAATATACAGTTTTTATAGTATTTTAGAAGTTTTTGGGTTTTCCTGAAAATTCTAGAATGTTACTAAATATAGTAGCAGTGTAGTAATCAGTCAATTAGAAACTCTTTTCACTTTCATGATGTTCCTAGCAAAACTTATAGTCAAAGGCAGATTGGGTAAGATCCTTCTTACTATTTCCTGAACCTTATTTGTCTTTTACGAGAACTTTTCAGGAAGCCCCAACACACCGCTTGTCTACAAACAAGTTTTATTAACTGTTCAACATTTTAGATGGTTACTTTAAACATATTCAACTAGTCTATGTTATTTTTAAGTCATTAACTAGGTGATCTATTCAGACTGATTGAGGTCTTACTCGAGTTAGACAGGAATGATGTGACGTACCAGCTAACATCAAAGTCACTTCTTGTGGTTAACATCTAACGTGGATTACCGCATTCGACATATCAAAGTATTATGGCTGCTTTAAAGACTGTATAACACAAAGGACGTTATCATGGAAATATAAGTACAGAGAAGATACCAAAACCACCATCATATTAGCCAGTCTATATCAGTTTATATCTAAGCTGAAGATGATGAATTCTTCAAACTTCTAAGATGAAACTGATGTATTTAGAAGACTATACAAGTCTCAGCTTACAATGTACTTATAATATCATCTAAGTTGATGATCTATGTCAAATGATTGGAGGCCTACTAGAATTAGACGAGAATGGTGACGAACCAACTAACGCTGAAGTCACACCTCGCGACCAGCACCTTACGTGGATTGCCCCCATTGACGTAACAAGGGGCCGTGGATGCTATGGAGACTGTACAACACAAAGGAAGTTATTACAAGAATATATTAGTTAAGGTACAACCACGAAAGTACATAAATGAAAGAACAACCACTGCCGCGTGGGCCAGTCCATGGCGTATATTTACTGGTGCGCGTTGACTATCCTTGACCTTGACAGGGTTCGATGATCTATTCAATATTCAGTGACATTTCACCTACCCTACATACTTGTTCATTTGAATAAATGCATTCATAGATCTACTCTCTTTCTCTTCATTTATATCTACTTTATAGCTTTCATTAGAAAATGGTGAATTAATTCGTCGTGCTAAAGCTGCTGAATCATTAGCTACTGATTTACAACGTCGTGTTGATGAACTTACAATTGAAGTGAATACATTAACATCACATAATAGTCAATTAGAAAGTGAAAATCTTCGTTTGAGAAGTTTAGTTAATGATTTAACAGATAAAAATAATTTATTAGAACGTGAAAATCGTCAAATGAATGGTAAGTTGAATTATATTTGAATATTGTTTATTCAATTATCTATTACTGAAGAGTCCTACAGTAGGACGAAACAACCTTCCAGTGTTTATAGGTTTTCTAAAGTGGTTTAGTTTTAATTGAATCATGATTTTCAAAGGACGGGTTTACTGTGCAGTAGTTCGTTCTGTCTTACTTTATGGCAGTGAAACATGGCCGGTAAGAGTAGAGGATATTCGAAGGCTACTAGTATTCGATCATAGGTGTCTTTGAAGCATTGCTCGTATATCCTGAGACCACCGGGTAAGTAATGGAGTTATCAGGAAACAGGTACTAGGTAAAGATGACAAATTCATTGATGAAGTAGTAAAACTTCATCAGTTGAGATGGCTGAGACATGTGTTACGTATATCCAACCACCAACTGCCCCGACATGCAATGTTTTATGGTGTGGCAGTTGGTTAGAAGAAAGCTAGAAGCGGCCAAACCAAAACATGGCACAAATCGATGAAGTCACTGACAAGTGAACTGAGCCATGTTGGTAGGTAGATGTAGACTACCTGGTTGGGATTCGTGAGATGATAACAATCGATGGTTAGAGACCTTGAATGACATGGTTCAAAATCGTGTACAATGGCGAAGGTGCATCTATTCTTTGTGTTCTGCCAAATTCTAATCTGAATACTTCATGTCATTATCTTCTTTCTCTTTCCAAATTTTTTTTCACTGGATTATACTCCTTGAATAACATCTCCAAACCCTAATCTTTCGGATTTCTGCTTATACCCCTACTACTTCTACCATTATGGGATGAAGTCAATGTTGATTATATTTGTAAATGTGTTTTCCGTTTAAATAACCAAAAGTTTTAGATAAATCTTCGAACTGAATACTAGACTTCGTTCTTAAGTTGTTCTAGTAACCCTCTGACTAAATCTACACAGTAACTTGAACATGAGATAAAAAGCTCGAAATATGGAAGAAAATGCTTTACTCGAAGATTCGTTTATGTATAGCAAATCTAGGGTATTTATAACAGTTTAAATGGCCTTAGTCTTCCGGAAAATTCTGGAATGCTACTGAACATAGTGGCGGTATAAATAATCATCCAATCAGAAACTCTACATGTGACTTTTCACTTTCAAGATGTTTCTGGCAGAACGCCTCTTGTATACCGAATGGATAAGATGTTTCTCAGCGTTTTCAGAGCCTTTTTTCCAGGAGTTTCCTGGATCTCCTTACCAATTTTCAGTAAATTTGAATTTTGTTGACTGTTCAGAATAAACAAAAACTGACCAATTAGAATAATAAATACTAAACTCATAATCCTCACTTGTCAATTATGTAAATTTTTAAAGGACCAAATAGAAGACTGTTTTATTTTAGACTAATTAGAGTGCAGAACTCCATGAAGAACCTTTCATTCGTTTCGTAAAAAACTTTTGTGAGATAGTAACTCACTGACGACAATGGTGAATGGTTGCTCAGTTTCGTAGATTAGTTGAAGTTAAACAATAACACCGTTGGATGGCGGCTCAGTGGTTCAGAGGTTAAGCGTTCGCGCACGAGACTCATAGGTCCTGGGTTCAAATCTCGTGAGGCAGGATCGTGGATGCTCACTGTTGAGGAGTCCCACAATAGGACGAGAAAATCGTCTAATGCTTCCAGGTTTCCAATGGTCGTATAGATTCAATTGACTTATGATTTCAACCATAAAATTACTAAAATCTCCACAAAACCCCCTTCTGCTAATCAAGTTACTTGTTTTTATTTTAACTAAACACCAGAATTCTCATTGTTCTTTTATCTAAATTTTCATTTTATTTTTTAATTAAGATCAAGTCAAAGAATTAAAAAGTTCACTTCGTGATGCTAATCGTCGTCTTACTGATTTAGAAGCATTAAGATCTCAATTAGAAGCTGAACGAGATAATCTTGCATCAGCTTTGCATGATGCTGAAGAAGCATTACATGATATGGATCAAAAGTATCAAGCATCACAAGCTGCATTAAATCATTTGAAATCTGAAATGGAACAAAGGCTTAGAGAAAGAGATGAAGAATTAGAAAGTTTAAGGTAAGGTTTCATTTTTTTGTCAGGAGATATTAATGGAGACTGAAGAAACTATTAGGAGTTCCACAATGGGACGAAACGGCCGTCCAGTACTTCCAGGTTTTCCACAGTGGTCTAGCTTCAATTGACTCATGATTTCAACTCTATTGGAAATCAGTTAAGATTTGATAAATTGGATTGACTGTTTTACATTAGCGCTTAAGACTTAATCATTTCTAATGACAACCGTTCACTTACTAGTTTCAGTCAACTGTTGCTAAATTCTACTGACGTCAGCTCTTGTTTCTGTGAGAGCACAGACTTCCTGAAGCTTATAGACCCACTCTAATGACAAGTATCAAAAAGCATCAAATATTTGTCAAGCAAAACTTCAATATATGACTGCCGTTATTGAACACTGGAAATAACCAAGGAATAAGTAACCATTTTAACATGACCACTAAACTTTTAAAAGTGCCTTAATCGTGTGATCATTCTTTCATTTCATCCTGACAAATATCCTATGTCTCTTCTCTCTATACAGTACATAGATTCTATTAAAAGTAATTTCTTTAAAAACTATAGGATATAATGTAACCGATTATAGTTATAGAATATACCCATATGGGCTAAGGTAATCTTGAAGTGGTTTTCAGGAGAATCAGACACCATTCAAACTTATATGCGGCAACTCGAACAGTACAGCTCAATCCCGTTTAATATGAGAGCCAGACACTGCCTAGGCTTAACTCAAGCAGTACAACTAAATCCCATAGAAGAACCAGAATGTAACCGATACATTTGTTAAAATCATCAACTGACTTGACATTTTTACAATGATAGTCCATTTAATTTATTATTGTTAAGGTTGTCTTGGAAATTCAGTTATCTTATTTATTATTATTTAAACACATAAATATTGGTAATAGGGGGGGGCACCAGATATATATACGCCACACAAAACAATGAGAATGGAGAGAGAAAAGGGGTAGGGTGCATATACGAAAAAAAAGAAGGAACAACAAGAACCATAGAGTGTACGTTAGTGTAATAATAAGAGAAACCGAAGTGTACAACCAGAAGATCTTTTTCAGTTCATAAAGTTATGACCACTCTTTAATGATAAAAGTAAAAGAAGGTTACTGCAAGATCACCACTGGCTTCTATTATGAGTCATATCTGATAACGTCTCTAGTCACTGTGTTACACCATATTTCGAACCTCAGTTATCTAAATCCATTTGATGTAATTTAATACTGAATAATGGAGCAATATCTGATGCTAACTCAATTTATCACCTAATCATATTTATAGTGACCTTAATTATACTACTGATTTGACTGCATCAAATAAGTACTGATCATTCATATTATGTTCTTGATTATTTAGCCAAGTAAATGTCATGTGTAACACAAGTGGCAACAGCCAAAAGTGTTTAAACACAAAATTACAGAACACCTTAGTCAAATCTGAGAATCATACAGTAAATACTTCATTTGCTAAATGTTATTCAATTGTCTCACACTTGTCTGTTCCTTCTGCAAAATGTCAATCCATTGTCTCAGACTTCATTATTCCTTCGTTTCCACACCAATCATTCTCTATTCTCTCTGACTTTCTTTGATCTTCTTAACCGCCAGGCATTATACTTTCGATGACGATACATACTAATTATATCAGTCGACATTAGTAGAACACACCACACTCGTCCCCTCTTCAAAGTAGTCGCTCTTGTGATGGTTCTACTCGCCATGCCACTTTCTTCTTTTCTACGGTCTCTACCACGTTCTCCATCAAAACGTTGAGTCTGAGGCGCGCTGACCTCCATAGCTCAAACGATCAGGCAGGCCACTGAAATTCGATGTCCATCCGGCATTCGGAACCATCAGTGCCTGCGCTCCCTCGACCTGCTGAGCCATCTACATCCGATGTCCCCCCAGCAGCCGCATACCCCACTGCCCCTCCCCATCAACAGCACCCACTAAAGCCAACGCCATCCCACCAGAACATTCCACTGGATGTCATCTTTCCGCACCAGACAACCTCAACTAGCACTTCATCTTCAGGCCCTCAACGGCATCCACAGAACAGCACCATTCCCCCCTTCTCGTTGGTGGCGACACTAAAACTTTGGAGATGATTTAGTCTGTAGAATACGTTAAAGACATCAGAAATAGATGTAATCTAGTTTAGAGATTATTGAAACCTCTGTATTTATTCTTCTTTTATAGAAAAAGTACTACTAGAACAATTGAAGAATTAACTGTTACAATTACTGAAATGGAAGTTAAATATAAATCAGAATTATCACGTTTAAAAAAACGTTATGAATCAAATATTGCTGATTTAGAAATTCAACTTGATACAGCTAATAAAGCAAATGCAAATCTTATGAAAGAAAATAAAAATTTATCACAACGTGTTAAAGATTTAGAAACATTTTTAGATGAAGAACGTCGTCTTCGTGAAGCAGCTGAAAATAATTTACAAGTATGTTATAATTTTAAGATATTTATGGTGTTAGACCATCATGGAATACCTGGAAGCACTGGACTGCCGTATGGAACTCTTCAGAAGTGCTAATCCATGTCAGGTAGAGACAGGTATATACCTTAGTATGATGAAAGATGGTCACGTTATTTCCTGGATTGGTTGAGGTTAGACATTAATTTTATTGGATGTGTGCCATCTCAGTGGTCTAGAGGTTAAGCTCTCGCTAGCGAAACTGATAGATCCTGGTTATGAATCCTGCGGGCGAGATCGTGGATGCTCACTTATGAGGAGTTCCATACTAGAACGAAGAGGTTGTCCAGTGCTTTCAGGTTTTCCATGGTGGTCTATCTTCAATCGAATCATGAATACGATCATTAAATTAATTCTATATAAGATTAGTCTTTCAACAAATTAATCAAGTATTATACATAAATCCAATCACAATTATTAATACTGTTTCACATTAAGACCTGAAGTATAACAGAAGCTCCTCTGAAGATAGTTGTTGTTGTTCAACCTGCATCCAATGTGTTTCACTGATCCCAAGCACCTCCAGGTTGTATTTCCTTATTTCTGCAGCAATTTGGAAGACTCTTCCGGTCTCCCACATTGTCCGGACGTTCCATGTACCTATAAAAATTGTTGCTCTGGTTGTTTGAAGGTGCATCAGTCTCATGAATTCCGAAGGAACTCGGCTTTCATTATAAGGTGTCATAATTCTTCCTTCAACTCCTAGGGCAGAGTTTAAATGGTTTGAATTATATTTTCTGGTTAACGTTTTTTAGCAAGTTAGTTTTCTACGGGATGGGATGGCTAACCCCATGCCCAACCCTCCTCCTTTATCCGGGCTTAGGACTGGTAGTAGCCCCCGGAGGACCTATAGGCGGAGTTAGTGAAATATATGGACCAAGTTAATCCCAAACTCTAAGATGTTTCCCCTTTAGTGTCACTACATTTATGGATCTAAGTTGAATTACTACTATTATGTAATCAGTTCTTTTTTGAATATTTTATTATTTAGATTACTGAACATAAACGTTTACAATTAGCTAATGAAATTGAAGAAATACGTAGTACATTAGAAAATTTAGAACGTTTACGTAAACATGCTGAAACAGAACTTGAAGAAGCTCAATCACGTGTTAGTGAATTAACTATACAAGTTAATACATTAACTAATGATAAACGTCGTCTTGAAGGTGATATTGGTGTAATGCAAGCTGATATGGATGATGCTATTAATGCTAAACAGGTAAATTATTCTTCTTGATATTTATGTTACCTGGAAGCCTTGAACGGCCGTTTTGCCCTATTGTGGGACATTAGCACCGTTGGATGCTGGCCATCTCAGTGGTCTAGAGGTTAAGGGCTCGCGCGCGAGACTGATAGGTCCTGGGTTCGAATCTCATGAGGCGGGATCGTCGATGCGCACTACTGAGGAGTTCCACAAAAGGTTTGAACGGTTGTCTAGTGCTTCCAAGTTTTTCATGATGGTCTAACTTTAACTGACTTGCGTTGCGTTTTCTAAGCAACAAAGTTTAATTAAGGAACTTTCATTGTCATCATGGACAATATATATGATCATCAATGCTTACTTCATGTAGAAGTTAGCTTCTTAGTTATTCCACGAATGTTAAGTCAGTTTATCCTAATGGTCTTATCAATGTTTAAAATCAAGTGCTGACTATTTTGACCCATTGACAGACACTTTTTTCTACTTTCAAACATGATATATATGACTGAACCTAATGGAAAACATTCGATTTGTCTTAAAACATTATTTAACTGAATGTTCTTCAGTTCATAGTATGTAAAGATAAATTACGTCAATTTTAAAATATTTTCACTTCTACCCTGAAGTTTTTGCTGATGATGTCGTTCAGAAAGACGATGAAAGCTACGCGACCAAACCATCCAGATCATAGAACAAAAGTCCATCAAAAACAAAATGTACTGCTAAAGCTGTGATTAGTATCAAATCCAACAAAACATAGATTTCATCTTGTATAGGATCTATTAATGGTAATCATTAGATATGTATTTAACTTCAAAAAATTCAAAATCCTAAAGATAATACATAACAGAATATTGATAATTTAAATCTGTGAGGACTGTCCACAGGTGAAGTTAAGGAAGCTCTAAGAAGCCCAGAAGGAGCTGAACATATTCCATCCAATTAGCTTTTTGAAGAATATTCTAGAATCACTACATGTAGCTTCCTTATTGGACAATGCTGATCACTCCCTGTGTGCGGATTGGATAACTATAATGATGATTTTGTTTCTACTAAAAATTATAAGTACCTGACAGTTTTGTACTATAATTGACACGGTTTAGAATAACATTCCTTCTACTTGTTTTCTGTCTTCTAATTCTGCGACTTGGGGAGGGGGGGTTTCTAGCATTCTAGTGCTCAAGTATTACGTGCGAAACTACGAATCTAAGTTCAAGGTATAACAAAATCTATTTGATGGAACTCATCTGAGACAATCATAAACATAGAAGATAGTTAAATATAATATAATTGTAAGTACGGTTCGTCGGTAGACTCTAGGAAGCCTTAAGAAGCCCAGGAGGAACCGCAGACATTCCATCCAACCACTGCTAGGGGAATATTCTAGAATTTCGACGTGTAGCTTCCCCATTGGATGGATAAGAATGACCCCTATTCACCTATTGGTTGTCTTAAATGATGATTTACTCTCAGTCAAAAAACTTTAAATACACGAGATTTCTGTACTAAATTTTGACACTGATTTGGAGAATAAACTTCCTACTTACTAGTCTCTTATCTCCTCTTTTGCAACGTTTCGAGTTCTATCGTTCAAGTAGTCTAGTAGTTCGCGGCAGAGTAAGAATCAAGGCTCTAGATATAACAATAATATACTAATATACCCTTAGGGACCAGGGTAATCTTGCACCGCTTTTTAGGTGAACCAGACACCATCCAGACTTTCACGCAGCAAACCAAACAGTATAGCTCAATCTCGTTTAACAGGAGAGCTAGACATTGCCCATGCTTAACCCAATCAGTACAGTTCAATCCCGCTCTATAGTAAAACCAGACACTATAAAGGTTTAAACGCTAGAATCCGAACAGCTCAACCCAATCCTGTGGCACAACCACTCAAGTACCAAACACCCTGGTAGACCAAAACATAAAAGATCCTAGATGTATTCTTTGAAACTATTCATAGAACAAGTTTCTTGAATCCAAAGTTAATGTGAAAAAGATAATAACAACCTTCAAAAATCTCCGATTCATCTAAAATTGATTGTTATATAATTTTATTTTTATTTCAGGCTTCTGAAGATCGAGCAACTAGATTAAATAATGAAGTATTACGTTTAGCTGATGAATTACGTCAAGAACAAGAAAATTATAAACATGCTGAAGCATTAAGAAAACAATTAGAAATTGAAATACGTGAAATTACAGTTAAATTAGAAGAAGCTGAAGCATTTGCTACTCGTGAAGGTCGTCGTATGGTACAAAAATTACAGGTGAATGATTGTCTTTTGTTTTTTTTTGACAAACTAACATTGATAATATCTTTTATGGGAACGATAATGTGTAGAATGGGTATTTAATGACTGAAAATGATTGTACTAATGCCTGTTACTCCCAATGGAGCATAGGTCGCCTACCAGCATTCTCCAACCCACTCTGTCCTAGGCCTTCCTTTCTAGTTCTATACAACGCTTGATCATTATTCTCATGTCCGTCTCTATTTCTCGGCATAATGTGTTCCTTGGTCTTCCTCTTCTCCTTTGGCCTTTAGGATTCCATGTAAGGGCTTGACTGGTGACGCAGTTTGGTGATTTCCTCAATGTGTGTCCTATCCACTTCCAGCACTTCTTTCTGATTTCTTCCTCCACTGGATGGAATCTGGTTTGTTCTCTTTCACAGTAGAATGTTGCTGATAGTGTCTGGCGAATGGATCCTAAGTATTTTGCGTAGACAACTATTAATAAACGTTTGTATCTTGTGGATGATAACTTTCGTAGTTCTCCACATCTCCGCCCCATACAGTAGAACTATCTTGAAATTTGTATTGAAAATTCTGATGTTGATGTTGGTTGACAATTATTTTGAGTTCCAGATGTTCTTCAATTGTACATATGCTAATCTTGCTTTGCCGATCTGTGCCTTCACATCTGCATCAGATCCACCGTAATTCCGGGATATGTAAAGATTTTTACATCCTCCGAAGCTTCTCCGTCAAGTGTGATTTGATTTTTGCATGTTGTGTTGTATCGGAGAATCTTTCTTTTCCCTTTGTGTATATTGAGACCTACTGCTGCTGAGGCTAAACATATATACAATATAGATGAAAATTGACAAACTGGATTGATTTAACTTGTCTTAACTAAGAATAAACAACATAAATAAAGAAAAGATGTTAAGAC